>OX453325.1:13334958-14032171 GCA_949710035.1 Crambus lathoniellus
AATAGATCAAAATGTATGGAACAGCTGATTTTTTTTCGCGATTTCAATGTTGGTACCATAGTAAAAGTTGTTTGTATGCATGAGTACATTGACCCCTTAAAATTATGTGCACTATTAAAGAAGAACCTTATATAAATGCATTGGTTGATAAATATTTTTCATTTCTCATATTCGAAAAGTGATGTATATTTAAAGCCTAATCAGACGAAGGACTGTTGTCCCCGTGGGACAAAAAGTCCCTGTACGTCCAAAATATTTCCTCCGGGTACTTGTCGCGGAGTCAACGCATATAGTGTGCGGTTATTTGTTGCCCGAAGACGTACTTCACTATCGGGCGCTCAATGCAGACTAAAGTTCGTTGTGTGCGTTGTTACGCCTATTTACGTTTGTTCTATTTTTTTCGGGGACTACCGCGAACTTTTGTCCAGTCCACTCTCTCGGTGTCCGTGTTGCGGGAAGCCGTTGGCTACAAATAGCTCACAGCCGCTCTTTGTGGCGCTCGAAGGAGGAGGCCTTTGTTCAGCAGTGGACTCAGAATGGTTCATGATAACTGCTGGGGCACTGGCCTTCCTTATGGATTGATGAGGAGAATGGGCCATGACATGAGCCTCTGCCGCTACGCCAACTGCTTGAGGACTGCAAGATGACGCTCTAGCACCAAGTCAAGACGGGTGAGTACATCATCATGAAGGCTAGCTTATCACCCTTACGTTGTTGACACTCCACCTGTCCGCACTAAACGCTTCGCAGTTTCGTTTCTTATGCGAACCGCTAAGGAATGGAATGCGTTGCCTGCCTTTGTGTTCCCTGATAACTACAACCTTGGTCTCTTCAAGGCCCGAGTGAACAGGCATCTCCTGGGCAAGCATGCCACATCTTAGACCACATTAATAAACAAGATGTTGGTCGAATGCATGCCCAGTTTTATATACAAAAAATCTTCATCAGCCATTTAATGTCCCCACTGTTGGGGCACTGGCCTTCCTTATGGATGGATAAGGATAATGGGCCATGACATGAGCCTCTGTCGCTACGCCAACTGCTCGAGGACTGCAAGATGACACTCAAGCACCAAGTCAAGACGGGTGAGTTTTTTTGACGTTAACTTCTTATAAATCGATGAACGCCGGCTGCACGCACAAAAAAGGGTCACGTTCCGCGTGCAAGCGAGAGAGCGGAACAAGTGATAGAGAGGCACGATCGGCCTAAGCGTTTGGCTCTTTCCCACTCCATTGGCCGATGCGTTCGAGAAGAAGAGAGACAGCGGCATATTGTTATCACGTAAAATTATTCGTCCGTAAACCGACTTTACAGACAACTAAATGTTCAATTATTGTAATAAGTAACGATATGTTTTTTTTGTAAATGTCGTTACCTGAGCAACGCGCTGGCAAGTTTCTTGCGCCCATTCTTCTTGTCAGTTAAAAAAGTCTTGAATGGGTGGTAGGAAAATATTGACGATTCATAAGTACATATTTATTATGTCTAAGTGAATAAATAAATATTTGATTGATTGATTGATTGACTATTTTTTTGTCAACAACGGGGTAGACTTCACGTCACACCTGATGTTAAGTGGTGATAAGGCTGAAGGTGGAAGCGCACTACTCCCGGAATCCTCAATCACTGAGGAACTGGCTTTCTTATTTCTAACTGCGGACACTAAAATGCTGACAACATCATTGTTATGGCGACAGACTTAGAAAAGATGGTGGTAGCTAGCCAGGCGGAATGAACAAGTCCTACCACCAACTTAAACCGAATACAATATGTAGGGCAGGCGTACCGGTTTTGGCCACTGTACCGGTTTTGACCACTTTTTGCTCTAAAAGTTTTCTAAACAACTTTTAGCCATTTTTTATAAAGGCAATTAAAATAAGGTATTTTAAGGTAATAATAACAACCGTTACAATTATTCCTTATGTAATAAGATTTTTTTTTATAAATTCTATTTTCTGTTTGAAAAAATGTTTTGTATGAAAATTTTAATAAATATGTTTTGGATGAAATACTTTATAAACCTTTGTTTTTTACAATCAAATTGTTGTTTTGCAATTGACTAGCTTCTAGCGCATTAGAATATATAGATTTTACCTGGGTTTCGTTTTGATTTTTTGCAATACTTACAAAAGTTTAACTAATATCAGTAAGTGGCCAAAACCGGTACATTTGGCACCTCTCACACATTGTATGTAAAATAAAAAAAACTACTTTACTTTTATAAATTTGAAAAATGTAACTTTAAAGGTAGATACATTATCTATAATTTAAGATATAATTTGTGTCTTATATACCTAAGACCATTTAGTACTTAGTGCTTAAAAGTCAAAAAATCCTTAAAGTATTTGTATTTGTATTTGTATTTGTATTTAAAGTATATATTTGTATTTGTATTTAAGCGGCTTTTATCACGCGATATGATATGGTACGGCATGCCGTCTTGCTTACACCTTAGTGGGGTAAGCAAGACAACTTGCCGTACCATATCATATCGCGCGATAAAAGCCGCTCATGCTAGTCCGGCAGGTGTTTACCTATCTTGTAGCTCTACATTAAATAGAAATATTTAGGTAGGTATGCATTTAGCAGCAAAGTTATCTTATCTTTTTAACTAACGATTACGATAGTTATATTATGATTTTAATGTAGTAGTTTAAAAATACTACTATAAACTAAATTTCTCCACTTGTCTCTCAAACTTCAAATCTACAAAACATCTATTCACAATGACCCGCCGCCGCCGGTTCGTAATTACACGTCTGGCTAGAGTGGTGATCTGCGAATCATACGGGCGACGGGTTCGAGGCCGGGGAAAATACAATCCACAGCACGTTGAGCTTGACATCTGCAATTTGTACTTTATATTGATAGTAATAAAAGTGCTTTTAGTTCAGCAATTTAAAGCTAGAAGTCGACTAAGTTTCGATATAACTCGAGACAGATACGACAAAGTTTTTGACTAAAGAGAGCGCCTCTATTGCTTACAAAATAAAAGCCATTTTCGTACAACAACTGCTGAGTTTGATGAACTATCTGTTGTAAGTTTTTATGAACCTTATTGCGTACGTATTAAGACTAATTTTGGCAGTGCAAGTGTTATGTTTAATGGTGTTGGTTGTTGTACGTTTTGATCTGAACATGACGGAAATATGCCCCTATTTTGGGGATTTGATCGACGCATTGGGGCTTAAGCTTGACGTCTTCATATTGTGGAGGATTTTGTGATCAAATTGTCTATATTACAGCAGAAACTATTATTTTTGGTATACGTTTTATATTTGGCACAATGACAGCTGATGAATGCAGTATAGTGCGACAAGCATATCTGTTCCGGTGATAATCTTTGGAACTAAAACATTTTAATACTAAAGTCCATTTTGACAGCTAATTTTGTATTGCAAGTGGCTCCTCTGTCACGGCTGTCACCGGAACAGACAGGCTTGTGGGACTTTACCTTGGCAGTACCCCAAGAACGCAAAACAATAGATTTGTTCCCATAGATTGAAAAACTATAAAATGAAATATATGTAGCTTACTTCCGCAAAAAACACAACATGCAAAATGCACCGCCGAGCCCGCCCGCCCGCAAAAAATTGCACATGCACACCACGAAAATACCAGTCCACAATACCTGCGTTTAGCAAGACAGCAATACAACTTGCACCTTCACCGATTAGACTATTCTACACTTGTTTTGCCCCAACATTGTAACAGTTTTTCGAATTTTCGATCTGACCGTCACGTGATGTCCTGACGCGAGTAACATTTTTTGCCATCATCATCACTTCAAAAAATTTAGGTCACCCATCTTTTAACCGACCATTGCCTTAACTTAACATCCACAATCGCGACCTCAAGCACCATTGCACCACATAATACTCACAGTAACTCCTCCCAAAGATCCCCTTCCAAACAATCCAATTATTTGCACAAATGGCTCGGAATGATACGAGTTACTTACGGTGCGTGTGCGATGCGTTAATTGTGGCGTTCAGATACAAGGCGTCTGTCACTCGATGTACCCACAGCAGCACATCAGACTATACATGTTGACCTTGAGACCGCCTTTATGCAGTTATCGCAGGTCAACTGTTTAACTTAATGTGTTGTCTAGTGTACTTGCGCGCTACTCTGGTTGCGCGTTGCGAAATCCGTAAAAGAGCTAGAATATATATGCGATAGAAAGAGATGCAACGTCTAGCCGTTCGTAATCAGCGCCGTACAAGCTGAATTCCACTTTATTGCGTTGTACTTAGAGTTGCTATTTGCTTAAAATGGCCTAGCCGAGTGAAACTTCTGTACCTGAGTACTATTATTTTATTCTGTGATCAGGGTGCCTACCATCAACTCTTATTGCGGTTTTGTTTAGGACCTAAACTGATCTGCTTCGCTTATTCGTACCACGACAGCTTAATATCAATGACAGCGATTCAGTGATCATTCAATGACATTTCACAGCCGCTAAGCTGTCAAGATCTCTTATTTGACTTATGACTCGGCCAAGCTAACATGACACCTGCAGGTTATACCCGTCCCCCTCACTCTCCGGGCATGACAGAATCGAGTGAAAGAGACGGGTAGAAGAAATAAGGACACAAATCGTTCGGTCATTCACATTTAGCAATTCATTTGCGATCCAGTTTTTAGACGGTTATAGTACGAAAGAAAGCAATTTATTTTAGGAACCTATTCTGCATCGCGCTTTTTTTTGAATCGCTGTCTTAAAGTTGATGGTAGGCATCCAGGAGGCTAATACCTGACGGAACCGAGTTGAGATCAAAATCGAATTAAGATCGAAAATCATCATTTTAGTACCTACTCTGGAAAACGATTCTAGCGAAATCGAGTAGTGGTCGAATACCGAACTAAATGAAATCGAACCCCGCCGCTATTGGTGTGTACCACTGACGCCATCGAGTCGAATTTATTGACAGAATAGAAGCGAAAACATATGTCAAAACCAAGAAATTTGTATGTTCAAAACTCGCGATCTGCAACATGAATACTTTTTACAAGTCATAGTCATAGTCATAGTCATAAATTTTTTATTCATATAGATTAAATAAAATTAATGCTTATGAATCATGAAATGAAATAACGGATTGAAATGCTACGGTTAAGGTTATTCAAGCTTTTTATATTAACTTGCCATGTTAGTTAGTTAGTTAGTGGGGGACAAATTAGTCTTGCAAGCTTAATTTGACCCACTTCCCAGTGTCCGATGGAGCTGAAATTTTGTATGCAGGTTTGGTTTAGATGACAGTACAATATTTAAGTACAATCAGCAAAAAAACTTGTCTTGAAAATGAAATTTTTACTAAAAACTAATTGTGATTGAAGGTGTGATTCTTGCTTTACCGGCGTCTAGTGGTATACACCACCGGTGTCAGATCCAGAGGTCCCGGGTTCGAATTCGGTTTGGTTGGTGGTATAGGGCTTGTTCAAAGTCCACTTGGCTAGCTACCAACAGCTTATCTAAGTCTGACACCATAACAACGATGTTTTTAGCATTGATGTGTTCCGACAGTTAAGAGATAAGATAGCCAGTTCCTCAGTTATTAAGGATTCCGGGAGTAGTGCGCTTCCACCTTCAGCCTTATCACTTTTCACCACTTAACATCAGGTGCGATCAAGGCAAAGTGCTACCCCGTTTTAGATAAAAAGAAAACTTCAAACATTTGCCCCTCTCAGTATTTGAACCCAAGATCTCAGAGTACAAACTTCAAAACCAGCTTACAACTCACTCACTCACTCTACCACGAAGGTCGTTATTTAACTCGATATCCCATCGCCTGTATCATCATGAACATCTACCTAGCTACGATATCAGACAGTCATATCTCCCTTCCAATATTCAATCTGCTGCCTTCGGCTCGTAAACAATATTTATAGTGCCACTGGTTTGCACCGGTGTAATCCAGGGGTCTATTACGAAAAAATAGGACGGATTCTTTTCGAACTAGAAATAAATAACGAATTGAAATGCTACGGTTAAGGTCATAATTGCTCGTGACGTGGTAGTGCCGCTAAATATCACATTTCTTTCCCAGATCCATTGGTGATGCATGAATAAATTAAAATTATTCGATAGGGTCCGCGCTATATAAGAAGCATATAACTCGCCAGATGAAGGAAAGCGCTGATCGTCGTGGTCAGTTAGAAAAATAAGCCTTATTCCCATGTCATCATTTTAGTTCCAGATTTTGACACGCGCCAAGTTATGTGGCGCGTGTTTTTGAGATCAATATTGCGCCATTGCACCTTTTGCATTGGTAACAATTATTATGTCCTTAATAGCTTTTGGAAAAAGATCTATATATACTCAGTAGTTCGTCAACGAAAACTAAACGAATTTTCGTTCAATCAGCTTTGTTCGGCTATAGTAGTAACCCCTCTCGTTATTCCAAGAGGGTCTCGGGTTCGATGTGGATTTCACAGACTCTCCGTACTTTATGGTTATCTATTATAGGGATTTAGAACGGATAATGTGTTTGAGAGTTTCAAGATATTATTATAGCGATAGTTTAAAGTACGCACGCGGAGCAGGAATACCGTACAATAACCAGCGCCCCGATCGCGGTAATTCTATGCAGCGCATCTTGACCACATTTGCGTCATGACGTTTGACTTCGTATTGCTGTAATGACATAACGACGCACACGCCACGCAAACCCATAGTCCCACACTCCTGTCTGTTCCGGTGACATCCGTGACAGAGGAGCAACTTGCAAAACGAAATTAGCTGTCAAAATAGACTGTCGTATGAAAACTGTTTTAGTTCCAAACATTATCACCGGAACAGAAAACGTTGTCGCACTGTCAAAGCCGCATCAAACTCGTTATCAAAAACGATATTGCACATCGCGCCGCTTGAATGTCAACTGCACGTATACCTGCTACATAAGATTACCGCGATCGGGGCGCTGTTACTACCTGTCGCTGTCGCTCCCGTGTAAATATGGTTGATAAAATAAACAAATAGAACAACTTACGAAAATTCATGAATTAAATAAAATACGCACTTTTCTCGCACATGCCTGCCTGTAGACTATCACATATTTATGATTAAGATTATTCATCATCATCTTCATCATGTCAGCCGAACGACGCCCACTGCTGGGCATAGGCCTCCTCCAAGGATCTCCACAACGATCGGTCCTGCGCTGCCCGCATCCGCAATAAGATTGTTAAAAGCTTTTTATTAACTTGCCATGTTAGTTAGTTAGTTAGTTAGTTAGTATGTTAATTAGTTAGGTAGTGGGGGACAAATCTTGCAAGCTTAATTTGACCCACTTCCCAGTGTCCGATGGAGCTGACATTTTGTATACAGGTTTGGTTTAGATGACAATACAATATTAAAGTACAGTCAGCAAAAAACCTTGTCATAAAAATGAAATTTTTACTAAAAACTTATTTTTAGTTGAGTTTTACGTAGGAATTATGAAAAAAAATTACTAAATATTTTGTAGCAACCCTACACACTAGGCTACCACCCTTATTATCATTGTTTGATGGATCACCCCGTGCCCAGTCGAATTTTGATAACTTTTCCATAGATTGAATTTTATCAATACCACTATAATGCTTTGCAAAGATTTCGGAATCAATTTTTGCATAATAATAACCAGTATGACATTGGGATGTCTGCCATTTTCGTTACCTACTGAAAATGAAATATTAGAAAAAAATTGCCCGTCTCACAACTAGCTTTTAAATATATACTTAAATAAAAAAAATATTTCTTCCCTTAGACATAATAAATATGTAAAGAAAGAGAAAGATTGACTATACACACAAATAAAGTAATATTAAAAACATAAAACACAGGTGTACAACCCCCCCCACCTCAGCATAGTATGTAAAAAAAAGTATACCGTTGCAACGCTTATATTCTGGAGGAGCCTATTGGTGACTTAAAACAAACAAAACAAAAAATAATAATTAGGACGCATCACACAATATGTAGACACAAAAAATAAAAATAAAATACTTAATAAAAGAAAAAACTGGAAACATACTAATTATTGTATTACTGGTATGTACTTATGAATCGTCTACATTTTCCTACTATCTCCGATGAGACTCGAACTCACGAACTTTTAGGCGCTTTACAGGGGCGGGGTGCAAGTGCGGGGCTCACCTCACCTCACTAAAGAGGTTATTACACTGTCCATCTTAAATATCGAATAGTTAGGATCCTAATTAAGCATACATTGCTTTCTTTGAGCTCAGTTTTAGCAAGTGATGCAATCAAAACAAGCAATGTATGCTAATTTAGGATCCTAACTATCCGATATTTAGGATGGTGTAATAACCTCTTAACCGCCACCACACACATTGCCTAGCCGCCTACATTGAAACGCAAAATCCGAAACTTCGTTATAACCGTCCCTCTCTCTCTCGAGTCATTCAGAAATCGTGTGAAAGGGGCGGGGCTAACCGAAGTTTCAAATTTGCGTTTAGAGTGCGATCCTAGCTTTCAAACATTTGACGTAAATCGTCACCGTCAATCTAAACAAAACAAAGGCGCACCTTTGTAACATTTTTAGTAATATCACATTCCCGCGGGATAACGTCGTGTAGTACACGCGGGCGAGGCCGCGGGCGGAAGGCTAGTATTTACATTTAAAAAAAACCACGAGTTGCACTCCGGAGTGCCGGCAAAAGTGAAAAGGGCTCCATAGACTTTTTCACAAAAAAAAAGAAAAAATACGGACTTGATTTGAACAAATACAAATACAAATACAAATAACCTTATTTGCTTTAAATAGGGTGTTTACAATTTGGTGTTCTAAGATTATAAAAACCATTTATCACAGCATGCAAATATTAATATGATTTTCACAATATTTTATCATTAAATTAATTTAAACAAATGGAAACTAAATTTAATTATAATGTCATTATTATCACAATCAACTTATTATGTAATTATTAATGGAGTTTAAATATATTTTAAAAAAAATCAAGACATGTCGTAAATTAAAAACAAAAATTATAAGTATGTCAGAAAATAGAAATGTCAATGTAAAGAATCTTCAGTCAGAATACAAAAAAATAAACACAAACAAATAAAATATGACGAACAAAACTGAGCAACAAACAAACATTAAAACAGGGGCTGTTTTAATTTTCCAAAAATTCATTTATCGAATAAAAAGCCTTTTCCAGTAACCATTTACGCAGGCTAGATTTAAAGCGTCCTAGCGGTAAGTCTTTAAAATCGTCAGGAATTTTATTAAATATCTTAATACACATAGCATAACTATTTTTTTCAAACCGCACTGTTTTAGGAATGGTTTCTAATACTAGCCTATTTGGTTTTCGAGTATTTCTTTTATACAGCTGACTGGCCTGAGTAAATAGTTTACTATTTTGCTTGGTAAAGATTGCAACTTCCAGAATATAGAGGCAAGGCAGGGTTAACATTTTAAGAGATATGAAATAAGGCTTGCATGATACGTCAGGCCTCAGATTGCATATGGAACCGAGGTCTTCTGGCTTCAATGCCGCCCGTTTTCTAACCAGAGCTATCACAACTTCGGAAACGGTGGCAACATTTGCCTTCGTATTCTAATGACAATGTAACAGTTTTTCGATCGTGTCCGTCTTACGACTTTTCGATCTGATGACGGTCACGTGACCTTGACGCGAGTTTAACATTTTTTTATTTATTTATTTATTTTATTTATTTACACTTTATTGTACACACAGATAATACAGATAGACAAAAAAAAATACAAAGGAGACATACAATTGGCGGCCTTATCGCTAAAAGCGATTTCTTCCATTTAATTTTACCCATCACAAAAAGTGCACCACAACGCCGCTAAAGAAGTTGCCACTTCAAAAACACAAAAAAAAATACCCGAATGCTCCAACCACTCAGTGAGACGACAGACGACGACTACGACTTTGACTCTACGACGTACGTAGTCCGTAGCCCGTAGCCTACGAACGTACTTAGTATGTCTACGACTCCGTAGCTCAAGAGTATTCGCCCGGCCGCCAGTGAAAGGTCGTGGGTTCGAGTCTTATCGGAGCTAGTTGTGAAACTGGCAGGTTTTTAATAATACGTCATTTTCAATAATAGTCCATGGAAATCGTACATTTTGCCTTGCGTTAAATGAGGTAGTTCTGATTTTTTTGTATGTTAGTAGTGATGAGATAGTAATGACAAATCCAAGTTTTCCACCTCGAAAGCCCTCCGGATCATTGTTAAATATTTAAAAATCCAATTAATTTTCAGTTTTTTTTCAGTTTTTGTCAATTTTTACCACCAAGGACCTGTGTTATGGCAAAAGTTACTATGCACGCTTTAAAGTAGACTAAATTTGCAATAAAAAGAGAATAATTTGGTTCTTGTAAGTCAAATAGTTTTTAAGATGGGGCTATTCAAAAGTTTGCAAAAATTCAAAAAAAGGAAGTATTACAGTTTTTTTAGTTTTCGACATTTTGACCCATAGTAGTGGGTTTATGGCAAAAGATAAATTATTAGTTATTAAAGTCCATTAAATTTCCAACAAAATGAGACCAATTAGTAATATCAACTTACACTTGATAGTTCCTGAGACAGCTGTTCAAAGTTATTCAGGTAAGTAAAAAATTATGTAATAGAAGGGTTTGCAAAATGAAGTACGCCCTAAAGGAAGGAGGATCTGGGAGGTGGTGGGATCAATTATGTACATTGTATGTATAATTTTGATGGACCAGGCACGTCCTCTGAATCCACAGCACACTTTTTGGGGGCAGCTTGCTCAGGTATAATTTCTTCATCGAACTGCTCAGGACGGTCAAAATCGTCCTTTGATGTTGGGTTATCAATCAATGGTTCATCAATGTCATCACACATCAGGTATGGTATGTTCTCGCATGATTGGCCAATGCAGTAGCTTCAAATACCGGAACATTTGAGTTCTGCTTTCCTGCAACCACATCTGCTGGTACAACCTTACATCTTTGGTATGCTTTCAAGGTGATTAAGGTTTGCGTGTCATTAACAAGGTAGAACGGGAACGTCTCCCAGATCCTTCTTCCTTTAGGGCTTACTACCTTTTGCAAAGCCTTCTATTACATAATTTTTACTTACCTACCTCAATTACTTTGAACAGCTGTGTCAGGAACTATCAAGTGTAAGTTGATATTACTAATTGGTCTCATTTTGTTGGAAATTTAATGGTCTTTAATAACTAATAATTTATCTTTTGCAATAAACCCACTACTATGGGTCAAAATGTCGAAAACTAAAAAAACTGTAATACTTCCTTTTTTTGAATTTTTGCCAACTTTTGAATAGCCCCATCTTAAAAACGATTTGACTTACAAGAACCAAATTATTCTCTTTTTATTGCAAATTTAGTCTACTTTAAAGCGTGCATAGTAACTTTTGCCGTAACACAGGTCCTTGGTGGTAAAAATCGACAAAAACTGAAAAAAAACTGAAAATTTATTGGATTTTTAAATATTTAACAATGATCCGGAGGGCTTTCGAGGTGGAAAACTTGGATTTGTCATTACTATCTCATCACTACTAACATATAAAAAAATCAGAACTACCTCATTTAATGCAAGGCAACACCACTTATTTGGTACGATTTCCATGTACTATAAGGAGCCTACATGCTTTTCTAGACAATAATATATCTGTGTGCCAAAATTATATCCGAATTCGTTCAGCCGTTTCGCCGTGATTGAGAAACAAACATCCAAACTTTCGAATTTATAATAGGAATATAATAAACCGGGCGACTAAAAATTAATAGGTTGGGGTCGCAAAAATACTAGGTAAGCAGCGGAAAAATAGGTTTAGGTCTTTCGCTGCCCACCTTATACAAACCTTACTACTGGTAGTAAAGGCAGGCGTCTGTCACTCGATGTACTTGCGCGCAAATCTCGCCCTCACCGCCGGCGGTGAAAATCCATAGAAATTAGGTCCGCAAAAGAGCTAGAATATATGCGATAGAAAGAGATGCAACGAACGGCCGTTCGTAATTTGCGCCGTACAAGCTGAATTCCACTTTATTGCGTTATAGTTAGAGTTGCTATTTATTTAAATGACTTAGCGGAGTGCAGTATCTGTTACTAGTAACTATTTAGTAATCTGTGGTAAAGGGGGCAACTCTTATTACCCGCCTTACTAATAACTGTTGTAGTACACACCAAAGGAGTAACAAAGGAGATAGATACCTAGTTCCCAAAACAAAAAGTGCTTTTGCCGCAAGACAATATTACTACTTGGCCCCGTATTTGTACAATAAATTTAATAAGTTTTGTACCAGCAAAAACTTAAATCAACATTTGATTAAAAAAGTAATCATAGATTGGCTACAAAATTATGACTACGAAGGTACAGAAAAACTCCTATGTTAATATTATGTGGTTACCTTAATTTCTACTTGTTTTTGTATGTTTGCATTCACACTTTTGAATTTACACCGACCCACACCCACACACACACACACACACACACACACACACACACACACACACACACACACACACACACGCACACACGCACACACACACACACACACATACACACACACACACGCAAGCGCACGCATTTTAACATTTAGTAATATGACACGATACTTTTGGTGAGATTATTATTTTTATGTTATTTTGTGTTTTTTTTTTAATCTTAATTGTTTTACATTGCATTATTTCAACAATACCTGATGAGCCTTGTCATCTCAGGAAGGAACTGGCTTCTGAGACACAAGTTAACTTAAATTCAGAAGCCAGGGTTTTATTAATATGTTATCTGGTAACTGTTGCAATAAAGATTTTTTCATTTTCATTTTCATTTTTCAGTAACACGGGAGATTTTTTTTTCCCCACATTACTATTGCATAAAGGATTTATGCATAAACCGTGTTTTACCCGTGGGTCCACGAATAAGTTCTCTTGGAATAGGTTAGGTTAGATTAACGACTGTCGCTCACCTAGTAATTTTGGTACCCGGAAATGTTTTTTAGTCGCCTCGTAAATAGAACCCCTTATAATATTAGTAAGAATTCATATCAGAATAAATGTTCCTATTTATGTTTTCTCTTTTATTACTATTCTATCATGTCACCCTCGCTCATGTATCGTGTCCTGCGGAACAAGCAAACAATCGCCTCATTAAATGAATACCCACAAATCGAGTGTTGCACGAGCTGCATAATAATTGCGGTCGCCCTCCGCTAATCTAATCTGTGGCGATGAGGCTATTGACAGCCCTAATACAATTTGTAGGTTAGTTTTGGCGCGAATTCTAGCCCATTGACTTTGGTACGGAAGTAAGAAAAACAAATTATTTGCATCTAAACTTTCGTTCGCCGAGTATGAGGGATTTTCTCTTTTACAAAACATACTACTTTTTATTACTTGCCATGTTAGTGTTACGCCCGAATACTCGTACGCTACTTATCTTTGGGAGCGTCTCAAACATCGCCCTGTCACTTTAAATGTCAAACGTATGAAAGAGATGCCATGATTGTTTGAGACGCTCCCAAAGATGATTAGCGTACGAGAATTCGGGCGTTAGTTTGTTAGTTAGTGAGGGACAAATCTAGCTTAATTTGACCCACTTCCCAGTGTCCGATGGAGCTGAAATTTTGTATACAGGTTTGGTTTAGATGACAATACAATATTAAAATATAGTCAGCAAAGAAGCTTGTCATAAAAATATTTTTTTTTTACTAAAAACTTATTTTGGTATTACGATAGTATGGGAAGCTGACCGTTCGCCGGTATCTTAAGTACCTACTTAAAAGGTTTTCAACAAAAAAGTTAAGGTCTTGCAATTGTGAAGTATTCAAGTCTTGAACTTGGAGTAGACAAAGGAAAATGAACGAGTTATGCTTATAATGTGAAATATAATAAAACTAGCGGCCGCCCGCGGTTTCACCCGCGTGGTTCCCGTTCCCGTGGGAATATCGGGATAAAAAGTACATATAAACCTTCCTCTTGAATCACTCTATCTATTAAAAAAAAAACGCATCAAAATCCGTTGCGTAGTTTCAAAGATTTAAGCATACAAAGGGACATAGGGACAGAGAAAGCGACTTTGTTTTATACTATGTAGTGATAGTGATAAGTAGTCACTTGAAAGGGTTTATTTACGCACAAACATCTCTACGTTACCTGTACCGTTGTTTGATTGGTTAACGCACGTGATTAGTTAACCAACCAACAAAACGACAGTTAGCCGATGATTAACCAACGGTTAAATCTAACTAACTGTTGCTAAACTCAGGGGGGCTACCGGCTAAGAAATCTGGATATGGGTATGGGCTTCAACTGTCATTTGAATTCCTTATTCTGATTGATTTTTGCTGCTTTGTTCTGTTGAACGTTGCTAGCTAGTTATCGTTATACCCGACGTCACAAAACAAGGAACTGATAGCGGCTATTCTATATATATAAAAATGAATCCCTATTTCCCTTGGTCACTCGTGACTCACGACATCACGCGCGAACGGCTGGACCGATTTGGCTAATTTTGGTCTTGAAATGTTCGTGGGAGTCCAAGGAAGGATATAGGGGTAGGGGTAGGGGTAGGGTAGGGGTAGGGGTGTAACGATGTCGATTCGTACCAGTCATTATGGATGGTTAAAAACTCTATGATGACTGGAAACTCCATCTAGTTCTACATACTGGCCATTAATTTTATCGAATCCTATCCTGTTCTTTCAATTCAAATTCAAAATCTTCGTTTCACGTGTCCTGTTCATCATTTTTGATTCAGTTCTACTAAAATCACCAAACCATACAGAGCTCTCGGAGCATTACCAGTTTTTTATACCAGTTTCAATTGTATTAAATAAGTGGAACCCTTGACCCTTGGAAAGGGGTAAGTTTTCATCATCATATCCATTACTACCTACTTACCTACCTACTTTTTGTTATTCATGTATTTTTTATCATTTTGTTACAGTTCCTAATCTTCCTATTCTTCCTATACGTTTCTTTATTACTACCTTTATAAATAAAAGTCAAGTCCCTATAAACATCATCTTTTTATTCATCTATTATCTACAAATTAAATACTGGGCGGTGACTTCCGACGTTCCGGCTAGTGTACCACTGGCCGACGAGGACGTCCACGTCGCACTGGCTCTCCGGCGGGGAATCGAACCCCGGTCTCCCGCGTGACAGGCGGGGATACCCCATGGGTACCTCCACGTCGCAGGGGTATGGGTAGGGGTAGGGTAGGGTAGGGTAGGGTAGGGGTAGGGTAGGGTAGGGGTAGGGTAGGGGAGGGGAGGGGTAGGGTAGAGGTAGGGTAGGGTTGGGTAGGGTAGAGTAGGGGTAGGGTAGGGGTAGGGTAGGGTAGGGGTAGGGTAGAGTGGAGTAGGGGGTAGGGCCACGGGAACGAAGTCGCGCTGGGTCAGCTTCAGCTAGTTTCTTTATAAAATTGACTTAAAGTTCCCAAAAACGTATGAAGTTCATACCCATAAAGTTACGCGGTAGCCCCCCAGGTCTTAATGAACGTCAAATGGATAGATAGCGTATTCAACCTTTTTGTTTACCAAGTTTTGTTTTATTAAAAACGTACCCCCGAGAATTCCCATCGGCTTATTGTACCCCAAAATCATTGACATAAACTGACTGTTATTTCAAAGTCACTGACAAACAAACAGTTGACAGACAAATGATATCGAACTGTACTACAAAAAGAAACTTAAAAAACAAGGCTGTAAGATCCAAATCCCTTCGCCACAACTCTGACCAAATGTTGCCACAAGAAAATATTAATTCCCCCTCGCGTTGCAGCAGATGGGGCCGGATTAATTCGAGTCAGGTGTTGCCATAATCCCGTTTTAATCTGCATTTTAGTGCAAACGGGGGTGGGGTTTACAATGGGAATTACGCACATGAATTGTTGCTTCCAGCGCGTCTGGGGAGAGATTGATTAAAAAAAATAGTTGGGTGTTTTTTTTTTCAAGTTAAACTCTTTTGTTGGTATGATTGTGGATTGTATTTATGCTGTATGAAGGTTTTGGTTAATTTTAAATATGTTTGATTAGTTTTTAGTGGAAAGTTGGATAAATCATCTATGTATACTAATATTATAAAGGAGAAAGATTTGATTGTTTGTTTGCATTGGAATAGGCTCCGAAACTACTGGACCGATTTAGAAAATTCTTTTACCATTTGAAAGCTACATTCTTCCCGAGTGACATAGGTTTTGTTTTATCCCGATATTCCTATGGGAACGGGTACCACGCGGGTAAAACCGCGAGGATCTACGTTGGATCTAGTTAAACATTTTACTTTTAAGGCTGTTCCCGTGCCGTCATCGTTATTCGAAATTATTTTTCTAAAACAAAATATTATATTACTAGCTTAGGCTCCCAGTTTATCATATTAACTAGCTTTCCGCCCGTGGCTTCGCCCGCGTGGACTACACAACTTTATCCCGCGGGAACGTGATGTTTTTCGGGGATAAAAAGTAACCTATGTCACTGTCCAACTTCCAAACTATCCCCCAAGGAATTTATAATACAACAGGAAGGTGCACTGCTGCTAAAAAACGGTCCTAATGAGATAGCAAGAACGAGGTCAGTTTATCTCACTCCATTCCATTACGGCGGCCACGAACATGCGCGACGGGCGGCGGGCGACGACGAGCGAGTTGCGAACTTGACACAACGAAGACGGAAAACGTCATTCGGCTTGTACTGTTGCCACTTTAACATTCTGAAATCTATCATTCAAATTCTTTTCTAGGATAAGCCATAAAAAACTTATACGACCTAATACATTTTTATGCTTAATACGGTAATACCTAAATTAATATGCGATGTTTTCTATTGACTAAAAGTAATACGAAGCGGAAATTTTACGAAATTTAATATTTATAACGAAAGTTGTGAACCATAAATCTGTGATAAATCTACTAAACCTGTTATTTAAGAGTGCTGGCAATTTCAGAGAAAGGGACACCCTCACCTCGTTCTTGCGGTCTCAGCTGGACCGTTGACATTTTGTATTGAAATATAAACCTTATCTCTTAAAATTAAAGTGTATTTTTAAATACACAAAAATACGGAGTGCACCTTCCTGTTGTACGTAGTACTTATAAATTCCTTGCTATCCCCATACCAAAAATCACGTAGATCCGTTGCTCCGTTTTGACGTGAAAGACAGACAAACACATTTCCACATTTATAATATTGGTATGAATTATTATAGTCAATCGAAATATCTCTATCTGTGGTCTAATTGGACCGGTCAAGGTGGACCGACGATCTGGTCAAGATCGCGGGAAGCCGCTGGATGCGGGCAGCGCAGGACCGATCGTTGTGGAGATCCTTTGGGGAGGCCTATGCCCAGCAGTGGGCGTCGTTCGGCTGACATGATGATGATGATGATGTGGTCTAATTGTAGTACACCACCGTTGTCAGTCCCAGGAGTTCCCGGGTTCGATTCCCAGTGGGAGAAAATATGGTATTTGGTTTGGTTCGTGGTAGGATTTGTTCTTAGTCCGCCTGGCTAGCTACCACCATCTTATCGTCTGTCACCTCAATGATGTTTTCAGCATTATTCTGTTCCGGCGCAGTTAGAGATAAGATAAGATAAGTTCCTCAGAGGTTGAGGATTCCGGGAGTAGTGCGCTTCCACCTTCAGCCTTAAAAAAGTAAAAAGTATTTAATACCATTTTACAAGCTTTTTATTAACTTGCCATGTTAATTAGTTAGTTAGTAAGTTAGTTAGTTAGTGGGGGGCCAATCTTGCAAGCTTAATTTGACCCACTTCCCAGTGTCCGATGGAGCTGAAATTTTGTATACAGGTTTGGTTCAGATGACAATACAATATTAAAGTACAGTCAGCAAAAAATCTTGTCATAAAATGAAATTTTTACTAAAAACTTATTCAAATGATAGGTTTTAATCAATCATCACTTAATAATACTGCCCCATACCAAACCTTGAATATCCCTAACCGATAACTCATAGTCGAAGTGCCCATCTTGAACAAAACTGACAAGATAATAGATTCCTGGCCGCTTATCCCCTCCCCCGGGACTCCGCGCCTCCACAGATAATAAATAGGGCTATAAAAACACTGTGTGATTTTAAAAAGTCTTTTTGGGAGCTTATGCTGAGTGTGCAAAGGGCAGGCCTATTTCACTCCCCGTGTCGGCTCAAAAACGCGGCGGCAACGACGGCGTTGTAAATGCATAGAAATTAGGTCCGCAAAGAGCTAGAATATATGCGATAGAAAGAGATACAACGACAACGTACAAGCTGAATCCTACTTTATTGCGTTATACATAGTTAGAGTTGCTATTTATTTAAATGACTTACGGCCAGAATTAATAACCTATCCACAGATAGGGATAGGTGCGATCCAGATTAGTTGCTAGGCAATACCTAGCAACACCCTGGCAACTGTCGTTAATTCTATGTTAATATCAAGCGTTGCATAGCAACTAATCTGGATCGCACCGGGATAGGTGCGATCCAGATTATTAATATCTGTGGATAGGTTATTAATTCTGGCCGTTAGCGGAGTGAGCTATCTGTTACATAGTAACTATTTAGTAATCTGTGGCAAGGGGCCTGTGGCGCAGTGGTAGCGCGCTCGGCCTGCGATCGTTGAGTGAGGCTAAGCCACTTTCGCAATGGTCGGTCACGGGGTAGGTGACCAAACTTTTCATCTCGAGCTCCTCCGTGCTTCGGAAGGCACGTTAAGCCGTTGGTCTCGACTGCGTTTGCCGAAGGTTTTATCCCAGCCACAGGCTCCACAAAAAGTAAGGGGGAAGTCCCTTAAAACCATAAGTTGACATTAAACATTGACAATTGATAGACACAACTCCCGGGAGACCGCTTATCACACCGCGCAGGGTTGCCAGCCGAAATTAAATCGCCCACTAGTGGGGTATTCAAATTAGCCATTGTCAACTGTTCGCTCGCCGCCACGAGATAAATGAGGTGGGGGATGTTCCGATGTTGTTGGCAACTTTGATTGAGTGGACGGATTTTCATAAATTTATTTTTATTTAGTGGTTAAAGTGCCCGCGACTTGCCCATGGATTTTGATAGTTATGTTCTAGAAACTACTTACTCATGCGTTATTTTACACCATTTAAGATTTTAGCGATAGTTGTAAAGAGTAGGGAATAGACATACAAGAAGATTTTTAATATATAATTATTAGTTTATACGTCTATCACAAATTCTTTAATTAAGTTTAATCATATGCTTTGGAAATAAAACGAACTACAGTAAAAAAACTACTCTAAGAAGTTATTTATTTATTATTTATTTATTATTAATCTAGGTATAAGATCCAACGATATTATTTAAGTACAGTAAAGTATTTGTCGCTACTTCACAACACGACACGGAAAAGATATATAAAATTTGGTTAGCTTCTTAAAAATTAGCACTATTGACTCCTTAAAAATTAGCACGATTTTGGCTTACATAAATCGAGTAGTGTATAGAGTAGGGCAGATGTACCCTTTGTGGCCACTTTAAGGACTTTTTGACTTTTAAGCACTTAGTACTTAATGGTCTTAGGTATTTATGACACAAATTATATCTTAAATTATAGATAATTTATCTACCTTTTAAGGTACATTTTTCAAATTTAAAAAAGTGCAATAGCTTTTTGTAAATTACACAAAATGTGTGAGAGGTGCCAAATGTACCGGTTTTGGCCACTTATTGATAGTTAAACTTTTGTAAGTATAGCGAAAAATCAAAACCAAACCCAGGTTAAATCAATATATTCTAACCAATCAATTGCAAAACAACATAAAAATTGCATTGTGAATGCAAAAAACTAAGAATTAAAATAACTAACAATTTAATTGTAAAAAACAAAGGTTTATTAAGTATGTCATCCAAGTTTAGGAAAAATGTGTGATAGTAAAAAACCACGAGCCATATAAGTAGCTTTCAGGCGGGATTCGAACCCGCGCCTCCGGGAATCCGGCCCGATGCTCTGACCAACTAAGCTACCGAAAGGCCTACACGACTCGTCGAATTTTGCTATCACTTGTTACGCTGTAGGCCAGCGTTGCTTCATCAATGTGAGGAAAACCCTCGCATCCGAAAGAAACATTTTTACAAATGTTTAACAATCGATTAAGATGAAACAGCCATATTGAGATTTTATATTATTTTATGCACTCACAATGCAATTTTGTAAGTATAGGAAAAATGTGTGATAGTAAAAAACCACGAGCCATATAAGTAGCTTTCAGGCGGGATTCGAACCCGCGCCTCCGGGAATCCGGCCCGATGCTCTGACTAACTTACTATCACACATTTTTCCTATACTTGCAAAATTGCATTGTGAGTGCATAAAATAATATAAAATCTCTATGTCATCCAAAACAAATTTCTTAAAATTTTCATACAAAACATTTTTTAAAACAGAAAATGGAATTTATTGAAAAATAATCGTATGACAAAAGGAATTCTAACGGTTGTTATTATTACCTTAAAATACCTTATTTTAATTGCATTTAGCAAAAATGGCGAAAATTTGTTCAGAAAACTTTTAGAGCAAAACGTGGCCAAAACCGGTACAGTGGCCAAAACCGGGGCTTCTACCCTATATATCTAACCTTACCACTAAACTCCATATTTAATAGGAAGTTTCGCATTACCCGCCAAAAGCCACAGATAACAAACATTCAATTTCCGCGCCACAATACGAGGCACAGATAAAAAGCTGTCACTCCCACGAGCCATAGACTAAACGTTATCTCCACTTGTTTATGGCGCGGCCACGTGCCCGATAAAAAGACGTGTAAATACAGGAAAATACACTAGTTTGTACTCCAGGGAGTGTTTGCGAGGGGGCAGGCAGGACAATAGATGAAATATGACAAGATGTTTTTTTGGGTTCTGTTGAAGCTGTGCGTCTGTAGCCCACGATGAAAAATATAGGTGTTATAAGTATTCGCTGGTTTAACTTGTGTGTATGTGTCGTAGTCTCGTAGCTTCTTAGTGAACGGACATATTGATGTAACTTTTTTTGTGTTAAAATGTTGAGCATCAGATCCTTCAATCAACATTATCACCTAATAGGATCATGTAAATTTTAAAAATTTGTGAGTGGTAATTTCCTTTTCTTATTGCCCGATTTGCACTGGTAAAGTATTTTTTATGAAGTAGATAAGCACAGCGAAAGTTCAATGGTGTAAATCGATCGCTGAGAAGCAAGCATAGAGTTTTTATATACCTATATACTCGTACTTATCAGGAGAGCCAGCAGGACTAAAACTGTGCTTACTGGACCGATTTAGAAAATTCTTTGACCATTAGAAAGCTACATTCTTACTTAGTGACAAAGGCTATATTTTATCCCGATATTCCCACGGGAACGGGTACCACACGGGTAAAACCACGAGGATCCGCTAGTTTTTTAAATTCCTTTTGAAATTACTCTGTCTAAAGCCTATAGAGGGCGGGAAGCTACTTTGTGTTATAATATTATGTAGAGATATTGACGGACCAAATGACCCAATTTAATGGCAAACTCAATATGGCGCCTGGCCCGCCCAAATTTCCAACATGGCCGCCGGTATAAGCCTAATGACGTCATAAAAGAGGCTTCGCCCAACGATTTGGGTAATGGGTAAAGTGTTGAAATATAGTCATGGCTATTACACAGATTGTGTTCTGAAATGATAAAAGTTGACTTCAAAAGTAAAAAACGGAAAATGCCATAGCACAGACGACTCCAATGTGTTTTAAAGCCAAATTTATTGATCGATAATAATTAATCTTTTAATTTTCTGAGATCCTACTAGTAGAGAGAATTTTATTAGGTATACAAATGTAGATTTACTTATGTTTTTCCTCGCAAATGAATGTTGGTTCATAATACCTACAAATTTACAAAACTGGCTACAAATAACCAACAACACAACCCAAGAAAAGTAAAACTACGTACGCCTCAAACTGTTACAAACCGGAAATGCGTTTTGTCTCTGGCCAAGATGGCGATGGCGTCACGTCCGGCCGGAAGCAATCGCCCGGTGCAATGGCGCGAGCTATTGCTTCCGGTTGTGGTAGACCGGGAAATTGGTTTGTTTTGGAAACTGTGATCGAATGTAGAGGTTTATTGTTTTCAAATCAAGGAAATAGATCACATTTGTGTTTAAATCGATAGCAGAGAATTTGATTTGAAAAGACTAGATGTGGTGAAGATAGGCGATGAAATAGCATTGAATTTATTGGCATTGAAAATGTAAATGTAGAGGTCAGAAGTTCAATATTACATGACTTATTTGTAAGATTTTCCCGGATAATCCTATATCCTACTCCTACTATATCTATACTAATATTATAAAGAGGAAAGATTTGTATTTTTGTATGTAACGAATAAACTCAAAAAGTACTGGACCGATTTAGAAAATTCTTTCACCGTTAGAAAGCTACAGTCTTCCCGAGTGACATAGGCTATATTTTATTCCGATATTCCCACGGGAACAGGTACCACGCGGGTGAAACCGCGGGCGGCCGCTAGTTATTAAAATTATAAATGTGAAAGTTTAGATGTTTGAATGTTTGTTACTCAATCACGCCAAAACAGCTGAACGGATTTAGCTGAAATTTGGAACACAGATACTTCGTAGCCTGGAAAGAAACATAGGCTACTTTTTATCCCGGAAAAATATCACATTCCCGCGGGATAACGTTGTGTAGTCCACGCGGGCGAAGCTAGTCTTTAATAAGGTTTTAATCTCAAAATAACTGTTACAAACTTATCTAACCAAGGAAGTTACCACTCAAGCTATGGCCGACTAATAGCAGTATTTAGGCAGGACCTTTATTGTCGTCCAATCGAGTCAAGCAGTCTTATCAATTAAAAATCACATTTCTAAAACCGTTCTTTCTTCCCCCAGGACACCCCCACTTCTTCAACCAACTCTCCTGCGGGCTGGACATCATCTCACTGGCAGGCGAGTGGCTGACGGCGGCCGCGAATACCAACATGTTCACCTATGAGATCGCACCAGTCTTCATCTTGATGGAGAATGTGGTTCTCGAGAAGATGAGGAACATGATCGGGTGGAAGTGCGGCGACTCCATACTGGCACCAGGTCAGTACAACTGCCATAGAACTAGGAGCTACTGACAAGTTTTTTGGCTGGTTATGTCGCATCTGTGATGCTTCCAAAATGAAGCAGCTATTGACGAATCTCTTGCCATTTCTTCTTGTAGAAAGCTCTCTTGCCAGTTCTTTTCGTAGAAAGCTCTCTCTATCTTACATCAGCAGTAGAGATAACTCGCTAAGATCTTTGTTTCTTTGGTGGTCGGCCATCCATCCTATGACACACTTACCACACCTTTACACCAACAATTACTCCCTCTTTCACTCATACGTAGCTTAGTCTCTCTTCGTGAACCAAGTTTCTCCGTGACGTATGAGATTACATCCTGTTCGGTAGAAATTCTAAAAGAAATAGACCTTGAGGTGTCTTATATTATGGCCATTATATCTCACTGTTGGCGAGTGGCTGACGGCGGCCGCGAATACCAACATGTTCACCTATGAGATCGCACCAGTCTTCATCTTGATGGAGGATGTGGTTCTCGAGAAGATGAGGAACATGATCGGGTGGAAGTGCGGCGACTCCATACTGGCACCAGGTCAGTACAACTGCCATAGAACTAAGAGTTACTGACAAGTTTTTAGGCTGGTTATGTCGCATCTGTGATGCTTCCAAATCGAAGCAACTATTGACGAATCTCTTGCCAATTCTTCTTGTAGAAAGCTCTTTCTATCTTACATCAGCAGTAGAGATAACTTGCTAAGATGTTTGTTTCTTCGGTGGTCTGCCATCCTATGACACACTAACTACTTCAGCTTTACACTCTAGCTTACTCTCCCTTGGTGAACCAAGTTTCTCCGTGACGTATGAGATGACATCCTGGTCGGTAGAAATTCTAAGAGTAATGAGCCCATGCAGCTCAGAAGCACACTCACTGAAGTACAGCCTGTAAAATACCGACAAGCAAGCCACTTTACGTCGATGGGTTAGACTATGGAGCTTGGTTTTTACCAGCTCATCGTATCCGATAAGTTTTCTGACTCTGCTTTCCACGGCGTTTATTGTTTCCATGGTCCACCATATCGCACCAGTCACCTTTTTCGTAGCTTAAAATATGTTTTTGAACTTAAAAGCTGACTCTGTTTTTGTCCCCAGGTGGTTCCGTGTCGAACCTGTACGCCTTCCTCGCTGCTCGCCACCACAAGTTCCCCCAGTACAAGGAGAAAGGCCTCACCAGCATCCCCGGACACCTGGTCATGTTCACCTCTGATCAGGTACTTGGATATTTAAAATTTTACTTTTTTGCATTCAAAATGCAATAAAATTATTATTATTGAAAATTTGAAAATGAAGTATTTAGAAAAAATCGATCCGTTTCACAACCAGCTCCAGCTCCAGCTGGGTAGAGCAGTCGCCCGGATAGTGAAAGGTCGTGGGGTCGAGTCCCATCGGAGCTGGCTGTGAGACGGGTCGATTTTTCTAAATACTTTATTTTAAATTTTTCAAGGTACTTAGATTCTAGATCTAAGTTATTTCTTTGCTATCATCATCATCATTATCATTAGCCATTTTAATGTGTCCATGTTTTTTTAATCCACAACGGGGGGTAGCACTTAGCTTTTATCACAGCTGATGTTAAGTGGTGATAAGGCTGAAGGTGGAAGCGCACTACTCCCGGAATCCGCAATCACTGAGGAACTGGCTATCTTATCTCTAACTTCCGGAACACAACAATGTTGAAAACATATATTTTTAAAACATTATCACCCATAATAGTTTTTAGTATAATTGCCTTTTGTATTATTATTAAATTGAATCTTAATATTTAATTCTAACATTATTTAACTATTTTATTGTTATTTTTATTCGTAGTGTACAATTTTATTATGTAAGCTGTATCTACCTGTAAAGGCATATCTTTCAGTAATTGTTTTTTTTAATGTTAATTTAATTGTGTAATGATATGTTGTTGTGTAGATCTATTTCAATAAATAAATAAATAAATAAACATCATTGTTATGGTGTCAGACTTAGATAATTCTCATAAATATTCTGCCCCAGTGCCACTACTCTGTGAAGTCCTGCGCCTCCGTCGGGGGCCTCGGCACCGACTACTGCGTGAGCGTGCCGAGCGACGAGCGCGGGAAACTGATCCCGTCTGAGCTGGAGCGATTGGTGCGATACCATAAGGATCGGGGCAATGTGAGTATACCCGTATCTATTACCATCATCATGTCAGGCGAACGATGCCCACTGCTAGGCCTTCGCCAAGGATTTCCACAACGATTGGCCCGCATCCAGCGGCTTCCCGCGACCTTGACCAGATCGTCGGTCCAGGAAGGGGGCCTGCCCACGGAACGTCATCCGGTACGCGGTCGCCATTCGCGAAACTTTCCGCCCCAACGGCCATCGGTTCTCCGCGCTATGTGTCCCGCCCACTGCCACTTCAACGATGCAATCCTTCGAGTGATGTCGGTTGTTTTAGTTCTCCTGCGGATCTCATCATTTCTGATTCGATCGAGCAGGGAGTTACCAAGTACTTACGTGACGTATCTATCAGAGCTATAAGAAATCTGAGCTGAAGCTGAAAACATCTGGACAAATACCTACTCAAAGATTACTGTTCGGAAAAGATCGACATTCCTGAACGCATCTCTAATGTCACGTCAAATTGACATTTCGCTGTCACTTGAAGTTGACAGTTATATCTTGATTGAAATTCTTGTAGAAAGATGTCGGATTAATTTTGCTGAATTGTTAAAAACCGCTCGCGTTGAATGTGCCTGGCATATCGAGTTTGAATAAAATCTTAAATTATCTATGTGATCCCGTTTTGTACGACCAAGGTTTTGACGCCATCCATCGGGCTGGTCGCGGAGTTTTGAAAGAAAGATAATTGTCTACCACGCGTTGTTGCAGGGGCAATATATATCTTGACAAAAAGCTCCTCCGTGTGTTATTGTGTATCTATTGTTGAAACGCCCAGTGTCTTGGGAACGCTGTTATTTGTGTTGTGAGTGAGGTGACGAATTGGTAAGGTTGGCAGACGAAGAAAGGACATCAGGGGCGCGCGCGCTCCCTTACACCACTTCTGCCTTGGAGACGTTCGACACACAGACCCGTATGTAACCTCACCTTACTTAACATTCTCTCCGCTGTGTATCGCAGTCCAATTGTTCAGTTTACATCCCCGCTGAAACCTAGTTTTTTGTCCGGAGTCTATATTAGTAATACCAGCTTCCACTGCGCTAGCTGACTCCGCGGTATAGGCAGGGGTGTACTGAACAATTTCTTGGTAGCCAAGAGCGTAGCTTGAAGGCCTGAGAGGCCCACGCCAAAACTTTGTATTAATCAGTGCCGTTTTGATGACCCAGTCTGGTCCGGACTAGATTAATTTGTACTTGTAAATGGTAATTGGCTTGCATTTGAAAAGTAAAGGGCATTCCTTTGTTATTGGTTCCATGTCTTGTAATTAATTGTCATGTATTGAAGTTCCAAAGTGTAAACAGATGCCTTTCTTTGCTCATAATAATTATTATTTAGTTTGTTAGCAAATTTGAGTTGTGAATATTGACAAGTTTGTTGCTAAAATAATAGCTAATAAAAGGTTAGCTAATAAGTTTGCACTCAATACTTAGTGAAACTTAAATGATTTGGGACATTGTTTACACATTGAAACTCATTGAAACTTGTGCTTTGAAATAATTAAAATTAACTTGTTGTTGTGTAACAGTATGTTGTGTTGATATCCAAGTGAATTTCAATAGTCAGTGATTTTGAGTGAATTTCAATAGTCAGTGAGTTTTGTTGTTTTCTGATAACCTCCAGATATTTAAGAGTTTGTGTCATTATAAATACTTGTTGTTGTAATATTGGAATTTTGTGGTTAGTAATAACCTCCAAATATTGGAGATTTTGTGTTATAGTGAATATTTTGAATTTGTTGTTTTTGTTGATAAATTTGGGACGTTACAATGACGGCCTCCTCTGCTAAAGCCAAAATACGTTCTGAGTTACGGTGGTTAGCTTCTGCGGTTGCGTTGTTGGATCGACCGGATAGAACGGAGGCCTTGTTGAACAGATACGTAGATCTGCCCATACGTTTGGCTGTTGTTGATGAGCAGTATGCCTTATTTTTGGAAAGGACTGTTGAGGCCGAGGTGGAAATGCGACAAGAAGTCGATTTGGATGTGGACCAGTGTTATGATTTTGCGGACAGAATTACCCAGGTGGCTCGACCTTTGCAAGTGGCAAGAGAGAATGAACCGAGCCCGTCCCCGGTCACATCTAAGAGTATGCCCCCTCTCTTTGCTAGATTGGCCCCCTTAGACTTAAGGCGCTTTGCTGGTCGTCTAGAGGACTGGGAGGGCTTTATTAATATTTTTGATAGTCTTGTACATGCCCGGGACGATTTGACCCAGGGCCAGAAGTTAGCTTATTTGTTATCCGTGTTGGAAGGGGAGGCCCTTGAATCAGTTCAACATTTGGCCCCCTCGGATGAAAACTACCCTATTGCTAGGGATTTGATTGCCCGTCGGTACCAGAACGTACGACGTCTGGCGGACAACCATGTTGCCGCCATTTTGAATTTACCCCGCGTTGCCAGCGTGATGCACTTGAGAGTGGCTTTGTTGAATCCGCTGTTGGTGGCATACAACGCATTAAAAAACTTAAAACTCCCAGTGGAGCAGTGGTCGTTTTTGTTACTGCACATTGTCCTGGGAAAGTTGCCGGACTCTGTTAAGGTCCGTTTTGAGCAGCAGTATGGTGGGGATAGTGCGACTTATCTGCCACCCTTCTCGGACCTCTTGACGTTCCTGGAAGGAGAGAGTAGATTGGCAGATAATTCCTCTCTGGCCGGTCCTATGGGACCCGAACGACCTGTGCCACAGAGTAGATCCCCCACCGGACCCCCCCGTAGGGGGCGTATGGCCCCTCGCGCGCCCGGCCGCTATGCCGCCGTCCAGGAGACCGCCCGCTGCTTGTACTGTCGGGAACCGGGTCACAGCACGACCCGTTGTGATAAGTTCCTCGACCAGCGCGTCCAAGGCCGTCGAGCGATCGCGCGACAACGGACATGGTGCTACTCGTGCTTGGGCCTGCACATGCAGCGCGAATGTACCCAAGCGCACCCATGCCGCTTTTGTAAGGGCAACCACCATCCCCTCCTCTGCATGAACAGCCCAGAGGGCGGCGGAGCGCCGCAGCGCGTCGCTGCAGGATCACCTCGTATGGGTGGGGGGCTCGGACCCCCCGCGGTGTTTGCATCCCGCAGCAGTTCTAGTGGCCACCGGAGTGGCCCCAGACGCTTTCCGCCACGTTTGGACCCTCAAACGGGCGGGGGTCCCAGGGACCCCCCATGGGAAACCGATCCCCAAGGATGGGGATGAGTTATGCGGGCGTTGCCGGAGGTCGTAGAGGCCCCCCGCGACGTTTTGAGCCTCGCACGGGCGGGGGTCCCACGGACCCCCCCATGGGAAATCGGTCCCCAACTAGGGGGTTCGATTTTGCGAGCGTTGCGGGAGGTCGTAGAAGCCCCCCGCAACGTGTTGAGCCTCGCACAGCCGGGGGTCCCCGGGACCCCCCCTCTGAAAATCGGTCACCGTGCCCCCGCGACTATGGGGCGACGTACACGGTGGATGATAGGCACCGATTCTCGCCGCCGCTCGCCGAATACCCGCGATTGGAGCGGCGCCCGCCCCGTCTTCAAGGGGCCGGGAGATATAACCCGCCTGATACAGGGCGATTTGGACGTAGGCAGTATGTGGGAGACTGGGACCCACTGGATCGCTATGAGCGACCCCCTTACCATGGGGGGACGTCTGGGGACCCCACATACTAGCAATCAACGTGTTTACGGTCGATTGTAGCCACCCCTCCAGAGACCGTTTTGTTGCCCACGGCCTCTGTGCTTGTCAGGGGATTGAATGGCGACCTTGTGGAAGTTCGCGCCTTGTTGGATTCCGGTGCTCAGGGGTGTGTTGTGTCATCTTGGTTAGTTAGGCGGTTGGGCCTCAAGGTGCACCCCCACACGGAAGGCGTGAGAGGTGTTGGCGATGTGAAAGTCCCCGGGTTGTTAGGGCATGTTGACTTCACATTTACATCACGTAATAAGTCCACGCCAGGCATTAAGACCTCGGCGATTGTGTTGGACACAGTTGTTGGCCGTCAACCTTCAGTTGACTTGGGACCGAGTATGTTGTCTTTGGTGTCTGATTCCCCACTCGCCGATCCAAATTTCTTCCGCCCAGGCCCGATTGATGCTCTCCTTGGAGCCGATGTCCTGGGGCGAGTTTTGTTGACGGGGAAGCGAGTTTTGCAGCCAGATGGCTTGGTAGCTCTGCAGACGACACTCGGTACAGTTGTGATGGGCCCTGCTCGCCGCGTTTTGGATTCCCTTGATGAGGATCGCGGTCTTGTTTTAAATGTGTCTCTCTCCGAAGTGGTGCAGAAGTTTTGGGAGGTTGAGGAACCTCCACCAGCCCCGCGGGTCGACCCAGTGGCGGATGAATGCGAGTTGTATTACCAGAATAACACTGGTCGCCTCCGCTCTGGTCGTTTGATCACCCGTCTCCCCTTTCGTGCCGGCCGACCTCCTCTGGGCGAATCCCGACCGCTAGCGGAACGTAGGCTAGTGGCGATGGAGCGTCGCATGAGCAAGGATCCGGTCTTCCGCCAGAAGTATGTTGAATTCATGCGGGAGTATGAGGAGTTAGGGCACATGTCCGTGAGCGATTTGGATTGGCGCTCCGTTGAGCACTTCTTTTTGCCGCACCACGCCGTTTTGAAATCCGGAAAGATTCGGGTGGTCTTTGTCGGTTCGGCTCCCACCTCTACTGGAGCGTCCTTGAACCAGTGTCTGCATGTAGGTCCCAAGCTGCACACGGAGATCTCAGACATTTTGACCAACTTCCGGCGGCACCAAATTGTATTTATGACTGACATCCGGATGATGTTCAGACAAACGGTCATCCATCCAGAGGATAGGAGGTACCAATTGATTTTGTGGAGAGAGAGTCCTAGGGACCCCTTGTTGATTTATGAATTGAATACGAATACGTACGGTTTGGCTTCGAGCCCGTTTGTTACGATTCGTTCTTTGTTGGAGTTGGCCGAGAAGGAGCGCTTGAGATACCCTCGCGCCTCCGCCATTTTGGTCAGTGACGTCTATGTGGATGACATTTGCACGGGCGCCTCATCTGTCTCAGAGGCGATTGTCCTGAGAGACGAACTCACCGCCCTTTTGAAGTCGGGAGGTTACGAGTTGAGGAAATGGATATCCAACTCGCCTGATGTACTGGTAGGTTTGCCCGAAGAGCACCAGCAGGACCCCCACCTATTCGAAAATGTTGATAATCCCCATGTGGTGACCGTCCTTGGCGTACAGTACAAACCGGTCTCTGACACGTTCACTTATTGTGTGGATTTACGACCACCGAAAGTCTGGACCAAGCGTTTAGTATTGTCTACTGTCGCACGTACCTTTGACCCCAATGGGTGGATTTGCCCCGTGCTGTTTATGGCCAAGTGTTTCTTGCAACGGTTATGGGCTTCGGGTGTGTCGTGGGATGAACCGCTCTCGGACGAGTTACTCCGAGATTGGTCGAGCTTCGTTTCATCCCTCCCCGAGATTAATGAAGTGCATTTGCCGAGGCTATTCCTCCCTTCTGAAAATTGTAAAGTTACTCTTCACGGCTTTTCCGATGCCTCCGAACGTGGATTTGCTGCGGCCGTGTACCTCCGCACCGTTACTGTTGACGGAGTTGTTGCTGTGCATCTGGTGATAGCGAAATGCAAAGTCGCTCCCCTTCGGACTCGTCATACGATCCCGAGGTTGGAATTGTGTGGAGCTGCCCTCCTAATGCGTTTGTTGAACCACGTATGGCTCACATTAGGTCGATCTATTAAGATACAAGAGGTTTATGCTTGGACGGACAGTCAGGTCGTCCTTTGTTGGTTGAAGGCTCCGGCGCACACCTTGGACGTGTTTGTGGCCAATCGAGTGTCGCAGATTTGTAATTCCGACATCGAGTTGATTTGGAGACACGTGCCGGGAACCATGAATCCCGCGGATTGTGCGTCTCGGGGTTGTGTAGCCCCAACCCTAATTAACCACCCCCTCTGGTGGGGCCCACAGTGGTTGATGCGGCCTGAGTCGGAGTGGCCGCCCTCTCCAGCGTTGTCGAACGTAGCCGTTCCTGATATGCGGGCATGCGTCCTGGAGACTAACCCCGCCGGGGAAAAGGATTTGTTGTTGGATCGGTACAGCTCCTTACAGAAGCTGCTTGGTGTTACCGCTTGGATCAGACGTTTTGCGTACAATTGCAGAAACCCACGCGCGAGGCGTGATTCGTCGGTTCTCACTCCGGACGAGCGTAGGGACGCGCTCTTGTTTTGGGTCCGGAGAGTACAAGCTGATAGTTTTGAGTCCGAGATTGAAATTTTGCGTTTAGGCCGTCGCAAGTTGAAGGGCGCGGTATCGCGATTGAATCCCTTCCTGGACGAGAGTGGGCTTTTGCGAGTCGGCGGAAGACTTCGAAATGCGAACCTGCCGTATGGAGCTCGTCACCCCCTTTTGTTACCTAAAGCCGGACATTTGACTCAACTGATAATAACAGATCGCCATGTGAATGCACAACATGCTGGCTGTAATGCTTTGTTGGCCATTTTGCAGCGTGAATTTTGGATTTTGTCTGCTCGTCGAGCCATTCGCACTGTGGTTTTCCGTTGCCTGCCTTGTTATCGATTGAAGGCCGCGACCATGCAGCCCCAGATGGGTGATTTGCCTGCTGATCGCGTCACGGAATGTAGAGCTTTTGCCGGAGTCGCCACCGACTTCGCCGGTCCCTTTACTGTAAAGGCTTCGAGACTGCGTAATGCTAAAACCTATAAGGCGTACTTGTGCGTGTTTGTGTGTTTGTCCACCAAGGCTGTCCATTTGGAAATTGTCTCGGAATTGTCTACCGAAGCCTTTGTCGCCGCCTTGAGCAGATTTGTTTCCCGTAGAGGACTGCCGTCATTGATACGTTCCGATTGTGGTACTAATTATAAGGGAACGTGTAATTATCTTAAGGAAGTAGTTAAGTTTTTTGTTGATAATAAAATAGACATTGGAACCACCCTCTCCCGGCGTGGGATAATCTGGAAGTTTAGCCCTCCAGCTTGTCCGACCTGGGGAGGAATTTTTGAAGCTTGTGTAAAGGCTGCCAAGACACACTTGCGTCGCGTGATTGGAGAAACCATTCTCACGTTTGAGGAACTTGATACGGTATTTTGTAAAATTGAGGCCGTCCTCAACTCGCGACCCTTGTGCCCGTTGTCTTCGGACCCGAATGACCTGGAAGCGTTGACCCCAGGTCATTTCTTGATCGGACAGCCCCTTTTGGCTTTGCCTGAATGTCCGATTCAGGATGTAGGATCCCATCGTTTGTCGCGATACCAACTTTTGAAACAGATGTCACAAAACTTCTGGGCACGTTGGTCGATGGAGTATTTGCATATCCTACAACAGTGCGTGAATTGGACAGATTCGGTTTTGAAGAGAGCAGTTAGTGGGCTCTCCCGATTACCCGTAGATTGACGTACCGTTCTTAACGGTCCGGGGCGGGGGGATGTTCGGAAAAGATCGACATTCCTGAACGCATCTCTAATGTCACGTCAAATTGACATTTCGCTGTCACTTGAAGTTGACAGTTATATCTTGATTGAAATTCTTGTAGAAAGATGTCGGATTAATTTTGCTGAATTGTTAAAAACCGCTCGCGTTGAATGTGCCTGGCATATCGAGTTTGAATAAAATCTTAAATTATCTATGTGATCCCGTTTTGTACGACCAAGGTTTTGACGCCATCCATCGGGCTGGTCGCGGAGTTTTGAAAGAAAGATAATTGTCTACCACGCGTTGTTGCAGGGGCAATATATATCTTGACAAAAAGCTCCTCCGTGTGTTATTGTGTATCTATTGTTGAAACGCCCAGTGTCTTGGGAACGCTGTTATTTGTGTTGTGAGTGAGGTGACGAATTGGTAAGGTTGGCAGACGAAGAAAGGACATCAGGGGCGCGCGCGCTCCCTTACACCACTTCTGCCTTGGAGACGTTCGACACACAGACCCGTATGTAACCTCACCTTACTTAACATTCTCTCCGCTGTGTATCGCAGTCCAATTGTTCAGTTTACATCCCCGCTGAAACCTAGTTTTTTGTCCGGAGTCTATATTAGTAATACCAGCTTCCACTGCGCTAGCTGACTCCGCGGTATAGGCAGGGGTGTACTGAACAATTACCATAACGACAATTTGCTTTACGTAACCTTTACCAGATCATCAGCCTACCTTGTTGGAGGCTTACCCATTTTCATACCCAAAACTGTCTCAAAGATGTGCCCTGCTCATTGCCACCAAGTGATGTAAGACACTTTGGTTTTTCCATGGATCTCCAGATATTTGATTGAATAATGGCAGGAGCAATGAAAGTAAGGCACATACATACAATTTACCCATATCTACATACATAATTTAACATGGCGTGGCCTCGGCACCGACTATTGCGTGAGCGTGCCGAGCGACGAGCGCGGGAAACTGATCCCGTCTGAGCTGGAGCGATTGGTGCGATACCATAAGGATCGGGGCAATGTGAGTATACTACACGTATCTATCAGCTATAAGAAATCTGGGCTGAAGCTGAAAACATCTATTAAGATACAAGAGGTTTATGCTTGGACGGACAGTCAGGTCGTCCTTTGTTGGTTGAAGGCTCCGGCGCACACCTTGGACGTGTTTGTGGCCAATCGAGTGTCGCAGATTTGTAATTCCGACATCGAGTTGATTTGGAGACACGTGCCGGGAACCATGAATCCCGCGGATTGTGCGTCTCGGGGTTGTGTAGCCCCAACCCTAATTAACCACCCCCTCTGGTGGGGCCCACAGTGGTTGATGCGGCCTGAGTCGGAGTGGCCGCCCTCTCCAGCGTTGTCGAACGTAGCCGTTCCTGATATGCGGGCATGCGTCCTGGAGACTAACCCCGCCGGGGAAAAGGATTTGTTGTTGGATCGGTACAGCTCCTTACAGAAGCTGCTTGGTGTTACCGCTTGGATCAGACGTTTTGCGTACAATTGCAGAAACCCACGCGCGAGGCGTGATTCGTCGGTTCTCACTCCGGACGAGCGTAGGGACGCGCTCTTGTTTTGGGTCCGGAGAGTACAAGCTGATAGTTTTGAGTCCGAGATTGAAATTTTGCGTTTAGGCCGTCGCAAGTTGAAGGGCGCGGTATCGCGATTGAATCCCTTCCTGGACGAGAGTGGGCTTTTGCGAGTCGGCGGAAGACTTCGAAATGCGAACCTGCCGTATGGAGCTCGTCACCCCCTTTTGTTACCTAAAGCCGGACATTTGACTCAACTGATAATAACAGATCGCCATGTGAATGCACAACATGCTGGCTGTAATGCTTTGTTGGCCATTTTGCAGCGTGAATTTTGGATTTTGTCTGCTCGTCGAGCCATTCGCACTGTGGTTTTCCGTTGCCTGCCTTGTTATCGATTGAAGGCCGCGACCATGCAGCCCCAGATGGGTGATTTGCCTGCTGATCGCGTCACGGAATGTAGAGCTTTTGCCGGAGTCGCCACCGACTTCGCCGGTCCCTTTACTGTAAAGGCTTCGAGACTGCGTAATGCTAAAACCTATAAGGCGTACTTGTGCGTGTTTGTGTGTTTGTCCACCAAGGCTGTCCATTTGGAAATTGTCTCGGAATTGTCTACCGAAGCCTTTGTCGCCGCCTTGAGCAGATTTGTTTCCCGTAGAGGACTGCCGTCATTGATACGTTCCGATTGTGGTACTAATTATAAGGGAACGTGTAATTATCTTAAGGAAGTAGTTAAGTTTTTTGTTGATAATAAAATAGACATTGGAACCACCCTCTCCCGGCGTGGGATAATCTGGAAGTTTAGCCCTCCAGCTTGTCCGACCTGGGGAGGAATTTTTGAAGCTTGTGTAAAGGCTGCCAAGACACACTTGCGTCGCGTGATTGGAGAAACCATTCTCACGTTTGAGGAACTTGATACGGTATTTTGTAAAATTGAGGCCGTCCTCAACTCGCGACCCTTGTGCCCGTTGTCTTCGGACCCGAATGACCTGGAAGCGTTGACCCCAGGTCATTTCTTGATCGGACAGCCCCTTTTGGCTTTGCCTGAATGTCCGATTCAGGATGTAGGATCCCATCGTTTGTCGCGATACCAACTTTTGAAACAGATGTCACAAAACTTCTGGGCACGTTGGTCGATGGAGTATTTGCATATCCTACAACAGTGCGTGAATTGGACAGATTCGGTTTTGAAGAGAGCAGTTAGTGGGCTCTCCCGATTACCCGTAGATTGACGTACCGTTCTTAACGGTCCGGGGCGGGGGGATGTTCGGAAAAGATCGACATTCCTGAACGCATCTCTAATGTCACGTCAAATTGACATTTCGCTGTCACTTGAAGTTGACAGTTATATCTTGATTGAAATTCTTGTAGAAAGATGTCGGATTAATTTTGCTGAATTGTTAAAAACCGCTCGCGTTGAATGTGCCTGGCATATCGAGTTTGAATAAAATCTTAAATTATCTATGTGATCCCGTTTTGTACGACCAAGGTTTTGACGCCATCCATCGGGCTGGTCGCGGAGTTTTGAAAGAAAGATAATTGTCTACCACGCGTTGTTGCAGGGGCAATATATATCTTGACAAAAAGCTCCTCCGTGTGTTATTGTGTATCTATTGTTGAAACGCCCAGTGTCTTGGGAACGCTGTTATTTGTGTTGTGAGTGAGGTGACGAATTGGTAAGGTTGGCAGACGAAGAAAGGACATCAGGGGCGCGCGCGCTCCCTTACACCACTTCTGCCTTGGAGACGTTCGACACACAGACCCGTATGTAACCTCACCTTACTTAACATTCTCTCCGCTGTGTATCGCAGTCCAATTGTTCAGTTTACATCCCCGCTGAAACCTAGTTTTTTGTCCGGAGTCTATATTAGTAATACCAGCTTCCACTGCGCTAGCTGACTCCGCGGTATAGGCAGGGGTGTACTGAACAATTACCATAACGACAATTTGCTTTACGTAACCTTTACCAGATCATCAGCCTACCTTGTTGGAGGCTTACCCATTTTCATACCCAAAACTGTCTCAAAGATGTGCCCTGCTCATTGCCACCAAGTGATGTAAGACACTTTGGTTTTTCCATGGATCTCCAGATATTTGATTGAATAATGGCAGGAGCAATGAAAGTAAGGCACATACATACAATTTACCCATATCTACATACATAATTTAACATGGCGTGGCCTCGGCACCGACTATTGCGTGAGCGTGCCGAGCGACGAGCGCGGGAAACTGATCCCGTCTGAGCTGGAGCGATTGGTGCGATACCATAAGGATCGGGGCAATGTGAGTATACTACACGTATCTATCAGCTATAAGAAATCTGGGCTGAAGCTGAAAACATCTGGACAAATGCTTACTCAAGGATCACCACAACGACAACTCGCAGAGAAGATGTGTGCTTCTCAGCTGCATTAGCTCGCTATCCCAAAGCCATCTTCTATCTCGCTCGTTTCACGGGAGCGCAAGCAGCCTAGAAATATTAGCGGGCCATGGCTATCCCCGTTCTACAACCGAGAATCTAGACGCACAGCGGGCTATCATCCTTACTTGGTTAACATCCCGCGAATGCGTACGAAGCGCTTTTCGTCTTCCTTTGTGATGCGAACCGCTAGGGAATGGAATGCCCTGCCTGCGTCTGTTTTCCCGAATGACTACAACCCTACAATTTTAAAGCTAGAGTGAATAGGCTGCTTCTTGGTAAGTTCGTTCCATCTTAGGTTCGTTCTTCTCAACCCTAAGTTTCAGTGTGAAGCCAAGAGCAAGATCCTTCAACGACAACTTACTTAATGCAACCTTTACCAGATCATTTGATATTTCAATATTATGTTTCTTCTTCCCCAGGTGCCATTCTTCGTGAACGCGACGTCGGGCACGACGGTGTTGGGTGCTTTCGACCCGCTGGAAGAGATCGCCGACATCTGCCAGAAGTATGACATGTGGATGCATGTCGATGTGAGTAGGAGCGCTATCTCCTTCTTTTACTTCTTTCTAGCCCTGTAAACTGGTGTAAGTCGCCTTCAAATATTCAAAACCATCTTTCTCGGTTTTTGGCTAGACAGAGAAGAATTGCGACTGTGTAGAATGAAGAATCGATATGTACGAAAGTTTTTTCATCTACCGTACGAAATACAAAACTATATGTTTACTGCTATAACATGGCTATAACCAAGATCTATGCACTGCAAATGATGTTGTTATAAAACTATTTTTTTTTGTCTTAACAGGCAGCCTGGGGTGGTGGTCTGCTGTTCTCCAAGAAGTACCGACATCCTCGCCTCACGGGCATCGAACGGTAAGAATATAAGATAAAATTTTACTTACATAGAAATTGAAAAATTAGGATATCAAAACCAACTTTTTGGCGTTTTCAGTAAGTTTTTTTACAGTTGACTTTGTTTTATATCTTAACCGATGATCTAAATTACCTATATTACCTATCTCACATTTTTTTTCTATACCTTACTAGACTACTAGAGGTTCTGTACTAGAGGTATTGGATAAATTCGACGCTTCTCCTAAAGATTCCGTAGCTCAGTGGTTAGAACAGTCGCCCGGACAGTGGAAGGTCGTTGGTTCAAGTCCCATCGAAGCTAGTTTTGAGACGGGTCGATTTTTTTCTAATTCTTCATTTTTAAGAATAAAAAGTGCATAGTGAATGCAAAAAAAAAACATATTAAATATCTCTACACAAGGCATCTCAGTTGAAACAGGATCAACAAGAAAGAAGCTATTAATCATAAACCCGCGAATCCTCTCCCGTACGTTGTCTATGGTTCCAACATAGAGTACAGAGTTAAGCCGTCGACCATAGACTATTAGAGGCACTTTGCCGCGCGGATTAGTGCCCATCCATCAGAGGGCAGATGGTTCTAAATGCCGGCACAGGGGGGCAACACGTTGGGAGAACCAAGGAGAATAATAAAAGGGGATCAAACTGATTTTTTTTTTGTTTAAAATGTTTTTATTAGTATCAGAAACACGACACAGGTATTTATTTTCAAATAATTTCCATATTTTCGGAAATATAGCTCATCAAACTTCCAAAATAGACAAAGACAGCGCTAGACACTGATGACGTCAGATGTGCTTAGCGCCATACTTAAGCCATATACAATTTCGTTTTAGAAAGAGATAGCTAGAGACACTGTGTTTCACAATTCAGCAGCTCATTACTTGCTTATTAATCAACATTCTGAATAATTTCCATATTTTCGGAAATATAGCTCATCAAACTTCCATAATAGACAAGGACAGCGCTACTATTAAATATTTACATAACAATAACAGGCCGATTCCCTATTAAAAATGTTCCTTTTGGGCTCCCACGCAAAACTTTTTAACGGCCTCTGTGGTCTAGTGGTACACATCACCGGGATCAGACCCAGAGTTCCCGGGTTCGATTGCCAGTGGGGGTACATATTGTATTCGGTTTGGTTGGTGGTAGGGCTTGTTCAAAGACCGCCTGGCTAGTTACCACCATCTTATCTAAATCTGACGCCATAACAACGATGTTTTCAGCAGTGTTCTGTACCGGCAGTTAGAGATAAGATAGTCAGTTTGTTAGTGATTGAGGATTCCGGGAGAAGTGCCTTTCCACCTTCAGTCTTATCTTCATAAGTTCATAAGTTCTTTATTCCATAAAACAATATTACATTGTATTGGAAATTTTAAACAAATTAAAAAAAGTGAAATAATAATTAGAACAATCACATGCATAAAAAATCAATAAATAATAACAAACAATAATTGAAATAAATTGTCAATAAGAATTAATAATAAACAATAATTGAAAATAAATTGTGATTAATATTTCAATCATTCAATTAAAATTAAAATTAATAATATTGTTATAGGACAGGACATATTGTATAAAAAATTAAAAACCAGAATTAACATAATCTTCTACACTATAAAACATCAGGTGCGATGAAGGCTAAGTGCTACCCCGTTATGGCAAAAAAGAAAATAAGATTTTATCATTTTCTTTATTCACATTTATTACAAATCTATAAACTTCAATCAACAATACCGCCTAGGTGTCTATATCTACGTATCTACATACATAGTTGGAGTGACAAACATGGCTGAGAAAATATGCGCCCACTGAACCTCTTGAGTGTATATTTATATTTTTAAGTAGTTCCTGTCTTTTATGACATAAGATCGTACATTATTAACCTTTTTTCTCAGCCATAAAAAGTTTCGATTTCGTTCGTGAGCCTTCATCTGTTGATCGAAGTCTTTAAATGATTCTTTATTTATCCTAACATGATCCTTAATTATGGACCTCTTAAAGGGAGGGCCAAATCGGCGGAAGAGCGGAGGGCCCAAATCCGGTAGAAACAGCGCGCGGCGGACCGTGTGACAAGCAGTGTAGGGCTGCCACGGAACGGAGGGACATATATTAATTAATAACTACTTAGTATAATATATAATCCATACTAATATTATAATTGTGAAAATGTGTTTGTTTGTCCGTCTTTCACGTCAAAACGGGACAAGGCTACTTTTTATCACGAAAAAAAAAAACTCCTTTCGGGATAACGCCGTGTAGTCCACGCGGGCGAAGCCGCGGGCAGAACGCTAGTATTGCAAAACACCCACTTCCATTCCAACATGGTTCTAAAAAATATCCTACTAATATTATAAATGCGAAAGTTTTTGAGTATGGATGTATGGACGTTTGTTACTCTCTCACGCAAAAACTACTGAACGGATCTGGATGAAATTTGCAACAGAGATAAATTATAGGCTGGAATAATACATAGGATACTTTTTATTCAGATAATCCCACGGGAACGGGAACCACGTGGGTGAAACCGCGGGCGGCCGCGAGTTAGAAATGAAACTTTACTTACAGATAGGTATTTAAAAAAAAATTGCAAAAGAAAAATTATGATAGTAAAAAACCACCAGTAACGGCCAGCCAAGTAACTTCCAGAATTATTTTATTTGTATAAATGTGACAATCACTTTCATATTATGATGTATTTTAACATTTAACTTTGCTTTGTAAAGAAAAACTCGATTTTTGGTGAGAGAATGTTTTGAGTGAAATACCTTAGATTTACGGTAATTGAAAACTAATACGCTGTCTCATTTTTTATTAAGAAAATAAGTTAAGGTCACCAAACTAAACTGGTAAAGTGAAAGATCTGATACAAACGTAAAAGTAGACCCAAACAAATACACACGCACTTACACACACATACACTCACACTTACACTTAGATATTTTTTTTGTTTTTATATTTCTAGTACGGTACAAGCGCTTTCATGTTATTTTAGTTCATCGATCGCTCGCTTGTGGCGCTACTATCGTAGTAGCGATCTACGTTCTCTAATGGCCGGTACACACGCAGCGACTTACTCGCTGGCGACTTATGATTCCTATTGATCATAAGTCGCCAGCGACAATAAGACGCTGCTTAATTCACGTCCACACGTAATTTTGACATCGCCAGCGAGTCGCTATCGACCAAAAGTCGCTGCCGTGTTCGGCCATAATACGAATATGTGTTTTGGTAGCGATTAATTGTTAGTTGTCGCGATTGCAACTGTCACTTTAAGATCGGTAATAAGCCTGCCAAATAATAATTACAATCTAAACATCGCCAACCCTACACCTACAACACATCAAAGATTAAACAAGAACCCGTAGCCCGTAGCACTGCATCGGGCCGACGTCACTCGTAGCTGTCGTAGCAGCGTGCGCGTTCGCACGTCACTACACCGTAGCTGCTACACGATTTGTGTGTTATTACTGCTCAGTTTTAAGTGGCTTGAGGGAAATGTTTTTGCCATAATATTCAGCTGAAGAGAAGTACTTAATTCGTAATTCGACAATTTTTTTGTAGGAACTGTTCATAATGGGCATTTGTATCTAATATTATACGTATGTGTTAGTGGCGTTTCCTCATTGATTCCATTTTCATTCTGGAATGCTGTTAGCTGAGACACGATTTTGTGTTTAATTGGTTCTCTTTTTAAGAACCTTTAGGCATTCTTTTTCCTTACACACCACTAAATTTTAATGAGTACAAATATTTTAGGGGACGATATTCCCCATCTGTATGACCAACATTTCTTTTCTTATACTTAGGATATAGATATTCAATCAATCAATCAATCATCAAAACATTTATTTAATACAGTCGAAGGACACATTATAACTTAATTATACGACAAATTACTTAAATGAAGATAACACAGAAAAAAAAGACAATTTATATAATTACCTATAAGTATATAAAAAAAGAAAGATTGTCCCACGACTGTACCAAAAGGGATCTAGTTCAGCATATGTCAGTTTTTAAAAACTGACGCTGGTTTTCAACTACAGTGCCACAAACTTTGCTGTGCCGGTGACAGCGGCGCTACGTACGTTTTTTCTTTTTTTTGTAGCAATTTAACCGGCCCTGACTTCTAAGAACTTCAGCCGCCAGCAGCGCTATGGTTGGACATCAACTTGACAGCAGAATGACATTAAAAAAACACGCTAGTTTCACATTTTGGCCACCGGCACAGCAAAGTTTGTGGCACCGTAGATCCCTTTTTCCTTGACATCTGAATGCCAAGACAGCCCTAATAGCTAAATTAAAAAAAAAACAAACAATAACAATGGCACTGACAACAAGGCGCCATTGGGCCGGCCAGCGGTGTTCGCGGGCTGGCTAGTCTGCTGCGATATTGAAGTCTAAGGTCTGCCTTGGCTAGTTCTCATTTGAGTTATAAGGGGGTCAAAAGTGGCTCCAAATGGTTCGTGTAATATTACACACGGTGCTGCTCGCCAGTTCTGTTAGCTAACTAGGCTTGACATGACAGACTACCGGGTGTCTAGATAGCCATAAAGATAGTTAAGGCGATTAGGTACTCGGAAAAATTACGCTGAAACGAGATAGCAATGAGAAAACGACGGGCGCGGGAGTGAGACTGATTTTGCAGATTAGGCAAAAAAACACACAAAATCACTTCGTACTTATTAAAAAACTAAAGCGTTTTTTTATTAAATGCTTCTACACGATGCTATTGGCACAAAGTAACTACGCGGGCGGGCGGTCGCCCTAGCAGAGAGTCCGCTTAGAACAAAGTGCCATTTTCGTCACGCACACATAGACGTCACATATACAGGCAAAATGGGACAGTTTGGGACAGTACTCAGTCGCGAGTATCGCAAAGAGGTCAGTGATCGCAAGTTCCAAAGAGCATTTAATTGATCACTTCACGTCCGCGCCGCTACGTGTCACTGTGACACTTATATACCAATTTTACTATTAATTAACAAAAATTAATAACCAATATTATTACAGTTGCAGTGTATTTGGTTGTCTAAATACGACTAAAAACTGTGCATACACGTTCTTTAAATTTCCAAACGATATTGAAAGGTAAGTTATGTCAAACTGTTTTCTCTTGTTGGTAGGTGAGTATACCTAGGTACTTTTGGGACTAGCCGCTTTGATAACGACGATGAACCATACACATTCATCTTATAGTTAGCTGGTTGTGGTAAAACGCCAGTAATTGGGTTCTATGGTCCTTATTTAGATGTTATAGTATTCTCAAAACTTCTTGGCGGTTCAGCGAACACAGCCACAAGTCATGTTGACGAATTTTCAAGTAAAAGTTGTCGTTGCATTTTCTTTTATTTTAGCAGTGTTATGAAATCCTACTTACATTTTAGAGACTTCAGTCATTAAACCCCAAATAACATTTTACTTGCAGTAAAGTTTTCTTTATCTAGGCGCACGGCAGTGTGCTTGCCAAGTTTGGGAGAGAACGCCAGTCATTATACTTACCCCAAATAACATTTTACTTGCAGTAAAGTTTTTTTTGACGCACGGCAGTGTGCCAGCCAAGTTCAGGAGAAAACGAACCACGCACGATTATGCGTATACCTATTTATTTTAACGTCTTAATCGTAGGAGTGCCATAGGCTATTTTCGTTGCAAAACTAACTAGTTCATTTTAAAAATCAAATGATTTTTTTTTCAGACGAACCTTATGGATAAGTTTAATTGATCGAGAAGATGTACGCAACAAATGGTCAACATATCTTCGAGTTTGTGAGGCCCATTTCGAAACCAATTCTATAATCAAGACATCGAAACGAACTTTTGCTACCTGTCAAAAAAAAATTAAATGAAGAATCGCAAGCAACTGTGGAGACTAACGAATCTTGTACACAATATGAAAAAGTTAAATGTGACTCAAATTCACAAATAGCAACTCACGTTTCTGCAAATTCTCCCAGAAAAAGAAAGCTGAAAAACGATATTCTTGAGTGCAAGAAAAGACTATGAAGAACAGCTGCGCCAGAAACAAATATGAACCTGTTTACATCTCGATAGCGTAGCTTCTATGACGTTCACAACTATTGTAAAAACCAATCTAAATTGAATAAACAAATTTGACTTTGACTATTAAACTACTTATATTTTTTTATTTACCTATATACGATAAAAACACAACATAGGTATTTAAATACACTTTCTTGTTTTCAAAATAGTTACCACTATTGCTTGATACAGTTCTTGCGTTATAAAGGTTTTTAAATTTTTGTAGATGACAAGTTAGAAATTCAACATTTAAGAAAATATTAATTATTTGAAGTTCTTGAACGAAAAAATTTATGGAACTTGTAACCCATTTAGATTTCAACTATTTTTCGCTGAACTTGGCACCTTTTTTACCTTTATGTTTTCATCGAACTTACTTAGTGCCTTTTTCACGTTTATGTTTTTAGTGGGATAACTATCACACCAGATTTATATCTTGTACATAGAGTACATTATAACATATAGGAATGGAATACATTACAACATAATAGGTAGGTAATTGTCTTCGTCGTGTGTGGCGTCGGGACTTTAAATGGATATTAGATGCTCTGTTTACCATCTAAGCAGCATCTAAGGCATGTAAACTTGTTACGATGTATGTATAAACGAATTTATTTATGTATGATTGTTAACTTTTACTACTTACTCCTTTTTAAATTCAGAATCAATACAGAAGCAACCCTAGTGAGTCAGACAAGGATAGGTATAGATTTTCAAAAATGGTGGGAGCGGTCCTTCTGTAAACTCTTTATTTTGTGCTATTGGTGTCCACTAATTGAACCAATTTCCAATAGTATACGTAACTCCATTTAAGAATAATCTTGAATTTTCGTATCTTTTTAGAGGTCTTTTCGAAAAGAAAAAGTGTCGAGGCAAAATCATAAATACGTGTTTCTGAAACTATACGAATCTTGATAAAGGTATGAAGAAATATATATCTTATTACCAGATTTGTAACAACTCTAACCGTCCTATAGTTTTATATCAAAAAGTCCATACTTTTTCCGAGTAGCGCCTCGTGCAATAACGGGACGGGGCTAAAAATTGTACTCGTATAAAGAAGCAAGCTCCCAGTATCAATAAATTCGGAAATAAAAAACTCCCCGTTTTAAACGCGTCTGCAATCTCCCCACAATTAATTACCCCTGGGGTGGGACTCGCGTCATTCCACGAGACGTCTCATTCATCAAACGATCAGGAGTTTAATGCGAGAAGCTTGAAAGCTTTTGGTTTTAAAACCTGCAAAAAAAAAAGTTTTTCTTTTTGCTTTTTATAGAGAAAGAAAAGACACAATTTTTACAAGCTTTTTAGTAACTTGCCATGTTAGTTAGTTAGTGGGGGACAAATCTTGCAAGCTTAATTTGACCTACTTCCCAGTATCCGATGGAGCTGAAATTTTGTATACAGTTTTGGCTCAGATGACAATACAGTATTAAAGTACAGTCAGCAAAAAAGCTTATCATAAAAATGAAATTTACTAAAAACTTGTTAGAAGTTTTTTATTAACTTGCCATGTGTTAGTTTGTTAGTTAGTAGAGGACAAATCTTGCAAGCTTAATTTGACCCACTTCCCAGTGTCCGATGGAGCTGAAATTTTGTATACAGGATTGGTTTAGATGACAATACAATATTAAAGTATAGTCAGCAAAAAAGCTTGTCATAAAAATTAAATTCTTACTAAAAACTTATTTTTATGCCTGTGTGTAGTTTAACCCGCGTGGTTCCTTCCCGTGGGTAAATAAAGATAAGTTATTTTCAAAAAAATATTTCTCGCGTCGTATTTTTTTTCATGCCTTAAAATTTCGTATTTGTGTTCCACATAATGAGATCTTTACGTAAAATAATATGAACTTATTACTCGATGTCAAAAAATGGAAAGAAGGGCCAGATTTTGAACTGAGGTGTTGACACAGTATTTTTATAAACTGTTAACAAAATATTTAAAATCAATGTTTGCTAGTTGCTACTAATAGTGTTCGGAAAAATATCTAGTTGTACACACCACCGCCGGTATCAGACCTAGAAGTCTCGTGTTCGATTTCTAGTCGCGGAGCGCCGAGCGTAGTAGGTATAACTCGTAGGTACTCGTTTTTATTAGTGACTAGCTGACCCGGCAAACGTTGTTTTGCCATATAAATTTTATTGGACACCAACTTCGTATCACCTGCCTGACACAATGTCACTTATTACAAAAAAGGAATCCTGAGCGGCAAAAATGTCAGTGATTACATACTCTTTGACATACCTTCTCTTTGGAAGCGGCTAAGAAATGTCAGTAGTGTGAAGTATGACAGTTTAACGGTTTTCTATACAAAATTACCATTTTTATTTTATAATTTTCCTGGATAAAAAGTAGCCTATGTTATTCTCCAGCTCTCAAATTATCACCATACCAAAAATCTTGTCGATCCGTTGCTCCGTTTTGACGTGAAAGACGGACAAACAAACAAACAAACAAACAAATAAACAAACAAACAAACACACTTTCAGATTTATAATATTAGTATGGATAGGACTTCTTTTAAGGCTGGGATTCCCCAAAATAGGGTATTTTAAATTATGGATTACTCGCAAATCACAAGTACTTTAAATTAAAAAAAAATTACAGTCATTTATCTAGTGCATCCGGCCGTTTTTTTCGATTGATGATACTTTACTGTGTCAAATAAAATCCCAAACATCCGTCTAATCGTAATCCAAATATCCTATTACTTGCAGTATACTTGGTTTTAGTTAATGAAAAAATACGAAAATAATTGTCTTAATAGCCGAGGGATTCCGGCCGTCATAAGTTAGAATTTTTTATTATTTAATTTTTAATTGAATTTTAAGTGATTTTTGTTTTGCGGTTCGCTCGCGAGTTCACAGTTCACTGCCGGCTGCCGCTGCGTCCACGTGAAGTGTATCGCGGGCGGCCAAGCAAGCGTTAGCGTGCCTATTTCGGTCGGGAATCATCGCCTTAAGTCTGGTCAGCTACCACCATCTTATCTAAGTCTACCGTCACAACAACTATGTTTTCAGCATTATTGTTTTCCGAGTTAGTGGTTGAGGACTCCGGGAGTTGGTTTGGGTACAGTGCTACAAAAAACCAATCCTATCTATTCAAAAGAACTTAAAAGTAAATCACTTTTAAATCGCCATTCTCCATATTTTTCCTACCACTAAACCTAAACCTATTAAAATAAATTTCCCTCACCGCAAACAGTAAATTTGAATATAATCGCATTCACAGAGGGCGCTGATCGGCAAGTCAAACACCGTTATCGGCTATTGACACAGCCGTGGGGGGTGCTCAGGGTTGAATGGGGTTGAGGTGTCCGGATTACGAATAAATGAATAGTAATGCATTGCAAATATGGGCGGCTAACTGATGTTTCAGATTTGGTAATTAATACTAATATTAGAAATAACTTGCGATTGTTTACGCAATTAATTCTGTTTTACCCTAAATAACGTAATTATCTCTAGAAAGTTATTTTAATTTTAAGTTTTTTGCATTCACAATGCAATTTTTATTACTGAAAAATGGAAAATGAAGTATAGCGAAAGGTCGTGGGTTCGAGTCCCATCGGAGTTGATTGTGAGACGGGTCGATTTTTTCTAAATACTTCATTTTCTATCTCTAGGAATCATAACTTCTCTAACTATTTTTAACTTATACTTAACTGAATTTTGGAATGTAAAAAATTTGCATCGAACTACTCGATAGAATATGTTGGATTTGTTTAAATTGTAAGACCTCATATTGTTACCATATTCTAGCAAATAAATGATTTTGATTTGATTTGATTTGAAAATTCAGTATTATACAAAAACGACCCGTCTCCTTCGATCAACAATAACACCTAGGTCTTGATACATAGTTGGTGTGACAAACACGGCTGAGAAAATATGCGCCCACTGTACCTACGACTTGAGCGTATTATTTACTAGCGGACCCGGCAAACGTTGTTTTGCCATATAATTTTTATTGTACTTACATGAACTTCACCAAAATCTGCCTGCCATAAATGTCACTTATTAAAAATAGGTAGGGTAAGAATGGGTATTACCGGTCACTTAAGGATAAATAATTACAAATCAATAAATTATAAACATTTATTAATAAAACTTTTCATTAATTACAGTTTATGTATTCTTCTTATGTAATCACAATTGCTGAGATCAATAGATAATGTATTTTTAGCATAATCAACATTTAAAAAAAAAGTAGCTTTGACCGGTATTAGCACCCATGGCAGGTAATACCAGTCACTAGGCTGGTAATACCGGTCAAACTTTATTACGGCATAAGTCGAAAACATAGCCCTCTGCAGTATCACATCCTGAACGATCAGCGTGAGCCCAGCGACCCCACAGCACACACCTATACCACAGTTCATTTTGTCGTCAGTAATCATCACAGATAACGCATTTATCTTGCAAGTCCTCATCAATGTCAGTATCATCCAGTATCATCATCTTCACGCAAGTCTGTTATTGCTATTAATTCTGAATTCGACGTACTATTGTCACTCGTATCCTTCTTTTAAAGTACTCTCTTCATCATGTTCTATATCTATATGTTTATATGTACTATCATGTTCAAATTTTACTAGCGGGTATTACCGGTCAGCTTGACCGGCATTACACGCAAAGGAACATTTTCGAAAAAATATTTATAGGTTAAAAACTCGTTGCGAGAAGTTAAAAATCAATGACTACTTAGAATAATAGATAATTACACTTGATAAATCACAACTAACAATGTAATAAACACGATTAATCAAACACTCACCTCTTATATTCAAATGTTGAAAATTTAGATCGATTTGGCGCAAAACCAACCGACGTTCGTCCACCCTCGATGAGAGCTGGGAATTGAGCGGGTGTCAGTACTCCGCCGCGGAATACGATCACACCACACACTTTGCATGTGTGCATGCGCATAAATTTAGTAATACGGCTAATATTGAAGTGACCGGTATTACCTCCTGACCGGCATTACCCGGTTTTACCCTATAATAATCCAAAGAGACAAAAACGTCACTGATTACATACTCTTTGACATACCTACTCTTTGGAAGCGGTTTATGTAGGAAATGACAGTTGTGTAAAGTACGACAGTTTAACGATTTTATTTACAAAATTACCATATTTATTTTAACATTTTCCTGAATAAAAAGTAGCCTATGTTACTCTCCAGCTCTCAAATTATCCCCATACCGAAAATCTCGTCGATCCGCTGCTCCGTTTTGACGTGAAAGACGGACAAACAAACAAACAAACAAATAAACAAACAAACAAACACACTTTCACATTTATAATATTAGTATTTTATAATATTAGTATTTTATAATATTAGTATAATTAGTATAATATTAGTATGGATAGTATGGATGAGTAGTTCCTGTCATATATGACGTAAGATCGTACATTATTAACCTTTTTTCTCAGCCATAAAAAGTTTTGATTTTTGTTCGTGTGTTTTCATCTAGTCTACTATTGTTGACCGAAGCCCGTCTCACAACTAGCTCCGATGGGACACGAACCCACGACCTTTCACTGTCCGGGCGAATACCTATGTTAATTTACAAAACTCACAAAAACACTACTTGTTATTTCTTTTCTTCGGCCCGTACCAAAAGTACCAAAAGCCTATCCTTCATCATTTCAGCCGTACGACGCCCACTGCTGGGCATAGGCCTCCCCCAAGGATCTCCAAGCCTATCCTTAGTTAGTAAGAAATAGACATTCCAAGGCATACTAGGAATACGCATAAGTAGGTACTATGCACAGATAAAAAATCTTTTCTGTTCCGGTGACAGCGGCGCTACCGTTGTATTTTTTTCTTCTTTTTGTCCCATCGGAGTCGCCCTGACTCAAAGAGAAGACCTTAGTTAATGTTAGCGCGGGTTTCTTTAAAGAGTTTAAACGATTTTTTGATGACACAGAGGTGGCTTATTGCTAGGAACAATAGGAAAAGAAAAAAAAAATGGAAAGCAAAACATGCAGCTTACCGAAGTCCTGGATAGCAGTGGTTTTGGGACCTCCCAATCAGTAAGCTGACACTGTCGGACACTGTGATTTCATAGGCACTACTATTTTGAGTTTTTACCGAAATTTTAACAATAATGTGAGAGTAATTAATTTTTGGTCGCGAACGCACATCAGCTATCAGGATACTGGCGCCGGCGGCGCCGGCCGGTCTTTTGTTTCGTCTCGCTGCATTTGCCATAAGGATGCGGAAATGAGGGCAATATATAGGGTCATAGGAAAGACAAGGATAGGAAGCATTTCGTCGCTCCGTGTCACGCCATCTATTAAGCTTTTAAATATGTATATTATTATATTTTGAAAAATTAATGATTATTGCCTGGCGTTAACAGTCCCTATTTTATTATTAGTTGCCCAAGTCCTTCACTAAATGAAATCTGTTTGTCCACAGGGCCGACTCAGTAACCTGGAACCCGCACAAGCTGATGGGGACATTGCTGCAGTGCTCCACCGTTCACTTCAAGTATGAGGTCAGTATGTCATCATCATCACATCATCCACTATTCTTAAGGGGCCCATTCACGGCAGGCCGCCCCGCCGTCCGTCGCCTCACGCCTGGGGTGCGATTCTCTAACGAAGTTTCACCGTCACTTCGTCGTTCAGCTTCGATTCTTTATGTCAAATTCATAACAAACAAGTGAAAGTCAAGCGAAAAAGAACGTCGAGTTTGTTGATTGAGTTTTAGAGAATCGCACAACAGCACAAAGCGACGGACGGCTTGGAGGCCTGCCGTGAATGTGCCTCTTTACGCCGCATGCGACTATGAGAACGCGTGAAAATTTTGATGTCAAGCTTTCCAATTTTATCTTTGTGTGTTTAATCTATTTTAACGTTACGCAAAACTAAGCGGCGTTGTTTGGTAGAGGAGCAATGCATGCGATGTGGTGTCCAATATATATATATTTTTTTTTATTTATCAAAAGGTATGTTACATTTTTCACTTGTATAATTTCCCGCCAAACTGTGTACACAGTTTGTTGGCGGGATATGCGCTCTTCAACAAACTACGACACATACCTACCTCACAAAACATACAATTTAATAATAGGTATATACTTAATCATAAGTGCCAATTCACAACATAATAGTATATTATGATCCAAGTGAGCTAAGGTTGCTCATTATACACGAGGCTGTTGGTTGCAGCCCGAGCCGCAGGCGAGGGCGTAAATCAGCCGAGTGTCTAGTGAGTAAGTTGCTCACGAGTTTCATACGCACTTTTTCAACACACTTGCGAGGAAAAACATACATTTATTGAATAAATAAATAAATAAATAAATAACTTCTTACAATCACACCAATTATCTAAGCCCATGTTAATTCCATTAAGAAACTGTATCATGGAAAACTTGATAACGGATAAATATATACTTAAATACTTTTTGTTTGTAAATACATACTTAATATACATAGTAAACACCCAGACCAAGACAAATGGACATGTTCATGCACACAATAATAATAAAAAATATATATTATTTAATACATAACATAATTTTAATAACTTAATATTAGCTAAGGAAAAAGCGCGCAAGTTTTTTTTTTGCACGCGCCAAATGTAAGATGATTGATTACATACAGCCATACAGCCTATTTCAAAATAATTATAATTATAATAATAGTGATAAAATGCAAATGTTTTATAACAAATTATTGTGAATTATAAATTATTTGATAATTATATACTAAATTATGTTTTTTGTCTTAATTAGGGACACATTTATTTATTCTAAAAACGTAAATGGATTTTCAGCCGTTTAAAACCTCTTTGTTGTTAAAAAAAAAACTGTATCTATTACCCGGTGAAATCGAAAATGCTCTGTTGACTCGCATATAACTTGCAGTTAGGTACTAACTTAACTTTGTAGGGATACTGTATTACCCGGTTAAATTGAAAAGTCTCTGTTTACTCGCAAATCATTTGCAGTTAGGTACTTACTTAACTTTGTAGGGATAATTCTATTACGCAACTAGTACTGTAATATTATTATGCACGCGTGTGTTATAGTTCGGTTTATGGCCCTAAGATCGATATAATAAGGCTTACTTTATGAGCAAGTGTGTTGAAAATAACCTTATTTCAGCATTTCGTCTAAAAGAGAACTTTTTAGTTTAGCCTTTAACACTTTTCCACTCAATGACTCAATGCCGGAATCTGTCTTAGTACTCTTAGTAGTTTGTACTTATTAAATATTTTCGGTACCATATACATTGATGTTCTTTCACCATAAAAATTTCGCTGTCCCATGTTTTAATCAAAACTTTTAAAAACCTAGTTCACCAAGTAAAGATAACCGTTGGCTTAATTAAAATTTAATGTATGTTGCTACAATACAACATACGAACATCAATCACATGCGTACTGCGAAGCTCACGTATGGGGCTTTATAACGATGGAAATTGATTAAATAAAAGGAAATGTGGGAGAGAATAGTAGTTTATGTGCAGTCTCATACACTACTTTATCTACACTCATTACATTTATTATATATTTCAAAAATAAAGCAAATCAATATTAATTATAAAATGTGAATTGGTGCCAAACCCCACTCATAGGAGTCTATACGGTCTATTCTTCTAAATTCAAAATTCTAATTTTAAAAACGTTTCTGATTGTTGCCGGCTAAAGAAGAGCTTGAAAAAGTTGGAAGTCAGGGCCGGTAAATCCTACGGTTGCCATGGAGACTTGATGGAGACTGTAAATTTAAGAAATATAAGTGTTTTATAATGAGTGACAGCTGTATCCGGGTGTTGCATAATGGTCATTATGAAACACCCGGATACAGCAGCTTTATTTTTTAAAGTTGACTATGGCATAAAGTGTATCAGTATACGTTCAGGCATGAGTTCATAATTCGAAAATTATAACATGATTGTAGATAAACTTATTTACTGCGGCCTCATGGCCGAGATAAGATCACTACAACAGCGCCAAGGGCGGAATCGTTCTGGACTAAAACAAATTACTCGCGTAATGACAATGCATTCGATATTTTAAATACTTTAAAAATTCAATCGTCCACAGACAAAGCAAGGAGGTCTTATATTCTCACAATATAATACCACACTACTAGGTACTACTTACATTTTAAACGAGGGATTACCTAATCAATGGTTAAACTTTACATGGCGAATTCAGGTCTTAGTTTGCAATATGATCAATGTATGTGATAGTGTCCAATATTTATTTACGAGTATTAGGTACTCTGACCCATATTTTTCATCAATACTTAAAAAAATCGCATTTTCAACTTCAAAACATAAAAACTGCAACAATAATTAATTATTTTGAGACAATTTGCCCCTAATCCCCTTCATTCCGACCACTCATAAAATTAGCTGCATAACATTGAGCAAATCAATTAAATACAGACTTTACCCTGCAAATAATGACTTCTAAACCGAATACAAGCTAAAACCAACCTTGTTCCTTACGCTATAAGGGCCAAAGTATCACAGCTGAAGTGTTTCACAAAAGACAGTCAACTTTATTTCTTTGACAGTAAAATACAATTTGTGTTTTACCCAAAATGTCAGCTTCGATCGATAATAAGCTTTATGTGGTTGAGTTAAGGTCGGTTTTCGGGTGTTGGCTGTTTGGAATAGGGGTAAGAATTGGCAACATATGGTTGCAAGTGTCGGTAAAGGAATTTAATTAAACATGCCACGTGCATGGCGTAGGGAGGGGAAAAGTATCGATAAAATAAAAAAAAAAATTATTGAAAAAATATACCGTCCGTACACGACCGTATCCTGCGGGAATGTGATATTTATCTGGGATAAAAAATAGCCTATGTCACTGTCCAGCCCCCAAACTATCCCCATACCAAAAACACGTCGATCTGTTGCTCCGTTTTGACGTGAAAGACGGACAAACAAACACACTATCACATTTATAATAGGAGTATCGATAGTAGGTAGAATGGAACAATAACATCATGTACCAATTTTTTTGATGGATTTTAAGCTTCGCTGGTGATGTATTGTAACCTGAAAAGAAAAAAATGCTTTTACACGAGTTTTGTTCAAAACTTTTTTCTATCGTCTGTGTGGCTTTGACCAACTGTTTTCTTTTACAATTTCTATCTTATCAAAGTAATTAAAGACAGAAGAAGAAAAGTGGGCGCAAGGGAAAATTAAACCACTGTTTAAGTGTTCTTATCTTACACGGTACACGTAGAAAGCAAAGTTTCTTAAAAACTTTGCTTCTTTATTATTTTTTATTTATGATTTAATAAAAACACTTAGGTAGGTATATAAAGTTTAAACTGCAAGTTAATCACCGAATTTAACACACGGACGCTTTCTATTTACTACGCTATGGAGTCGTTTTGAGAAGCACGTTAGAGGTATTGGATAAATTCGACGCCTTTCATAATGACTTCGAAGCGTAGTAGTACGTAGCTCCATCATTAAACAAAATTATAATGTTCTTAAGTCAACTACATCGATACTTTCCTACCCCACCCTTACTCAGAAACTTTTCCGCGGGGGCGGGGCATCGCAATTTATCACTTAGCATATTGTGCTGACGTTTACGACACGCCATCCGTTACCTTATTCCCTTCCACTTAAGGTTCAGAATAACTCGACACTCCCTCATTCTACTTTGAGCTTTGTGTGTCTTGATATACGGTTGCTTTTTCTGTGTTTGATGGTTATTGATTTTAGGGGGTAGAAGTTTAGTATTCTGCTGGCATGCGGGTAGTCTGTAGGAATGTATTTACAGTTGTAATGTCTGAAGGGTATTTGTATTTTGGAGGGTCTGAGGGTGGTTTCTGCTTTTTGCGTGTAGGATTTGGTTTGATTAACCTTTTGTGAGCGAGACTGATCAAAATTTTTTTGCATTCTATACCTATGTCATTGTATAGGAAAAATGAGATGGTAAAAAACCACGAGCCCTATAAGTAGCTTTCAGGCGGGATTCGAACCCGCGCCTCCGGGAATCCGGCCCGATGCTCTGACCAACTAAGCTACCGAAAGGCTTACACGACTCGTCGAATTTTGCTATCACTTGTTACGCTGTAGGCCAGCGTTGTTTCATCAATGTGAGGAAACCCTCGCATCCGAAAGAAACATTTTTACAAATTTTTACTTATAGGGCTCGTGGTTTTTTACCATCACATTTTTCCTATACTTACAAAAATTGCATTGTGAATGCATAAAAATAATTTAAAATCTTATGTCATTGTAGCTACAGGTTTACGTAAAACTCGATAAAATTAAATACTAACTAATATTGTAATTATTATAAAAAAAACTACTGACTACGTTAATAAGTAACATTAAGTATGAAATAAAATTCAATTTTAGTAATTGACTGCGACTGACGACTTTTTTGTTCCAATCGTTCCAATTCCAATTTTAATGTCGTTCATCATCATCATCATCATGTCAGCCGAACGACGCCCACTGCTGGGTATAGTATAGGCCTCCCCCAAGGATCTCCACAACGATCGGTCCTGCGCTGCCCGCATCCAGCGGCGCACCGCGACCGCCACCAGATCGTCGGTCCACCTTGTAGGGGTTATTGAAAGGGAAATGGGCAAATTTATATGGGACTCTAAAATCTATCTCCTCTTTCAGGGCATCCTCCTGAGCTGCAACGCCATGTCTGCCGAGTACCTGTTCATGACGGACAAGATCTACGACGAGCGCTACGACACCGGCGACAAGGTCATCCAGTGCGGGCGACACAACGACATCTTCAAGCTGTGGCTGCAGTGGCGCGGCAAGGTGAGATACGAGTTTGTGTCGGGATGAGTTCGTGTTGGCATGAGTTTGTGTCAGTACGAGTTTGGGAAGTGTCAATGTCAAAAAGTGCGCCTGAAATAACAATGGTGTGGCAAGGTAGGGACAAAATGTGTCAGGATGAGTTTGTGAGGACGCCGGCGACAAACTCATCCAGTGCGGGCGACACAACCACATCTTCAAGCTGTGGCTGCAGTGGCGCGGCAAGGTGAGATATGAGTTTGTGTCAGTACGAGTTTGTGTCGGTATGTAATACCGAGTATTGGAAGTGACAAGGTCATCCAGTGGTCCGCACTTACACACAACGAGCTGTGGCTGCAGTGGCGCGGCAAGGTAACATATGAGTTTGTGTCAGTTCCAGTTTGTGAGGACGCCGGCGACAAGGTCATGAAGTGCGGACAACACAACGACATCTTCAAGCTGTGGCTGCAGTGGCTTGGCAAGGTGAGATATGAGTTTGTGTCAGTACGAGTTTGGCAAGTGCCAAGGTCATCCAGTGCGGCCGACATAACGACATCTTCAAGCTGTGGCTGCAGAGGCGTGGCAAGGTAAGATACTAGTTTGTGTCGGGATGAGTTTGTGTCGGTACGAGTTTGTGTCAATTCCAGCTTGTGACGACACCGGCGACAAAGTCATCCCGTGCGGCCGACACAACGACATCTTCAAGCTGTGGCTGCAGTGGCGCGGCAAGGTAAGATATTAGTTTGTGTCAGTACGAGTTTGGCAAGTGACAAGGTCATCCAGTGCGGATTACCCAACGACATCTTCAAGCTGTGACTGCAGTGGCGCGGCAAGGTAACATATCAGTTTGTGTCGGGATGAATTCGTGTCAGGGTGAGTAGGTGTCAGTACGAGATTGTGTCAGTTCCAGCTTGTGAGACGCCGGTGGCAAGATCATTCAGTGCGGCCGACACAACGACATCTTTAAGCTGTGGCTGCGGTAGCGTGTGAAGGTGGGATATTATGATTTGTGTCAGGATGAGCTTGTGACAAGTTTGTGAAAGTATGAGTTTGTATTTGTACGTACAAGTCTGTGGGCATATGAGGGGGACGACATTGGCTCCAAGATCATCTAATGCGGGCAACACAACGACATGCAACTGTGGCTGCAGTAAACTGTATTATTAACATTTTATAGTAACATTTGTGGTGTGTTTTATTTTGTTTTTATTTTTTCTTTCTTTCTAATAGTTATAATTAATTAACCCCATACAGGGCACCTCCGGCTTCGAGCGACTCATGGATCGTCTGATGGAACTGTCCGAGTACATGGTGCGCCGCATCCGCGAGCAGCCGGAGAAGTTCTACCTGATCCTGGAGCCCGAGATGGTCAACGTCAGCTTCTGGTACCTGCCCAAGCAGTTGAGGGGACTCCCGCATGATAAGAACAAGGAGATCAAGTTGGGCAAGGTGAGAATCGGTTATGTGGCACGATCTTAGTTTTTAGTATCAGATTATTCATAACTTTTTTTGTTTACTTATGAACTACAAAAAAGTTTACAATGCAGCATAATGTAATATGGATAAAAAAAATATAAACAGTACTTATTGTAAACTCAACGGTGTCAAAAATAAAACTTTAAAACTCAAGTAGGTTACAAAAACTAAAATTATCATCATCATCATGTCAGCTGGATGACGCCTGCTGGGCATAGGCCTCCCCCTAGGATCTCCACAGCGATCGGTCCTGCGCTGCCCGCATCCAGCGGGTTCCCGCGACCTTGACCAGGTCGTCGGTCCATCTTGTAGGGGGTGGCATCGTCCGATACGCGGTTGCCATTCGAGAATTCCGCCCCAATGGTCATTGGTTATCCGATTAGATTATTACTGAAGATATTTTTAAAGCCGAGTGCTTATTTAAGACTAATTTATGGACATACTGAATATGAAAAGCTTGCGATTACAACAATGCTGCAACTAATATGGAATTTCCTTTGTTTAAATTTAAAAAAATACTGTCAAGCTTTCGTCATTTGGTTGGCTATATGGAGACCACCAAACCTGGCCTCCCCCTGATTCACGAACTTTCGGAAACGGAATCGGATTTGAATTCTGTGCTTTGTCTTTGTCTATTCTGTAGTGAGTGAAAGAGATAATGCATACATTTCGCTGTCGGGAGCGTTTCCGACGGTTTGTGGATCAGGGGGCTGATCTGACTTGTTTTTTTGCTATCTCATTAGTTAGAGAATTCGCCCGGACAGTGAAAGGTCGTGAGTTCGAGTCCCATCGGAGCTAGTTGTGAGACGCGTCGATTTTTTAATACTTCATTTTCAATAATAAAAATTGCATTGTGAATGCAAAAGGTAAAAACAATTTTCTTACTTCATTTCCAGGTGTGCGCTAAACTGAAAGGCAAAATGATGCAATCCGGCACGATAATGGTCGGCTACCAGCCGGACGACCGGCGGGCCAATTTCTTCCGGAACATCATATCGTCCGCCGCCGTCAACGAGAAAGACGTCGACTTCCTCCTTGCCGAGATGGACCGGCTCGGACAGGATATCGTTGTGGATTAGACTCGCTTTGACACAATAAGAGTTGGGGGGATGTGACGTGACGATCTCGTTTTTCGGTGAGACTTTTTATGTGACGGCTTTGTTTTCGGGATTGGAAGTCTTTGGTGTGTTTGTCGAAGAGTACCCGATATTTATGGTACCTACGGTTAAAATCCCGTTTTATATAATATTAAATAACCATGAAAGTATTTTCTTTTTAAATATTTATTTGGTGACTTACAATTACCTATCAATATTGTTGTCAAACAACTTCAGTAGAGATAATTCGAATTATTATGTAATTGAATTAAAAAATAAGCGTTATATAAAAGTATGCCGAATGTTACGTCACATTTTCCCAAAAATTAGAAAAGCCAAAACTTAGTAACTTTAGATTTATTAAAATTAGAATTTATATGTACGTTTGGACGTCACAATGAAATCAAATAGTCTTCCATATTATATATATAGAAATATATAAACTTATATTTGGAACCTTTGTCGTCTTTTCCCGACAAAAGTCTAATAATTAAATGTCGTGTATACACACTTCAAGCTTATATTGAATGTTATATAATACATATTGATGTCATGTTGTATGTCTGTTTGGCGAGACTGTCTCGTAATATACCTATAATACTTAATAGTAATTATAAATTATAAAGGTAGCGTTTAACTAGAACAAAATAGTTATTTTTCTTCATTTATAGGAGAGCGAAGTGAATGGTATGTTTTTGACGAAAATTTTAATATTTTCAGTAAAATCGTATAAATATTTTTGTGTTAAAAGTAATTGAAGCAACGATTAGACGAATATTTATATATAAAAATATAACTTTTGCTTCATACGTTTTATATAAAGATTATTTATTAGCTTTAAAGCTTTTCACATACCAATACGAATAACGTATTTATATTACTAAATATAACACACGTAATTATATTACACGCCCGTCTATATACACTGCGTATAAAAATATAAATTATATTTATATACTATGTTGTGTTGAATAATAGTACACCAATTATGGCACTGAAAATATATTTTCTTGATGAAGGCAAGAACTTTTAGATTAGTGTAATGAGTATGTAATGATCAATGCCAAAACTTCCATTTAGGCCTAAATATTTATCATTAGATTGGTGTGTGAGCGATATTTATATTATATATACGTATGTCATTATATTATTTTTAATTATATTCTCCTAATCTCGATTACTTTCTTACCTACGGCAGGCTTATTACCAAAACAAGCAACCAGTTGCTAATTGTAAATATAAAAATAATAAATAATAAATGTTTTGATTTGATTTGATTTGAATAAGTATATAAGCAGAAACTTACACGAATGCTTGTATTAAGGCCTCGATTCATCTGTTAATGCTACAAATTGTATCTCAATGGTATTACGATACCTATTGCTTCGTAACAAAGTTCTTGCTGCTAAACACAAAAAATAACCAGAATTAATGCATTCGTAAACATTGGTAAAATATTTATAATTTTGCGTTTTAGCAATAAAAACTTAGCGTTACAATGTAATTAAAATACCAAAAGTATTGACCGCAGAATCCAAGCCTTGATAACAATATATTTGCGTAAGTTTCTGCTTACATTCTCACTATAAGTAACTAGTAACTATTTAATAATCTGTGCTATAACACGTAATCTCTGCTTACACCTATACTTAAATCAAAAATGTTCCGGGTCTAAAAAGCCAATGTTTTCTGGAAATATATATTTTTCTTAGTTTTCCGAATATTTTAATGTAAATTATAAAAGTGTAGAGAATGCTTGGAGCTGAATATTTGTGTTATATATTGGAATCGCATAGCGTATATATTATAAAATCTAGGATTTAAAGAAAGTGGGAATGAAAGTTGTTGATTCTCGAATAAAAGGATGTCTGACTATTCAAAATTTATTAAAATATATTTATTTACCAACTAATATTGAACATTATAATATGACGATGATATGTTTAAAAATTGTAACAACAAATATACCATATAATATTTATATATGTACTAATATAATATTAATATTTATAACTTGTTTAAAATATAAAGGAGTATCTCAATATAATGTACTGAACACATATACATACACATATATATTTATGAAAATGTCGTGAAAATATTATTATATACCTACGCCTAATTATTTATAATTAATGAATAAAACCTAATGCTCCATTTTATTTTACTCGTTGTTTCATTATATATGTATATTGTTAAATATAACACGTATTTAATAAACAATTTATTTCATATTAAAAACTTATTTAGCCTTGATTGAATGATGTTGTGGTATGTACGTAAATAATATTTAACTTTTAGGATTTTAACATTTAGGATTAAAGGGGCAGTGGACAGCAGCTATTATTCAAGAAGTATGTGGTTTATATATCAAATATCATTTGAAAAAAAACTGGATGTTTTTTTTACAACTTAAAAAATGGTTATTAATGTTGAAACTTTGTCTAAGTATATTTTATTATCAACTTATCAAGCTTAATAAAAAGTTTTGTTAGCTGTTGAACTGTTGATTTTGACTTGGTGTCAACTGTAGGTTTAGTAGTTAGGTTTCAGAAGGTTTACCTGCTGTATGCTGTGCTGATCATACATAGTTAATAAGCGATTTATATGTCACATATTTAATATACAACACATATCTCCCGTTTTGCCAATTAAAAATTAATATTTTTGTGAAAATAATGATTATTTTCTTAGTGAAGTATTTAGCTATCATTACAAATTTTGTAGAATCTGTATTTTTAGTACATTTATTTTCAAAATTTTAAAATATTATAAGTTTCACTCACATTAGGTACCTATTAAAAGTTTCAGTTACATTAGGTAGGTACCTACTTTATTTTCAATATTGCATGACTTTTATATATTTATGATTTTTACCTAAATCAAAGTTGTATTATTAAAATTAATATACTTACGTAGGTATAACATATAGAAATACATAAGTACTTACTATTAATTGATTAAGTATTGTGTATTAAGCGCAATAAATAGTATAAATATTAAAAAATCGTATTATCATTCAGTAATAGTTTCAAATATTATGTAAATTATTTGAATTTGAAAAAATGTAAGTACTGTTAATTATAATACAGCTATTATGTGTCATCACTTAAATATTTTTATTTTAAGGTTAAATCATAGTCTTCCAATTATTGAGAGCATTTTACGTGCACTTTCAGATTTTTCTGAAAGTATAAAAAATTATTATTATAAAATCTATATTTATATAATACGTATTTAGAATTAAGTTGTATATTTAATGCAAATGTGACAATGACAATAGCAGGAGTAGATTAGAAAAATAAATGTAAGTTACATTCTAAATAAATGTAAGTCATATGTTTGGCTATTGATCACTAGATGGCGTTAGCAGTTGAAACATTGAAACGATTGCGACGTAGTAGGTATAATTTAGTCAAAACTATTCAAATTAATAATAAACGATGTTGTATTATCAATATTATCATATTTACATCTGTTACCTACCTAGTGAGGATTTGACATCACTCTCGAAATTCTGGCTTTAATATCATCAAGTTGTTTTTACTTACTATCTAGGGTCCTGCAAAAATAGTGCACGAAATTTTAAGGGGTCAATGGATAGAATATAGCTCATATTTTATTTGCGATTTCGACTTTGGTCCCATTGTGAAAGTTGTTTGTATGCATGAGTATAGGCCCCTAAAAATTTCGTGCACTATTTTTGCAGGACCCTACATACAGGAATATGCTGCCACCTTTACTTAAAAAATTACTTAATATTGATTGATATTGATGAATAAAACAGATGATGTTGTTTAAGTTTAAAAAATTGTTCAAATGGTAGGTACTTGCTACTTGTAAAATATAGTTTCACATTAATTTATATTAATTATTAAGTACCTTATTTTAAACAACGTATGGCCAATTATTCAAAAAGTTAGTGTATTGTATAGTTATGTTAACTTATTTACTCTTTTTAATTAGGTAAATGCTTCATGATCGAAGGCTAAATGAAAGCGATTAGCGAAAAGTTGCAATTAAAGTTTTGCACTGCCACCTAGTGGCCGTAAGTAGGGACTATATAGTGGAGTGTATTGTTTTGGATATTACGAAAAAAAACTATCGTCAAATTATTCATAACTAAGTGTAAATAGGTAGTGGTTGTGTACTAGTAGCGTATGATAAATGAAAATTAATAAGTGGTCATGCTAGTGCGTTTCAAATGATATGAATGTGCTTTTGACTAGAGAAATGTGTTAAGTTTGTCTTTTACTCGCTAGATGGCGCTAGTAGTTGTAACGTCACAGAATAAATAATAGTACAGTAACGTGAAAACAATGCAATGAGATGCTGCTAATTATAAATCTTAGGCACGATTTCACCAATGATATTTAAACGCGATTAAGGCTAAACGTGTTTTAAACGTATTTCTGTCTCTGTCACATTCAAACCGATGACAGAGACAGAACTATGTTTTAAACACGTTTAGCGTTAATCACGTTTAAATATCAGTGGTGAAAGTCACCCTTAATTAACTTCTGCTAAGTAATCTAGTGAGGATTTGACGTGACTTTCGGTAAGCTAATTTCGTCTCAAAGACGTAGTTCGTAAGAATCAAATCACCGTGCTTCCATTTAAGTACCTATAAAATATATGTTCATGATATGTCCTATATTAAAGAATTGTATGACGAAAAAAAGAGATACCTACTATGTAGCCCACCTCCGCAAAAAAGGTGCACATGAAACATCTTGTTCAAAGATTACTTATGTTTCATTCCTATTCATACAAAAATAAAATTACACGAACTAAAGCTGAAAGTCCAATGCTCTTTACTAAGTTGTTATATTTTCTTAGCTGATGGAGCTCCTAGCTGTTTATTTATCAAAGATAATAAATTTAAAGTCTATGATGTGATGGTGAAATAAAATTATAACATATAATTATATTGATATCAGTTTTTTGTATATTGATATTGAATTCAATTTTTTTTTTTGCGAACTTTTCGGTTTTTATGCGTTCAGTCTAGCGGTGCTGGACTTTCCACGGTCTAACTCTAACAACTCCTGAGGATGCCACGGGTTGGGGCGAAACACGTGTACAGTAGTGTGTGTAATAATTAATTATTAATAATAATAATAGTGTCATGTCTACAGACACACCTTGCACCTTCACAGAGTCTTTGTCTTTGTCTACAGAGCTGCAGGTATTGTGCATTGGTAGTTTCGTGGTGTGCATGTGCATCTTTTTTGCGGGCGGGTGGTGTATCACGAAATATATATGTTGCTTTTAAGTAGTAAGCTACATATATTTCGTTTTTCACAATTGTTTGGGGACTTCCGCCAAGTGACGCCTGATTCAATCAAATACTCTTTTTTTGCGGGGGTAAGCTGCATATATCTCATGTAGGGACTTCCGCCAAAATATAATTGTATGGGTCAACGGAAAATATATTTTCAATGTCAGAAAAGCTGAACATTGTCTTCCATTAAGTCTTCCAAAAGAAAATGGCACTCACGCATTTATTTTTATTTTTGTGCCAAATTATAATATGTATAAGTAGTGTAATAAAGTATATATTTTTGTGCTATGTACTTATTAGCAACGCTAATTATATATAACGAATTTGCTGTTGATTTTTCATGCATATGTATTGTAAAGTTTAAGATATAGCGTTTTGAAAGTTTAGCATTTAGAAGCTACTATACCTACCGTTCACTTTTCGATCGTCTACTCGAAAATTAGCCAAAACTATCCTATTATGATTGTTGCTATATGTAAAAATCTGTATAACCAATTAAATGGTATTGTTGTTAGTTTGTTTTCGTTTCAATGATTACCCTTCTCATTATAATCTTAATTACAATTTCCTCCTACATAGTCCCTTTCATGGGTGAGGACTTTTTTATCCACATACGGGGTAACTTAGCCACTTCGGACCCGTGGTTACACTGTTTTGTTACACTAGTGTAACGACGGAGCATAACTATGGCACAGAACAATATTTGTAACTATGGCCCGTGGTTACACTTAAAAATAATATGACACTGGCCACTTAGAATGTCATTATTATACTTTTATCAATAGGTAGATTTTTAGCTGTCTTTAACAAAAATAAAAAGAAGAATAAAATATATTTAAATTAAATAAAATAAAATTAAATATTAATTCAATCACAAAGAGACTATACTTAAGTTAACTTTCGTATTTTCGGGCTTAAAACCTTTTTTACCGACTTCTAAATCAATTATAAAAAAATAAAACCGCCTTCAAAAAAAACCACATCAAAAAAGTAAGAAATAAATCCTCACCAAATAAATAACGTAAGTACTTTGAAGTCGGGCGTGAAACATGTACAATTTTTTGTTGTTTTTGTTAAAACCCGCCCGACTTCAAAGTACTTACGTTATTTATTTGGTGAGGAATTATTTCTTACTTTTTTGATGTGGTTTTTTTTGAAGGCGGTTTTATTTTTTTATAAAAATAATTTTTATTTCACTCTTTTTAGTGCATCGTGCAGGCAATTTACGTGTTTTCTGGTAAATAGGTATGTGATCAAACTCAAAACCTCCTTTTTTGAAGTCGGTTAAAATACCTTGAGGTGTCCCCTTTTTAACAAAACAAGAATCATCTAAATCGGTTTATAAACAAAGGAGTTATGCCTAAAGATACGTATTGAATTCACATAAAGTGGTAACGAAAATGACAGTATTTTCAAGATTTCCTGAAAACTACTGAACCGATTTCAAAATTTCAAAAAATGGGACCAACTTGGAAACCAACCTGATGTAATAACGTTTGAACCATTTCAATCGGTTCAGCCGTCTTCGAGTAATCGGTGGACATACACAAAAAAAAAAAAAAAAAAAAAAACATACATACAGACGAATAGAGAACCTCCTCCATTTTGATTTAGAAGTCGGTTAAAAAAAGGAGGAGGTTCTCTCTTCGTCAGTATGTATGTTTTTTTTTTTGTATGTCCATCGATTACTCGAAGACGGATGGACCGATTGAAATGATTGAAACGTTATTACATCAGGTAGGTTTGAAAGTTGGTCCCATTTTTCGAAATTTTGTAATCGGTTCAGTAGTTTTCAGGAAATCTTAAAAATACTGTCGTTTTCGTTACCACTTTATGTGAATTTAATAAGTATCTTTAGGCATAACTCCTTTGTTTATAAACCGATTTAGATGATTCTTGTTTTGTTAAAAAGGGGATACCTCAAGGTATTTTAACCGACTTCAAAAAAGGAGTTTGATCACATACCTATTTACCAGAATACAAGTAAATTGCCTGCACGATGCACTAAAAAGAGTGAAATAAAAATTATTTTTATAAAAAAATAAAACCGCCTTCAAAAAAATCACATCAAAAAAGTAAGAAATAATTCCTCACCAAATAAATAACCACTCAATGGTTACGCACGCTTAAATATGCTTACGGGGCAATGGTTCCTCAGCACAGCTCCGCTCCGCTCCGCATCGCTCGCTTGGCTTTAAATTAAGTTTTACTCAAAAACTAGAAGGATTTAATAAAAACTAATTATTGATTTATAATGCTAGTTAAATTTGCAATAAGATTGTATGATTTGTAGATGGGTTTTTATTACGATTTAATTAGAAACAGCGAGTTGAAGTTGCAGAAAAGGAAATATTATACCGATTTCTTTTTAAAACATGCAATAAATACTAATAAATAAACAATTATTACAGACCAATTAGTGTTTAAATAATAGTTTACAATGTTGTTATTAGATAAAAGCAAAAAAAATAACAAACAAGATAACTCTCTTTTAGAAAAATATTGTTTAATTAAATATATAAAAATGTAAGTAAAGAATCACCCTTACGGGCTACAAAAGTATGGATCGATTTCGTATCGACTTCTTTTTTGTAAGTAGATAAATTTTAAATATATACTTTTTATGGGTATTGAAGGCATAACAAGTATATATTAATGTATCACAACATATTTAGTACAATATATTTAATTCTATTTTTATATTTTATTTTTCCATACTTAGCTAACATTGCCTAAATCACGCAATGGTTCCTTGCCTCCTGGAGGCAAGCAAGTCGGCGAACTTCAATCGAATATAATCCACCAATTTTTTATTAAATTGGACCAATTTCTTGTTCTACGAATAAAATAAGGTGTCTAGATTAAGATTGGTATAAGTTGGATAGGAACAGAGAGTGATTTGACATAATTAATTAATAGTATATTATGATACAAGTGTGCTTAGGTTGCTCATTATACACGAGGCTGTGGGTTGCAGCCCGAGCCGCAGGCGAGGGCGTAAATCAGCCGAGTGTCTAATGAGTAAGTGGCTCACGAGTTTCATACGCACTTTTTCAACACACTTGCGAGGAAAAAAAAACATTTATTGAATACATAACATAATTATAACTTAATATTAGTAGTAGTAGTAAAAATTCGTCCTTTTTTTTTGTGGACAGGCGAAGACATCATGCCATACTGCCAGGTCTTTAGTATTATTTTTTTTTTGAATTTATATTGTTCGTCAAATCTCAGGTCTAAACTTGTCTTGGTAAGATAAAAGGCTAGGAGCCAAATCTTGAGTTCTTGTCTTTTCTTTGTAATATAACATAATAGGCATAAAGCCAAATCTTGTATTCTTGTCTTGTCTTGGTAAAATAAGTCAAAAGGCTAAAAGCCAAATCTTGAATGAGAGTTTCATCTTGATAATATCGTCATTTCCTATTTAAGTCTTTTCCGAGGGATGGTCTTTTCCGAGGTATGGTCTTTTCCGAGAGATAGTCATTTCCGTGAGTTTGTCAAGTTAAATTTCTCCAACTGTGGAGCTAATATAATCATAAATAGCAATAAAATTTTCTGGGCATGCTAGAATGTCCTGTAGTGATGGCGGGATATCTTTGTGTGTTTCCATCAACCGATCTATGAGGAGCAAACGCTGTATGTTAAATACTGGGCAAGTAAAGAAAATATGTTCCAGTGTTTGGTCTTCTCCTATGGTACATTCTGTACATTCAGGGGATGATATTAAATGCATGCGATACTTAATATTAGCTAAGGGAAAAAGCGCGCAAGTTTTTTTTTTGAACGCGCCAAATGTAAGGTGATTGATTAGGTACATACAGCCATACAGCCTACTTCAAAATAATTATAATAATAGTGATAAAAAAGCAAATGTTTTATAACAAATTATTTTGAATTATAAAATATAATTTGATAATAATATTCTTAGTTATGTCACAAAGTAACTACGCGGGCGGTCGCCCTAGCAGAGAGTCCGCTTAGAACAAGGTGCCATTTTCGTCACGCACACATAGACGTCACATTTACAGGCAAAATGGGGCAGTTTGGGACAGTACTCAGTCGCGAGTATCGCAAAGAGGTCAGTGATCGCAAGTTCCAAAGAGCATTCACGTCCGCGCCGCTACGTGTCACTGTGACACTTATATACCTATTTTACTATTAATTAACAAAATAACCAACCGATATTATTACAGTTGCAGTGTATTTGGTTGTGTAAATAAGACTAAAAACTGTGCATACACGTTCTTTAAATTTCCAAACGATATTGAAAGGTAAGTTATGTAAAACTGTTTTCTCTTGTTGGTAGGTGAGTATACCTAGGTACTTTTGGAACTAGCCGCTTTGATAACGACGATCAACCATACACATTCATCTTATCGTTCGCTGGTAAAACGCCAGTATTTGGGTACTATGGTTTAGTTAAGTAGGTACCTAGATATATTCTTTGCGAGTTGTGATTGTGCCCGCCGGTCACAATCACAACTCGCAGCGGGTCTCACATGGGCAGCGCAGGACCGATAGTTGTGGAGATCCTTGGATGCCTATTGCCTATTCCCAGCAGTGGGCGTCGTTCAATGATGACGCTGGTCCTTATTTAGATGTTATAGTATCTCAAAACTTCTTGGCGGTTCAGCGAACACAGCCACAAGTCATGTTGACGAATTTTCAAAAGATGTCGTTGCATTTTCTTTTAATTTAGCAGTGCTAAGAGATCCTACTTACATTTTTGAGACTCCATTTATTAAACACCAAATAACATTTTACTTGCAGTAAAGTTTTTTTTGACGCACGGCAGTGTGCCAGCCAAGTTCAGGAGAAAACGGACCACCCACGATTATGCGTGTTCCTATTTATTTTAACGTCTTAATCGTAGGAGTGCCATAGGCTATTTTCGTTGCAAAAATAACTAGTTCATTTTAAAAATCAAATGTTTTCTTTTCAGACGAACCTTATGGTTAAGTTGAATTGATCGAGAAGAACTACACAACAAATGGTCAACATATCTTTGAGTTTATGAGGCCCATTTCGAAACCAATTCTATAATCAAGACATCGAACCGAACTGTCTAGAAAAAAGGCACTAATCCCAAACTTATGCTACCTGTAAAAAAAAATGGAATCGCAAGCAACTGTGGAGACTAAGGAATCTTGTACACAATATGAAAAAGTTAAATGTGACTCAAATTCATAAACAGCAGCTCACCTTTCTGCAAATTCTCCCAGAAAAAGAAAGCTATGACGTTCACAAGTATTGTAAAAAACAATCTAAATTGAATAAACAAATTTGACTTTGACTATTAAACTATATTTTTTTATTTACCTATAACTTTATACGATAAAAACACACAACATAGGTATTTAAATACACTTGTTTTGAAAATAGTTACCACTATTGCTTGATATAGTTCTAGCGTTATAAAGGTTTTTCAATTTTTGAAGATGACAAGTTATAAATTCAATGTTTAAGAAAATATTAATTATTTGAAGTTCATGAATGAAAAAATTTATGGAACTTGTAACCCATTTAGATTTCAACTATTTTTCGCTGAACTTGGCACCCTTTTTACATTTATGTTTTCGTCGAACTTAGTGATTTTTTCACGTTTATGTTTTTAGTGGGATAACTATTACACCATATTTATATCTTGTTCATAGAGTACATTATAACATATAGGAATGGAATACATTACAACATAATATAGGATCTTGTCTTCGTCGTGTGAGGCGTCGGGACTTTAAATGGATATTAGATGCTCTGGTTTACCATCTAAGCAGCCTCTAAGGCATGTAAACATGTTTAAGATGTATGTATAAACGAATTGATGTACTATGCGATTATTATAAGAATAGGACTGTCAAAACGGCCATATTTGTTTGCGTTTCGCTTCCACTTCAGGGTGTAGGATGTGCAAGAAAAGGAACAAAGATCAAAAATGCCGTTTGACAGTCCTATTCTTATAATAATCGCATAGTATGTATGATTGTTAACTTATACTACCTACTCCTTTTTAAATTCAGAATCAATACAGAAGCAACCCTAGTGAGTCAGACAAGGATGGGTATAGATTTTCAAAAACAGTGGGAGCGGTCCTTCTGTAAACTCTTTATTTTGTGGTTATGTTTTTTGTCTTAATTAGGGACACATTTATTTATTCTAAACACGTAAATGGATTTTCAGCTGTATAAAACCTCTTTGTTGTTACAAAAAAAGAAATGTATCTATTACCCGGTGAAATCGAAAATGCTCTGTTGACTCGCATATAACTTGAGATTAAGATTTTCATATTAGACTAGACGGCGATACGGTCGAATTCATTAACAATACAAAATTTCTAGGTATTATATTAGACTCGCGACTACAATGGGATCCTCATATCCAAGCCTTGGCGAGTACTTAGACTCAGTTCGGCTGCATTCGCAGTTAAGAAAATAAGGCTCTTAACCGATATTGAAACGGCTAGAATAGTCTATTTTAGTTATTTTCATAGTGTTATTACCCCAAGAGCTATCCGATATTTTTGTAAAAAATTCAATAACAGGCCAAATTTTTGTAAACGGCCCTTAAATATAATTTTAAGAGACTATATTTTGGAATCCAACATAATATCGCATTGGAAGGTATAAAAAAAAAGTTATACCCCGAAAATGGTGCAATTCTTTCAGCAAATATGCTATCACCAATTTTATCATTAACATGTGTTTATGTTAACCATATCTAAGCACCAAAGTCGAAATCCATAAAGATATAAAACGGGAAACTAATACTTTAGGAAGAAGTCGGTTGTTTCTGATAGCATTTTTAACATAGGTGTAATGCCAATTTGAGTTTACGTAGAGAGTTTTTTTTTTAAGTTTATTTGTTTTTCATTTACAAATATAGGGGGATTATATACTTTTACGAAAGATAATAATAAATGTATTCAAATGTAAAGTGAATAACACTTATACCATTTTTGCCTATTTTTTATAGATTTTTTAAAGCTTTGTATTAGTTTTTTTTTAATGTCGCTGTCATAAATATTGGTGGATTACTAATGAATTATTTATTAAACTAGATAATCTAATTTTCAATGTTAAGAAATTACTGATATAGAATTATTGTTGAGTCTCCATAGAGCGAATTAGTTTGGCTCTCGGGCTATATGTCCTACGGCCTTTTGTTGTGGGGCTCAGCCGCTAACATCCAAAGTATATTCGTGCTCCAAAAAAGGGCTATTCGCGCCATTTACAACCTCCGATCGAGAGATTCTTTAAGAGATCTATTTAAAGAAATAAACATTTTAACTGTTGCAGGACATTACATCTATGAAAATATAATTTATGTGAAAAAGTATTATAATACATTTGTAAAGCAGAGCGATATTCATCGCTTTAACACAAGAAATAAAGATAAACTTGTCGTTCCCAAGTTTAGGCTAGAAAAAATCCAGAGCCTCATTTCTGGGGAAAAGCATAGCCTTTTTTAATAAAGTTCCACAGCATATAATTGAACTACCATTGCATAAATTTAAATGTTACATTAAAGAGTCGCTGATGAGCAAAGGATACTATAAAGTAGACGATTATTTGAATGACCGCAATGCATGGTCATGATGTAACACATAACATAATCACTGTTAAATATGATGTATTTTTATACTAAGCAATTGTTGTATTAGTAACGATATGTTTTTTTTTTGTAAATGTCGTTACCTAACTAAGAAACGCTGGCAAGTTTCTTGCGCCCATTCTTCTTGTCAGTTAAAAAAGTCTTGAATGGGTGGTAGGAAAATATTGACGATTCATAAGTACATATTTATTATGTCTAAGTGAATAAAGAATATTTTTATCTTATCTTATCTTATCTTATCTTGCAGTTAGGTACTAACTTAACTTTGTAGGGATACTGTATTACCCGGTTAAATTGAAAAGTCTCTGTTTACTCGCATATAATTTGCAGTTAGGTACTTACTTAACTTTGAAGGGATAATTCTATTACGCAACTAGTACTGTAATATTATTATGCACGCGTGTGTTATAGTTCGGTTTATGGTCCTAAGATCGATGTTATAAGGCTTACTTTATGAGCAAGTGTGTTGAAAATAACCTTATTTCAGCATTTCGTCTAAAAGAGAACTTTTTAGTTTAGCCTTTAACACTTTTCCACTCAATGACTCAATGCCGGAATCTGTCTTAGTACTCAAATATAGTAGCACAAATTATATAGACGGAGACACGCGACGTGTGCCCGTTCTGTGTATAGCCACTACACACGTTCCGATCCGACCGCCGATTTGGTCTGCTCCAGACCAAATCTGGACGTGTGTAGCGTAGTCGTCCGACCATATTCGTGTTTGACGCGGTCGGCCGGATTTGGTTCGCACGAACTTCACTTCCTACCAAATCGGTACGTGTGTAGGCTTCCGACCGGACCAACTTGGCAGTGTTGACAATTTTGGAGGTTTTCCCCTAGATTTAGGGAGAAAATATGTAAAAGCGGAAATATTTAAAGCAGGTAAATTACGTTTAAGGGATTTTCAGAGGATTCAATTTAATGCTCGTTCATGAGTTTTACGTAGGACTGAACGAACGAAAGGTTTAAATATGGCCATTTATGAAAAGATTCTATTTATCTAATTGTTTTTTTAGAATATTTTGTTTAAAAACTAGCAATTTGTCGTAAAACTAAATATATATAAAAAGGGCATAACACCTCATCAATAAGTGCTGCTTTTAGTAAATATTTAGCATGTTTAGTATTTTAATGAAAATAACAGAAAATTAATAAATAATGAAATTGTTTTTTTTGTAGTAATAAAACATTAAAAACCGATAATATTTTTCTTTTTAATTTATTTATTGCAAGCAAATTGATGTTTTCAGTATTTATAAATAATAATAATATTGGGAGATTAGCAGTGGCTGGCAACACTGCAACAACGGCTAGAGGTCGGCCAGACCAAATCGGAACGTGTGTAGCGCCGACCGATTTGGTCTGGCAGATTTGGTTTGAACGTGTGTAGGCGCGGATCGGATCTGCAGTGAAGTTCGCCCGCACCAAATCGGTGGTCGGATAGGAGCGTCATAGCCCTTATAGCCGCTACACACGTTCCGATCCGACCGCCGATTTGGTCTGCTCCAGACCAAATCTGGACGTGTGTAGCGTAGTCGTCCGACCATATTCGTGTTTGACGCGGTCGGCCGGATTTGGTTCGCACGAACTTCACTTCCTACCAAATCGGAACGTGTGTAGGCTTCCGACCGGACCAACTTGGCAGTGTTGACAATTTTGGAGGTTTTCCCCTAGATTTAGGGAGAAAATATGTAAAAGCGGAAATATTTAAAGCAGGTAAATTACGTTTAAGGGATTTTCAGAGGATTCAATTTAATGCTCGTTCATGAGTTTTACGTAGGACTGAACGAACGAAAGGTTTAAATATGGCCATTTATGAAACGATTCTATTTATCTATTTGTTTTTTTAGAATATTATGTTTAAGAACTAGCAATTTGTCGTAAAACTAAATATATAAGATGGTGTAAAACAAATTGCAAACAGAGCAGGAGGTGTTCAGGTCAAGTGATAAGAACATAAAAATAATAGAAAAAAATATCCCATTTTTGTACATTATTTAATTTTACTAAAAATTCTAATATTATTTTTTTATATCAATTCAATATGTACAATACCAAACGTTTTTATATTTCATTTTGTTTTTACGTTTAGTATTATGTTAAAAATTGAATTGATATTCATAGATAATTTTAGAATTTTTTGGATAATTAAATAAAAAAAAATTGGGGATTTTTTTTCTATTTTATTTACGTTCTAAACACTTAACCTGACCACTCCCTGCTCGTTTTGCACTTTGTTTCAAAACATCTTATATATAAAAAGGGCATAACATCTCATCAATAAGCGCTGCTTTTAGTACATATTTAGCATGTTTTAGTATTTTAATGAAAATAATAGAAAATTAAAAAATAATGAAATTGTTTTTTTATAGTAATAAAACATTAAAAACCGAAAATATTTTTCTCTTTAATTTATTTAATAATATTTTTGATAATATTGGGAGATTAGCAGTGGCTGGCAACACTGGAACAACGGCTAGAGGTCGGCCAGACCAAATCGGAACGTGTGTAGCGCCGACCGATTTGGTGCGGCAGATTTGGTTTGAACGTGTGTAGGCGCGGATCAGATCTGCAGTGAAGTTCGCCCGCACCAAATCGGCGGTCGGATAGGAGCGTGTGTAGCGGCTATTAATAGCATCTACACACGTTCCGATCCGACCGCCGATTTGGTCTGCTCCAGACCAAATCTGGACGTGTGTAGCGTAGTCGTCCGACCATAATTATTATTATTCTTGTTTGACGCGGTCGGCCGGATTTGGTTCGCACGAACTTCACTTCCTACCAAATCGGAGCGTGTGTAGGCTTCCGACCGGACCAACTTGGCAGTGTTGACAATTTTGGAGGTTTTCCCCTAGATTTAGGGAGAAAATTTGTAAAAGCGGAAATATTTAAAGCAGGTAAATTACGTTTAAGGGATTTTCAGAGGATTCAATTTAATGTTCGTTCATGAGTTTTATGTAGGACTGAGCGAACGAAAGGTTTAAATATGGCCATTTATGAAAAGATTCTATTTGTCTTTTTTTTTTTTTAGAATATTTTGTTTAAAAACTAGCAATTTGTCCTAAAACTAAATATATAAAAAAAGGGCATAACACCTCATTAATAAGTGCTGCTTTTAGTAAATATTTAGCATGTTTTAGTATTTTAATGAAAATAACAGAAAATAAAAAAATAATGAAATAGATTTTTTGTAGTAATAAAACATTAAAAACCGAAAATATATATTGGGAGATTAGCAGTAGCGTGTGTAGCGGCTATTATAGCCGCTACACACGCTCCTATCCGACCGCCGATTTGGTGCGGGCGAACTTCACTGCAGATCTGATCCGCGCCTACACACGTTCAAACCAAATCTGCCAGACCAAATCGGTCGGCGCTACACACGTTCCGATTTGGTCTGGCCGACCTCTAGCCGTTGTTGCAGTGTTGCCAGCCACTGCTAATCTCCCAATATTATTATTATTTATAAATACTGAAAACATCAATTTGCTTGCAATAAATAAGTTAAAAAGAAAAATATTTTCGGTTTTTTAATGTTTTATTACTATAAAAAAACAATTTCATTATTTATAAATTTTCTGTTATTTTCATTAAAATACTAAACATGCTAAATATTTACTAAAAGCAGCACTTATTGATGAGGTGTTATGCCCTTTTTATATATATTTAGTTTTACGACAAATTGCTAGTTTTTAAACAAAATATTCTAAAAAAACAATTAGATAAATAGAATCTTTTCATAAATGGCCATATTTAAACCTTTCGTTCGTTCAGTCCTACGTAAAACTCATGAACGAGCATTAAATTGAATCCTCTGAAAATCCCTTAAACGTAATTTACCTGCTTTAAATATTTCCGCTTTTACATATTTTCTCCCTAAATCTAGGGGAAAACCTCCAAAATTGTCAACACTGCCAAGTTGGTCCGGTCGGAAGCCTACACACGTACCGATTTGGTAGGAAGTGAAGTTCGTGCGAACCAAATCCGGCCGACCGCGTCAAACACGAATATGGTCGGACGACTACGCTACACACATCCAGATTTGGTCTGGAGATCGGCGGTCGGATCGGAACGTGTGTAGCGGCTATTACTGGTAAAATAGTCGAGCAAACGTCGTCTAACAAGTTGATAGGTAGTACAGTGCCACAACCTTTTCTGTGCCGGTGACAGCGGCGCTACGTACGTTTTTCTTTTTTTTTGTAGTAATTTAACCGGCTCTGACTTCTAAGAACTTCAGCCGCCAGCAGCGCTATGGTTGGACATCAAATTGACAGCAAAATGACATTAAAAAAAATCACGTTAGTTTCACATTTTGGCCACCGGCACAGCAAAGTTTGTAGCACTGTATTAGTAGTTCTCGAGATATCCAGTTGTGACAGACAGACAGACTTAATCGCACCATAAGGGTTCCTTTTTACAAGCTTTTTATTAACTTGCCATGATAATTAGTTAGTTTGTTAGTTAGTGGGGGACAAATCTTGCAAGCTTAATTTGACCCACTTCCCAGTGTCCGATAGAGCTGAAATTTTGTATACAGGCTTAGTTTAGATGACAACACAATATTAAATTACAGTCAGCAAAAAAGCTTGACATGAAAACGAAATTATGTTTGTGTGTTTGATATATATAAATATTCGAAAAGTTAATATTGAAACGATTAATGAGCTTTTTTGAAAGTAACCACATATTAAAACCGGAACAACATGGATTCCAAAAAAATAAATCTACCACTACAGCCATGTTTGAATTAGTGACGGGAATAATTAATAAAATGGATGAAAAAATCCATGTTTAGTTTTATTTTATGACTAGCTGACCCAGCGCGACTTCGTTCCCGTGGCCCTACCCGTACTCTACCCCTCCCTACCCTACCCCTACCCTACCCCTACCCCTACCCTACCCCTACCCTACCCCTACCCTACCCCTACCCTACCCCTACCCTACCCCTACCCTACCCCTACCCTACCCCTACCCTACCCCTACCCTACCCCTACCCTACCCCTACCCTACCCCTACCCTACCCCTACCCTACCCCTACCCTACCCCTACCCTACCCCTACCCTACCCCTACCCTACCCCTACCCTACCCCTACCCTACCCCTACCCTACCCCTACCCTACCCCTACCCTACCCCTACCCTACCCCTACCCTACCCCTACCCTACCCCTACCCTACCCCTACCCTACCCCTACCCTACCCCTACCCTACCCCTACCCTACCCCTACCCTACCCCTACCCTACCCCTACCCTACCCCTACCCTACCCCTACCCTACCCCTACCCTACCCCTACCCTACCCCTACCCTACCCCTACCCTACCCCTACCCTACCCCTACCCTACCCCTACCCTACCCCTACCCTACCCCTACCCTACCCCTACCCTACTTCTACTCTACCCCAACTTAGCCCTCCTTCCCCTATTTTCTCACCGTTAAAACCTTCCTTGGACTTCCACGAACATTTCAAGACCAAAATTAGACAAATCGGTCCAGCCGTTCATGCGTGATGGCGTGACCAAGGGAAATAGGGATTCATTTTTATATATATAGATATGACCAAGGCTTTCGAAAGCTTAGCACTATTATTTATTCTGTGACGGAAGGTCCGCGTTGCTCAAAGATTTCAGTCGTCGTCGTCGATGTTGTACTTTTGTATGGAACTGTTGGAACTTTTGTATGAAAAATCAAAGGATATTGGCGCGCTTATTGGTACAGTGCCTTCGATCAACAATAACACCTAGTTCAGTGTTCACACTAGCGTCTTTTTCTGTTTGTTGTTATTCATCAGCAAAGACAGTTGTGTTGCGCGTGTTACTTTTAGAATTAGGTCAAGTTATAATACTGATATATAGGAGTTTCTTTTCTAATATTATTGCTTATTTATTTATCTATCAAATAGTAAGACGTGTCGTGTTGCTGAATAATCGATTATCAATTATCGATTACTTTTAAAAAATTTGATTGTGATAGTAGTTCTCTAAAAAACTAAAATTAGGTATCTAAAATTATATCGATTAAATCGATACCATCTCGGCTTAATCACAGCCTTCTCTATTGTCTTCTACACGATAGAGAAGGCTGTGGCAGTGGCATAATCCATATAATCTGAGATATGAACTAGATAGTATTGCTTGTTTGACGCATGTTGTCGTGTCGACTATAACAAAACAAGATTGAAAATTAAACGTAGGTAGATGTCAATAAAAAGCCTATACAATACAACAGGTATAACAAACAAAAAGTAAGTTTACACCTAGGTTTAACCAGAAATATTGCTGAGCAATATTACTCCTTACGTTTGACATTTCAAAGCGACATTTTCTTGGCCCAATATGTTGGTCCAAGCGTTTTGGTTGGCCCAAATGTGTAAGCTTGTAAACAGACCCATTGTGTGAAGCGGCCTCAAGTGGAGATCTCTTCTCAAGTATAGTTAGAAAGGGATGCAAATACATGCAACGAATACATTCATCCCTTGAGTGTCGTTCTATAATACGGACGGGCCTTATTGTGTAATATTAATATGTAATGTCTACCTATGTATTTTGTTGGTGTCCATATTCCATATCATACCTATACCATATCGTAAGATGGTAGGTACATCATAAGAAATAAAGAAACTCGATTATACAATGATTATACAACACCGAACCATAGACAAAACCTTGCGCAGCACAGCACTAAAATTCGATTGTCATTGTCATTGCGAGATCGTTTGGATCGTTGCTTGCGAAGCTTTTTGCGACTGCGTATTTTATCTCAAAGTGAATCCCTTTCCTTGTTAATATCCTCACAACGAGGTTTTTAGTGCGATCGTTTATATCAAATAGTTTGTTAGTTACATAAATGGCAGACAAAAAAGGTATTTATATGATTAATTTCCTAATTTTCTTTGTTTCTTTTTACGATTGAATTTTGACTTCACTACTGGGCTGGAAAGTCATTGAGAGGTTTCCGTGTTCTTGGCGATAATTCGTGCTATTTACCTAGTTTTCTATGCACTTTTAAAGGATATTGGTCTAGAACAAATCATTTCTCTACAAAATTAAAGCAATAAAGTGTACAAAGCATGAGATCGATACTTTATTCACAAACCAAGATGGATGACTGAAATTCTTGTTCTAATGTTATTTTATCGTGTAATATTTTAGGCCATCCGATAAGATTTAGCACGTTAAAGTGTAATAATCAACAAACTTGGCAACAATACAGCTTACTGGAGCTTAATATTGCATTTTTATGAATGCTTTTCTGAAAATTAAAGATGCTTGTCTGAAAAAATTAATTACACATATTATTTGCAGCTACATCATTAAACTTGGCCTGAATTTAGTGATTACAGCATCTAAGTAGTACAATAATTTCATTTCCTGACTGTCATAAGTATTATTTTCAAAGTAGGTCACGCATATTTTGAGATATTTCAGGCATTTGTAATCAGGTCATGCAAGACCTAGAGATTGAAATATTGATTTTAAAAGTCTTCTAGAGTGATAGCTATAAAATTTACTGTTTATAATGGAAAAACATACAATACAAAGTCCTCTGAAATGAAATAATCAACTACCTACATAATCTCATAAATATTCATAAGAACAATATGCTCTGTGACATGATTACATTTGAATAATAGAAATCTTTCTCATGCACATTAATTTATACATTATTGTATCCCTCAGTGACATTCCATACAATAATATAGTACAATTTCAGTATATCTTTGCTTGTTAGAAAAAAAATCTGACACCATTAAACTTATTTACGTTGGCAGGAACCTACATTGTGTTGCAGTCGAAATTTAACTTATTTACTTACGAGGGGATCTCTTCACAATTTGTCTAGTTTACAATTCTGTGTGAAATTATGATTACAACCCAAATATAATGTGTCTTTTTGATTGACAGATGTAAGGCCCAATTTCACCACTGATATTTAAATGCGATTAACTCTAGACATGTTTAAAACATATTTCTGTCTCTAGCACATGATGACAGAGATAAAAACAATGTTTTAAACACATTTAGCGTTAATCATGTTTAAATATCAGAGGTGAAATCGGACCTTATATATATTTGCAGTGGCGTGCATTGCATATAGGCATTTAAGCAGTGCCTACCTCACAAAATCGAAAAAAATACCGTTAAATTTTAGTATCCGTGCTCCCCAATTATTATTGGTTGAGCTTACTAAATTATGATACTTACCAAATTTTTATTACTTATAACCACTGACCTCTATTTATTCGTGCTTATAACAAAAACTTCCTTCATAAAAAACGCGCAGTGCGCGACAGTAGGCAGTCGCCCGGCTGCCTACTTGAATCCTATACAATTTACTATCACTGGCATTAATATTTTTTATTTAAATGAATACGACGAAATAAAAATGTCGTACTTCCCACGCGTAATACACTGACGCTCGACCTTCGCAATTTATCACCCTTATGTAGGCATACCTACAAAAGCACCGGCGGGCGGTGTTTACATTTAGTTTTGTTTTTTGTCCAAAGATGGCTCTGTACGTTTCTACATGGCGGTGATACTTTGTTTACTCTATTTACATATTTTGCTACCTACCTCCTGTTGTCCTTAATTTAATTATTGTACAGTATACATTGCCGTTATACTTCGTTGGAATCGTTGGTGGTTTTAAACTGACTAAGGCACACGCCACATCACATAGTTCGTGAGAAAATTCTTTGAAATTTTGAATATTCAAAAAAATTTTTTTTTCATTTCTGCCTTGCCTATAGGCTAGACACCACGCGGCGTATAGTGCCTACCTATTCTGAAAAGCAATGCACGCCACTGTTGGGTAGTAATCTTTGATTTTGATCAACGATTGTAACCTAGATAGGTTGTGTAAGCCTCTTGTACATTAAAGGTCCATATACTTTTAGCCTCTCGGCTATAGCCTTGTGCGTTACGTCTTATTGATATTAATATATCCATCTAGAGAGGAGGGTGATTCCTACTATATTTAATCCTCCAAATTATTTTATTTTATTGTGCTCCTTCACCAATGGAAGGAAACACAACTACACCTTTGTAAAATGACAATTACTGGGTGCTTATGTTAGCAAAATTTATTATCAAGCCATTAGTATTGTGCAATTAAAAGTAAAATTAATTTGTCAGAAATGCATATCAAAGGTTTATGCAAACCCATTAAAAAAAATATTTTTACTACAATATTGGAGTGGAAACCAAATTGGTAATAATTTCTTAGCGATATGCTTTTTTGTGGAGGAGAATACAACTTAATAATTCTGTGTTATTTAACCTCCGAACAGCCTGCTTGACTTGTTGTGTGGGTATGTTAGAGGTTAAGCCTTACTTTATTAGTTAAATGGATTGAAGATTGTTGTGGCAGTCAACAGACATTGTTAATCAAAAAGTTAACCCACTTAAGCCAACCAACCTTTTTTGAGTTTTTTTTTAATTAATTTAAAGAGGGTCTTTCATATTTAAAAAAAAATAATCTATGATGAAAAGAGTGTCAGGCTGATTTCTGGGTTAAAATTGTTATTTGTGACAATACCTGTTCATCCACAAGATGCTAAGTTAAATCTCTCTTACGGTTACGAGTCGCTCTCCTCTCACAAGCGCAAGTCTATACAGCTGAGGCAGATAAATTCTTTGATGATAATGAACGTTCCCCCACTCCCAGCCCCCCCTCCCGCAGGTGCGGCGCGAGCCAGTCGACGCCGAGCCGCCGTCGACTAAACACTCTCATGTAATGATATCATATAGAATTTTTCTTTCCTTTTTTTTCTTTTTTGGAAACATAGTTAAAGAGAAACAAATATGATATGTGCGTATCGGAGTGTGGACGATTGTATGTGTTACTGATTCTACTGTAACCTTGTGGGCTATGTGATTGCTATAATTTTATTAAAATTATCTGACCGTAATGTAACTGAACATTGGTTATTGTTCTTTGGTCTGTAGTTACTGGTATTACACAGTCATCAAGTGACTGTCATATTTATTTATTATTACTTCTTACATTTTAAACATGTACAAAATTAAAATTAAAAAAACAAAGATTTGGGTAGGCATTGCATTTAGAGATGTAAAGTCAACGTCATAAAAAAAAATGAAATAGCAATCAAATAGTTCATTTATTTTTATCAAATTAAACTTACATGTGTGTATCACTTAAATCTATACAAAAAAGAATGTATGTGTATGTGTAAATTTTTTTTTAATTCAATTCCAAGGAGATTTAGTTGAAAGCTATCTGGTTTGCTGTAAAGTAGATGTTTTTGGCTTGAAATTATAAAATAGTGTATGGATAAAAGTATCTTTGGAATTGTACCATTTGCTCATAAAAAATATACACATGTAAGTTTTTTTAGCTAACACTTAAAAAAATAAGTTGTCTAAAAGGGGTTTGTTTTTTTTTTCACCAATGAAAAACAGAACTCTTCACATTTACATATAATTATTATCGATGTTTTTAGATCAATTAATTTATTTTTTCAGTTCACAGCTTATTTTTTTACTGTTATTTTTCTTAACACTTTTTGTTCAATGCAATAATAACGACCTCAATTTTTTTCTAAAATCTCACTTGTTTATAAAATTATAAATTCGTTTTCTCACTTCTAAGGTCATTATTATTATTAGCCTGCAATGTTATTGCACATAGAGAACAAAACAGGATTGTAACTTGTTTATTCTGTCTTGTTCTCAAAAATACCTTTTTTTTGAGGAAAGAGGTATATTTTGAGTATTTTTTGTTTTACTTAGTTTAAGCTAACTTTTTAGTATATTAACTTGTTAAACAAAAAGATATCACGCAACATTTATAAAAAAAAGTAAAAAAGAAAACACTACTTAATTGAACGTTTTTTGATATTCCTTTGTTTAACTTACGTATCTCAAATTCATTAATAAATGAGTTTCAGATCATAATTTAATGGTAAATGCACAAAAATAGCTCATATTTTGTGCAAAGAAAACAACCTTTTTTCCCGCTGTTTTAATTTTAACAATTTGTTCCAACTACAGTAGTTAAGATTTGTTTAACTATAACTTCATTGGTACCACAGATAATATAATACTATACTAGATTGGTACCTACTGGATTCAGTTTGCTTAAGTGTTTCTTCACTACATAGTATAAAACAAAGTCGCTTTCTCTTTCCCTATGTCCCTTTGTATGCTTAAATCTTTGAAACTACGCAACGGATTTTGATGCGTTTTTTTCTAATAGATAGAGTGATTCAAGAGGAAGGTTTATATGTACTTTTTATCCCGATATTCCCACGGGAACGGGAACCACGCGGGTGAAACCGCGGGCGGCCGCTAGTTACACATAAAAAACCGAATAAAAGTAAGTATAATAAGTACCACACTAAACGTAAAATATGTTGTATTGAGACTTTTGATTTCATTTCCTTTTTATAAAAAAATAAAAAACATTTTTGAATAAAGAAATATGTGCAAATTTTTCTGTCAAATCTATTTTGTTTCCTTGCATTTATGAAAGACTTACTTGTTATACTCGTGGTTAATACAATATAACTTATAAGACTGATTCAATTGAAAAAAAAAGAAAAAACGTTGTTTTAATTAGTATAATAAGTTGTGTGTTTATACTAACAAATAAAAAAACTAAACAGTTTATTCCGTAAATTCTTAGCCCCATTATTAATTTTTCACTAAAAATAAGATAATTGAAAAAAAAACTGTTTTATTTTTTCAGTTCAAGAAAAATATTATATATTTATTATTTTTCTGGACGACTCCTTTAAGGTGTTGGTTGAATTGGTTTTTAATATTATTATTATTCTAAAGTATATTTTATGGGGCAAATCGACATATTTCGCGATTTTGTTTTTAACGTTTTTGACAGATTTTAGGAAAAATGGTTTTGTAATTTTTTCACTCAAGCCTTTACTACAGCGGGCTTAGGATACTACTGCTGCTATTATTTCCCTATTTTTGCGAAGACTTATACCTGTAGTGATGAGTTTTAATCCTTTATAAGGCCGAGGAAACAGTTACGAAAATAAAATTTTAGTATGTTGGTAGAAATATCTTTTATGAGTTTTGTTTTTCTTTCAAGCGGAAAATAATTGGGAAATATCTGGAAAATTTATAAAATGATAAATAAGTCGGATATCAAAAAGTACCATGATGATACGAAAGAGATAGTAAAAAAGAAAATATTTATATTATATCGGTGACATTTATTATGCCTTTACCTTAAATAGGATTAAATCTATTCTGATTATTTCGTAACTTCAAACAGACGACCAATGGCATCCCAGTCGTCTTAAAAGATAGATTTTTAGAATAAATAGAAATCAATACACTTAAGCTCAGCTGACTGAAAAGTTTTTATTTTACTCTAATAAATTCCCCTCAAAATCGATTCTGCTATTGCCCCATAGAAGAACTTAACTACTAAACTAATCGTGCCGATTTGCAATATGTATGTCCAGTTACACTTGTTACTATATTGTAAGATTAACATTAAAAACAAGTTTGTATATTATTGTATATGTAGCCTTAATAATATGCAAACATATTTGGCTATCTTCTTCCTAATATGAAAATGAGTCGCTGACATTTGAAATCAAATTGTGTTTTTGAGTGATTGACATTTGAATTTTTTTAAGATTGTATTTTTTTTTGTAAATGGAAAAAGATGGCCATTGGTTTCCTTAACACGTTAACCGGAATGAAATAATGTTAGTGCGTGTGTGAATTAGTGTAAGGAAAGAGAAAATATCACATCAAAACAAGTATTTAAACTACCTTTTGATTATGTCACAATTCTAACCGAACCTAACCTAACCATATAAGGATAGATAGTAAGAGAGTGATATTTTCTCAGTTCATATCTATAGACATACTGCATGCCATCAAGCTTAAATTGAAGGACGAGGATGTATGTCAGTTGAAACGTTCGGCTCTTATGGTGAAAGACGCAAACCACAGACACATATCCACTCTAGGGCCTTATTACCTCACTAATAATAATTATTTCTCGACGTTTTTTTATAATACTTGGTCTTTACAGCCTTTTGTTCATATTTACAGGGATCCTGATATTTTAATAATCTTTGGTTGTTATAATGTTCGGGTTTGTTTTTGTATGTTAAGAATATAACAACAAACTCGCGCTCGCAATTTAATATAAGCTTCAACTTGACCGTTCTGTCCGCCATTTTGAATGCCGGTACAAAATGGCGTCATGTTTGGTAGTCAGTTTAAGTAATAGTTAAATGTGTTGAGAGGTGGATTACCAGGATTTTTGGGGTAATTGAAAAGAGTTTTGTCACTATAGAGTTTTGCTGTTAGTTTTCGCAGCTTGTTTTTTCGCAAGCATGAGTTTTTTTTTCGTTTTTTTTTTGTGGAACGTAGTTTTAGTTTTTGTGTTTGAGCATGCGTTTTCTTGTTTGTGTTTCGACTTGCACGTATCTGTGTCCTTCAACGCACTCATCATAGTTTTTTTTTGTTTTTATTTATAGCTTCCATGCACAAACGCTTATTAGTGCCAGCAAAATGATATGAAAGTTACTGATCGAAGTTTTTTTTGTAAACTTTTACCAAAAATCTTGGTAAAGTGCAGAATAGTTAGATACAAAATAGATTTATATAATGTTTTCTTTAAAGGAATGTTCACGAGATGTATCCACGTTTCTGAAGTGAGACTTTGAGCTTAAAAAATAATAAATAAGCTTAGAAAAATCATAAAAAAAAGCTTAATTATTTTTAAGTTCACTGTCGAATTATAAATAAAATAATCAGTGTCTTTTTTTAAGGTCCTTCGTGTGATGTTTTATAATTAAGATTTTTTGAAATAATTACATACATTACAAAAAAAATTAAAATGATCACATTTTCTACTGTACAATGCACAATTACTAAAAAAATCGCCAACTCTATGGAAGGCCGTCTTCGTATTTTGAGAATTTTTTCTTTTTATTTCATAGAGTTGGTCTTGTTAGTAAGTGTGATCATTGCAAAGGAATGCCTTGTAAATAACGTTTGGTAGGTCACACTGTGTTGAACTTTTACCTACCAAATAAATGTATCACTTTTGGTGAATAAAAAAAAATATTGAGGTTTTAAATTATTTTTATGCATTCACAATGCAATTCTGTAAGTATAGGAAACATGAGATAGTAAAAAGCTTTTTTTTTACTACTTATCACATTTTTCCTTTGAATTTTTTTTTGTTTACCAAAGGTTTGTCACCCCCGCCTTTGAGGCTGTTTCAAAAAGCCTTGTAATGGTCTCTGGGCGCTTAATTAAGGCGTTGGCATAGCTTGTCGTTAACACTGACGTATGATAACTAAACGCATGGACGAGACTTTTTTAAAAATAAAAACCTCTTCAGTGTAGGGTTACTATATTGTGATTTGGTAAAAGTAGACAACAATTCTGACATATTTTTTTTTAGTTGATCTCAAAAATAAAAAAATAGAAAATAAGTATGGTAATCCTAGATTGGTTGCGTTTCGTTCATGCTTGCACTATCGAGTGTTGTCTGTGGCTAGACTCGATACTGCACCGCTGCGTCAAGCGTGAATGCTCGGGCTTGGGTTGCGGACTACCCTCGCCGCCTGGACAATCGGCTGCCGCTCAAAAAAAAAAATATTTTTTTAAAATAAAAAAGTATGTGTGCTGTAGCGACGCCTATTGAGAGTGGTTGTTTGAGAGTTCATGTTGGGGACTTAACACCTGTATTTTTCTGAAAATATTTAAACAAAACAATTACTTTTCGTATTCAATTTGAAATGACTCGGCTCTTCCACAAATATAACAAATTTTAACCTTCACATACCTACTGATTTAAATGTGTTTTAAATCTTATTTAGATAACACGAGAGCCTTGTCATTTCACTAGAACCTTGTTCGTACTACGAAAGTATATTAATCGAGTAACCATCAAAATATACTTGTGCTCTAATGAGATCTTACTAAGTAGTGAAAGCAAGGTTTCCCAACTACCCTCAACGTCCACTCGGGCCTCGCTCCGGCGCCGGAGCGGCGGCTGGCGGGCGGCGGCGGCGGCAGCGCGCCGGCGTCGTCTGATTGCGCCGGTTGTTGCAGTGACCCCGCCGCTAGGCGCCTACCCGCAACCGCAGCCGCCGCAGGGCCCGTTCCTGCCCGCTCCACCGCACCAGGCCGCGCCGCAGTATGGAGGTAGGTGTTTTTTTTTTTTATTTTTTTATAGTGAGGGGAATGCATTTACGCATACCCCGTCCGCGTGCGGTGTGAGGACGCTGGTTATGTGGGACTCACCATGCCACTTCCTGATCCTCCATCCAGTGTCAGATACTCGATGGGGGATCAGGGAGGGGGAATACCCACTAAACCCCTCACTTCTTGCTCTCTCCGCCGTCGAGTAGGTCATAATGTGGAGGGCCCGAGGTGGCAAGCTCCTATGACTTGACGGTTGGCTCGATCTTCCGGGCCCCTATGGAGGTAAGTGTAGAATGTTTGGCTGGTGTCTACCCGTGGCTTGAATTTTTCAGATATTTACATGTAATTTTAATTAGGCTTCATTCAGTCGAACGGCACGTTGTCAACGACAAAGGTAATAGCCAGGGCCCGTTCACATTGTGACTTTTGCATTGATGCAAAGCTTTTAGGCGCGTTCAATTTTTCAAATGAAAGTACAATTCGTGGTCGGTCCTATTCGCAATTTGTCCGATTTTTAAAACGGGTTAAATTCGTGGTTGGTCAAATTCTAGATTTTTCCAACTCACGGTGTGTCCAGTTCGCGTTAGGTCCAATTCGCAGTTGATCCAATACGGTATTTTACTGATTTTTTTTTATTTCTTTAAAATGTTTTTCGAAATATTAGCTACAGAAAACAAGTTTTCATTTTGAATTATCTTGAATATTTTCAAAGATATAGGACTTCAAACTTTATAATTAGACAAGGACAGGACGCTATCTTAGTGACGTCAGTGGGTTAGTAGCGTCATAGTCACGCCATAGAAGATTTCGTTTTAGAAAGAGACAGTTATAGTCAAAATCAAACAGACTATAATTCTTTTATTATAAAACAGATTCAAATTATTTTTTCACATTTGGTATTCTTAATTGCAATATTTTTTAACGTCATCATTAAATATCTACATTTCAACAACAGTAAAATACCCTATTCTCGGTTACTTAGGATAGGACAGTGTTACATGTACCTAATGTAATTTAATTACATTTTTTTTTTATAAATAGTTTGCCTACAAATAAGTATCAACGGGTCGTTTTGTTCAATCAATTATTAGATTAGAAAAATAGATCTAAACCGCTAATTGGACTAATAGGGAATTGGATCAAACGCGAATTTGACCGAACGCGAATTGGACTAAATGTGGACTGGACCTACCGCGAATTAGGTGGTTCTTGGACCAACCGCGCCTAAAGGGATAGAAACGCGCGTTTAACAGCTGCGCGACTGCATCGCGATGGCAACGCTGCTTTTAGTAAGGCGGGTGGACGTGTTTTGACTGTATCGATGCTGCATCGATCGTTTGCATTGCTGCAAAAAGTCGCAACGCAACGTAAAAGGGCCTTAACTGCACGTAAATAACTGAACGTGCGTCTGTCTAAATGAAGTCTTACAGTTAAAATCCCTTCTTATAAATTTACTAACTCTTTAAAAGCCACTTACATAATGTTATTCTAATGTTCGTATTATTATGAACTAGCGGCCGCCCGCGGTTTCACCCGCGTAGTACCCGTTCCCGTGGGAATTTCGGGATAAAAAGTACATATAAACCTTCCTCTTGAAACGCATCAAAATCCGTTGCGTAGTTTCAAAGATTTAAGCATACAAAGGGACATAGGGACAGAGAAAGCGACTTTGTTTTATACTATGTAGTGATTTGTAAATGTAAAATATACGTAACAAATGTGTCTAGATGTCAGGTAATAAATTCAAATTAACTCAAATTGTTTATTCAGGTTAGTCAGTTAATGATATTCTTGTGTTATTAATCATAAAAGTGCCTAGTTCTTTTACGTACAGTCGGGGACAAATTCGGTGAACCACATCTTACTTCTTTTCGTGTGGCTGGCGTCTCACCGTTCAGTTGCAGTCCCTATCCGTAATTGCTTATGCATTGTACTACCCTAGTTTAATACATAAAAAAATAGTTAAAGGGTCTGCGTGTGAATGGCGAGGCACCAGCTACGTGAAAAGAAGTAAGAGGTGGTTCACCGAATTTGTCCTCGAGTGTACCTATTAAAAAAGTTGTGACTGTTGACTGAAATATAGATGACCTACCAACTTGTTGTGCGGAATATTTTCGCCTTCCGAAAGTGATGGCGTAATGCAAGTGCATCTGACTCATGTGTGACATACCGGTTTGATTCTTAAATGATACGCTTAATGCTACTTGTTATAATTGTTGACAACACTGAAGCAAATTTTTTTGATAAGTTAAAAGTTCCTTTTTTATTGGAACCGTCCAATTTTATACACTGTGCAAAGCATGTCCCCCTATCGTCCTTTGTGTAACGAAATTCTGTTAGAAATGTGTCGTAAAAAATAAAACTGTTAAAATATTCATACTTTTTAAAAACAGAAACTTTAAATACAAATAGGTACTTGGTAAAACTAAACTTCGTTATACCCGTCCTTCTCACTCTCCGGTCATGACAGAATCGAGTGAATAATACGGCAGGCTAACGAAGTATTAACTGTTGTGAAACGGACACTGTGCCTGCTTCACATTATCCGATAAGAGATACTTTCCAGTTTAATTGACAGTTTTGTATGGATTTATCTGTCAAGTAACAGCTAATGAGAACTTAAGGGCTTATTACACCTTACTAAATTTAGTCGTCTAAATGAATTACCATCTGAATTCAGTCAAATGTAATAGCATTTAGCAAGTTAGAATTCTAAAAAGTAAGCTAATTAGAAAGAAGTACGGTGACTGACTGCTAAATGCTAGTTAGAAACCTAATTAGCAAGGTGTAATAGCATTTAGTTACTAAAAACGAGCTCAGTGTTGCCAATTTAGCATTTAATATTATAAATTTGGCATTAGGGATTTTATTTCATTTAAGTGTTGTTTTTTAAAAGTTATTATGCTAAAAAATAAATGAATGAATAAATAATATGCTTAACAGAAAGCAAATGTGCCAAATCTAGCATATTCTATGCTAAATTGGCAACTTTGATTGCTTTCTTCTAAATTCAGATGCTGAATTAGTCAAGTCTAATCAGAACCTTCTAAATAGCCATCTTTTCTAACTACTAAATTCAGATGCTGAATTTAGCCAAGTGTAATAAGCACTTTACTTGGACATTGTGAAACAGCCTGCGTAGCATGACAAACCCGAGAAGAATTTTGTCTACCTCGAAAGTCTGCCGAACAATACATTTGTCTACGATGAAATGTCATTGTTGACAAAACCTTTCTCGAGTTCATCATGCTACCCGTTCAGCCCATAAACGATTTGAGTGTTGTCTCCTTCTAGTGGCCGGGGGGTCCCCCTACGGGATGACGTTCGGCGGCGCCGGCGCCGGCGCTGGCGGTGTCTACGCACCGCCGCCGTACGACCAGCTGCAACACCACCAGATACCCACGTTGCCGCAGCAGCTGCCGGTAAGTTTATACGCACATGATATCGGTGGCGATCTAGGTGGAGAGAAATCGGGGCAGACTCAACACACGGGCCTGCCGAGCAGTGCGTGTTCGAACGTGGAAAGATAGAAAGAAAAAATGTTTATCCAGCAAAAAATATACATACTACTACTAATACTACTAAATATACATACTTAATAAAAAGAAAACAAAGTATATAAGTATATATGCATTATCATTAGGTATTTCTTGCTGAAACGGCCTCATCTCAGCTTTTGCCACATCCGAGGTTGTGGCGCTGGTATTCTGATGTAGCCGTTATGTTAGACAACGCAAACAACAAAACAATTGAAAAATATATACATATATACTTAAATTACCCAAAAAGCGTGGAGCGGAACTCATGTGATGAAGAGCGATTCAAAATGCCTCGCAACTCTTTCGACACACCAACCTGTTGGTTTGGCGTTAGCCCTCACTGCCAAATTACACACACGCAGTGCGGAGGGGGCGGCTCCCGATCTAGGAAGCATCGGCTGTATTTTTGCTCCTGCCAGCCAATTAAGGAGGCGATATCGGCCACGATTAAGGATGGCCCTACATACGACACGGTTAAGGCCCTTATTTCAACTATGAGATCAATCTTGAGATGGCTCTTGAGGTCTAATTTTGTTTGAAAATAATATCTCAAGAGCCATCTTAAGATCAATCTCATAGTTGAGACTTATCTATAAATACGGGCCTTAGAGGCAATCTAGGTAGCATCCCCACCTCTCCACCCTAGATCGCCACCGATATCATGTCGTCTGTAGCCCGCTTTAGTGTCCTTGCGGTGGGGGGACGGTCCCCCTACGGGGTGACGGCCTTTAGGCGGATTTGGTCCAATTCGCAATTGGTCCAATGTTCAAAAAAAATTCCAATTCGCACTTAGTCCAATTCGTAATTGGTCAAATTCGCAGTTAGTCTGTCTAATTCGCAGTTGGTCCAATTCGCGATTGGGACAAAATGCGCCTAAAGGGGTGACGGTCGGGTGGGGGCGGTAACTACTTTTCTAAATTAGAAAAAAGTTGTCGCTGCACCAAATAATGCCAGTATAACAAGGATTGTGAAATAACATTTTTTTTATCCACAACGGGGTAGCACTTGGCCTTCATCACACCTGATGATAAGTGGTGATAAGGATGAAGGTGGAAGCGCACTACTCCCGGAATCCTCAATCACTGAGGAACTGGCTGTCTTATCTCTAACTGCCGGAACACAATAATGCTGAAAACATTGTTATGGCGTCGAACTTGATAAGATGGTGGTAGCTAGCCAGGCGGTCTAAGAACAAGTCCTACCACCAACCGAATATACAATATACAGTGGCGGTCACATAATTAAAGACACCAGTCGATTTTCATACAAACGAGGTAACTTTGAAGCCTTGGTTCTCTCTCCGCCAGGGATTGACCTAGCTGTGATCAGATGATTGCACTTCAAAATCAAAATCAAAATCAAAAATCATTTATTCATTTTGGGCTGATACAGCACTTGTGAACGTCAATGAAGCTACGCTATCGGTTCGCAAATCCTACGGTGGGAGGCCTTGTAACGAGAAGAACCGGCAAGAAACTCGCCAAGGGCTATTTTTTTCTCCCTGTCATATTTCATACAGAGTCGTCAAATTGAAAAGTGACTTTAACATAATATAATTATGTAAAGTCACTTTCCATCACAAATTAATCTTAAGTTTAAAAACAAAATAAAAAACCCGGTAATCATAGCAGTAAATAATTTTCAATAACTAAGAAATAGACATCCAAAAGGTAGTTTCTTTAAAATACACACCAACCAAAAACGTAGCAAATAAAATAATAAATATAAATGCCAAACAAGGGTAATAAAACTTTGAATAGTTTAAGAACATAAGAGTCAATAATAAACAGTGTCATACAAGCCACGATAAAATAAAACTAATAACAATAAAACATTAAAAATCTGCATATTTTGAGACAAGAAGCCAGGAGCAGACCCATCCCACTGGTGGCACCCGTTCACGAGCATGACGCATGAACCAGCCATCGCTTCGCTCAACCATATTTTAGGGAACGTAACGACCCGCCTCACACGACACCACCGCAGAAATGTTTACAGAGAGCACTAAAAATAAAATTATAAATTAGTCGAGTAGGGAGTGAATGGAGGAGATTCAGATCGCTATACACCCAACGGATCTGATCAGCATTCTAAAAGATATAAGGATATGTTTAAAAAATCCGCAAACTCTGATTCTTATATCTCTTAGAACGCTGATCAGATCAGTTGGGTGTGTATAGCGATCTGAATCTCCTCCATTCACTCCCTAGATGGCCATCACTGATCACAGCTAGGTCAATCCCTGGCGGAGAACCTAGGCTTCAAAGTTACCTCGTTTGTATGAAAATCGACTGGTGTCTTTAATTATGTGACTGCCACGGTATGTACTTGCAGCTTGACGTTTCGGCTGTGTTGCTACAGCCGTGGTCACAAGCAGACTGGCGGCGCGCGGCGTTGTCTGTTCGGGTGGGCTTGGAGATCTTCGGCCACCCTCAAATTGCCACTTTTTTTGTTTTGATTATCGCTAGTGATGTCATTACGGCACACAACAATGTATGTGATCTTCCCCCCCATAGATGTACAGCCCGGCGGCGGCGATGTACGCGGCGGCGGCCGGGTACCCCGGCTACATCGGGTACCCCGTGCAGTACTACCCGTACTACCCCACCGTGCAGCCCTCCATACAGCCGCTCAGACCCACCATCATGATACCGGTCAGTGGAAACTATTTGTTTTTTTTTTCAACAAAATATAAGATTTTTAAATTTTTACTTTTTTGCATTCACGATGCAATTTTTATTATTGAAAAATTTTAAATGAAGTATTTCAGAAAAAATCGACCCGTCTCACAACTAACTCCGATGGGACTCGAACCCACGACCTTTCGCTTTCTGGGCAAATGCTCTAACCACTGAACTATGGAGTCGCTTAGGAGAAGCGTCAAATTTATCAAATACTTCTAACGCGCCACTGTTTATTTAATAGGTATGTAGATATTATTACCCTCACACTCGAATGAAATACCTCTCTAGATATTTGACAATCGATAAAGATCAAATAAGTACTGAATTGATATTTTTTTAAATTTCATTGTGAATGCAATAAAGTAAAAATAAAATTATAAATTATTTTATTAAAATGTAAAAAAGCAGCGAAAAACCAGAAAAAATGGTATGGTTTAGAATAGACTACATCGTTTTTCTTATTCAGTATAATAGAGTTACGTATCTTATGTTTTTCTTTGTTTGTCACAGAACGGCTTCGAAGCCGGCGGTCGTTTCGAAGGGCTGGCGCAAACTCTGTTGCCGCCCGCGCCACCGGCCGTCCCCCCCTCACCAGCACACCTCGCACTGCAGCACCAAGTGTTGTGAGTATACAACCACTGTAGGCTGTACACAACACATACATTACATACCATACACAACCTTTACATTACCACAGATTACTAAATAGTTACTATGTAATAGATAGTTCACTTCGCTAAGTCATTTAAATAAATAGCAACTCTAACTATAACGCAATAAAGTAGAATTCAGCTTGTACGGCGCAAATTACGAACGGCCACTCGTTGCATCTCTTTCTATCGCATATATTCTAGCTCTTTTGCGGACCTAATTTTTATGGATTTACACCGCCGGCGTTGCCACCGCGTTTTCGAGCCGACACGGGGAGTGAAATAGGCCAGACATTACATACAGTATCGGTCCCAAGTTAGTCATCAAGGGAGTGCCTTGAGGGAGTCATCAACAGTCGCTATACATATACACAACATGTACATTACATACTATATATTACATACAGTATCGGTCCCAAGTAACTGTCTTGAGGGAGTCATCAACAGTCGCTATACATATACACAACATGTACATTACATACTATATATTACATATAGTATCGGTCCCAAGTAACTGCCTTGAGGGAGTCTTCAACAGTCGCTATACATGTACACAACATGTTCATTACATACTATATTACATACAGTATCGGTCCCAAGTAACTGCCTTGAGGGAGTCTTCAACAGTCGCTATACATGTACACAACATGTTCATTACATACTATATTACATACAGTATTGGTCCCAAGTAACTGCCTTGAGGGAGTCGTCAACAGTCGCTATACATGTTCCACCTTCACCAGCACACCTTGCACTGCAGCACCAAGTGTTGTGAGTATACAACACCTGTAGGCTATACACAACATGTACATTACATACTATACACAAACTATACATTATATACAGTATCGGTCCCAAGTAGGGGTCACAAAACCGGTTTCACCGAAATCGAAAAAACCGAGTAAACCGGGTTTGCAGCTAATTTTTGAAACCGGGTCTAAGATTTGACAAAACCGGTTATTTCGATTTTACGGTTTTTAACTTTGGCCGACATTTTTGGCCAAAAATTCCCACTCTACCAGATTTCTGGAAATATGATCTAACTCGCAACACTGGTTTCACGCAGCGCTCAAACAGTTTTAGAATCCTGAGCCAGCCAATTAAAAACAATTTTAAATCATCCCAATTCATAACCGCAGACTAAGTAGAAGAGTAGAAAAAGCCTTCTCATCTGCCTGCTAGGTACTTAAAGTACCAAAGACCACATTCATACGCTGCGGCAAGTTATACAGAAGACCGAAGAGTAAGTACAACTTGCCACTTTGCCGCTGGATGCGGATAGCGCAGGACCGATCGTTGTGGAGATCCTTGGGGGAGGCCTATGCCCAGCATTGGACGTCGTTTGGTTGACATGATGATGATGAATATAATTTTAATTTGACTTTAAGGGATGTTCCAAGAGGCACTAATTGGTAATATTATTGTAACAAATGATTATTAAGGCTGATCAATTAAGAATATTCCTTGACATTCGATTTTTATTATCATTAAATAATAGAATCGAAATCACCGAAAAAACCGGAAAACCGGTTTTGTTACAAATTCAAAACCGTAAACCCGGTTTTCAAATATACTTTCGAATTTGTGACCCCTAGTCCCAAGTGAGTGCCTTGAGGGAGTCATCATCAGTCACTATCACTATATATGTTGCCCCCTCGCCCGCACACCTCCTAGGTTTTTTTGATAGCTTCAAAATACTTCTATGACGTAGTACCACCAATGTTTTCATTTTCTGTCGCATTGTTGACTTCACATTGTTCTTTAGGCGCATTTCGTCCAATTCGCAATTGGTCCAATGTTCAAAAAAATTCCAATTCGCACTTAGTCCAATTCGCAATAGGGTATTTTACTGTTATTGAAATGTAGATATTTAATGATGACGTTAAAAAATATTGCAATTAAGAATACCAAATGTGAAAAAATAATTTGAATCTGTTTTATAATAAAAGAATTATAGTCTGTTTGATTTTGACTATAGCTGTCTCTTTCTAAAACGAAATCTTCTATGGCGTGACTATGACGCTACTAACCCACTGACGTCACTAAGATAGCGTCCTGTCCTTGTCTAATTATAAAGTTTGAAGTCCTATATCTTTAAAAATATTCAAGATAATTCAAAATGAAAACTTGTTTTGTGTAGCTAATATTTCGAAAAACATTTTAAAGAAATAAAAAAAAACAGTATAATACCGTATTGGTTAAATTCGCAGTTTTTCCAATTCGCAGTTAGTCCAATTCAGTTTGTCCAATTCGTGGTTGGGCCAAAATTGATACTGTTTCCCAAGTTATAGAACGGAATCTATAACGTATCCAAGGTCCCGCACGATAGGTAAAAATATATAATATATTATTATCATTGTTGCTGATAGTTGATTTTTTGTGAAAGTTCAAAACTAATAATGATTTGTAGAAGCTTGAAACACAAGTTATGATAGTATATAAGTGTGAATAAATACAGTACAATATGTACATAAATATGTTATTTTGTTTAATTTTGGAAATACACTCTATATTGGACCAATCGCGAATTTGACCAATCGCGAATTTGACCAAACGCGAATTGGACTAAACGCGAATTGGGACAACTGAGAATTGGACCAACCACGAATAACGTGAATTGAAGCAAATGCGCCTAAAGGTACATACATAGTATATCATATACATACAGTATCGATCCTAAGTAAGTGCATTAAGGGGAATCTTCAACTCCACATACCTAAATAACATACACAAAACAGCTCTCACTATTCCGAACTCTGACCATAACACAATGTCTTCTATTTCAGGTGGCGTTAATCTAGTCTTAGTTCATAGAGCGTGTGCTATCTTCTCTGATCCACCGACGGACAAACCGACTACTAATCAACGTGAATAACACCCAGACGCAAAACAAAAATCCATATTATTAGTAAGTACATCAAAATGATATCGAATAAAATGCGTCTAGATTGTAATTTAGATTAAAATCTGTAACTACTATATATTTTAGGAAATATCTTTGTTCTTTCCTAAAGGAGATATTTTTTAAATGAAATGTAGAAAAGTCGCCGAAACTAAATGAAGTATCGTAAACCTAAAGTTAAGTTACAAATGTAATGGGATATATGAAATGGATATAAATTAGGTTATTTTGTAATTCGTATATCCAATTATGGTCTTTTTAAGACTCATCTAAAGGTGGTTATGATCTTTAATTCTGAAATCAACAAAATATCATCTACATAAGTTGTATTACTCTTATGATTGAAACTACTCTTAAGGATTGCCAGTAAAAGAACTTAATATATAGAGAAAAATCATAATATCCGTCGGTGTTCTAGCACATTACTGTATTGACTGTGATGTCCGCTTCGCTAGTAACAATTATTGCCATAAGAAGAACTATTTTTAAATGAAGTCGATACTATATAATTTTGTTTTAAATGAAGTCTTAAATATCAGTGTTTTTAAATGAAGTCACCAGCAGCTTGTCTCAAATTACTACTATTTCTTTTTTATAAAACAGAGTAGCAACATAGAGGCAGGATTAATTATATATTCTAAAATATTTAATATATGTATGTTGTATTTTTAATATATTTCTGATGACACTTTGATTTTAATCAAATTTGAACTTAAAAAAACTTATTTTGAGACTTAAAACATCGTACAAATAAGTCACATTTTTCTTTAACGAAATTTTTCGTTTATGGCAATGATTGTATGGTGAACAGTCGTTCTGTACGACGTCTCAATGCTATAGTATTATTATGAGCCGGTTTGGTGTGGAGCGTGCCTAGTGTTGTCTGTCGGAGAATAGACCTTATTGACATCGATATAAGGGGGAATTAAATAAACGATGATTAGAAATCGCGACGTTATTGCAAAACGTGATAAATAATGACTTTAGAGTTGAAAAAGAAAGAGTTATAGTAAAAAAAACTTATCACATTGTGTAATAAAAATCAAGTCATTTGTGAAATGAAATGAAATGTGTTCAGTAAAAGTCGAAATAGGTAATTAATTTTGTTTCCAAAAACTAAGTTGTCTTCTTTTTAATTTCCAACAGCTTTTTCAATAAAAAATAAGTACTTTAAATCTTAGTACTTATACAAAAGTTATGTTGTGTTTATTTTTTTAATTAAAAAAATTTGTTTGTTGATTCATTTTAGTAAAAAATTTAAACTGCCTTCAATCTTCATATCAAAAACTAAGTCTACAAAATACCGAATAGACAGACAACATTACGCAAATAACTAGCTATATATAATAAAAAATATATATAAATGACTTGGTTGTGCGTGGACGTGCGAGCGAACGAGTTTTTTTTATATATGTGTACAATTATTGATATGTATTGTATGTCGTCAAGTTAAAGGTGATATGAATATGACAAGCAACTAACACCGTAATAATGACGGAAAAAACAAAAAAAAAACAAATTAAAATACAGATATACAACGTTATTTTAGCTTTATTTTTTAAATAAAAACTATTCTAGAACTAATCGTTTTTACGATTTTTTTTATATTGAATTACCAAAATCGATAAAAAACTGCTGTGTCATATGTTTTAGTGAAGTTTTAACAAAACTTTGCAATGAAATGGTGGTTTTATTTATATACTTATATAAAAAGTGGTTTATTACAATGAGTTTTAAAATAGTTTTCAAAGATTTTTTAAAGTATAAAATATCGTTGTATGTCAAGCATGGCACTGTGTCAAAAAAATATGTCATTATTAACAGTTTGTTGCAACCGAATGATTCATTTTAGCTGTCAATATGATATTTTAGGTAAAAAAATACTTTTTTTATTCCGACAAATTTTATTTAAAATCAAACAAAAAAATGCATCAGAAAAACTACAAACCAATTCGAATTTTAATGTTTTTAAATTAAAATGTCACTTTGACAGCTTCAATGAATAAGATGAGAGTGAAATGGACGGAAAATGTTTCTTATGAAGTGTGAAAGGGATAGAATCTCATTTTTAGGGATGGCTTTAGATAGACTGTGGATAGCTAAATGAAAAATGATTCTTAATTCGTTAGAAGTAAAGTTGAATTTCACAAAGCTTAGAATTTTATTATTTTAATATTTTGTACGTACCGGTTTTCAAGGTGCCGCTATCTCTAGAGGTCCAGAGTTCGATCCCCGGTGGGGTAAATATTGGAAACAAATTTTTCAATATTTCCTCGGGTCTGGGTGTATGTGGTAATACCCGTCGTTGTTTCCAATTTCCATAATACTAGTGCTTAAGCTACTATACTTTGGTATTGGAACAATGTTTGTGATGGTGTCCAATATTTAATTTAATTATACTTTGTAAAAATTTGCATGGGTCCTAACATAGCTCATTCGTTCAAAGCAAAATGTTGTTTCTGCTTCTGCACAAGAAATGGGTCTAATTGAAAAATGGAAAATGAAGTATTTAGAAAATATACTGACTGAACGACTCTGTACTGTAGCTCAGTGGTTAGAGCAGTCGCCTGGATAGCGAAAGGTCGTGGGTTCGAGTCCCATCGGAGCTGGTTGTGAGACGGGTCGATTTTTTCTAAATACTTCATTTTCCATTTTTCAACCATTCAAATTGCATTGTGAATGCAAAAAAGTCAAAATTTAAATAATGGGTCTAATTTTCTAGCATAAGTTGCATTAAAAAAATCTAATGCTGTTTTTTTTAAATTTTATTATAATTCCATTAACAACTTTTTGCTTTACACAAATGAGCTGTCATAGGACCCATTCAAAATTTTACTAAGTATAACTTACAAATAACGATGCTAAGTCAAAGTCAAAAACTTTTTATTCATATAGATTTTACAAACAAAATTCTTATGAATCGTCCAACATTTTTTGTCTTAATGTTTTAACTTGATTAGGTAGTAAAATAAAGGTCATAAGATTGTTTTTTTGCAATCCACAGTCTGTCTAACACAAGTTTAAAGTTTTACAGAGCTAAGGTTGACCGGCATATTATTATGAAATGGATTCTAAAATGCTTTAAATTACTTATAGCTTTATTTTCACAGTTTACTGACATATTTTAATACAATTATATCGTATTATATGTACTTACTTACTTGTATTTAATAAATATGGTATTTCTTGACGAATTGCCGAAATTCAAGTTTGATTCTTGCCATACATAAAATACATACATGATTCCTATTTTATACACACTTAACCGCCTCTGTGGTCTAGTGGTTCACACCACCGATTTCAGACCAAGAGGTCCCGGGTTCGATTCCCAGTGGGTGTACATATTGTATTCGGTTTGGTTGGTGGCAGGACTTGTTCTTAGTCCGCCTGGCTAGCTACCACCATCTTATTTAAGTCTGACGCCATAACAATGATGTTTTCAGCATTATTGTGTTCCGGCAGTCAGAGATAAGATAGCCAGTTCCTCAGTGATTGAGGATTCCGGGAGTAGTGCGCTTCCACCTTCAGCCTTATCACCACTTAACATCAGGTGTGAGGAAGGCTAAGTGCTAACCCGTTGTGGATAAAAAAAAAAAACATAACTAATGTTTGTATGGAAAAAATCTTGTCATTATTATGTACGTATTTCTTGTGATTCTATTTTTTAAATATAATATGTCGGTCCGCTTGCATCTACTGTTTTTTCTAGGTTATATTTGAGAGGTTTTTGATTGTATTCCATTTTTTGTTGAACGAATCATGTTGTATGGGACATTGGAACGTGAATGATGTTTATAAGTAGAGCGACTTTCTCTGTTTTTGTATGGGATCGAAGATCACTCCAGTTGTAATCGCTTTAAATGCATTTTTATGACAAACTGAACTCTTTTTTTTGAAGTCGGTTAAAAAAACATGGTTTAACATCAGGTGTGATGAAGTAAAAAAATCTTGAACAATATAATACAATAATTTTTCGCTAGATGGCGCTAATTTGACTTGTTTTGTAATTTTTTACTATTCTCATGAGTTTTGATCTCTTAAAAAGGTTCTGTAGTTTTTAAACTGTTACCATGAGTTTTGCTCTCTTATAAAGGTTCTAGCTGGAGTAACCTCGGTCCTAGGTTCGAATCCCGTGAGGTGTGGGGACCATTTTGGTGTTCTTGTGTGCGCGGTACCTCGGTCATAACAACGTGTACAATGGACAACAAGTTTTGTGTAACACTTTGGAGTTTTTGTTCGAAAAAATTTATTGCATTTGTTCAGATTTCTTTTGTAATTTAGTTTTATAGTTATGCAATCCCGTTGAAACTAATTATCCACAAAAAATGGAAGGATAATATGTCTCCTTCTTTTAAACTGTATAAAAACAAATTGTTATTGATACCCGAGTTTCTTACCTAATCTAACCCAACCGACGACAACCGAATGTTTGTGAACGTGGGCTTAAATCTTCTTTATACTAGCTGTGTTACCGTCGCTCTAGTCGAAGACACACGATAACATTTCAATATAACTTTTTATTATCAAATTAACTTTAAATTCTAGCAAGAAAGTTTACTTCAATCTGACATGTTTATTTATATCGTTATGGCATTGTCAAATTTATATTACACTTCAAAAATAATTCAAAAACAGTATAAGGTCGTAGAAAAGAGTCTGCAACAAGCTGTATTCCACTATAATTCATATAATAATATAATGAAGGTTTATAGCTGTAAGATTTCCAAAAATTGGTAAAATAAAATATACAATAGGTACTTATTTAAATTTTTGTTGTTTTACACGAAATTAAGTCATTAAATATCTTAAAATAATTAAGAGGATTGGTTTGATTGTTTGTTTGTTTGTAATGGATAAATTTAAAAACTACTGGACCGATTAAAAAGAAACACCATTAGAAAGCTACATTCTTCCCGAGTGACATAGGCTATATTTTATCCCGATATTCCCACGGGAACGGGTACTCCGCGGGTAAAATCGTAATTGGAATACTGTAAAGTGCTAACAAAACCATGTTGTCCATTGTACACCAAACTCTCGAATAGAAAAATACATTTATCTTCGTGAAATATCTACACTCAATTCTGCGAAGCAAAAGATTTTTATTAAACAATCTTGATTTAGGTCTCTTTATCTAAGAAATGCATTTAAAATAAGTAAGATGTATTATTTCTTATTACATACATTATCCATTTTATAATATGAAAACATGGAGTTACTTTGAATAAATAATTGTTTCATATCTTTATTATTGCATTTTATATCAAAACACGTTTCATTAATTTTCACATTCAAGTTCATTCAATACCGTTCCGTCGCGTATGGTCAAATTCATAAAAATCGCAGCTAGTCAAAATAGCGAAGCGTAAATATTAGCAAAGCGTCAAAATAGCAAATACATTTTTTTTATAAAGAAATATGCCGACCGACCAACGAGTCTGTAGAAACAACCATCAGAGCAAAAAACTGGATATTGGCGAAATCCGGAAGTGAAACGCCATTGCACAAAAAGAAGACGGAAATATTCGACCGATTGCGATCTTGACTGTCGGCGAATTTGACCGCTTGCGATTAGAAAATAATGCGAATATATATGGACCAATTGCTATTTTGACAGTTCGAGATATGGACCAATCGCTAATTTGACCGAAAGCGATTTTGACGGTTTTTCGGTCACTTGACCGAGTGCGAATTTGACCATAGGCGACGGAACGGTTCCATTCAATTCACTTCAAGATTGTTTAGGTAAAATCTTTTGCTCCATTGAATATACTGTAAAAGCGTTGTGTGTTGTCGATATGTATTTAATTTAGCTACCTCAGAGGAATCTCTTCGTGACGAAATTATAATTGAATAACCACATTTAAGCCCGCCTGAAACTTGCAGTACGCGTAGCATGACAAACCCGAGAAGAGTTTTGTCTACCTTGAAAGTCTATAATTGACAGCCGATCAATAATTTTTGTCGTTTCAATGTAGACAACACCTTTCTCGAGTTCATCATGCTACCCGTGCTGAACTTGTGGTTTTTCACTGTCACATTTTTCCTATACTTACAGAATAGCATTGTGAATGCAAAAATGAATTATATAATCTCAACCACATTTAAACAGTTTTTAAAAATATCTTGAATTGCATGTATCAAAACAACATTATAATTTGTATGTTTAAAATTCGAATGTATAAATGTATGTGGAGCAAAATTACACCTAGTTTAAAACTGATGCTGTCTCTTTTATTCGCTTAAAAGAAGACTGACAACAACAAATTTACACCAGCACGTGTAGCATGACAAACCCGAGAAGAGATTTGTCTACCTCGAAAGTCTGTAGTTGACAGCTGCACAATAGGTTTGTCTATGATGAAAGGTCATTTTTGACGTTTCGAAATAGACAAATCCTTTCTCGAGTTCATCACCCTATCCGTGGGTGTCTAACGGCCAGAATTAATAACCTATCCACAGACAGGGATAGGTGCGATCCAGATTAGTTGCTATGCAACCCTTGATATTAACATAGAATTAACGACAGTTGCCAGGGTGTTGCTAGGTGTTGCCTAGCAACTAATCTGGATCGCACCTATCCCTATCTGTAGATAGGTTATTAATTCTGGCCGTAACTCAATAACTCTAGCAATTGCTTTCAATTTGACAAATGTGAGATATCCATCGCTTGTTATTCAAGACAGTTGATAACACTATTTGTATTACTACAGCAATGGGCGTACAATATCTTTCAAAATGGAAGCGAATGCAATAGATGTTGAATTACACGATTGTAACCCTTCGATCAACAAACTCGCAGAAATTTTGAGGTTATTGAAAAATGAACCATGTCGCCATAGCCTAAAATACAAAATTGTATGAATATCAAGCGTCGCCTCGCGCGCTTCTCTGTTGATATTCATGCAATTTTGTATTTTAAATAATTCATTATTTACTTCAGACCATTGTAAGATTGAAATAAGAATGTTTTAGGCTATGGTGACATAGTTTTTCAATGACCTCAAAAATTTCCGCGAAGATTTTTCCGTTCTGTCTGCTCTGAGCCAAAAGCCGCCCATGCTAGGCCGGCAGAATTGCATTGTGAATGTACAAACCTAATTTAAAATCTCAAGGTAAATTTTTGTCAACATGCAACGCTAAATAGCTGGTCTATACAGATACTGACCGTATCAGTGATGTGATACGCAAGTAACATGTAAGGGAAAGTGGTGATGCTCAAATGCGTTATTTAGACTATCGAGTCGCGTGCAATATATAGCATAATTATTATTTTGTTTCAATAAAGTTATTAAAATCGATATTTTGGTTTTATTTATTTAAACTTATTGCCTTAAGCCGAAAAACCGGCATTCCTTTGGAGATGATATCTTTCTATGTTGGGTATAAAAAACCTATAGGTAGGTAGGGCAGAGGTACCCTTTGTGGCCACTTTAAGGATTTTTTGACTTTTAAGCACTAAGTACTAAATGGTCTTAGGTATTTAAGACTTAAATTATAGATAATTTATCTACCGACTTAAATTATAGATAATTTATCTACCTTTAAAGGTACATTTTTCAAATTTATAAAAGTAAAATAGTTTTTTTTTATATTACACTCAATGTGTGAGAGAGAGGTGCCTACCGGTTTTAGCCACTCCTACCAATAGTTAAACTTTGTAAGTATTTCGAAAAATTAAAACCAAACCCAAGTAAAATCAATATATTCTAATGCGCTAGAAACCAGTCAATTGCAAAACAACAATTTAATAGGGTATTTTACTGTTGTTGAAATGTAGATATTTAATGATGACGTTAAAAAATATTGCAATTAAGAATACCAAATGTGAAAAAATAATTTGAATCTGTTTTATAATAAAAGAATTATAGTCTGTTTGATTTTGACTATAGCTGTCTCTTTCTAAAACGAAATCTTCTATGGCGTGACTATGACGCTACTAACCCACTGACGTCACTAAGATAGCGTCCTGTCTTTGTCTAATTATATAGTTTGAAGTCCTATATCTTTGAAAATATTCAAGATAATTCAAAATGAAAACTTGTTTTGTGTAGCTAATATTTCGAAAAACATTTTAAAGAAATAAAAAAAAAATCAGTAAAATACCGTATTGTAAAAAACAAAGGTTTATAAAGTATTTCATCCAAAACCTTAAAATTTTCATACAAATCATTTTTTAAAACAGCAAATGGAATTTATTGAAAAAAAATCTAATGACAAAAGGAATTCTAACGGTTGTTATTATTACCTTAAAATACCTTATTTTAATTGCCTTTATCAAAAATGGCTAAAAGTTGTTTAGAAAATTTTTAGAGCAAAAAGTGGCCAAAACCGGTACGCCTACCCTACTTCAATATAGCCTGGGTCCTTGCTAAGTAAAATGTTTCTGAATAAGGAATAGGGTCTTAATTTGCTAGCATATACGATTTTCTTGAGTTTTATTCCAATAGCTTAACCCTTTATATGGCAGAGGAAATTAGAGATGTTACAAAAATAAAATTTTAGTTTCTTTGGACATTTTTTGAACATTGGACCAATTGCGAATTGGGCCAAATGCGCCTAAAGGATAAAAATCTACCCTTTAGGCGCATTTGGCCCAATTCGCAATTGGTCCAATGTTCAAAAAAATTTCCAATTCGCACTTGGTCCAATTCGCAGTTAGTCCAATTCGCAATTGGTCAAATTCTCAGTTTGTCCAATTCGCAGTACGTCCAATTCGCAGTTTGTCCAATTCGCAGTTTGTCCAATTCGCAGTTCGACCAATTCGCGGTTAGGCCAAGATGGATAATGTTTCCCAAGTTATAGAACGGAATCTATAACGTGGCTAAGGTCCCGCCCGGTAGGTAAAAAGTGTATATTTATATAATATATTATAATTTATCTATCATAAGTTTGATCAAATATGCAGGGTTATATTTCTTTGTACCTTATCACAATACACTTTATATTGGACCAATCGCGAATTGGACCAACCGCGAATTGGACCAAACGCGAATTGGCCCAACTGCGAATTGGACCAAGTGCGAATTAGGCCAACTGCGAATTGGACCAACCGCGAATAATGTGAATTGGACCAATCGCGAATTGGGCCAAATGCGCCTAAAGGATTTTTATCAATGTTATGATGTTTTTTTTAAAACGCAAAATATTGGGAAATATATGGAAGATTAATTAAAATTATTAATAATTAAGATGGGGATCAAGGGTACCGTGTACGAGAAAGATGAGAAAAAAGAAAGTGTTTATTTATTTATTTATTTATTTATTTATTTCTCATGGTACACCAACAAAATACATACATAAACATTTCACATTAATTTTACGTGTATGTACCAAGTGTTATCTTGGTGGCAACCTTATAAAAGGTTAAAGAACTGTTTGCTTTGCACGAATGAGCTCTCAGCAAGACCCAAGCTACATTAACAAAGTACAAGAGGCGCAAAATAACTTGGCGACTCGGGAGCAACTGTAAGTGTCATTTCGCGCAGCTCGAATGTGCGAGGGAACAGCACAGCGACGTAACCGTACGCGTCAGAGTGAGACACTAGACACGCCGTGCTTCCGCCCGCGCACCAACCCCGGGCCACCTGTATTCGTCTACTGTAAAGTGCTTAGACGTTACATTATAATATCTTTGGCTTAGACTAAATACTGAAGTACAGTGCCACAAACTTTTCTGTTCCGGTAACAGCGGCGCGGCGCTATGTACGTTTTTATTTTTTTTGTAGCAATTTACCCGGCCCTGACTTCTGAGACCTTCAGCCGCCAGCAGCGCTATGGTTGGACATCAACATGACAGCAGAATGACATTAAAAAAAAACACGATAGTTTCACATTTTGGCCACCGGAACAGAAAAGTTTGTGGCACTGTAAGGGCGTTTGTGCACTACACTGAATTTTACCGATCCGGAAAAAAACGGATGCATGTATTTTAATAATTAATTATTATAAATTATAGAATTTATTTATTTCGTGTAGTTTAGGGTTCGAAACATTGAAACTACACGAAATAAATAAATTCTTACTATTATAAATGATTAAATTATTAAAATACAAGCAACCGTTTTTTCCGGATCGGTAAAATTCAGTGTAGTGCACAAACGCCCTAACTGGAGAGTGCAGTATAGTGCGACAAGCATATCTGTTCCGGTGATAATCTTTGGAACTAAAACATTGAATACTACAGTCCATTTTGACAGCTAATTTTATATTACAAGTGGCTCCTCTGTCACGGCTGTCACAGGAACAGACAGCCATGTGGGACTATACTACATGAAGCTCGACTTAATACTGAGGTAACTGGAGAGTGCAGTACTAACACTTTTTTGTCACCAAAAATTACACAGTGGCTGTCTTCCGTCTCACCTACACTTTAAAAAAATACGTATGGTCATATGAGACAACTGACAGCCACTACGTACTAAATATCAAATTTGCGGGGTACACTTTATTATTCAGGCCGAAAACTCCAGTTTCCTTGTACAAACTCCTTGGTCTACTGCGCAGCGTTCCGAGCCGCCAAGTTATATTGCGCCCATTGTACCTATATCATTTTGGTATGATATTTGTTTTCGTTGGAACCTCGTAAGGCAGAGAGGGCGCTATTCCGCGAACGCATAGTAGGTACCTACCTAAAATACATAACCCTTTTTTGGCTTCACCGCAGACGGGTAAAAAGCAGTTGCTCGGATTTTTTTTTCTCGTTTTATTCCAAAAATATGGCCTATGTACACATTTTATATTTGGCATAGACAAAGGAAAATAAAAATATAGACTATAAACATAAATTTTATTTTTAAGCATTTATCTAATTTTATGATTTTAAATTTATCTATTACACATTAGATACTAAGGTCCATTTTCCACCGCATCTGAAACAAAAAGAAAACTTATTATAGTCTGACTTGAAAAATGAAGTATTTAGAAAAAACCAGCTCCGATGGGACTCGAAAGAAATACCTTTCCAGATATTTGACAATCGTTAAAGAAGAAATTACTATGGCAAGTTATTTAAATTTTTACTTTTTTGCATTTACAATGCAATTTTTATGGTTGAAAAATGGAAAATGAAGTATTTTTCATATCTGGAAAGGTATTTCTTTCGCGTGTGGGGGCAGTAATATCTTCACATTGATGAAATTAACGCTGGCTATACAGCGTGTAAGAAGTACCTATTTGATAAATTCGACGCTTCTCGTAACGACTCCGTAGCTCAGTGGTTAGAGCAGTCGCCCGGATAGCAAAAGGTCGTGGGTTCGAGTCCCATCGGAGCTGGTTGTGAGACGGGTCATTTTTTTCTAAATACTTCATTTTCCATTTTTCAACCATAAAAATTGCATTGTGAATGCACAAAAGTAAAAATTTAAATAATAGTCTGACTTTTTCATGGGACACTTGACCAGTGAATTTGTATGTGTATGTAATGTGTAATGAGCGATTTTCTGAGGCCATAAAAAAAAACTTCCAATTGCTTCACTAGATGGCGTTGAATAAGTATGTACATGTCTATGGTATATTTTGGTATGAAACATATTTAAATTAATTACTTTTTAACAACCCAAAGGAAACTAATAATATATTAAATAAGTACTACTGTGAGGAACAGAAACGAAATAGTTAAATTTAAAGATTTAGGTAAATAAATAACATCTGTCTGACGTTCCGTTTTACGTAAAAAAGTCGCGTCAAAGTAAAATTTATAACGTTCCGTTCCTTCTAACTGCATAGGTGGGACAGCGCCATCTAGTGACTGAGCTTTCAGAAAATCGCCCATTGCAAATGTAAAGCATATGTGTATGCTTCATGAGGACAGAGATGTCCATAACAGGTGGTAGGTAAAGAAATGTTGGACGATTCATAAGCATTAATTTTATTTAATCTATATGAATAAAAATTTATAACCTTGTGGCTAGCCTCATAGTAAAAATTGTTCGTATATAGATGGTCACTTTCATTCCTTAAAAAAATGTCGCATTGTCGTCTCTACATTGTATAATGTAAATACCTGCAAGCCGGCTGTAATCAAGCATCAGCTGCATGCAGTAAAGGAGCTCTCGGTAGTTGCGCCACATTCCCGCTAGGGGCGGTGTGTGTGTATTGTCTGTTTGTATGAGTATCTCTATAAATACCTGCAAGCCGGCTGCAATCTAGCAGTAAAGGCGTTCTCGCCAGTTGCGCCACATTGCCGCTAGAGGCCGAGTCTAACAACTATCCTCCCCCCTCCTAGAGACTCAAAAAAGTCTTCATTTTTCATAGCATCAACTGTTTGTTTGTCACAACACAGTCTGTTTGTGGGTATGTGTAGTGTATTTGAGTGTGTAGTGCTGGTTAATGTATGTTAATGTGGCATGTTGTAAGTCCAACAAACCTGCACCTTGGCTGCAGTCTCGCATCAGCTGCATGTAGTAAAGGCGGAGCTCTCGGTAGTTGCGCCACATTCAACGTTGCAAGTTTCTATACAATTACAAAAATTGCGCCACATTGCCGCTAATAGCGTTGGCGGTGTTTTGCGTTAGGGCAGCGGTTGTTGCCTGTGTATTCTTGGTGTGTGTGTGTGTGTGTTTGTACTTGGCTGCTGTTAAACATATCAATGTGTGACGCTGTGGGTGATATATTTATAAATACCTGCAACTTGGCTGCAGTCTCGCATCAGCCGCATGTAACAAAGGCGCTCTCGGTAGTTGCGCCACATTCCCTAGCGGGGCGGTAACACGAGCCAGTTAGTTATATGATTGTGTTGGTCTGGGTGTGTGTTTGTTTGTAGTGTATTTGAGTGTGTAGTGCTGGTTAATGTATGTTAATGTGGCATGTTGTCAGTCCAACATACCTGCAAGCTGGCTGCATTCTCGCATCGGCCGCATGTAGTAGCGGTGCTCTCGGTAGTTGTGCCACATTCCCGCTAGAGGCGGTAACGCGAATGGGTGCGGGGAAGCCAGTTAGCTGTTAGCTTCCTATATGATTGTGTGCATCTATAATTGTGTTGGTCTGCGTGTGTGTATGTGTATTCGAGTGGATGTGTTGTGTGGCGGAACGAAGGGGGTTGTCTGTGTATTTGTTTAGTTGCGAGTCCAACATACCTGCAAGCCGGCTGCAGTCTCGCATCGGCCGCATGTAACAGAGGAGCTCTCGGTAGTTGCGCCACATTCCCGCTAGAGGCGGTAACGTGATGAGTCATTCATTCATTCATTCATGTGTATTTGTTCAATGCTAGTTGGTGTATGCCTGTTGCGAGTCCAACATACCTGCAACTTGGCTGCAGTATCGCATCGGCCGCATGTAACAGAGGAGCTCTCGGTAGTTGCGCCACATTCCCGCTAGGGGCGGTGGGTGTGTGTATTGTTTGTTTGCATGAGTATCTCTATAAATACCTGCAAACCGGCTGCAGTCTAAAATTTAACGGCTCTCTCGGCAGTTGCGCCACATTGCCGCTAGAGGCCGAGTCTAACAACTATCCTCCCCTCTCCTAGAGACTCAAAAAAGTCTTCATTTTCCATAGCATAAACTGTTTGTTTGTCACAACACAGTCTGTTTGTGGGTAGGTATGTGTAGTGTATACGAGTGTGTAGTGCTAGTAAATGTATGTTAATGTGGCATGTTGTAAGTCCAACATACCTGCAACTTGGCTGCAATCTCGCATCGGCCGCATGTAACAGAGGAGCTCTCGGTAGTTGCGCCACATTCCCGCTAGGGGCGGTGGCGATGGCGGGCGCGGCGGCGGCGCCGCACCGGCCGCACAGCCGGCACTTGGCCACCGCGCCGCCGCCGCCTAGGTACATGTACCTGGTGGGGAGGATCGAATGGTTACAAATACGGTATTTTACTGATTTTTTTTTATTTCTTTAAAATGTTTTTCGAAATATTAGCTACACAAAACAATGTTTTCATTTTGAATTATCTTGAATATTTTCAAATAAATAAATCCTACTAATATTATAAATGTGAAAGTTTAGATGTTTGGATGTTTGGATGTTTGGATGTTTGTTACTCAATCACGTCAAAACGGCTGAACGGATTTGGCTGAAATTTGGGACACAGATACTTTGTAGCCTGGAGAGGAACATAGGCTACTTTTTATCCCGGAAAAATGTCAAATTCCCGCGGGATAACGTCCTGTAGTCCACGCGGGCAAAGCCGCGGGCGGAAAGCTAGTAAATAATAAATAAATAAATATTTTCTTACAATCACACCAATTATCTAAGCCCGTAGGTAATTTCTTAAGAAACTGTGTCTACGTGAACTTGATAACGGATAAATATATACTTAAATACTTTTTTGTTTGTAAATACATACTTAATATACATAGAAAACACCCAGACCAGGACAAATAGACATGTTCATGCACACAAATATTTGTCCTGTTCGGGAATCGAACCCGAGACCTCTGGCGCAGAAGGCAGGAAGATTACCCCTGCGCCAAATCGGTCGTCAAAGATATAGGACTTCAAACTTTATAATTAGACAAGGACAGGACGCTATCTTAGTGACGTCAGTGGGTTAGTAGCGTCATAGTCACGCCATAGAAGATTTCGTTTTAGAAAGAGACAGCTATAGTCAAAATCAAACAGACTATAATTCTTTTATTATAAAACAGATTCAATTTATTTTTTCACATTTGGTATTCTTAACTGCAATATTTTTTAACGTCATCATTAAATATCTACATTTCAACAACAGTAAAATACCCTATTAAGAAGGGGTATAACTTCGATCAACACAATAACACCTAGTTCTAGATACATAGTTGGAGTGACAGATATGGCCGAGTGTATACTCTCACTTGAGAGTATAATTGGGTATTTGACTGAATTTTTTTATTGACTTAAAATGTTCATTTAACTAGTAGCAACACAACATAGGCATTTATTTTCAAATATCTTGCATATTTTCAGCGATATAGAGCATCAAACTTACTAATTAGACAAGGATAGCGCTATAGAAACGTGACGTCACATTTCCATAGCGCCATTCTCTCGCCATAGAAAATTTCGTTTTAGAAAGAGATAGCTAGAGTCACAATTAAGTAGCTCATAATTCGCTTGTATAATACATATTGAATTTTCGTTTTTCATATTTGTTATTCAATGATGTTATACTTTCGCATGTCATAATTAAATATTTACATTTCAACAACAGTCAAACACCCAATTCTGGCGTCAGTTCAGCCACAGCCATCTCTATCGTCTTCTACAAGCCATGCGCATAAAGTTGGCAACGTAGTTTTAAGTGAACCGATTTGACATCGTTTGCACCGTTTGACAGGTAAACAGCGAGTAAACCTCGAGTATTTATTTGTATAGATGTATAGATGTATCTTCTATACATCTATACAAATAAATAAAATAAAATAACCGCTGTTTACTACAGCATTAGACTTTACAAATATGTAAGATTTTTAGTTGTAGAATTCTTACATATTTGTAATGTTGGTTAAACAGCACTTGTATTACAAGTCTACAAATTTGTAGCTTTCTTACGTAATTGTAGACTTACAAAAATGGTTAAACAGGGCCCTTGCCAGCAAATTTAAAAAAAGCAAACCCATGTCTGATGAGCGCCATCTGTTGAGTTTTTTGGAACTAACTTTTTTCTTTTTTAATCATCTGTCAGAAAATCCCTCATTAGAAGAAGTTTAAAATTGAATTCCAAGATTTTCTTACATTGTGACTTAGTTACACCTCACTTTTTCGTAGGTATGCCACCTCCATAGGATTTAGTACTCAGAGGAGTAAACCGGTTCACAGCAATGTTGCCGTTCCGTATCATAGCATGGCTTGTAGAAGACGATAGAGACGGCTGTAGTTCAGCCCATCATTCTGGTCAGAATGATGAGAGAATAGTGTAACCATTCAGACTGACAGACTGACGGTCTGGACTGATGAAAATCCTACTAATATTATAAATGTGAAAGTTTAGATGTTTGGATGTTTGGATGTTTGGATGTTTGTTACTCAATCACGCCGAAACGGCTGAACGGATTTGGCTGAAATTTGGGACACAGATACTTTGTAGCCTGGAGAGGAACATAGGCTACTTATCCCGGAAAAATAACACATTCCCGCGGGATGACGTCGTGTAGTCCACGCGGGCGAAGCCGCGGGCGGAAAGCTAGTTAATAATATTTGTCAGTCCGTTTCGAAGGACAGAAAACTGACAGGAGACTGAACTGACGCCAGAATTAACGTGTAACCATGTCTTAAAAATTAAGAAGGGATATAAAGGTAAATCGCCAGTCTTAGACTTGCTTTTTACAATACAAATTAAACCACGAATTATTTGTTTGTTTTAAATAGATATTACAACATACTTGAAAGGTTTTAAACTTTCGCGTTCCATTATAATTATCAACAAGAGTAACGGGACTCAACGCGACATTTATTATGAAGTACATATTATTATGTACTTACAGCTTGACGTTTCGGCTGTGTTGCAACAACCGTGGTCACAAGCAGACGGTTGTTGCAACACAGCCGAAACGTCAAGCTGTAAGTACATAATAATATGTACTTCATAATAAATGTCGCGTTGAGTCCCGTTACTCTTGTTGATAATAATACTTGAAAGGGAAAAGCATAAAATATATAACACTAGCTTTCCGCCCGCGGCTTCGCCCGCGTGAATAACACGATGTTATTCCGCGGGAATGTGATATTTTTTTAGGCTACAAAGTATCTATATCCCAAATTTTAGCCAAATCCGTTCAGCCGTTTTGGCGTGATTGGGTAACAAACATCTAAACTTTCACATTTATAATATTAGTAGGGTTGTTAGGTAATTATTATTTGACTTTAAAAATTGAAATTAATTTAAGTAAGTATATTATTATTTTGCTAATTTTATAAAGAATCTATTACTAATTTTATTGAAAAATGGAAAATGGAAAATGAAGTGTTTAGAAAAAATCGACCCGTCTCACAACCAGCTCCGATAAAATAAAATAGTAAAAATCAATAATCAATCTATACAAATAAATAAAATTGGAGTGTCTGTTTCTAACATTAAAATAACCGCTTTTTACTACATGCATATGATTATATATACGGTACATATACCAAAATGACATGTTTTACAATTTTTGTCTGTCTGTCTGTCTGTTTGTTCCGGCTAGTTTCTGAAACGGCTGGACCGATTTTGATGGGACTTTCACTGGCAGGTAGCTGATGTAATAAGGAGTAACTTAGGCTACTTTTTATCCCGGAAAAATATCACATTCCCTCGGGATAACATCGTGTAGTCCACGCGGGTGAAACCGCGGGCGGTCGCTAGTCAATAATAAAAATTACATTATGAATGCAAAAAAGTAAAAATTTAAATAATCTAATCTAATTAAAATTGGTATGGATTCCCGTACTCACCGTACAGTGTCCATCTGCCTGGGCGGCGGTACGTCCGCCTGCAAGAACGCGGGCGGCTCCGGGCTGAACCTGAGACTCTCGGGTTCCACGCCGTACTCCAACTGCGCACACCATACGGGACAATTAGTGAGGAGAAATAGGTTTTTAGTAAAAAAATAATTTTCATGACAAGCTTTTTTGCTGACTGTATTTAAATATTGTATTGTCATCTAAACGAAACCTGTATACAAAATTTCAGCTCCATCGGACACTGGGAAGTGGGTCAAATTAAGCTTGCAAGATTTGTCCCCCACTAACTAACTAACTAACATGGCAAGTTAATAAAAAGCTTTTTATCACCCCGGATAATTTTAGGGATTATTCTCTTCATGAAAACAAACAACTTTTATTGGAGGACTAAAACTGAAATCGCAAAAATAAAGTCAGCTGTTCCAAACAATAGTGCAAAAATATTTAATCAAAATGTGTGGAACAGATTTTATTTTTGGGATTTCAGTTTTTGTCCCATAATAAGTTGTTTTTTCCATTAGTAGAATAATCCCTAAAATTATCCGGAATGATAAAAAAATTACCGTGCATTGTAAGGAGAAAAAACACTTGGTACAGTCACCTTCAAAATGATCTGAACGTTCAAAACTACCAAAAATATCTTTACATTTGACAAAAATCACTCTTAGACCTCATTTCAACCTGCAAGTAAGTCTTATCGCAGAAGACACTTGCAGGTGGAAATGAGGCCTTAGCACAAATTTAAGGTGTAAAAACCAGCGCCAACGTGCGCCAACGCGCTTGCGGAGTCATTTGAGCTACTTTATTTGATACTGCGACAACATGTAACGGGTGTCCCAAAAGTAGGTATAGGATGATATGTCTCAATAAAACGCGAATGGATTGGAATTTCTTCATAGTTTTATTTTATTTTATAGAAGAGACTTGTACAATTTTATCTGAATAGAATATCTGCTAAATGGCCGCCACGGGCATTTTTGCTGTGTACAAGGTTTTCATGACACTTTCACACATTTCGCTGCAAATTTCACACATTTCGCATCTTATTTCACCAATAACTCGGCGAATATTTTGTCTATATATTGTCTATGTTTTGTGGATAGTTGGCGTAGACTTTATCTTTCACGTAGCCCCAAAGAAAGAAATCCAGTGGCATCAGATGGCAAGATCTCGGTGGCCATTTGACATCACCTCTTCTTGAAATTACGAGATTTTTCGACCTTTCGACGAGTGTTTGTAATTGATCGTGAATTTTCTTTAAATATTTGTATAACTTCTATGCGCTGTTTCTTTGTGAAACGCTCCACGATTAATTTTACATGTGTCAAGATGACGTATGTCAAAGGACAGTTTTCATTTTCGGCTAGGACATTGTACACTATTCGTACTAATAGTAAAAAATATAGTAAAGTCACATAAAATATTAAAATTCTCATTGTCTTTCTGGATAAATGGTACAAAAATAAACTTTGAAATAAAAATTCTTTGCCATCGATGGTCACACTGGCAACCATATTTAAATCACGTTCGGAAACTTTGATGATTCTGTACGAAAAAACGATGACATTGACGACTGATGATGATCTGTCAATGTGAACCTTTTTTTTAATGCTAGTGTGACATTTTACCGCCATATTGAATCGGGGTTGCATAATTATTAAGACTAGATAATGCTTTTGTACCATCAAACGCGTTAGCTTATTGCGATATAATTAGTTTTCAGTTATTATATTTATCTTTTGCTTGCATATGGTATAGTGTACAAAGTCCTAGCCGAGGCTCCATACAAAACTGAAAAATCTCCTTTCAACCCGCCATCTTGAATATTTCGGAAATAGCGCGAAATTCAAATCCTATATATATTCAGACCAAGAGGTCCCGGGTTCGATTCCCAGTGGGGGTACATATTGTATTCGGTTTGGTTGGTGGTAGGACTTGTTCTTAGTCCGCCTGGCTAGCTACCACCATCTTATCTAAGTCTGACGCCATAACAATGATGTTTTCAGCATTATTGTGTTCCGGCAGTTAGAGATAAGATAGCCAGTTCCTCAGTGATTGAGGATTCCGGGAGTAGTGCGCTTCCATCTTCAGCCTTATCACCACTTAACATCAGGTGTGATGAAGGCTAAGTGCTACCCTGTTGTGGATAAAAAAAAAAAAAAAAAAAAAATACCTACTTTTGCGACACCTCAGACACCCTTTATATACTCACGTATAGCGGGTAGTTCCTGGCGTGCGGGGCGGAGACTCCGCAGCGCGGCGCGCCCTCCCACGCGCGCGCCCCGCCCATACTACCAACTGACGCGCACTCCTCTGGTAACAATCAATAAATAACTAGTTTCATGCTGATTTTAAATTATTTTTATGCATTCACAATGCAATTTTGTAAGTATAGGAAAAATGTGATAGTAAAAAAACCACGAGCCCTATAAGTAGCTTTCAGGCGGGATTCGAACCCGCGCCTCCGGGAATCCGGCCCGATGCTCTGACCAACTAAGCTACCGAAAGGCTTACACGACTCGTCGAATTTTGCTATCACTTGTTACGCAGTAGGCCAGCGTTGCTTCATCAATGCGAGGAAACGCGCGGGTTCGAATCCCGCCTGAAAGCTACTTATAGGGCTCGTGGTTTTTTACTATCACATTTTTCCTATACTTACAAAATTGCATTGTAAATGCATAAAAATAATATAAAATCTCAATATGGCTGTTTCATCTTAATCCATTGTTAAACATTTGTAAAAATGTTTCTTTCGGATGCGAGGGTTTCCTCACATTGATGAAGCAACGCTGGCCTACAGCGTAACAAGTAGCTTAGTTGGTCAGAGCATCGGGCCGGATTCCCGGAGGCGCGGGTTCGAATCCCGCCTGAAAGCTACTTATAGGGCTCGTGGTTTTTTACTATCACATTTTTCCTATAAGTTTTATGCTACTTGTTGTTTAAATTATTACTTTTTTGCATTCATAATGCAATTTTTATTATTGAAAATGAAGTGTTTAGGTTGTGAGACGGGTCGATTTTTTTCTAAATACTTTCTTCATTTTCAATTTTTCAATAATAAAAATTGCATTGTGAACTTCGATCAACAATAGTACTAGATGAAGGCTCACGTACTAAATGAAAACTTTATATGGCACAGACTGACTTTTTTTTAAACTGTGAAAAAAGGTTACGAATGTTACGATCTTACATTATAAATGACAGGAAGCGTTCCAAGTTTGAAATAGAGTGCGCGCCAGATAAGTCTGCGCGCGACTGGTGGCGTATTTAATGTTGCCAGTAGTTGTAAATAATTTTCCCATCACGTATAGATGAGGAAAAAATCTAACTAGCGTTTGTCCGGTTGCTATAATTGAGAATACTTACAGTAAATTTTATCTAGATACTTCCATTTATAATAGCAATATAAAACTGTAAGACATTAAAAACACTTTTATAAGCAGATAAATTTTACATTGTTTATTATAATTGTTAGTAATTTAGGAATTAAATAACAACAAAATATATATATTTCGAAATATTTTATTAAGTAACTATAGTAACTATAAAGTAGATAATAATAGTAACTAAAATACCCCAAGCGAAAGTTTTGCACATAATGGTCACCTTAAAAATGACCTGTCAAAGAAGCAGTCCGCGTCTGCACTTTAGCAAATGGTTTAACCTTTATTAGTAGCCTGTTATTGTCCTGTTTTATTTCGCAAGCACATTTCACCTGTAAAACAATCTCTCTTCCAGCATTTTTGATAACTTTTGGCATGACGATTACTAAATCTATATATATAAAAATGAATCCCTATTTCCCTTGGTCACGACATCACGCGTGAACGGCTGGACCGATTTGGCTAATTTTGGTCTTGAAATGTTCGTGGAAGTCCAAGGAAGGTTCTTACGGTGAGAAAATAGGGGAGGAGGGGGTAAGTGGGGGTAGAGTAGAAGTAGGGTAGGGTATAGGTAGGGTAGGGTAGGGGTAGGGTAGGGGTAGGGGTAGGGTAGGGTAGGGTAGGGGTAGGGTAGGGGTAGGGTAGGGGTAGGGTAGGGGTAGGGTAGGGGTAGGGTAGGGGTAGGGTAGGGGTAGGGTAGGGGTAGGGGTAGGGTAGGGGTAGAGTACGGGTAGGGAAGGGTGGAGTAGGGGGTAGGGCCACGGGAACGAAGTCGCGCTGGGTCAGCTAGTAAACTAATAAAACACAATGACACTTGACACACTCATTTCGCCTGTCACAACAAATACCATGGCGACCTGCCAAATTTGAAATTAGTTCCAAATTCGACCGCGCGCAAACTTATCTGGCGAGCGCTCTACCTTAGTATTATTGACACTGTCAAAATAATCTACTTATAATTATACTCTCAAGTGGGCGTATAACGCTCGGCCATGTCTGTCACTCCAAGTATGTATCTAGAACTAAGTGTTATTGTTAATCGAAGATTGTGAATGCAAAAAAGTAAAAATTTAAATAACTTGCAATATCAATAATTTCATCTTAAGCGATTGTCATAAATACCTGGAAAGGTGTTTCTTTCAAGGGATGAATGTATTCGTTGCATGTATTTGCATCCCTTTCTAACTATGCTTGAGAAGAGATCTCCACTTGAGTCTGGTTCTATAATACCGACCTACGACATACTTCATTGGTCAGCACTGAAACGATGTCGACAAGCATTGTCACTTATCAGTGATAAATCATAGATGCTTGGCGAAGGTCGGGTGCCCTACATGCGGTATCTACTGGTGGTTATCTGTGGATAGAGCCCTAAGAGAAAGTAACCCTAAGAGGCACTAAATGACGACTGATTCAATCAAATACTAAGATAAAGTCTTACGGCCAGAATTAATAATCAATCCACAGATAAGGATAGGCATGATCCAGATTAGTTGCTATGCAACGTTTGATATTAACATAGAATTAACGACAGTTGCCTGGTGTTAATCAAGTCTAGCAACTAATCTGGATCTGGATCATCCCTATCTGTGGATAGATTATTAATTCTGGCCGTTAGTTGGTCACCTACTCACCTTGTAAGTCATGTTTGGTGGCGTTACTCTGCAACCTAGCTAGCGGTCGACTTACCGCTTCGCCCCAGCTACCAGCTATCCTATTAGTTAATAAGGCGCTACTTGGAGCTCCTTGGAGATACGCTATATGACATTTTACCAACTGAGAACCACACTTTGCAAGTTATGTACAATTTTTGACATGTTTTTGGCAAGCTACACGGAATCTTGCCGTATGACAAATATTTTCTTCAATTCAATGACACAATTTTTGGCGGTGGGAGACGAAAAACCGGAGACTATTTCAATGACAATGACAAAAAATTTTACGACAACTACTTCATTGGTCAGCACTGAAATGACGTTGATTAGCTTTGTCACTTATCAAGTTATCACTTATCAGTGATAAATTTTAGATGCTTGGTGAAGGTCGGATCCCCTAAATGCGGTATCTATTGGTTTGTCTGTGGATAGCGCCCTAAGAGTAAGTCTTTCTGCCGCACTCAGAGACGCCAATTAACTTTAATTGGTAATTAAATCTCTATATGTCTCTTTTTTATGTCCAGTATTGAATAAAGTAGGAATGATAATTTAATGCCACTTAAATTTAATTGACGTCTCTGAGTGGGGCAGTTTGTTGATTACCTTGTAAGTCATGTTTAGTGGCGTTACTCTGCAATCTCGCGAGCGGTCGACTTAGGGCTTCGCCCCCGCGGCCGGCCGCCCGCGCTATCACCACGAGCTTACGGAGTAGGTTCACCGCTGTGGGGTCCGCCCAGATCTCGTATCTATAAAGATAAGCAAACCTACATAAAAATGAATCGCTAAATGAGTTGCTAAGCGCAAAATCTGGGGGCCATGTCTGCTAACGTCTCTCAATCGTGTTTCAATTGTAGTTCAATTGTAGTGCTTTTTTACACACTAGTTACAAGAAATGTGCACTTATTTCACAATACTACTGATGATCACACCACACACTACTTTCACATCACATCATACTGCCATAATTCTTGTAACTAGTGTGTAAAAAGCACTACAATTGAACTACAAGTTGAAACACGATTGAGACACGATTATGACTTAAGGCGCTACTCGGAAAAATATGTACTTTTTGATTTAAAACTATAGGACGGTTTCAGTTGTTACAAATCTGGTAATGAGATATATATTTCTTCATACCTTTATCTAGATTCGTATAGTTTCAAAAACACGATTTTATGATTTTGCCTCGACACTTTTTCTTTTCGAAAAGACCTCTTAAAAAATACGAAAAGTCAAGATTATTCTTAAATGGGGTTACTTACACCATTGGAAATTGGTTTAATTAGTGGACACCAATAATATTGAGGATCGTATAGAAGATTTTTTTTTTAAAATCGCTGTAGTTTTTTAATACGAAGTGATTTTGTGTTTTTTTTTGCCTAATCTGCAAAATAGGTCTCGCTCCCGCGCGCGTCGTTTTCTCATTGCTATCTCGCTTCAGCACATTTTTTCCGAGTATCGCCTTAACGTTAGCAAACTTGGCCCCCAGATCGGATGTCCATTAAGTTGCAAAACTCGAGAAAATCTGATAGGATTTCGATGAAGTTTTACATAGAGATAGGCTATGACTAAAAGTAAATTATAGAGAATTTCAACCAGCTCTGTAGTCTAGTGGTTTACACCACCGAATTCGGATGGGCTTACATTATGGTATTCGGTTTGGTTGGTGGTAGGACTTGTTCTTAGTCCACCTGGCTAGCTACCACCATCTTATAGAATAGAATAGAATAGAATATTCTTTATTGTACACTGAACACACAAATAACATAAATGGACAATACAGTAGTAGTAGTGGCGGCCTTATTACTAAAAAGCAATATCTTCCAGGCAACCGAGTGTTTGACTGGATGAAAAACAATACAAAAGAAATGGGTAGTTCAAGGTGTTCTCTTTACAAAATCATTATAAAACCAAATAAATATACCTACACATATAAATAACATATTATATACATACATATACTTACATAAAATATCTAGATGCTATAAGTATTATATGGATGACGTCTCAAACAGTTATTAATAACATTAAAGGGACAGATAGTGCTCTTTTACTTGTCGCTTAAAGCTGTCCAAGGTTTGTGCATTCTTAATTGTTTCCGGCAAAGCATTCCAAAGACAAGCAGCTTGAACAGTAAAAGACTTGCCGAAAAATTTGGCATTTGAATTATCTTATCTAAGTCTGACGCCGTAACAATGATGATTTCAGCATTATTGTGTTCCAGCAGTTAGAGATAAGATAGCCAGTTCCTCAGTGATTGAGGATTCAGGGAGTAGTGCGCTTGCACCTTCAGCCTTATCACCACTTACCATCAGAATTTAATCAAAGTAACCTTTGAACAAAAGATTTTCTAATGCAATGCAATCAGTATGTATTATGTAATCAGTTAAGTCACAGCCATCTCTATCGTCTTCTACAAGCCATGCGCATAAAGTTGGCAACGTAGTTTTAAGTGAACCGATTTGACATCGTTTGCACCGTTTGACAGGTAAACAGCGAGTAAACCTCGAGTACTGAATCCTATGGAGATGGCATATCTTCTATACATCTATATAAAGAAATAAAATTGGAGACATTAAAATAACCGCTTTTTACTACGTGCATATGATTATATATACGGTGCATATACCAAAATGACATGTTTTACAATTTTTGTCTGTCTTTCTGTTTGTTCCGGTTAATCTCTGAAACGGCTGGACCGATTAATACGACAATTAGAAGTAGTTTAAAACTGAATTCCAAGATTTTCTTACATTTTGACTTAGTTACACCTCACTTTTTCGTAGGTATGCCACCTCCATAGGATTTAGTACTCAGAGGAGTAAACCGGTTCACAGCAATGTTGCCGTTCCGTATCATAGCATGGCTTGTAGAAGACGATAGAGACGGCTGTGGTTAAGTATGATGGAAACTAAGTGCTACCCCGTAGTGGATAAAAAGACTGGAATGCATTTTAGTAATCCAAAAAGCATAACGATTAGATTATAACACTTTATAGATACAGAATATACATATGGAAATATTTACAAAACAAAATAGTGAACAAAGGGGAGGCTTTATTGCTTATAGCGATTTCTAGATTTCTACCATGCATTTAGTTCCAATTTTCATGTTACCAACTTTACTCAAATAGGAAAAGTCATTGGTTGATGACAGCTAGAAAGAGAGGGTTATGTTCCTTACCACAGCCATCTCTATCGTCTTCTACAAGCCATGCGCATAAAGTTGGCAACGTAGTTTTCAGTGAACCGATTTGACACCTTTTGCACCGTTTGACAGGTAAACAGCGAGTAAACCTCGAGTACTGAATCCTATAAATAAATAAATAAATAAATAAATAAATAAATAACTTCTTACAATCACACCAATTATCTAAGCCCATGTTAATTTCATTACGAAACTGTATCATGGAAAACTTGATAACGGATAAATATATACTTAAATACTTTTTGTTTGTAAATACATACTTAATATACATAGTAAACACCCAGACCAAGACAAATAGACATGTTCATGCACACAAATATTATGGAGATGGCATATCTTCTATACATCTATATAAAGAAATAAAATTGGAGACATTAAAATAACCGCTTTTTACTACGTGCATATGATTATATAATACGGTACATATACCAAAATGACATGTTTTACAATTTTTGTCTGTCTTTCTGTTTGTTCCGGTTAATCTCTGAAACGGGTGGACCGATTAATACGACAATTAGAAGTAGTTTAAAATTGAATTCCAAGATTTTCTTACATTGTGACTTAGTTACACCTGACTTTTTCGTAGGTATGCCACCTCCATAGGATTTAGTACTCAGAGGAGTAAACCGGTTCACAGCAATGTTGCCGTTCCGTATCATAGCATGGCTTGTAGAAGACGATAGAGACGGCTGTGGTTAAGTATGATGGAAACTAAGTGCTACCCCGTAGTGGATAAAAAGACTGGAATGCATTTTAGTAATCCAAAAAGCATAACGATTAGATTATAACACTTTATAGATAGAGAATATACATATGGAAATATTTACAAAACAAAATAGTGAACAAAGGGGAGGCTTTATTGCTTATAGCGATTTCTAGATTTCTACCATGCATTTTGTTACAATTTTCATGTTACCAACTTTACTCAAATAGGAAAAGTCATTGGTTGATGACAGTTAGAAAGAGAGGCAGTGGCGTGCATTGCTTTTCAGAATAGGTAGGCACTATACGCCGCGTGGTGTCTAATCTATAGGCAAGGCAGAATTGTAAAAAAAAATTTTTGAATATTCAAACTTTCAAAGAATTTTCTCACCAACTATCTATGTAATGTGGCGTGTGCCTTAGTCAGTGTATAAAACCACCAACGATTCCAACGAACGAAGTATAACGGCAATGTATACTGTACAACAATTAAATTAAGGACAACAGGAGGTAGGTAGCAAAATATGTAAATAGAGTAAACAAAGTATCACCGCCATGTAGAAACGTACAGAGCCATCTTTGGACAAAAAACAAAACTAAATATAAACACCGCCGGTGCTTTTGTAGGCATACCTACTTAAGGGTGATAAATTGCGAAGGTCGAACGTCAGTGTATTACGCGTGGGAAGTACGACATTTTTATTTCGTCGTATTTATTTAAATAAAAAATATTAATGCCAGTGATAGTAAATTGTATAGGATTCAAGTAGGCAGCCGGGCAACTGCCTACTGTCGCGCACTGCGCGTTTTTTATGAAGGAAGTTTTTGTTTTATGCACGAATAAATAGAGGTCAGTGGTTATAAGTAATAAAAATTAGGTAAGTATCATAATTTAGTAAGCTCAACCAATAATAATTGGGGAGCACGGATACTAAAATTTAATGGTAATTTTTTCGATTTTGCGAGGTAGGCACTGCTTAAATGCCTATATGCAATGCACGCCACTGAAGAGAGGGTTATGTTCCTTACCCATGCGCCTGATGCCCGCTATGTTGCAGCGACAACAGCGCCGCGGCCGCGACATCCAGCGCGCGCTGCAAGTGTCGCCGCAAAGCGCTCACCAGTGACACATCGCCGCAGGACTCGGGCTTGGCTTCCAGCGCTAGCAGCGACTGAGGGCAATAGAGTAATAAACTTATTGTGAATAAGGGACCAGGGTGCCTACCATCAACTCTTATTGCGGTTTTGTTTAGGACCTAAACTGATCTGCTTCGCTTATTCGTACCACGACAGCTTAATATCAATGACAGCGATTCAGTGATTATTCAATGACATTTCACAGCCGCTGAGCTGTCATCAACTCTTATTTGACTTATAACTCAGCCAAGTTAACATGACACCTGCAGGTAATACCCGTCCCTTTCACTCTCCAGGCATGACAGAATCGAGTGAAAGAGACGGGTAGAAGAAATAAGGACACTAATCGTTCGGTCATTCACATTTAGCAATTCATTTGCAATCCAGTTTTTAGAAGGTCAGAGTACGAAAGAAAGCAATTCATTTTAGGAACCTATTCTGCATCGCGCTATTTTTGAATCGCTGTCTTAAAGTTGATGGTAGGCACCCAGGGGGCCGATTCTCACGCAATCGAGAAAAGTTCACATTTATAAGCTCGAAATTCAAATATAACACAGTTTTTGTATTGTCAGAATTTCACAATCGAAAATGTTCGATCGAAAACCAGTCGAACGCTACGAGTGGTGCAGACCAATAGATGTTCGTATACGAACTTAGCTGTCAAAATGAATTTGTTGACATTTGAGACAGTTTAGTTTGCTTGAAACGTTCTAACTTTTCAATAGAAACCACAAACAAAATGTTCGACATAAGAATTACCCATGAAGTTTGACTTAATACTCTGAGGTAACTGGATCTCTCACCCTGAATAAAAAAGTGTCGCCAGCAAATTTGACATTTATGTATGTAGTGGCTGTCAGCTGTCTCATATGACCATACGTATTTTTTTAAAGTGTAGGTGAGACGGAAGACAGCCACTGTGTTATTTGTGGTATTCAAAAAATTTTTCGTACTGCACTCTCCAGTTACCTGAGTATTAAGTCGAGCTTCATGGAATTACCACACTGAAAAAGTTCGAATGCCTGAGAATCGGGCCCCTGGGGGACTTGTTTTTGAATTTCGCCACTCGCGTCGAGCGATCGCTTAGTACTCAGTTTCATGTCAAATATAAGTAAAATAATATTTTAATCATATAATAAAAATAAAAAAAATAAAATAAAATACGTATGAAAATGAGAATCTCAGTAAGAAACATAGATATAGTATATTAAAAAGGGGTAGATGCGCCACCGAGCGACTGGGTGTAAGAGATAGACATATTTTGACATTATTATGACGTCAAAATATGGGGCTGCCATGATCACAAAAGAATTTCCCTAAAATGTAGTCGGATTCGTTACAGTGCTCAAATTCCATATTAAAAGTCAACATTGACATATTATAGACAAATTACCTACCTTGTCGTTGTCAGTCATCATCCAGCCCCAAGAGTTTCTCAAGGCACTACTTTAGGTCTGCTACTCTTCTTAACATATAGATACCTAACACATTACATTATATATGCTACCTTGTCATTGTCTTTGGCTAAACCCAAATCAGATCTGTCATCAGGTCTTAAGGCCGGTAGTATGGCAGCTCACGCGCATAGACACAGCTGTACCTTACAAACAGCCTTTCAAAACTTTAGATGGAGTCCCCCAAGGCGCTCCATTAGTTCCACTATTCTTCACAAGGAGTTTCTCAAGGCACTACATTAGGTCTGCTACTCTTCTTAACATATAACATTACATTGACAGTTAAAAGAGTCCAGAATGAGTGGTAGAGCAGAACTTGCAATTCAAAAATGCTGTCAAAAAATTAAACAATATTTCTTTCTATCTATCTATCTATTACTATTGTATATCCTACCTTGTCGTTGTCATCGTCTAGCCCCAAGTCCGATCTGTCATCGGGCCTTAAGGCGGGCAGTACGGCTGTCCACGCACGCAGACACATTACAAACAGCTTTTCAAGACACAATATTCTTTACAAGGAGTTCCTCAAGGCACTACTTTAGGTCTGCTACTCTTCTTAACATATAACATTACATTGTCAGTTAAAAGAGTCCAGAATAGGTGGTAAGCCAAAAATTACAATTCAAAAATGCTTTTTAAAATGTTAATTTTAATAAAAAATATTTTTTATGTTTTCTATTTCTATTGTATATCTTACCTCGTCTTTGTCATCGTCTAGCCCCAGGTCAGACCTGTCATCAGGCCTTAAGGCGTAAGTACAGAGGCCCGCGCGTAAAAACACATCTGTACCTTACAAACACAATATTCTTTAGATGAGTCCCCCAAGGCACTTCATTAGTTCCACTATTCTTCACAAGGAGTTCCACAAGGCACTACATTAGGTCTGCTTCTCTTCTTAGCATATACATTACATTGTCAGTTAAAAGAGTCCGGAATGGGCAAAACAAAAATGCTTTTAAAAATGTTAAATTGCATAAAAAAAACTATTTCTATTGTATGTACTACCTTGTCGTTGTCATCGTCTAGCCCCAAATCAGATCTGTCATCGGGCCTCAAGGCGGGTAGTACGGCAGCCCAAGCGCACAAACACATCTGTACGGCCATCAGCCACGACGCGCTCGTAGAGAGGGAGGGGACTAGCCTGAGGGAGATAGACATACATCTAGATTTAAAACAAGGCTTTAACTTGAAATTATAAATTTAAATTAAAAATTAAATAATTAGTGATGACTTTTGCGCTGTTGCCACTTCGACATGCATGAGCGAGTAAGCTTGTAAAGTTTTGTGAACGCATGAAAGAGACAGAAAACTGACACATAAGACAGTGCTTGCAATAATTGTTTATCTCTTTTTGACAGTGGGGGTTTGTGTATATATGTCTCTGACTAACATTATTTTTAAAGAGATAAATATGCGGAAATGCCTCTTGTTAGGAAGAGATAAATATATTTTGACTACTTGTGCTTGTTTTTTGTTTCTTGTACGTCATGAAAAACAAATTCGCCATTTTAAAATGTAATTTATTCGAGTGTAACGTGTCTATTACTAAAACGTCATTGGTTCTAGTACCTAACCTACTTCTTAGGCATTTCAACGAAATACCGCAAATTCATTGCTGTATGTTAAGGTTTAGAGGGTGAACGTTATCTCCGTTTGGATGACGACCGTTTGCTACACAATCCTCTTAATGAAATCAAAATATGAGACGCTATATAATTATATATTAAAGAAACTAATAACCTTCAAGATGAAACAATTTTTAAACTTGTGGTTTTTATTCTAAACTAAAATATATACAAACCTCTCTTTTTCTAGTCCTGTTTTATTACATTAATTATGCACTTTGACCATCGATGCCTCGAATCCTCTAAGTAACACTTGCATCATGTAAGTAACTAATATAAAAAGTACAATTTGAACTTAGGAATAAAAAAAACTATAATTAAGTAACTATTAAAAATGAATTTTCTCGATATGGTATTGACAATAGAGTATCTTTCTTTCTTTCTAATCGTATATTGTAGAAACCAATTTCTTTGACCCCATCCTTATTCCAAAACTGTCAAATCGTATATTTTAAATGGTTCGTTCGTTAAGGTAATATATGAAAAGGACTGGTGAAATATTTGGAAGGAGGCGCAATAAAAGTTATCAATACTAAGAAAGATATATTATAATTAGATCATTGGTTTATTTGCTAATTATTACACACATAATACAATTTCAAACAAGGTAAACATAAAATTAAAACAAAAAAGGCAAGGCAAAGGGAGACACAGAAAACTTAATAATAAACAGAACAGGGAACTACATATTTTACGAAACAAAGAATAGGGTATTTTACTGTTGTTGAAATGTAGATATTTAATGATGAAGTAAAAAAATATTGCAATTAAGAATACCAAATCTGAAAAAATAATTTGAATCTGTTCTATAATAAAAGAATTATAGTCTGTTTGATTTTGAATATCGCTGTCTCTTTCTAAAACGAAATCTTCTATGGCGTGACTATGACGCTACTAACTCACTGACGTCACAAAGATAGCGTCCTGTCCTTGTCTAATTAGAAAGTTTGAAGTCATATATCTTTGAAAATATTCAAGATAATCCAAAATAAAAACTTGTTTTGTGTAACTAATATTTCGAAAATCATTTTAAAGAAATAAAAAAATATCAGTAAAATACCGAATTGTATGTATGTGCAGCAGTAAATTGGGCCAAGGCTCAGTGTAGTTTTTTGCCCGGAGACAAAAACACAGATTTTCAGCCGTAATTAGTATCATAGTGAAAATATAATAATCCTCACCGGCACAGCGCTATCCTGAGCTTCAGCCATCCGTGGTAGTAATACTGCTGGAAAGTAACCGGTTGTCTCTGGAACGATTCCGTGAACCTACAAACATATACTAGTTGAATAATTGAGAGTTTAACGGCAGAATACTCTGCACGGTTGATTCACCCACAGCCTTCTCTATCGTCTTCTACAAGCCATGCTATGAAGCGGACCGGCAACATTGATGTAAATAAATAAATAATAATTTATTTGCATCAACAAACATGTTTACACTTTAGTTGACATTGTGGTATATATAATTACAGTCTTAAATAAAGCGTACTAACACCCTAACTGAGTTGATAGTACAACTCGTGTCAAAGGTGCTAGGCTCACCCTTAAACTTAATATCAATTCACTAGAGGCAAACGTGATTGTTAAAATTTTAAAAACTTATAAAATGAATACAAATAAATCATTCAAAAAATAGCAATATTAAATTAATTGTCTATAATAATAAGTAAATGTATTTTGTAGTGTGAGTGTTGTATGTGTGTGTTGTGTGTGTGTGTGTGTGTGTGTATGTGGGTGTGTATGCGTGTGTGTGTGAGTGTGTGAGTGTGGGCGTGAGGGAAAGTGAGTGCTGTCACAGATTACTAAATAGTTACTATGTAACAGATAGTTCACTCCGCTAAGTCATTTAAATAAATAGCAACTCTAACTATAACGCAATAAAGTAGGATTCAGCTTGTACGGCGCAGCAAATTACGAACGGCCACTCGTTGTCATTGCATCTCTTTCTATCGCATATATTCTAGCTCTTTTGCGGACCTAATTTCTATACCATACGCCTGCCCGGCAGGCGCGCCGTCCGAACGTACCTAAACTGCGGAGTGACATCCCCCTGGTGCTGTGAACCGGTTTACTCCTCTGAATACTAAACTATGGAGATGGCATACCTACGAAAAAGTGAGTCATACCTAGACATACCGACAAACAAAAATGGCGACCGGTCACCGGCCTCAACCATGCATTACTATGACACAGACTATGACGTCATGTTTTAATGTTGCCAAAAATAGGTCGAATAAATATATTGCTGTCTCTTTTTACATGGAGTATTGGAGGTAAGATAGAACAAGATGGCTGTTTATGAGCACAATGTCGATTTAGTTCATATTGTATAACGGATAGTTCATATACTTAAAACAATATGCCATCTCCATACTCGAGGTTTACTCGCTGTTTACCTGTCAAACGGTGTCAAATAGGTTCACTTAAAACTAGAAATGCGACGTTGCCAACTTTATGCGCACGGCTTGTAGAAGACGATAGAGACGGCTATGATTCACCGCACAATTATTACGTTTTACATACATCAGCGCATGTTATTGTTAAGATAAGATAAAATAATAATTATTTATTCACCAGAATATGGTAACACATTTTGATCTTAAATGATGTAGCTTCCAACATATCCTATCGTTAATTCGATGTGCAAATATTGCAAATATTATAATGTGTAAGCAGAAAAAATAATTAGGATTAAATTTTAATGAAAATTGTATAAATCCAATTTAAAATCAGATGCTAACAATAATTAAAATGTCAGCAAAAACGAATATACTAAAAATCTTAGAAAAATAAAATTTAAAGTCAGATGTGCTTCCAACAATAATTAAAATGTCAGCAAAAACGAATACTTATACCAAAATTTTTAGAAAAATAAAATAGAATATAGTAGATTGTACAACAAGTGCATAAAACGTACCATTTTACCCGAGACGTATATATCCATCCGAGCCGTAGGCGAGGGTGGATAGTCAATTCGAGGGTAAAATGGGTTTTATCTACGAGTTATACACTCTGCTTTTCACTTCGAGTGTGAGGAAAATAAATAACAATATTGCAAAAAAGAAAAAATAAAAACTTCGCCATATTGGCGGGAAGACTTTATTTTTTTTATACTTGGCAGTGGCAGCACAGTGACTTTAGCATAGATCGTAGTCCATAATGCTCTTGAAATACTTATTTCTTACAAACTCATAAATTTTGCCTAGTTTTATTAGTTTAGTAAGTAATTTAAAATGGATTGTGTACAAAATTAAAGAAACAGAATGAAATAAGTTTATTTAACGAAGTTTAATTGCGTGTTGACTGTTTACCTGACGACCTTTGTCTTGAGTCTGAGACTTAGACGAAGATTTTACTTTATGCACTAGAGCATAAAAAGCGATTTTATGCAGCCTATACCCAACATAAACACGAACTTTACGAGCATGAGAAGTGAAAATTAATTTACTTCTAACTTTTACCGCGAAACAAATTGTCATCCTAAAGAATTACTATGTTTTTATATTTATTACATTTTTTTTTCTTATTTATTGTGACAACAACAGCCATACTTAATCTAGAATTTTACGGGAAACAGTGTTTTTATTCAACTACAACAACCGTGAGTGTTACTTAACTACAACTCTCATGTACGGGCCCACTAAACCCGTACATACTCAAACGCTACTCAGCTTTGAGAGCGTTGCGAACAAAAAACACGATGAAAAAAACTGGTTTTTTTTAACGAAAAATTATTTTACTCAACTCTGCCCAAAGTTGAGTCGTTTTCAATCTTTTAAAATTAAGTCGACCGATTTGGCGCAGGGGTAAACTACCTGCCTTCTGCGCCAGAGGTCTCGGGTTCGATTCCCGAACAAGACAAATATTTGTGTGCATGAACATGTCTATTTGTCTTGGTCTGGGTGTTTTCTATGTATATTAAGTATGTGTTTACAAACAAAAAGTATATAAGTATATATTTATCCGTTATCAAGTTCACGTAGACACAGTTTCTTAAGGGCCGGCGGTAAGTGAAAAGCGTAAAACAGCTTTCAGGGTTTTAAATTTTGAACATAGAATTAACGACAAATATTACTTTAAAAAATATGATAGTGAACAGGAGTAGTTACTCTACAATAACACCGTGGAAAATTTTAAATATTTTACTCGCGTTAATGGCAAAAAAACGCAAACTTCACTAAAAACAGTGAAATCAACGTTTTTTGTTTTAAAGATATTGTTAAAGAAAAATAATCTTTTTAGTAATATTTAATGTTAAATTAAATGACAATGAAACATAGAATTGATTCACCGCGCCATATTTTCCGTTTTTTATATAAATTGAGAACAATCTGGCGTCAAAGATTGACAATTTTGAAGCGCGCTTCGCTCATACATTTTCGTATAGAACGCGAAGATAAATAAAACATTGTTTATATACAAGCCGCCCTAGGAGCAAAATTTAGTAAGCCCGCTGATTTCAAGGTGAGAGCACGTCGCTTTTTCTCAGCTTCTGACACTCGAAATCAGACTATCTGTACACAAACACTTTGAGCGGTGGTAAAGAAAAGGTAGGTAAAGTAAAATTTCCAAAAATCCGGAAAGCGATACAAATATCAGGACATAATTAGTTTTCCACTCAACAATTTGTTTGATACGTCATCACATCAGATATCTGGTCAAATGCCAGGAAGTGGCTGATGGAACTACTCACCAATTCAACGTACGTAACCACTTTGAATCGTCTAGATGAAAACTCTTGTGCAAAGTAGTTTCGAAAGTCTGATGCTGGAGTCAGGAGGTGGTTGATGGAACTCTTCAACGATCCAACGTAAACACTTCGAGTTTGGGCTTATTATAATCGTCTTGATGAGAACTCTTGTGCCAAGTAGTTTCCAAGGTCAAATTCTGGAGCCAGTAAGTGGCTGATGGAACTCTTCATCAATTCAACGTCAACACTTCGAGTTTGGGCTTGTTTGAATAGTCTTGATGAGAACTCTTGTGCCAAGTAGTTTCGAAAGTGTGATGCTGGAGTCAGGAGGTGGTTGATGGAACTCTTCAACGATCCAACGTAAACACTTCGAGTTTGGGCTCATTTGAATCGTCTTGATGAGAACTCTTGTGCCAAGTAGTTTCCAAGGCCAAATTCTGGAGCCAGTAAGTGGCTGATGGAACTCTTTATCAATTCAACGTAAACACTTCGAGTTTGGGCTCGTTTGAATCGTCTTGATGAGAACTCTTGTGCCTAGTAGTTTCGAAAGTCTGATGCTGGAGTCAGGAAGTGGTTGATGGAACTCTTCAACGATCCAACGTAAACATTTCGAGTTTGGGCTTATTTGAATCGTCTTGATGGAAACTCTAGTGCCAAGCAGCTTCGAAGGTAATGATAGAGTCAGGAGGTAGTTGATGGAACTCTTCAACGACTCAACGTAACCACTTCGAGTTTGGGCTCGTTTGAATCGTCTTGATAAAAACTCATGTGCCAAGTAATTTCCAAGGTCAAATTCTAGAGCCAGTAAGTGGCTGATGGAACTCTTCATAAATTCAACGTAACTACTTTGAGTTTGGGCTCGTTTGAATTGTCTTGATAAGAACTCTTGAGCCAAGTTGTTTCCAAGGTCTATTGCTGGAGCCAGGAAATGGTTGATGGAACTCTTCAATGATTCAACGTAACCAGTTTGAATTGTCTTGATGAGAACTCTTGACAAGAAAACAGGAACGCAATGTTAAAATTTTTAAAAAATCCAAGATGGCGGCCAACTTTTTTGTTTGTGGGCCGATTTTGATAAAACTCGGTTTTGGGTACTATTTTGACAAGAAAACAGGAACGCAATGTTAAAATAATTGAAAAGTCCAAGATGGCGGCCAACTTTTTTGTTTGTGGGCAGATTTAAATGAAACTCGGTTTTTGGTACTATTTTGACAAGAAAACAGCAACGCAATGTTAAAAATATTAAAAAATCCAAGATGGCAGCCAACTTTTTTGTTTGTGGGCTGATTTTGATAAAACTCGGTTTTGGGTACTATTTTGACAAGAAAACAGGAACGCAATGTTAAAATTATTGAAAAGTCCAAGATGGCGGCCAACTTTTTTGTTTGTGGGCCGATTTAAATGAAACTCGGTTTTTGGTACTATTTTGACAAGAAAACAGCAACGCAATGTTAAAAATATTATAAAATCCAAGATGGCGGCCAACTTTTTTGTTTATGGGCCGATTTTGATGAAACACGGTTTATGGTATCATTTTGATAGGAAAACAGGAACGCAATTTTAAAATATTAAAAAATCCAAGATGGCGGCCAACTTTTTTGTTTGTGGGCCGATTTAAATGAAACTCGGTTTTTGGTACTATTTTGACAAGAAAACAGCTTAAAAATATTATAAAATCCAAGACGGCGGCCAACATTTTTGTTTATGGGCCGATTTTGATGAAACACGGTTTATGGTATCATTTTGATAAGAAAACAGGAACGCAATTATAAAATATAAAAAATCCAAGATGGCGGCCAACGTTTTTGTTTATTTATGGGCCAATTTTGATAAAAGTTGATTTTTGGAACTACTTAAACATGAAAACAGTAAAATTGACTCCAGACGAGAAAGCTCTTCAACAGTCAACAGCACTGACACGAAATTTTATATATGCAAGTTATTAAAATTTTTACTTTTTTGCATTCACAATGCAGTTTTTATCATAGAAAAATGGAAAATAAAGTATTTAGAAAAAAAATGACCCGTCTCACAACCAGCTCCGATGGGACTCGAACCCATTTCCATTTTTCTTTATATATGCATTCAATTATGGTGGGTGATCCTGCACGGTGCACCTAAGGTTGGCCCCGGACGCGAGAACTCTGCAACGGTCAATAGCCATGAAATTTTCTATAAGCAATCCTTTATGATGGCCTGTTAAGTTTCTGTTGGTCTCGATTTAGTTCAACAGTAAAAATTAAATAATTATATCTAAAAAAATTAAATAAACATAAAAAATATACAAGCTTTTATTAGTTAAAACTAAAAAGTTTAAAAAATATTTAATTCAGATTGGAAATATGCCGTTTTATATTTCTAAGCCACTAAAGCTCCTTCGTCAATATCAAAATAATCCCATATCGCAATTACATATTTTATAACCCTGAAACTTTATAAGTATCATTTACTTACTGTGCCCGCGACTTCGTCCGCGTGGTATGGTGGCTTTCGGCAGCATTTTTTATTTTTTGGCATATTATTTTGCAAATACACTTAGGCATATTGCCCGTTCCCCCACATACGCTGCGCTACGCCGCCGCCGCTCATTGTGTATGGTGCGCGGCGTTTGGAAAGTTTCTTACTTCCGTTAATTTCAGTTTCACATTTTGAAATGACTCCGTAAATCTTTGTTTTTCTATTATCATTTTATTTTGTGGGCCGTAAGCTTTTTGTCGACGTCATTACACAAAAACTTTCATTCTCTATTTTTACCACCTGCTTAGTTTTCAATATTTACAGTAATTTTGCTCCACCAATTTTAAATTAAAAGTTAGAATCGCACCGTCCTCTTTTTTAATGCTCTTCTCTGTGCCATTTCTAGAAGCTACCGTGTAAATGCAATCTGTGACATAATCGAATAAAAATGGAGATTTTTTGTGGCAGTAAAAATTTAGTTTTATTTATTCGAACGCATCGAATTAGTGGACACCACCTTTAGAGTAAAATTAATACAAACTTTGAATGTCGTATTTATTTGTATCTAATCAAAAGCCTAAATAATAAGTTTCAAGTATCTAGCTTTAAAATTAACGTAATTTTCATACAAATTTTCGTCTCCTATTTCAACCCCTTACTGACCTTTTTTCGCATTAAAAAGCAGCTTATGTTTTTTCTCAGGCTCTAGATTATCTCTGTACCAAATTTTATTGAAATCGGTTCAGTAGTTTAGGTGTGATTGCGTAACACACAGACAGACAGAGTTACTTTCGCATTTAAAACATTTGTGTACGTAGTATGTAATATATTTCAATTTATATTAATTGTGTACTAGTCACTGTTTCAAGCTTTCAAATAAAAGCGTGTTACATTTTAATAACGGCAAAAGAGAGAGAAAAAACTAAAGTTAACAACCTTTTTGACCTTTTGTAATTTTTTACACTGCGTTCTTGTTTTATTGTCAAAATAGTACCAAAAACCGAGTTTCATCGAAATCGGCTTATAAAAAAAAGAGTTGGCCGCTATCCTGGATTTATTTTTATTTTTAACATTGCGTTTTAGTTTTCGTGTCAAAATAGTACCAAAAACCAAGTTTCATGGAATTCGGCCCACAAACAAAGAAGTTGGCCGCCATCTTAGATTTTTTAATATTTTTAATATTGCGTTGCTGTTTTCTTGACAAAATAGTACCAAAACCCAAGTTTCATCGAAATTGACCCACAAACAAAAAAGTTGGCCGCCATCTTGGATTTTTTAATATTTTTAATATTGCGTTGCTGTTTTCTTGACAAAATAGTACCAAAACCCGAGTTTCATCGAAATTGACCCACAAACAAAAAAGTTGGCCGCCATCTTGGATTTTTTAATATTTTTAATATTGCGTTGCTGTTTTCTTGACAAAATAGTACCAAAACCCGAGTTTCATCGAAATTGACCCACAAACAAAAAAGTTGGCCGCCATCTTGGATTTTTTTATATTTTTAATATTGCGTTGCTGTTTTCTTGACAAAATAGTACCAAAACCCGAGTTTCATCGAAATTGACCCACAAACAAAAAAGTTGGCTGCCATCTTGGATTTTTTTAATATTTTTAATATTGCGTTGCTGTTTTCTTGACAAAATAGTACCAAAACCCGAGTTTCATCGAAATTGACCCACAAACAAAAAATTTGGCCGCCATCTTGGATTTTTTTATTATTTTTAATATTGCGTTGCTGTTTTCTTGACAAAATAGTACCAAAACCCGAGTTTCATCGAAATTGACCCACAAACAAAAAAGTTGGCCGCCATCTTGGATTTTTTAATATTTTTAATATTGCGTTCCTGTTTTCTTGACAAAAGAGTACCAAAACCCGAGTTTCATCGAAATTGACCCACAAACAAGAAAGTTGGCCGCCATCTTGGATTTTTAATATTTTTGATATTGCGTTGCGTTGCTGTTTTTTTGGCAAAATAGTACCAAAAACTGAGTTTCATTAAAATCAGCTAACCAACAAAAAAGTTGGCCGCCATCTTGGATTTTTTAATAATTTTGACATTTCGTATCTGTTTTCTTGTCAAAATAGTACCAAACACCGAGTTTCATCAAAATTGACCTTACAAAAGAGTTGGCCGCCATCTTGATTTTTTTAATATTTTTAACATTTCGTTGCTGTTTTCTTGTCAAAATAGTACCAAAAACCGAGTTTCATCTAAATCGGCCCACAAACAAAAAAGTTGGCCGCCATGAAGAGCTCTCATGAAGACAATTCAAACGAGCCCAAAAATGAACTTGTTACGTTAAACCGTTGAAGAGTTCCATCAGCCACTTCCTGGCTCCAGCAATAGAGCTTGGAAACTACTTGGCAAAAGAGTTCTCATCAAGACAATTCAAACGAGCCCAAACTCAAAGTGGTTACGTTTATTTGTTCAGGAGTGCCACTTCCTGACTCCAGCATCAGACCTTCGAAACTACTTGGCACAAGAGTTCTCATCAATACGATTCAAATAAGCCCAAACTCGAAATGTTTACGTTGGATCGTTGAAGAGTTCCATCAACCACCTCCTGACTCCAGCATCAGACTTTCGAAACTACTTGGCACAAGAGTTCTCATCAAGACGATTCAAACGAGCCCAAACTCGAAGTGTTTACGTTGAATTGATAAAGAGTTCCATCAGCCACTTACTGGCTCCAGAATTTGACCTTGGAAACTACTTGGCACAAGAGTACTCATCAAGACGATTATAATAAGCCCAAACTCGAAGTGTTTACGTTGGATCGTTGAAGAGTTCCATCAACCACCTCCTGACTCCAGCATCAGACTTTCGAAACTACTTAGTTCTCATCTTAGAAGAGTTCTCATCAAGACTATTCAAACAAGCCCAAACTAGAAGTGTTTACGTTGAATTGATGAAGAGTTCTATGAGCCACTTACTGGCTCCAGAACTGGACCTTGGAAACTTCTTGGCACCAAAGTTTTGATCAAGACCATTCAAATGAGCCCAAGCTCGAAGTGGTTACGTTGAATTGTTGAAGAGTTCCATCAACCACCTCCTGACTCCAGCATCAGACGTAGGAAACTACTTGGCACAAGAGTTCTCAGCAAGACTATTCAAATGAGCCCAAACTTCCAACTGGTTACGTTGAAATGTTGAGGAGTTCCTTTGACTGTCTGTAAGATGCTGTATCAGCCCCCAGATGTCAAACATGGCAAATCAAATGCATCAAATACGTTAAGTTACTTTCTGACAAAAAATACAGTTATTACTTTTTAAATTTTCTGAATTACATTTTTTCGTGCTAGGGCGGAGAAGTTTGTGTGAGTGAAGGCACATATGTACAGATTAGCTTCGTCAATACCTACACGCTGGCTTACAGCCGGCCCTTAAGAAATTAACTACGGGCTTAGATAATTTGTGTGATTGTAAGAAAATATTTATTTATTTATTTATTTTATAAAGTAATTAAAATGTTTGTGTTAATCATATTGTTCCATGCCTACTGTGCTGGTATGCACATATTCATATTGCACGTACATACTACTATATGAGGAGCCCGTGGCGCAGTGGATAGCGCGCTTGGCCAGCGATCGTTGAGGTTAAGCAACGTTCGCAATGGTCGGTCACGGGATGGGTGACCAAAAACTTTTCATCTCGAGCTCCTCCGTGCTTCGGAAGGCACGTTAAGCCGTTGGTCCCGGCTGCACTTGCAGTCGTTAATACCCACCAATCCGCACTGAGCCCGCGTGGTGGGTCATGGCTCATTCTCCTTATTCATCCATAAGGAAGGCCAGTGCCCCAGCAGTGGGGACATTAAATGGCTGATGATGATGACTACTATACAAACCTCTCATACACAGCTTCCACTAAGCTACTCTTGATGGTGAGCAACACGTCCAGGCAGTCGGTGCCGGTCACCAGCGCGTATTCCTAATACTAACCTCTCATACACAGCTTCCACCAGACTACTCTTGATGGTGAGCAACACGTCCAGGCAGTCGGTGCCGGTCACCAGCGCGTATTCCTAATACTAACCTCTCATACACAGCTTCCACCAGACTACTCTTGATGGTGAGCAACACGTCCAGGCAGTCGGTGCCGGTCACCAGCGCGTATTCCTAATACTAACCTCTCATACACAGCTTCCACTAAGCTACTCTTGATTGTGAGCAACACGTCCAGGCAGTCGGTGCCGGTCACCAGCGCGTATTCCTAATACTAACCTCTCATACACAGCTTCCACTAAGCTACTCTTGATGGTGAGCAACACGTCCAGGCAGTCGGTGCCGGTCACCAGCGCGTATTCCTAATACTAACCTCTCATACACAGCTTCCACTAAGCTACTCTTGATGGTGAGCAACACGTCCAGGCAGTCGGTGCCGGTCACCAGCGCGTATTCCTAATACTAACCTCTCATACACAGCTTCCACTAAGCTACTCTTGATGGTGAGCAACACGTCCAGGCAGTCGGTGCCGGTCACCAGCGCGTATTCCTAATACTAACCTCTCATACACAGCTTCCACCAGACTACTCTTGATGGTGAGCAACACGTCCAGGCAGTCGGTGCCGGTCACCAGCGCGTATTCCTAATACTAACCTCTCATACACAGCTTCCACCAGACTACTCTTGATGGTGAGCAACACGTCCAGGCAGTCGGTGCCGGTCACCAGCGCGTATTCCTAATACTAACCTCTCATACACAGCTTCCACTAAGCTACTCTTGATGGTGAGCAACACGTCCAGGCAGTCGGTGCCGGTCACCAGCGCGTATTCCAGCAGGTTGCATGTGTGTTGGAGCGCCATTGGACTAGCTGCGAATACAGTTTACTTATATTAATATATTAATTAAGGTAGACCTTTCAAATATAGGGTAAACAAATACTTATAATATGGGGTTATTTTAATTTGTTTTAAATGTTTTTAGATACAAATATCTGAAACACATAACAGGTATTTATTTTCAAATATTTTACTTATTTTCGAAGATATAGACCATATACCAGTGGGGGTAGATATTGTATTCAGTTTGGTTGGTGATAGGACATGTACTAAGTCCGCCTGGCTAGCTACCACCATTTTATCTGAGTCTGACGCCATAACAATGATGTTTTCAGCATTATTGTTGTACTCTCGAGTTCGATTATCGAACAAGACAAATATTTGTGTGCATGAACATGTCTATTTGTCTTGGTCTGGGTGTTTACTATGTATATTAAGTATGTATTTACAAACAAAAAGTATTTAAGTATATATTTATCCGTTATCAAGTTTTCCATGATACAGTTTCTTAATGAAATTAAAATGGGCTTAGATAATTGGTGTGAATGTAAGAAGTTATTTATTTATTTATTATTTATTGTGTTCCAGCAGTTAGAGATAAGATAGCCAGTTCCTCAGTGATTGAGGATTCCGGGAGAAGTGCGCTTCCACCTTCAGCATTATCTTCAATTAATATCAGCCTGCCTAGCATGACCATCATTATATCACTAGGCCAGCTGGTGTGATGAAAGCCAAAAAAGACCTGTGGTCTATCTGCCAATATAACTACACGACTCACGCATGTCGCTGCAAATCTGCAATACGGCAACCGGCAAATTGAGTCTCTAGCTATCTCTTTCAGAGCTATCTCTTTCAGAGCTATCTCTTTCTTTCTCTGAGAGATCTGCCAATCGAAAAAAATATATTTAAGAGATCCTTGTATTCCTGGCTTACAGAACAGGGGTTTTACTCAATCAAAGAGTACATTGACTATAAAATATGAAACTTCTGACATGTCTACGATTATCCTTTTAATGTAATTATATTATACTGACGCCTAAATCCAGTGACCGTTATATTAAGTTGTAGTAATAATTTTATAATTCAAATACTATGACATTTTAAATTACAATTATTTTAATTTCTATATTTTGTTTGGATTTAATTGACATTTTTCATAGTATGCTAATGTTTGAATGTAATCGATCTAATGGATACAACATAATTTAGGTCCTAATATGATGTTTTGTCGCTTGTTTAAGATTAATTTTATACCTACTCATTTCTCTTAAAAAAACAAATATTTGCACGCCGACATTGTTAAGGCAAATACTGTAGTGCATTACGTACTATCCATATTTGTAAACTAACACCTTGTACCTACTCAGTATTAGCAAATAAATATTTCTATTTCTATTTCTAAAACGAAATTTTATATGGCGGGAGTATGGCGCTACTAACATCTGACGTCACATGTGTCTAGCGCTGTCCTTGTCTAATAAGGAAGATTGACTATTTAAATAAATAAAAATCATTTATTTCTCTCTTCACAAAATATAAACTTAGGACTAAGACTAACCCCTGAAAAATTAAACACATCTTAGATTTTTGCGCGAACTGTCCATATAAATAAAACACTTTCACGGATTTTTTCACGCAATTTATTCAACAACTTAGTTAAATTTTAGTTGTTTTTTTTGAGATTTTTTGGTTTATCCGACGTTTCGGCACCTTTCCAGGGGCCGTGGTCACGGAAAACTACCCACTATTTTTTTATTTTAATAAAAGAATATACCCACTCTAATTGTCTTTGTTTTTCGTTCGGAAACAGGATACGGTTAGGGGTTGATTATTTTAAAATTATATTTAATGGGGAACTTGCATTAAAAATATTTTGGGAAATTATATTAATAATCCAATGATGATAGCCATTAAAAGTGCATTCGTGGAAGATTTATTCCAAAATTATTATTATTTTGCAAAATATTTTAATGTAAAGTTACGTAAATTCAAACGTGATTTGAAACACCAATCAGCGCGCAGTGACGTCATTCCATTAGTCACCTAAGCTGAGTTCAAAAACATTATAGGTAATCATACATTCAAATCATGTCATAAAACATTAAAAATATCTACAAAATGGAAAAAGGCTTGACTAAATTCGACTCGCGAGATTTGCTTAAGGTTTTTATGGACATAGTGCGGTGGTTATTTATAGAAAATTCAAATTTTTCAAGTGTAGAGATTGCTGTTTACTTTATACACTGTTGATGCAAGATCTAACGAGGTTATGATTTTTACGAATACAAGGTACTTACATCAAAATGATCTTCACAACATTGCAAGGCAGATTTTGAAGAGGGTGAATGTTGTCTTATATAGCTCCTTTCATCCACTTTTCTCTAAGTTTAGGCTCTTGAGGCACAGTTAAAACTGCACACTCTATTTTGTGAGATTTAGCTTTACTTGTAAAAGAATTATCCATTGTAGTAGTAATAAAGTATCGTTTACTGACTTTTTTGTATGTCAAATAAACCGAAATAAATTAATTCTGTCTTACAAAAATAATATTTACGCGCCATGAAAAGTTATGTGCATCTGAAAGGAGTGACCACTGACCACGAAAAAAGAAACAGGTTGAGAGCCTATCAGAGAATCTTTACGCGACATGAAAAGTTATGTGCATCTGAAAGGAGTGCCCACCAAAAGAGAAACAGCTTGAGACCCTGTCAGAGAATCTAGTAAAAAAATTGTTGATTCCTAAGCAAAACTCCAAATAATTCGTATTAATTCTGAGTTGGACACTCAGTTCAGCAACTGTTAAAAATTTACTGTCACCTGTCAATGTAATTAAGCATTGTGTGTTAATTATTTTTAAATTCGAATCTAGTAAAGAATTTAGCTTGGTCACTGAGTTCATACAATTTGTGCATTATCGAATCTCTCAAATTTTGCAAGTAAACTAAAGAAATACATAAAATTACTTTAAATATCTAATTATTTAGCACCTTATGAAGAAACAATGGTACAAACGTTAATAGTTTAATAATAAATGGAATTTATCTATTTTGACAACTAACGACAAACGTTTGAACTGAGTGACCAACGTTTTCGGTTTTAATGACTAGGCTTCGCCACATAGATAAATTAAAGTAAGCTTAAGTTTTTTTACTCGACTGCGGCGGGCGAAGTCAAAAATTACCTGACTGCGGCGGGTGAAGCCCAAAAAGTGTTACGTTTTTGACCTGAATGTATGTGTTTCTGTTCCTATGTTCCCTCGTAACTACTAAACGGATAAACTGATTTTGTTAATTGATACGTCATCAGATTCGTCTTAATAGCCCGAGTGAAAATAGAACATCAATATTAACAAAAAACAAAATGGCGGCTTTTAGGCGGCATATTATTCTGTGCATTGTAAAACAAATATTTTTAAATCTCATCGAGTGGGGTAGGTATTAAATGAAGAGTTTTAAATAGCGATTCCATAAACATCTATAACTTGCAGTTTTGAAAATCTCTCCGTATTAATTTATCTAAAAAAGAAAAGAATTTACGAATTTTTAAATTAGTAAGTTCTTACTTAAAAAGATGATTTATTGACAATGAACTAAAAAGTCTAAAATAAAAACGTAGTTAATATTTAAAAAACTAAAAACACGACTGCAAAAATTTACCATTAAAAATGAAAAAACCAGCTCTTTACTTCTCGGGTTTTTTAGTTTTTTATTAATTATTACCTACGAAATCTTTACAAGAAGTTGGCATATCATCCGTTTCTCTGAGGGTGCCATACTTTTAGAGATTGAATTTTTATTTTTTGTTAAAACAAAATTGACAGATGGTTACCCTCATTTATTACTTTTTTTAAGGATTTTAAATGCCGCTATAACGTTGTTGTCCATCCTGTCATGCGACAAATATTGGAATGTGAAGCACAGCGGTAAACGTCGCGAGTGCACAAGTGTGTGGACACTATGAAAATATTTACGAGAAAGTTCAAGGCAATGCGAATGCGGTCGCAAGTATAAAGGATGCAATGCAATGCAACCGACTATCAGTCCACCTGCAGGCAATGGCCTGTCATTGGCCACATTCGCCCACACACCCACAGTTTTACATTAAGGGCCCGCTATATGCCAACGAAAATTAGATTGCTTTACATGATCGTCTGTAATATCAATATTACTGAATTTCAAATTAAGATGCAGCAAACTTCAGGACTAACACTAGTGACTATGTTACTCAAAATCACGATTACATAAAATTTTGTCAATAGAAAGAAATTGCGAAGTTGCCTCCAAATCGCTATAATTAACACGATAAACAGCTAGTATTAATAATACATTTAAATAAAGCTTGAAACTTTTTAGTATAATTACACTATATAGATAAGGCAGGGCTTATTTTTGTAAATAACCTTTAAATATCCTTTTAAAAAAAAGAATTTCCTTTATTTCTTTATTCCGGACCGGCCGAATAGTGCCGGAGAATTATATAGAAATAAGGCAGCATTTACTTTGCAGTTGGCCGTTGCAGTTATTACTTTTGCAAGTGGCCTAGTGCGCGCACTTAAAAACCGAATATCATGTGGCCTGTTCGACTAAGGACTGCAGGCGGCCTGCCTGCTGACTGATACATATACATATGTAGTAAATATACCTCAGTACTTATATTTTCTACCAACATTAACATCTTCATTTAAACAATATATTTATAACAATGTAACAGTATATTTACTCCAGTGTGCAGCAGAAATAAATCAAGTATCAATATAATCAATCAAGCAACAACAAGTATTTTTGCCTTTGTCAATGTTAGTTGTTTAAATTTGTTCACAATATTTTAGACTAATGCAAAATAGGCATATTTTCAATACTTATATGTTAGTGCGTTTTACGTAAAGCTTACTTAATTTTTAATTACCTTAAAAAACAGTAAAAAATGATGGTAGCCATATTCTGTCAATTTCGTGTTCACGAAAATTAAAAATTCAACCCCTAAAAGTATGGTAAGAACTTAGAGAAACGGATGATAAACCAAGTTCTAGTAAAGATTTCGCTAAAAAACATAAGTTTTCTTTCATTTACCTATCTGGCGAAGCCTAGTCAGTAAAACTGAAATCTTTGGTCACTCACTTTTAGCGTTTGTCGTTAGTTGTCAAAATTTCTTTGTCACTCCTTTCAGATGCACATTGAAAAGTTTGACGTCCTAAGAAATGACGTCACGTCCGGCCATTGAGCGTTTACGCTCGGACTTTAAAATGTTAATTTTTGATTTGCATTAAATAAATAATTTAAGTATATTTCAACTTTTTCGCTTGTGATATCTTCATACAATCCTTAAATCTTTCAGATAGACTACATTTATGAAATAATGCAAGTTCCCTATTATAACAAAATGATGTATTAATTTAATATTTTGATTTGTTTAAGTAATTAGGATAATAATTATTTATAGCAAAGCAAAAAGTTACTGACTCGACCACCAGTTCACAAAAGTTGGAGCCCTTCGGAGAAAGAACTGGCAAGAAAACTACACGAAGGGGGACGATCTCCGTTTATTAAAATTATTTGCAAAAAGAACTAACCGTATCTTTAGTTCTTGCAGTGTGTGGTTTAGGTTGTGACTTTACTTGATGGATTATAGGGTCCCAAGCTGGTGGTATCTTCCAACCATCTTCTCTATTGAAATTTGGGTATTTGCTAATTTCAATAGCCTCGCGCATCAATCTGGGAAAGTATCTTGGTTCTCTAGCGAGGATCTGCAGTTTGTCAAACCTTATATAATGGTTGGTTCCCTCAAATGAATGTTCACACACTGCAGACTTATTATCGCGCCTATGTTTGATGTCAGCTACATGTTCTTTAACGCGCGTCCCTATGCTTCTCTTTGTTTGCCCAATGTAGAATGAAAAATTATTATTATTTCTTATTTATATCTCCGAAAATATGTAAAATATTCGAAAATAATATAAATGTCTGTGTCGTGTTTCTGATATTCCTAAAACCACATTAAACAAAAAAAAAATTGAAAATGGAAAATGAAGTATTTAGAAAAAAAAAATCAGTAGTAAAAATTGCATTGTGAATGCAAAAAACTAAAAATTAAAATATAGAAAAAATTGCCAATTGCTAGCATGCCAATATAACTGCATGACTCACGCATGTCGCTGCAATACGGCAGCCGGTACACATGCAGTCGGGAATGTGAGTCGATGCACACTGCAGCCCCGCCCAGCCACGACACGTCCATACTGCACACTGTGGCGCAACCGTCACCCACACCCTAGGAGAAATATTTTTTTGTGAAAATCTACACATCTTTAGTAATATTATAAAGCTGAAAAGTTTGTTTGTTTGAACGCGCTAATCTCAGAAACTACTGGACCGAATTGAAGCATTGTTTTTAAACTTTCATGGTCATTAACACTGTAAATATTACGACAACAAATCAAAACATGGTAAAAATCCCGCTTTTCGTAATATTTACATTATTTTTGTGTTGGTTAGTCGTTGTTAAGAGCCATTTCGCAATTACAGCCATTTGGCAGTTGTCTCGCTCGCACAATGCAACATTTTCATAGATTGTGGAAAACACATTGTGTTTTTTAGAAAAGTGTTTCATTATGTCCCTACAACGCAATGTTACGGATATTTTGTATAAGTTATTTTATTCATTCAATTGAGTATTGGTTAGATCTAGGAAGTCAATTTTTGAAAACTTTAAGCTCGTAGATCTAGTATTATTGCAGTATTGACAATGTTGAAATATGTTTAATAATGTATAACTAATTGCGTTGTAGGGACATAATGAAACACTTTTCTAAAAACACAATGTGTTTTAAACAATCATTAAAAATGTTCATTGTGCGAGCGAGACAATTGCAAAGTGCGAAATGGCTCTTAAATGCGTTGCTTCTAATAAACCTGATGAGTATTGTTCGCCCGTTTTTTTTGCCAGTTAAAAGATGTCCATAATAGGTGGTAGGTAAAAAAATGTTGGACGATTCATAAGCATTGATTTTATTTAATCTATATGAATAAAAATTTATGACAATGACTTATAACCAAGATTATCTAATTTCTCAAGTAGAATTTTATGAGTAACAAAATCGAAGGTCTTTGACATATCAAAAAATATCGCTGTTAAGTACTTTTTTCTTTTCTTTAACGCCTTTTACAACATTTTCAATAAGATCATATCCAGCCATAGTTGTAGAATTTTTATTTTGAAAGCCATATTGCTCATTCTTAATTATTCTGAATTTAGCTATAAATTCAACAATACGCCAGTGACATGCATTTTATTATTATTATTGATTGATTAATTGTGTTTGTATTGTATTGTGTAGAACTTTATATTGATTAATGTATGGGTAAAAGCCTGAAATAAATGATTTTAACCTCTCAACACTCAGGGGTATCAAATTACAGGCTCATTTTTTACGTAAACAATGCACTAAAGCGCGCGTTTCTGCTCTCCCAAACATCTGTTTGTGCGCGCGACGACGGAAGTTACATTTATGAGCAGCATATGAGTCATATCAGCGCACAAAACTTATCCGACATTTTACGAGATGTTTTGTTTTTATAATCGACGTTCAAACTCAACTTTTGTGTAAACAAAAGAAAATAGTGCGGTCCCTTCGAAATATTTTTTTTTCACATAGTTATCGATGAAATAACATATAAAAAGTATATATATATTTAGAATGTACATAAAAAAACCTATCGGATAAAATTATAATATATGGAAAACCAAAAATATTTTATTTTTCGAAAAATTTTGAAATCTTTTTTTTTTGATTTGCAAGTTTGCAAATTTGCATGAATTTTTTATTATTGTTTTTGTTTCGGATCACATATTACATTGTATTTTTATAGTAAATAGAGTTTATTTCTCTTATAAACACCGAGAACCGCGTTCAAAGCACATAAAAACTGAAATAGTTACATAATAAAATAATGAGGGTAGTCGTGCGGGATCTGAGATCCCGCCGATGATCTACAGGTTAATTTTAATTTTAAATAAATAAAGACAAACTCACATTACTCGGTCCGTACTTGTGCTTCTTAGGCGGCGAGCACGCTCCCGCGCCCGCGTCCGCTCCCGCTCGCAGTGGAACCGCACATACACACACCTGGAAATAAAAGTAATAATATACAAATAGAAATAGAAATACAGGATAAATTTTTGACCAGTGCACAAATTTTTAGGATCAACTCAGAATCGGTAAGCGAACAACTTTCTCTTAGAAACATGGGTCGAAATACGACAAAAATTTTTGGACTCCCCATACTAAATTGATCACGTGATCAGTCCGATTTGTATGAAGAGTCAAAAAATTGTTGTCATATTTCGACCTATGTTTCTAGGAGAAAGTTGTTCGCTTACCGATTCTGAGTCGATCTTAAAAATTTGTGCACTGATTAAAAATTTACCCTGTATAATGTAATACTTAATAATACTCGTAGGTCAGATAATAAAATTAATTAATATGATTGTTTTTTAATATAATTTTTTTTATTTTTTTATTAGTAATTAATTATTTTATGTACTTACTTACGGATGGATATGGATTATTTATAAGTAATTGCTACGCCCTTGCAGGGTCATGTTTGTGTCTATATGTATTGTAACATCTTTTATAACAACATGATGCAATAAAGAACTTTGAACTTTAATAAATTAAATTTATCGTCAAAATTCTAAATGCTTTCTTTATCAGAACCTTACAGTGTTTCAAGTAAAAATTTAAATAGCTTGATATAGACCTCTTCAACACGCCCCGTTAAATAAGCTAAAGCGAAAGTAAAGTAGGTACTAATTATTTTTCTTCGTAAAGATAATACGGTATTTTACTGATTTTTTTTTATTTCTTTAAAATGTTTTTCGAAATATTAGCTACACAAAACAAGTTTTCATTTTGAATTATCTTGAATATTTTCAAAGATATAGGACTTCAAACTTTATAATTAGACAAGGACAGGACGCTATCTTAGTGACGTCAGTGGGTTAGTAGCGTCATAGTCACGCCATAGAAGATTTCGTTTTAGAAAGAGACAGCTATAGTCAAAATCAAACAGACTATAATTCTTTTATTATAAAACAGATTCAAATTATTTTTTCACATTTGGTATTCTTAATTGCAATATTTTTTAACGTCATCATTAAATATCTACATTTCAACAACAGTAAAATACCCTATTATTATCTTGTATTCGGTTCGAAGAACCATGAATAAAACACCAGGTTCCATGGCTAACTAGTTGGATATAGTTCGCGGCTTGAAATAGTTCTGCTCAGCCGACTGAAAATAGTTCGCTGCTAACTATTTGTAGTCCGCGGAAAACTTATACCCCAAGAACTATCCGATATTTTTGTAAAAAATTCAATAACAGGCCAAATTTTTGTAAACGGTCATTAAATATAATTTTAAGAGACTATATTTTGGAATCCAACAAAATCTCGCATTGGAAGGTATCAAAAAAAAGTTATACCCCGAAAACGGTGCAATTTTACAGCAAATATGCTATCACCAATTTTATCGTTTACATGTGTTTATGTTCACCATATCTAAGCACCAAAGTCGAAATCCATAAAGATATAAAACGGGAAACTAATACTTTAGGAAGAAGTCGGTTGTTTCACTAACTGCACAATGTAGTCTAAGAAAATAATAATAGCAGATTTTTTTAGGTTATATTCTAAATCAAATAATGTTTCAATCAACTTTTTTTCAAAATCCAACATTATTTTTATTTGGGTAGTAGGTAATTTTTATTTATCTTTTTACACAGGCAGCAAAAAATGAACAGTTATGAATTTAGGTAGACTTTAAATATTGAGCTTAGATAACACCATGATAATTAAAATCCACCGAAAATTAATGATATTTGTAAATTTCTAAAAGTTCATAAACTGATTTAAATATTGAGCTTAGATAACACCATGATAATTAAAATCCACCGAAAATTAATGATATTTGTAAATTTCTAAAAGTTCATAAACTGATTTGGACTTTAGCGTTTTACGGTAAGTATCATTTTAGAACGCTCGCCACACCGCGCCCCGCCACCGCGTCGCGCGCCTGCCGCGGGCGCATTGGCACCTACGTACGAGGAGTAAACATACAGGGCCGGATTCTGTATTTAAGGGCACGATCTTCGAAATGATCGAAATCAACCTATTTTTGATTCAAAAGTAAACAATCAAATGAGTGGACTTCTCAGGCGAACATTTTACGCGCCTAGGCTGAAAACGAATTACTGCTTTACAGATGTAATACCATGATTTTTTCTAGACATTAAAGATAGGTAAGTTCACGTATCTCAATGAGGACTCTTGAATTAAATTTATAAAGCAATTAATTTTTATGGGAAAAATCAATAAGTGGCGAATTTTTAGTTCTGTGGCTTGTCCACAATCACTTTGACACACTATAATAATTATTCACCTCACAGAAAAAAAATCCTCAACAAATACATAAAAAAGATTTTTATTTATGTTCAGTATTAGGTAACATACAAGAAAATAAGAAAATTTTACTTTTTAACCCATATTTTTATTAAGACATGTCAAGCAAGCTTTGTCCGAGCGAAAGTAGCAATTTCTATGCTCATTTTGTTTCGTCGTTCTTACGTTCCATTTATAGGTAGGTATAAATAATAATAAATAATAAAATACGCTTTATTGCACACAAAAATAAATATCTATAGAAGAAAAACAGTTACAACAGAAAAAAGTATACAAAAGGCGGCCTTATTGCTTAACAGCAATCTCTTCCAGACAGACAATATATGTATATACCTACAATAAGTCCTTGCGCGGTTTGAATTTGAATAAGTACATGATTTTAGTTTACTTGGAATAAAAAATTGCAATTTCTGTGTGATTAGATTTAGACAGTTCTTTTTTAAATAAAAATATAGTTTTTATTTATGATAATAAGCCTTTGTCACATGTTTAAGATAACAGAAAAAAAGTCATGAACTTCATATCTATACTATCTATACTAATATTATCTATACTAATATCTATAGGTACTAATATTATAAAGAGGAAAGATTTGATTGTTTGTTTGTTTGTTTGCATCGAATAGGCTCCGAAACTACTGGACTGGACCGATTTAGAAAATTCTTTCACCATTAGAAAGCTACATTCTTCCCGAGTGACAGAGGCTATATTTTATCCCAATATTCCCACGGGAACGGGTACCACGTGGGTGAAACCGCAAGGATCCGCTGGTTTAAAAAAAAAATACACCTCGTTTCTCATTTCCGTGTACAAACAAATTTCTGTGGTTTCCGTGGCTTCTAGGTGTCCACGGAAATTGCACGGTTCCACAGAAATTGTACCGATTAATTAGTTATATAAAAAGAACATTACGAAGACGGAACGAAAAAGGCCCGATGCTGGCAGACTTCCTGGAGAGGGAGAACATCTATATGATGAACTCCTTCAAATAGACCTGGATCAGTCCGTCAGTTAAAGTAAAAAACGAGATCGATTTTATCATGTCGACGAAGAACCACATATTCAAAGTGATCACCGCATGGTCAGAAGCACATTGAATATCGACGTCAAGCTTGAAAGTTCGCGACTGATAAAACCCACGCTCCTACCAATACCAGCCCAAATTCAAAACCCCAAGTGCTTTCAGCTTGAGTTCCAAAACCGCTTCAAAGCCCTTGAGAATACCATGTGGAGAATCTACTCAAACACAGTGGTGGATACTGTCAGCACGGTAGGGTCCAAGTACTTTAAAACCCGCCGTCTAAAATTAAATAAACTCTCCAGCCAGGCTCTCCCACTCATAGATCAGAAACACGAAATGAAGCTACAGAGCTCAGCGCATGCCCATCGTTATTGGCAGTTCAAAAGACAGATATCAAAGTCCTTGACGAGGGGAGGGACCTTCGCCAATTTGATACCAAAGCATATTAAACAGACCATTGAGCGAAACAAAGGCTCTAAAGTGATCGCGAGAGATTTGTCTATCGGAGAAAGTCAATTAACGTGGTGAAAACTGAGGAAAGTAGCATCATTTCACCTGAAATCCTGAGGGAGATTGGGAGTTTCTATGGACAGTTATATTCCACGCAAACACCTGTTAAAAGCAAGGCTAAAGACACTGGAGCCAAGCTTATCCGCCCATATATATATGAATATATTGAAGATATCCCGGACGTCAGCCTGTACGAGATTAGAATGGCTCTCAAGAAGCTTGAATACATCAAGGCGGCGGGTGATGACAGATTAAAAACAGAGCTTCTGAGAGCGGGTGGAAAGCCGATAACTCAAGTCCATCAGAAACTTTCCAACTCTGTCATCCTTGAGGGCAAACCCCCCAAGGGATGAGGCAGAAGCGATGTGATGCTGTTTTTCAAGAAGGGTGATAAGACTCAAGAAGGGTGATGAGACCCATCTCGCTCCTGTAAGTTGTTTTCAAGGGTCATTACGAATCTTCTCACTCGTAGTTTCGACGACTTTCAACCTCCCGAACAATCTGGGTTCCGGTAAGGCTATAGTACCATAGACCACAATCATACGCTGCAGCAAGTTATACAGAAGACCGAAGAGTACAACTAGCTACTTTGATTCGATTGAGACCTGGGCACTGCTGCAGTCTCTCCAGAGGTGCCAAATAGACTACAGGTACATCGAGATGCTAAGGTACTTTTACAAAAATTTCACCATATCAGCCCGGTTACAGAACCAGAGCTCTAACCCGATCCAACTACAGCGAGGTGTGAGACAGGGAGACGTCGTCTCTCCGAAACTGTTCACAGCTGCGTTGGAGGATATTTTTAAGTTTCTGGGCTCGAAAGGATACGGTATCAACATCAATAGCGAGTACCTAACACACCTGCGATTTGCCGATGATTTAGTTCTTATGGCTGAAACCTTGGAGGACCTGAAAATAATGCTCGAAAATCTCACCAGTGCTTGCCAAAGAGTGGGTCTTAAGATTAACATGGATAAGACAAAAGTCATGTCCTGTCCAATGCCGCCCCATGTTGCATTCACTCCAGTTAATGTTGGGAACATTACAATCAAAGTTGTTGACCATTATGTTTACCTGGGATATATAGTCCAATTAGGTAAATCCAATTTGAGAGAGAGAGCTCTCGTCGAATCCAGCTCGAATGGGCAGCGTTCGGGAAGCTCCAGCATATATCCGAAATACCTCAATGTCTCAAGACGAAAGTCTTTGACCAGTATGTGTTGCCAGTAATGAACTATGGGGTGAGACGTGGTCTTTTACTATGGGTCTCATAAGAAGACTCAAGGTGACTCAGCAAGCAAAGGAAAGAACAATGCTAGGCATTTCCCTGCTCGATCGAATCAGAAATGAAGTGATCCGCAGGAGGACTAAAACAACCGACATCGCTCGAAAGGGCCTATTTGTTAGAATTTAAGTATAAACTTAAACGCTGTTAGTTTTTAAAATAAAATAAAAAAAATAAATGAAAGATTGCTCAGCTGAAGTGCCAGTGGGTGAGACAGATAGCGCGAAGAACCGATGGCCGTTGGGGAGGAAAGGTTCTCTAATGGTGACCGCGTACCAGACGACATTCCACCGTGGGCAGGCCCCCTACAAGCCGCTGGACCAGCAGGACCGGTCGTTGTGGAGATCCTTGGGGGAGGCCTATGCCCAGCAGTGGGCGTCGTGTGGCTGATGATGATGATGATTAAAAACGTTAGATATAATTGTATAAAAACATTATTTTTAATAACATGACAATTTCAGTGGACATAGCACAATTTCTGTGGCATGTTAACTTTTAGTAATATAAATTATGTATTACCCCTTTTGAAAATGTATAATTATGTAATATGGGTATAGATTATGATACGTATGGCACTACAATATCAAAGTTTGTGTAAAAACCTGAAAATGAAAATGTCCATGGAAATTAGAGAAAAAAATCAGTTGTTGAAATTGACTCAATACTCTTTACTTTGAGCAGATAAAAATATATGTTGAAGTTTCATTAACGATCTTGATTATTTTGTGGCTAGAAACACGATACTCGTATCTTCACTCGACTATAAAAATTTTCAAAAAAAATGAATTTTTTTATTACTTTTATATGTTATTTAAATTTTTACTTTTTTGCATTCACAATGCAATTTTTATGGTTGAAAAAATTAAAAATTAAGTATTTAGAAAAAGTCGACCCGTACTTCATTTTCCATTTTACTTTTATATTTTTTTGGTTTTATTCCTAGATTATTATTACTTATTTACGAATAATATATAGAAAATAGGTAATGACTTATAGTGTATTACTCTCAGGCTACTTTTCCAAAAAATGAATTGATGCTTAAAATAACAACAAAAACATTGAAAAAATTATAAAGTGAGGTTATTTTCATTACTCTTCACACGTAAAGAATAAGACAAAGTCAGAGTTTTTAGAAGATCCTGCCCTTTATACAATTTGATACGGTATTCTTGAAACGAGGTATACCTTGTAGACTGAATGTTTTTTAACCGACTTCCAAGAAAGGAGGAGTTTTTTTGTAGTGGAAAGAAAATGGTTTCAGTTTGGTCCTCATTTATAATGGGCTTAGTACTTTGATTGTAAAATCAATAAATGAGAAAGAAACATCAATATAATCAAATATTTCTTACATGCATCAATGATTTCTTTCGTTTTCAAAGAAAATCATTTCTTGTAGATACTAGAATAACATTATAGGTATTTGCAATAACATCATCCGTGACTGTTTTCGGCTTTCCACGAAGAAGGCATTTATAAATTACTTTTAAAATAAACAAGGGGAAGGTACTTTGTGGGGTCTATTTTTTAATTTTGCCACTACTCGTGTCGAGCGCTCGCTTACTCTTTGTCATATTTTACCACATTTTACTCATATTTGACATGAAAAAGAGTATGAGAAATCGAGCGCTCGATGCGAGTGGCGAAATTAAAAAAAAAGTCCCTAGGTCACTGAACGGTCAGTGCAAATTTTAAATGATATTTTTTTATCTATAGACACTAATTAAAGCAATAAATAAAAACCTTTTTTACAAACAAATAAAAACCGAATTCCAAAACCAAAACTCAAAATGAAAAAAATTTAATGTTTTCTTTGAATGGTCCTATTCTTACCCTTAAATGAAAGATTGGCAGTAACAAGGGCAACAAACGAAAATAAAAACCGACTTCAAAATGATTTATATTATATACCATTTTGAAGTCCACCCCTGGTAGTTGAGTAGGTAGGTAGGTAGTAGGTACAACATTTTTACAGTAGAAGTTTCGAAAAGTACCTAGTCGATTTAGCATAAAACCAAGCACTAAATCAGTTCTTCCTAAAAACCAAACAAAATAGTGACATTATTAATAAAACTACAAAATACAAATACCTTCATTATATGGTTAACTAATATTAAAGTATAAGTTTCAAATGATTTTTTCTCGAGTTTATTACCTATTTGCACTAATGTCGAATTACGTAAATTAAAGTAAACAGTGCGCTCGCGACTCCGTAATCAAACAAAACAAGTATGAACACACGCCCCGAGCCCCGTCCGTTTTGCCTTGCCCTTCCCCGCGAACGCGCTCAACCCTTTGTTTTGACAATTCGATTTGTACATTGTTTCCTAATGTTTTTTCGGTGGATTTTAATTTTGAATGCTTTAATATGACCTATAAGAAAAGTCTACTTAGTTTTTCTTCTGCTATATTTTTTTCACTAGTATTTTTTCACCACTAAAGTCATTTTCCATTATCATTATATATTTAAAGTGGATTTAGTACAATACGTGTTAATGGAAGCAAATGAAAGAAAAGTAATTAAAAACTGATCTGATAGCATTTTTAACATAGGTGTAATGCCAATTTAAGTTTACGTAGAGAGTTTTTTTTAAGTTTATTTGTTTTTCATTTACATATATAGGAGGATTATATACTTTTACGTAAGATAATTAATAAATGTATTCAAATGTAAAGTGAATAATACTTATAGCATTTTCGCCCATTTTTTATAGATTTTTTATAGTTTTGTATTTGTTTTTTTTTAATGACGCTGTCATAAATAGTGGTGGACTACTAATGAATTATTTATTAAAGTAGATAATCAAATTTTCTATGTTAAGAAGTTACTGAAATAGAATTATTGTTGAGTCTCCATAGAGCGAATTAGTTTGGCTCTCGGGCTATTATGAGTGACTTTTGAATTGGAACTTACCGTATGGTGATTGTCTCTATGAAGCAGATGCATAGATTTAGGCGTAGGTAGCTAACAATACGTATGGCGGCGCGAGTGGGAGTTTATGGCCGAGCGGTACAACTGCGCGGGAACCCTGTTCTATAGCTCATGAAGAGCCTGACTGTGATGTTACCGCGGCTGACTGGGTTTTGTTCGCAAAAAACTGGTTTTTTTTTCAGTGATTAACTATATTATGTTTGGGGCCGACTACAAATAATGCGCGACAGACTGAAAATAGTCCGCGGCCGACTGAAAATATTTCGCGGTAAACTATTTTAGGTCCGCGGCCGACTGAATATAGTCTGCGACAGACTGAAAATATTTTGCGGAAAACTATTTTAGGTCCGCGGCCGACTGAAAATAGTCAGCGGCTGACTGAAAATTGTCCGCGGCTAACTATTTATAGTCAGCGGCAGACTGAAAATATTTTGCGGAAAACTATTTTAGATCCGCGGCTGACTGAAAATAGTCCACGGCTCACTTTAAAGAGTCCACGACTGACTGAAAATAGTCTGCGGCAGACTGAATATAGTCCGCCGCATACTGAAAACTATTTTTAGTTCGCGGAAACTTATGATTGACTTTTGAATTGGAACTTACCGTATGATGATTGTCTCTATGAAGCAGATGCATAGATCTGGGCGTAGCTAACAGTACGTATGGCGGCGCGAGTGGGAGTTTATGGCTCAGAGCTGCAACGGCGCGGGCGCCGTCCTCTATAGCCCATGGGAACCTACACTGATTGAGTTTAGTCCGCGACTGACAAGATTTTGTCAGTTTAGTCTACGGACAACTATGTTAAGTCCGTAGCAGACATGTTTAAGACCACGGCAGTTTCAAAATAGTACGCGGCAGACTGAAAATAGTCCACGGCTTACTATTTTTAGTCCCCGACTGACTGAATATAGTCAGCGGCTGACTGAAAAAAGTCCGCGGCAGACTGAGAATATTTTGCGGAAAACTATTTTAGGTCCGCGGCTTACTGAAAATAGTCCGCGGCTGACTGATGATAGTCCGCGACTGACTAAAAATAGTCAGCGACTGACTAGTAATAATCCGCGGCTGACTGAAAATAGTCCGCGGCTGACTGAAAAAAAAAGTCCGCGGCAGACTGAGAATATTTTGCGGAAAACTATTTTAGGTCCGCGGCCAACTGAAAATTGTCTGCGGCTGACTGAAAATAGTCTGCGGCTCACTTTGAATAGTCCGCGATTGACTGAAAATAGTCCGCAGCCGACTACAAATATTTCGCGGAAAACTATTTTTAGTCTGTTGAAAACTTATGACTGACTTTTCAATTATTACTTACCGTATGATGATTGTCTCTATGAAGCAGATGCATAGATCTGGGCGTGGCCAACAGTACGTATGGCGGCGCGAGTGGGAGTTTATGGCTCAGAGCTGCAACGGCGCGGGCGCCGTCCTCTATAGCCCATGGGAACCTACACTGACTGAGTTTAGCGACTGACAAGATTTTGTCGGTTTAGTCTACGGACAACTATGTTAAGTCCGTAGCAGACATGTTTTAGACTACGGCCGTCTCAAAATAGTCCGCGGCAGACTAACTATTTTTAGACCGCGACTGACTGAATATAGTCAGCGGATGACTGAAAAAAGTCAGCGGCAAACTGAGAATATTTTGCGGAAAACTATTTTAGGTCCGCGGCCGACTGAAAATAGTCAGTGGCTGACTAAAAACAGTCTGCGGCCGACTGAAAATAGTCCGCGGCTCACTTTGAATAGTCCGCAGCCGACTGAAAATATTTCGCGGAAAACTTATAACTGACTTTTCAATTATTACTTACCGTGTGATGGTTGTCCCGGTGCAACAAATGCATAGATCTGTTGCTAGCAGTACGTATGGCAGCGCGAGTGGGAGTTTATGGCTCTGAGCTGCAACGGCGCGGGCGCCGTCCTCTATAGCCCACGGGAACCTACACTGACTGAGTTTAGTCAGCGACTGACAAGATTTTATCTGTTTTGTCTACGGACAACTATGTTAAGTCCGCAGCAGACATGTTTTAGACCACGGCCGTTTCAAAATAGTCCGCGGCTTCCTGAAAATCGTCAGCGGCTGACTGAATATAGTATGCGACTGACTAAAATTAGTCCGCGGCAGACTGAAAATAGTACGCAGCTAACTATTTTAGTCCGCGACTGACTGAATATAGTCAGCGGATGACTGAAAAAAGTCAGCGGCAAACTGAGAATATTTTGCGGAAAACAATTTTAGGTCCGCGGCCAACTGTAAAAAGTTTGCGGCCGACTGAAAATAGTCGACGGCTGACTCAAAACAGCCCACAGCTGACTAAAAATAGTTCGCGGCCGACTGAAAATAGTCGACGGCTGACTAAAAACAGCCCACAGCTGACTGAAAATAGTCAGCGGCTGACTTAATATAGTCAGCGGCTGACTTAATATAGTATGCGACTGACTGAAATTAGTTCGCGGCAGACGGCAAATAGTCCGCGGCTGACTGAAAATAGTCAGCGGCTAAATGAAAATATATCGCGGAAAATTATTTTAGGTCCACGACCAACTGAAAATAGTTCGCTACTAACTAATATAAGTCTGCGGCTGACTGAAAATAGTCCGCGGCAGACTGAAAATATTTCGCAGAAAACTATTTCTAGTCTGTTGAAAACTTATGACTGACTTTTCAATTATTACTTACCGTATGATGATTGTCTCTATGAAGCAGATGCATAGATCTGGGCGTAGCTAACAGTACGTATGGCGGCGCGAGTGGGAGTTTATGGCTCAGCGCTACAACGGCGCGGGCGCCGTCCTCTATAGCCCATGGGACCCCGGGTTGCCACACCTAGCAAATAATAAACTAATTTGAGATTTTAGTTATTTTTTATGCATACACAATGCAATTTTGTAAGTATAGGAAAAAACCACGAGCCCTATAAGTAGCTTTCAGGCGGGATTCGAACCCGCGCCTCCAGATATGTGAACAATATATGTGAAATTGTGAATGCATTAAAAAAATTAAATCTCTATTTAAGGGCTGTTTCATCTTAATCGATTGTTAAACATTTGTAAATAAATAAATAGCTTCTTACATTCACACCAATTATCTAAGCCCGTACCTAGTTAATTTCTTAAGAAACTGTGTCTACGTTAACTTGATAACGGATAAATATATACTTAAATATTTTTTTGTTTGTAAATACATACTTAATATACATATAATACACCCAGACCAAGACAAATAGACATGTTCATGCACACAAATATTTGTCTTGTTCGGGAATCGAACCCGAGACCTCTGGCGCAGAAGGCTGGTAAATTACCCCTGCGCCAAATCGGTCGTCAAATAAGAAAGTAAAAAAAAATATTCATATAGATTAAATAAAATTACTTAATGCTTATGGTATGAATCTTCCAACATGTTTTTACCTACCACGTTATGAACCTCTTTAAACTGACAAGAAAAACGGGCGATAAAAACTCATCAAAAACAGAAGCAACGCATTTACAAAATAACTATGTCGCTAGACATAATAGTACAAAATTATACCAAAAGCGAAAATTTTCTCATACTTATGTACAGGAATACAATAAACTAGGTAATAAATGGGTCCAGGGTCTCCAGGTTATGGATGTGAAATTTCCCCAGATCTTATTTTATTTTTCCCCAAAACGATACTATTTCGTATTTTTTCCCCAAATTTATTTTGTCGGATTTTTATGGAAAGATTAATTTACCTTGTGCTTTATAATAACTGGTTTGGCATTCAGCAAAAATAAAACACTGTATTTGCCAATAAAGTTAACATTTTAATATCTAGACACGCGGCAAGCGTGTCAAAGCCAAGTTCAAGCTAACAGAACTGGCAACTATTTAATAAATAGTCACGTGAAGACCTTAAAATCCAATGAAATTTGGAGCACATAATATTATGTATATTGCAAGTCTCAATTCATGAGCCAAATTTCACGTGTTTATGTTTAAATTGATCCGACAAACAAAATACAGTGCATAAAGTATTATTTTGCTATTAACTATTGAGTAGGTAATGACAACGCATTTGCGGTTCAGCATTGCTATGAAGGCGAATAATAAATAAAAATAAAATAAATCATTTCCCCAAAAATTTCCCCAACGTTTTCATTTCCCCAGTTTTTCCCCAGGAGCCAAATTTTTCCCCAAAATTGCGAAAAAAACCCCCAATCTGGAGACCCTGAATGGGTCAATCAACTCAACCACTTATTTACAATTTACATTCCATAGAGGATCTTAGTTTATGAAAAATAGAAAATGGATTATTTAAAAAAAAACGACCCGTCTCAGAACCAGCTCCGATGGGACTCGAACCCACGACCTTTCGCTATCCGGGCGACTGCTCTAACCACTGAGCTACGGAGACGTTACGAGAAGCGTCGATTTTATCCAATACTTCTTACTTGCTGTATAGTCAGCGTTAATTTCATCAATGTGGAGATATTACTACCCTCACTCGTGAAATAAATACCTTTTTAGGAGCTGGTTGTGAGACGGGTAGATTTTTTCTAAATACTTCATTTTCCATTTTTCAGTATTTGACAATCGCTAAAGATGAAATTGCAAGTTATTTAAATTTTACTTTTCTGCATTCACAGTGCAATTTTTACTATTGAAAAATTGAAAATCAACATGCGTACATATCTAGTAGAACCATACGTCAATGCAAAAAAAAAAGATAATGTCTGAATGTATAAATAATACGCAAATTACGTCATTTATTGTATTATGAAGTTATTAATAATAATAACAACTTTGTACTTATAACTTGTATGTGATGTTACCAGTGTTATATATAAAAAAAAAAGGCATTTGATCATTTAACGTTGTACTTACAACTGTATTGAAGCAATCCGTCCCTGGTTTAGGCGCACTGTTAGGTGTGGTACTGCCTTGCAAAGGACCTGGAAACGAAGAAAAAAAAAAGAGACAATTGATGAAAAATTATGTAAAGTAACCTGTCATTGGCCAGGTTGTCTTGTATCCACAACCGGGTAGCACTTAGCCTTCACCACACTTGATATAAATGATAATAAGGCTGAAGGTAGAAGCGCACTACTCCCGGAATCCTCAATCACTGAGGAACTGGCTATCTCTAACTGCCGGAACACAATAATGCTGAAAACATCATTGTTATGGCGTCAGACTTAGATAGATGGTGGTAGCTAACCAGACGGACTAAGAACAAGTCCTCACGCAGCAGACTCAGTTGAGTCCGTGGCAAAAAAAAACCCGAGACAAACTGAAAATAGTCTGCGACAGACTGAAAATAGTCCGTGGCAGACTGAAACTAGTCCGCGGCAGACTAAAAATACTCCGCGGCTAACTATGTTTAGTCCACGGCAGACTGAAAATATTTCGCGACTAACTATGATTAGTCTGCAACACTTACAGCAGGCTATAGGTGTTCGAGCCGTTCGTGCGTAAGAGTGTTAGCGTCTTAGAGTGTTCGGGCATTAGTGTTCGGGCGTTAGAGTGTTCAGATCCTTGAGTGTTCGAGAGTGTTCGGACGTTAGTGATCGGGTCTTAGTGTTTGGGTCTTAGAGTGTTCGGGTCTTAGAGTGTTCGGGTCTTAGAGTGTTCGAGAGTATTCGGGCGTTAGTATTCGGGTCTTAGAGTGTTCGGGTCTTAGAGTGTTCGAGAGTGTTCGGGCGTTAGTGATCGGGTCTTAGTGTTTGGGTCTTAGTGTTTGTGTCTTAGAGTTTTCGAGAGTGTTCGGGCGTTAGTATTCTGGTCTTAGAGTGTTCGGGTCTTAGAGTGTTCGGGTCTTAGATTGAGCATTAGAGTGTTCGACAGTGTTCAGGCGTTTAAGTGTTCGGGCGTTGGTGTTCGGGCGTTAGTGTTCGGGCGTTAGTGTTCGGGCGTCAGTGTTCGGGCATTAGAGTATTCGACTTTTAGAGTGTTCGGGTGTTAGAGTGTTAGGGTGTAGCAGTGTTCGGGTGTTAACCAGTTACCTTTAGCCAGCAGCTTGTGTACAGGATGCGCCCCTTCGGCTAGCTTCCACAGCGTGGGAGTGGTGCCCGCCACCAGAAGGCAATCTGTCTCGTCGCGGAGACTCCAACTTGTCGTTAGTAACTAACTATATGTTTAGTAGTAAGGTAGACTGAAAATGAAGGGTACAGGGGCAAAACAAGAAATGTCACAAACAGGTTTTTTGTTTTTTATTTTATATTTTTTTTTATTTTGGTCTTGCATAATTATTTTTTATTAATTTACTGATAGGAACCTAAGTTTACTTTACAAAGATCGGCTGTAAATACAAATAAACTTTGACAAATGTTATACACAAATATACTTACATTAAAATGTAAATTACACAAAAATCTGTTTTGTGACATTCCTTGTTTTGCCCCTGTACCCTTCAAATAGTACGCAGCTAACTATGTTTAGTCCGCGGCAGACTGAAAATAGTCCGCGACTAACTATGATTAGTCTGCGACACATTACAGCAGGCTATAGGTATTCGAGCCGTTCGGGCGTTAGTGTTCGGACGTTAGAGTGTTCGGGCGTTAGAGTAACCGGGCGATAGAGTGTTCCAGCGTTAGAGTGTTCGGGCATTAGTGTTCGGGCGTTAGAGTATTTGGGGCGTTCGTGTTCGGGCGTTAGTGTTCGGGCGTAAGTGTTCGGGCATAAGAGTGTTCGGGCATTAGAGTGTTCGAGCGTTAGTGTTCAGGTCTTAAGGTGTTCGAGAGTGTTCGGGCGTTAGAGTGTTCGGGTCTTAGAGTGTTCAAGAGTGTTCTAGTCTTAGAGTGTTTGGGCGTTAAGAGTGTTCGGGTGTTAACCAGTTACCTTTAGCCAGCAGCTTGTGTACAGGATGCGCCCCTTCGGCTAGCTTCCACAGCGTGAGGGTGGTGCCCGCCACCAGAAGGCAATCCGTCTCGTCGCGGAGACTCCAACTTAACGTTACTGCAACCAAAAGTTGAGAATAACATGGTTTAAGATAGGATCTATTTGTCTAAAAGAAAAAAATAATAAGAGAAATACAAAATACACAATATAAAACAGAAAAGGTAACGATAATTTAAATTAGTAAAATAGGCCTAAAACGCCACAAAAAATTGAAATAGTAGATTGTATTACAAGGGAGCAAAATAATATATTTACGGCGAGGGCGCTATTTTGAATCCAGAGCGCAGTGAAGGATTCTAGAGTAGAATCTCGAGTGCAGCGAGTGATTCTAAAGTAGAATCCTGAACGCAGCGAGGGATTCAATATACGCCGCCCGAGGTGAAAATAATTTTGCGGCCGAGTAATACACTCTGCTTTTCATCCCCCTCTATGAGAAAAGCAGTAAAGACAACTCAAACTACCTACCTTTCTTTGTCGTTCGGATAGATCATAGCGCTAGTCAAGCAAAAAAAATTTTCGAGTTTTGAAATAAAAAAAAATTACTTAAATAAAAAAAAAATATGTTCATCAGATTCCTTATAAGTACCTATCTCCGGGGATGCCGTAGGGGGGTTGAGAATTTTGTTAGATTTTAGCTACGACTCACCGTTTACGAGACATTCTCAATTTCATAATATTTCGTTTTTGAAAATTTCTCGGTCCCGAAAAAAGTCCCGGCCCCATACAAAATCAGTTGAATTTTTTTTTAAGTACTGCACACCCTTTGCTACACTCCAACCAATGCTTCTTTAATTATGTTCTAAATTCAAATCTCATCGTTTTGGACCCTGTTATGAAGCTGTTCAAAATTCAAATCTCATTTATACCCTCTTGTCATAACAGGTAAACAATGAATCGTTTTGGACCCTGTTATTAGATAAACAATTATCGCTTTTCGAATCGATGGGATGAAAATAAATTTATTTGATGAAAAAGACGAAAAAGTCGTGTGCGTGTGTCAGAGTGCGTGCGTACATGTGTGTGTGTGAGAGAGTCCGTGCGTGCATTTGTGTGTGCGTGTGTGAGAGTGCGTGCGTGCATGTGTGTGTGTGTGTGAGAGAGTCCGTGCGTGCATCTGTGTGTACGTGTGTGAGAGTGCGTGCGTGCATGTGTGTGTATGTGTGAGATTCCGTCCGTGTAGTGTGTGTGTGTGTGTGTGAGAGTCCGTGCGTGCATCTGTGTGTGTGTGTGTGAGAGAGAGAGTCGTGCGTACATGTGTGTGTGTGTGTGTGTGTGTGTGAGAGTCCGTGCGTGCATGTGTGTGCGTTGTTGTATGTACTATGTGTGTGTGTGTGTACCTGGTGCGGGCGCCGGTAAATGCAATGCTGGCAGCGGCTGCAGTTGCAGCGCGGGGCGCGGGGAGCGCGGGGAGGCGGCGCAGCATCGCACGCAGATTCCGCTGAGGCCTATGCAGGCGGCTGCTACTAGGATTGTGCCGTCTGCAACAATACTTTCATTTCATTTCTCATCTCTCGTCTCTCAGTTCTCATTTCCCATCTCACAGTTCTCATTTCATTTTATTATGTGGAAAACAAACAGCCTACAATTATATAGCAAGTACAACATTAGATGGAGAATACGGTATTTTACTGATTTTTTTTTTATTTCTTTAAAATGTTTTTCGAAATATTAGCTACACAAAACAAGTTTTCATTTTGAATTATCTTGAATATTTTCAAAGATATAGGACTTCAAACTTTATAATTAGACAAGGACAGGACGCTATCTTAGTGACGTCAGTGGGTTAGTAGCGTCATAGTCACGCCATAGAAGATTTCGTTTTAGAAAGAGACAGCTATAGTCGTAATCAAACAGACTATAATTCTTTTATTATAAAACAGATTCAAATTATTTTTTCACATTTGGTGTTCTTAATTGCAATATTTTTTAACGTCATCATTAAATATCTACATTTCAACAACAGTAAAATACCCTATTGGAGACCAAACAAGCCTTATCGGTTTACACTTATCTCAGACAAGAACAAGACCTCTCGCAGTATCTAGATTTATGCAGATCAACGCGGAATTTGCATTATAGGACGAAACAGGAAATATAATGGTATGGGACCAATGGAAAATTGGGACACTACAAAATGGGCCCCAAGTAGCTGAATCATGAAACCCTCAAGTTTGATTGACTCTGAAAATCTGTCAAATTAGGTTCAATCGGGAATTCGAAAAACATTATACACATAAATTGACATTAATTATTTTAATTATACGCGGCGAGATTAACGCGGGATTTACATTATAGGCCGAATCAAGAAATATAATGGGATGGGACCAATTAGGAATGAACAAAAGGGGCCCAATCAGGAAACTTGTTAATAAAAATTTACTTTTATGTTATTTTAATTTTTAGTTTTTTGCATTCATAATGCAATTTTTATTACAGAAAAATGGAAAATGAAGTATTTAGAAAAAATCGACCCGTCTCACAACTAGCTCCGATGGGACTCGAACCCACGACCTTTCGCTTACCGGAACGCGGAATTTGCATTATAGACAAAATCAGGAAACATAACGGGATGGGACCAATCAGGAATTTTAAAAAATCGGCTTAATCATGACTTAGCAAAAATGAGCCCAATCAGGAATGAACAACATGGGCCCAATCAGGAAACTTGTTAATAATAACTTACTTTTATGTGCTAAAGCGGCAGTAGTGACTCTAGGCCGAGCGGGCCGGAGCGGTTCAGTGGCGGAAAGGGCGCGGGTTCCTTCCCCAGGGAAGATAGCGCCGACCAGACCGCTAGCAGTCACTACCAGCGCTCCGGGGAGACTTACACCGCTGTAGGAAAGAAAATTAAGTAAATAGATTTATTTAAATTTTTACTTTTTTGCATTCACAATGCAATTTTTAAGGTTGAAAAATGGAAAATGAAGTATTTGGAAAAAAAACGACCCGTCTCACAACCAGTCCCATCGGAGCTGGTTGTGAGACGGGTCGATTTTTTCTAAATACTTCATTTTCCATTTTTTTACATAGATTTATTCAATTCAAGGATTACGATGAAACAGAAAGGGTGGTAGCTAAATAGCCTTGACATAAAAACAAGACACTGTCACTGTTATGTACAGACGGCGGCACATCAGATTATACATGTTGACCTTAAGACCGCCTTTATGACCTACGTAATAAAAGCTGTTATCGTAGTTCAACTTGATGTGCTGTCGAGTGTACCTATTTATTTATATAATAAAAGCACACACACACAAACTACTTTTATGTATAACTAGCTTTTCGCCCGCGGCTTCGCCCGCGTGGACTACACGACGTTATCCCGCGGGAATGTGATATTTTTCCGGGATAAAAAGTAGCCTATATTCCTCTCCAGGCTACAAAGTATCTGTGTCCCAAATTTCAGCCATATCCGTTCAGCCGTTTTGGCGTGATTGAGTAACAAACATACAAACATCCAAACATCTAAACTTTCACATTTATAATATTAGTAGGAAGTAGGATAAGTAGGATATAAGTAGGATGTGTGCAAGCGAGACAGAACACACTTCTCGTTCATTCGTCAGCACGATGAATACGATGATACATAAACACAAACAAATCTTTAGCTTGTGTTGATCGCTTAAACTCTCGCTGCGTGACCTGTACTTTCCTTTCCTTTTTTCTCTTTTCTTGCTTTTTTTTCTTCTCTTTCTTTCAAAAACTTTTTCAGTAACCGAGTGGTGGAAACAAGGAGTTTGTACAAGGAAACTGGAGTTTTCAGCCTGATTAAAAAAGTGTACCCCGCAAATTTTACATTTAGTACGTAGTGGCTGTCAGTTGTCTCATATGACCATACGTATTTTTTCAAAGTGTAGGTGAGACGGAAGACAGCCACAGCCACAATGCCACAAAAAAGTGTTAGTACTGCACTCTCCAGTTACCTCAGTATTTAGTCTAAGCTCTCTGGGTGGAAATGGGGATTAAGTTGCCTGAAGAAAAGTCACAGCCCCAGTTTAAGGCGATACTCGGAAAAATTATGCTAGAGCGAGATAGCAATAAGAAAACGACGCGCGCGGGAGCGAGACCGATTTTGCAGATTACGAAAAAAACACAAAATCACTTCGTATTAAAAAACTATAGCGATTTTAAAAAAATGCTTCTATACGATCCTAAATATTATTGGTGTCCACTAATTAAACCAATTTTTAATAGTATCTGTAACCCCATTTAACCACTTGATATTTCGTATTTTAGAGGTATTTTCGAAAATAAAAAGTGTCGAGGCAAAATCATAAAATCGTGTTTCTGAAACTATACGATTCTAGATAAAGGTATGAAGAAATATATATCTTATTACCAGATTTATAACAACTCTAACCGTCCTATAGTTTTATATCAAAAAGTCCATACTTTTTCCGAGTAAATAAGAAAAATCAGTTGTCTCAACTGCCTGCCTGAACAATAAATAATAATAATTATAAAAGCTACTCACCCGAACCCCTTGAGCGTGGGCGCAGGTCTCAATAACTGGAATTTCTCCGTGATGAGAGCATCGGGCTTCTTATCTGCGACCGCCACGCGCCGTCCGTTGTGGAAAAAGATAGCGCGGATTATGTGCTCCCCTAAAACATGGAAATATATATATTTTTAATTTTTGCATTCACAATGAAATTTTTATTAAGTGCTTAAATTTTTTTTTTAAGTATTAAAGTTGTGTTAACTTTTTAAACTTTCATGGTCATTAAGTCATATTGACCAATATCAATAAGTTCCTGGCTTACCAGTCTGAGTGTGATGTGTTTGCGGATGAATTGAAGTTAATTTCAAGAATTTGTTTATTGTTTTGTGAGAAGTCAGAACCAAAATCCACCTGTGTGTGATTTTATTTCCAATAGTTTTTCTGTTATTGTTATTTATCTATGATTTAATCTTTTGTTATGTGTGTGTAATTTTACTAGTTACTGTAAGTGGCAATTTTGTTGCCGTTGTAATTATAATGAATAAAAAAAAAATAAAAAAAATTAACACTGTAAATATTAGCGAAAAGCGGGATTTTTACCATTTACGGGGGACTCGACAACAAATCAAAACATGGTAAAATTCCCGCTTTTCGTAATATTTAAAGTTGTGTGGTTGAGTCCCATCAGAGATAGTTTGTGAGTTGTGAGATGGGCTGATTTTGTCTGGTACTTAATCCCACTATCCTACTTCACTACATAGTATAAAACAAAGTCGCTTTCTCTGTCCCTATGTCCCTTTGTATGCTTAAATCTTTAAAACTACGCAACGGATTTTGATGCGTTTTTTTTTAATAGATAGAGTGATTCAAGAGGAAGGTTTATATGTACTTTTTATCCCGATATTCCCTCGGGAACGGGAACCACGCGGGTGAAACCGCGGGCGGCCGCTAGTATATTATAAATGTGAAAGTTTAGATTTAATATTTTATTTTATTGAACTTCAAATTTTACACAATACTTAAAACTTAAATTAAACACACAATCGCCAAACTGCGTGGCAGTTTGTTGGCGAAGAAAAGCACTCTAATATTCAATATTATTGTGTTTACCTACACTAGTACGTCTACCTTGTATATCATTGTAGTGTGGTAGTAGCAACAAATGCATCACAATATTAATAACATTTATATGACCTGGCGGAAAGGTTCTCGAATGGCGACCGCGAACCGGACGACGTTCCGTGGGCAGGCCCCCTACAAGGTGGACCGACGATCTGGTCAAGGTCGCGGGAAGCCGCTGGATGCGGGCAGCGCAGGACCGATCGTTGTGGAGATCCTTGGGGGAGGCCTATGCCCAGCAGTGGGCGTCTTACGGTTGAAATGATGATGATGATGATGATGATATGACCTGACATAATATTATATCTGTTTGGATGTTTGAATGTTTGTTACTCAATCACGCCGAAGATTTGGCTAAAATTTAGGACATAGATACTTTGTAGCCTGGAGAGGAACATAGGCTACTTTTTATCCCGGAAATATATCATATTCCCGCGGGATAACGTCGTGAAGTCCACGCGGGCGAAGCCGATGGCGGAAAGCTAGTCAAAGATAAAGTCTACGCCAACGATCCACAAAACATAGACAACTTGAAATTGTGAAAGTAAAAGAATATTTTTCTCCGAGTTATTGGTGAAATAAGCAAAAAAATCACATTCGTCAACGTCAACGACTACACAACGTCGTGTAGTCCACGCGGGCGAAACCAGGGGCGCAAAGCTAGTTTTCAATATGTGTAATTTATGATGTTGTGTTAACTCTAGGAGCTGTCTATTAATCACGTAAGGCCCAAACAGGGGAGGGGGGGTCCGGGAAAATAATTTCCTGGATTTGCAGTGTGAAGTAGTCCAGTTATTCAACAGATACAATCAGGGACACAATTGGTGAACCACCTCTTACTTCTTCTCGTGTGGCTGACGTCTCACTGTTCATTTGCAGTCACTATCCCTAATTGCTTATGTATTGTACTACCCTACTTTAATACATAACCAAGGGTCTGTGTGTGAATGGTGAGGCACCAGGGGCCCGATTCTCAGGCATTCGAACTTTTTCAGTGCGGAATTAATAATTAATAATTAGTAATTCGTATGTCGAACATTTTGTTTGTGGTTTCTATTGAAAAGCTAGAACGTTTCAAAGAAACTAAGCTGTCCCACATGTCAACAAATTCATTTTGACAGCTAAGTTCGTATACGAACATCTATTGGTTTTTACCACTCGTAGCGTTCGACTGGTTTTCGATCGAACTTTTTCGATTGTGAAATTCTGACAATACAGAAACTGTTTTATATTTGAATTTCGAGCTTATAAATGTGAACTTTTCTCGATTGCCTGAGAATCGGCCCCCAGCCACATGAAAATAAGTAAGAAGTGGTTCACCGAATTTGTCCCTGACTGTATAGTACGGTCGATAGGTCGCCAAAAGAGAGGTTAGGTGGAAAAAGGTCGGCATTTAATGAAACTTGGTGATGTTGTTCAGGGATGGTTAAATAACATTTTGTCAAGTATTGGACCTGTACGAAAAGAGGAGGGGGTAAACATGTACCCCAAAAGGGGTATTTTAGGCTATATCTCGTAAAGGACTTGTAATATCGAAATCTGTCATTTATAAAAGTTGTAGGGCATTTAATCCTGCATAGAATAAGATCAGATTCATATTTCTCATGCGAAAAGCATGAGCACAGGGTCCTCGAAGTTCAAAACTTTTTAATAATAAATTCCGACCTTTTTCTATCTGAAACTACCAGTCGACCTTACTAGTACTCCTACTGCCTGTAGACTGTCACAGCACTACCTGTAGCTACATGCCTTCAGTGTCAAATTAAACGTAAAGATTATTTGATCAGATCAGATATCACCTTCACATTGTTACCTGGAAAACTTGCTGAATATAAACTAGCCCACTCGTTCAATAAGTACTCCTTCTGCCCGTAGACGGTCACGTCTCCGGCTGTGGTCGCCACTAGTAGGTTCTTTCCTTCGTTATCCCACTCCAGTGCTGACACCTACAAACATGATGTATAAATAATATAGACTGTACGGATCTTTCATAATTCAGACTGATACAATAGTAATTTAATTTCAAAACTTAGGCCGACCTAACACTTGTAAGTTTTACTCACGTAAGTTACTTACGTGAGCAACTTACGATAAAATTTGCAAATTTAAACACTCTTCGTAAGTTTATTTGTATGTGTATTTATACAGTAAGTTACTTACATAAAATTTACGAAAGCAACTTACGAGTGAAATGTCGACCTTACTATAATATACACTTTCTCGTCTATATATTCTCAATACTTATTATTATTTAATCTACTAACCGCCTCTGTGGTATAGTGGTTTATACCACCAATTTCAGACCCAGAGCCGGGTTCATTGCCCAGTAGGGATACATATTGTATTCGGTTTTGTTGATGGTAGAACTTGTTTATAGTCAGCCTGACTAGCTATCACCATCTTATCTAAGTCTGACAATATAACAATGATGTTTTCAGCATTATTGTGTTTCAGCAGTTAGAGATACGATAGCCAGTTTCTCAGTGACTGAGGATTCTAGGACTAGTGCGCTTTCAGCTTCAGTCTTATCACCACTTAACATCAGCCTACCTACCATGACCATCATTATATCACGCGTTATGATATGATATGTCATGCTTACCCCACTAAGGAGTATGCAAGATATAAGCTCTTTATCATGAGTCAATAGTCGATAAAAGCCGCTCATGCTAAGCCGGCAAGTGTGATGTAGGCTTAGTCATAGCATGTTGTTAAAAGAAAGAAAATATCTAACATTAAAGAACACCTGCTAATTAAACTACTCACCGGATGAACAGTGCTAGTGACTTTGTGACTGTCCCACGGTGTATCCATATCACAAACATACACATGTCCACCCCAAGTGTCTCCGTCAGCATCGGAAAGCTCTGTAGGAGACGAGAATGCTATGATGTTACACACCGACATCGTCACTATTGGGCGAACTACTTCTGGGTCCAAGGGGCTGAAAAAGACATCGACATTATACCAAGGAAGCCGGAGCGGCCGATTTAGGCCAGGCGAATTATATAGTAATTGCTGCCTTATTTCTATAGAAATAAGATAGCATTTCAGTTTGGCCCCATTTGGCCGCCCGGGCGTTGAAGAGTGCTGAGAAACAAACAAGTGCAAATGGGTATGAATTATTTGTGTAAAAACACATTTAACAGCAAGGTGACGTAGCTAAAGATTTGTAAATTGTTTTCTAACATTTGAGGCTTTAAGATAAGATAAGATAAGATAATGCTTTATTTGCTGTAAATAGGGTAGGTTTACATTCGATAGGTTGGTCATCTTAAATTATGTGCTTTAAGCCTATTTAGCCATATTAAATAGCATGCAAAAATACAAATTACTTATATCCAATAACATTAATATTTAAATTGAACTACTATTGAATTGAATTATTATCTATACATGTCAAACGAAAATCATAAGAAATAGATATAAAACCAATGTCAAATGTAAATTATATTCAAGTAGATAATTATTAATTTATATTACGTCCATGCGTCGACCACAGCAAACTACTTATTCTTTGAGCTGCATAAACTCATCAATTGAATAAAATGTGTGTTCCAACAACCATTTACGTAATACTGCCTTAAAGCGCCTTAGGGGCAATTCCTTAAAGTCGGACGGTATTTTATTGTATATGTGTTGGGACATAGCGTGGCAATTCTTTAGAAAACGTTGAGTTTTTGGGACTATTTCTAACACTAGTTTATGTGGATCGCGCCTTGATCTTTGACATATATCTTTCGCTCTCGTAAATTTATCCGCGTTTGTCTTAACAAATACCGCCACCAGGGGGGTGTCACTCCGCAGTTTAGGTACGTTCGGCCGGCGCGCCTGCCGGCAGGCGAATGGCAGAAGGATGCCGCTCGGCTCGTACGCTCCACGTTCGCGCGTAAAACGATCGATCATTTCTGTGATTTTTGTGCACCGAACAATGACTACTAAACGTTCTTATAATCCGTATATAAGATAGTGTTGTGTTTACGGGTGTCTAAATAAAAGAAATAACAAAAGAAACAACAAAACCGAACTCGCAAGTCGCTCGCAACCCTAACCAGCGAGCGAGCTGTTTGAGGCATTCATAGAAATAGAAACGCTCGCGCGTAGCTATTGGGTACAGTTTTGCTTGCATGCGCGAACTCTAGGTTATTATAACAGTAGGCAAGCGATGACAAAGCAACCGGAATTGGACTTTATTTCCCCGCAGAATGATTTATTTTCATTTGAATGAGCTTGCAGAGTGAGTCTTCTGTGCCTTAGCACTATTACTTATTCTGTGCCGCCACCTCAAAGATATAGAGGCTAGGTAGAGACAATATCTTTAATGTTTTAAAATAGGGTCTGCATGATACATCTGGAGCTATATCACAGATAGCCCTAACACATTGCTTTTGTGCAATAAATAATTTTTTTATGTGTTTACCATTTCCCCATATTACCAAACAATATCTAAAAATGGATTCGATATATGCAAAATAGGCAGTAATAGCCGTACTTGTACCTGCTATTTTAGTTAATTTATGTAGAGCAAATGTAAAACTATTTATTTTACTACGAACTTTCTCAATTTGCTCTTTCCAGGAAAATGTCGTGTCTATTAAAAGGCCTAAAAATGTTGCAGTTTTAACATTATGTAAAACATGTCCATCGAAGCAAATGTCAAGTGATTTATTATTAAAATTATTAAAGTTAAGTATGTTAGTCTTTAGTAAATTTATTTTAAGATTATTATTTTTAAGCCATTCTAATATTAATGTCAGAGTATTTTTTATGTCAATTTTATGCTGTTCCAATGTCAATTTTTTATCAGTAGTCACTATAGCAGATATATCATCAGCAAGTTAATAAGCAGTTAATAAGCCTTTAATTCAGTTTAATGAATATGAAAACACTGTACTAACTTGTCGAAGTGTGGTGGCTCGCATTTTAGCGGTTTACGCCTCATAGAATAAAGCAGCTCCATAGCTGGGAAGTTCTTTTCATATAAATGCAGTTGATGGGGTATTTAATTAGTAATTTAAGATTTATTTCGCACAAATTCACAACATCCAACAGCTTCTTTCACTTGTGTGCGTTTCGTTATTGCATGTTTTTGACTTTTGACAGCTGTCACTGTCATCGTTGATATTTTAAATTGCGTTTAGTTCTATACCCCCGTAGTTTCTCGATTATAGATTTAAGTTCTTGACTACACACCTTCGATCACTGACCTCTATTATACCCAAAATTATATTCTACCACTGGAATGGGTGACGTAAAATATTTTTGTGATCATTTGAGTATCGCCATTTTGGCGCTGTAGGCAGATACGATGGTACATGGAACTAACATTAGTGATGTTCTTAGGTCGACTGTGGTAATGATAATATATCGATGATAATAAACATAATAAATGTTTTTTTTACAATCTATGCCCATAGTAAATTTCTTAAGAAACTGTCTACATGAACTTGATAACGGATAATATATACTTAAATACTTTTTTGTTTGTAAATACGTGTGTTACGTTCTGGCCCGGCCACGGCGCCGGCGGCGGCGTCAATTAAGGCTGTAAACGGTACGGATACGTACTTCGTACAGTGACCTGGTACCTGCTGGTACCTAATTAATTACTTACTACGTATTAGCATAATTTTGGAAAAAATCGACTTGTATTACAACTAGTTCGAATGCTCGAGAGCATTCACGAGGACAGTAAAAAAAAAAAAAAAATAGTTTATTGTCTTTATCAGTATTTATACAAAAGGAAACGAAGGGTAGGAGTTTCTCTTTGAGCTTTAAGGCCTGTGATGAGAAACTCCGCTCCTCCTTAATGACTAAACACCAAAGAATGACATGATTGACATAAAAATAAAATAACAAAAACAAAATAGCTAAGAAAAATGTTATATATAATATTGTTCAGGTCGCATAGTTTGACTGTAAGTACGTATGTATGTATGTGTGTGTGTGTGTGTGTGTGTGTGTGTGCCTGTATGTGTGTGTTGTGGGCGATTTTGTGCTGTCTAAGATATGTCGTATGTGTATATGTATGTCTTGGTGTATTACACTATAATTAAAAGCATTGTTTCAATCTCATCCCACGATTTAAATTTCAGCCATTCGGTAATAAGTTTTTTAATTTCTCTGCCCGTTTTGTCATAAATAAATATTTCTTTGTTGATTGTATTATATAGGTGTGCAGATTGAGTATCGAATTGTATTTGCGCAAATTTTGTCCTAACTCTTGATGCATGGGCTACTACAAATTTTCTACTTTTGTTGTAAATGTCAGTGTTAAACTGCAATACATATAACTTTCTTACTGACAAAACGTTACTCAGCTGATAAAGGCTTTCAGTTGGAAAGCGGATTTTTTTAAAAAACATCACCTTCAAAAGACATCTTTGAGCACGTTCTATCTCCAAATACTTAGTTTTTCCAGCACCTCCCCATACAGTAATGCAATAGGCTAAAACAGATTGTACTAGAGCCGTATAAATAGTGTTCAGCAAATTTTCGAGGAGGCGCAATTATCTTCAGTTACTTTTGGTACAACATGGCGTAATGTTTTAAATATCCATACTAATTTTCTGATTTTGTTGCTAACATATTCTATGTGCGGATACCACGACAGCCGACTATCAAGCATAACTCCTAAATATTTAATTTTGTTTACTTTTTCTATTTTTTTACAAGAGCAGTTATTGTTACTGATGGCATTTTCACACTCATGAATTGAAATATCAAAGTAAAAGATCGTGGGTTTGAGTTCCATCGGAGTTAGTTGTGAGACGGGTCGAATTTTTCTAATACTTTATTTTCTATAGTTTCAATAAGTAATAAAAACTGCACTGTGAATACAAAAAAGTAAAATAATTTATTCTTGATTTTTCTGATATTTGAGAGGTTTTTCTCGTTACGATTACGTGAGTGTAGCTGTGACTCAATTTAATTTACTTGTGGGCGGTGCCGCAAAGAAAATTCCAATAGTAAATAGGTTAAGATGTATTTTGATAAGAACACAAGGCAGAAAACGAAAAACACAAGAGAATGACAAGTATAGTGTAAGGAGTGAAGTACATAGGATAGAAAAGTAGGAAAACCAAGATATTGTATAAAAACCTTAAAAAAGTATTTACATAATTTTATTAGTTTATATCAAAATTATTACACAGGCGCGCCACATCACTCCCCCGCTAGATCGTGACTACGGTCGACAAACCGATCAGGGAGACGCACTCTTCTTCCGCTGGCCGTCCGTTTGATCTCTTCGTGAGGCTTCCCTGGATCAGTGGTCTCGCGGGACATATAGGCCGGCTTGAGCCTGTCAATTGAGACGTTGACATTCTTGGCGTTGACCTGAATCTCAAAAAACTTCAGCTGCCTGCTGACGACTCTGTAAGGTCCAACGTACGGTGGCTCCAAGGCTCCTCTTAATCGATCCTGACGGAGGAAGACATGGGATGCAGTGTGAAGGTCCCGTGGCACATAGAAGGCAGATGTGGAGCGCCAGGACGTTTGACGTGGTGAGAGCTTCGCCATGCACGCGCGAAGTCGTGTCGCGTACTGGGTGGCGTCAGCTGTCAGGAAATCGTCCTTTGGAGACAGGAACTGGCCAGGCAAACGAAGAGGCTCGCCGTAGACCAAATCAGCCGGGGAAGCTTGAAGATCGTCCTTCCAGGCACTGCGCATACCCAGAAGCACAAGAGGAAGAGCTTCAGTCCACTGCGGAGAATCGTAGCACATTATGGCCGCCTTGAGCTGGCGGTGAAGTCGCTCGACGATACCGTTGGCCGCTGGATGATAGGCGGTCGTGCGAAAGTGTCGAGCACCGACCAAAGCAGTGAGGGCTTGGAAGAGGTGACTCTCAAACTGGCGTCCGCGGTCAGTGGTCACGCGCTCTGGACAGCCAAATCTGGCAATCCAGCCAGACACGAGGGCAGCAGCACAGGACTCGGCGGTGATGTCCCTGAGAGGATACGCCTCAGGCCACCGGTGTGAACCTGTCGATGACGGTGAGGCAGTACCTGAATTCAGAGGACTGGGGCAGGGGCCCTATGATGTCGAGGTGTATGTGCGAAAACCTCGAGGATGGAGGAAGGAAAGATGAAAAAGGCGAGAAGGTATGGCGGGAAACCTTAGATTGCTGGCATTTCAAGCATTGCCTAGCCCACTCTCTGCAGTCCTTACGAATCCCTGGCCACACAAATCTTTGTGCTACCAGTCGCACTGTAGCTGAACTTCCAGGGTGATGCAAATGGTGCAGCATATCGAAGACTTGCCTGCGGAAGGTGGGAGTGACAAATGGACGAAGTGCAGGACCGGACGAGTCACAATACACTGGAATGTCACTGGACTCTGTGGGAACTCTCAACAGTCTCAAAGCAGTACCATGTTTCAACAGCTCCTGCAACTCTGGGTCTTGCTCCTGAGATTCTGCCAAGGACTGGTAATCAAGAGTAGGTGTGGTCACCTGCTCCACCCGCGATAGTGCATCAGCCACTATGTTCTCTCGACCGGGTATGTAACGAATATCCGTGGTGAACTGTGAGATGAAATCGAGATACCGGAACTGCCTAGGTGAGCACTTGTCCCTGTTGAGACGAAACACAAAAGTAAGAGGCTTGTGATCCGTAAACACGGCGAACGTTCTTGCTTCAACCATGTGGCGAAAGTATTTGATGGCTTCGTACACTGCCAGCAGTTCTCGATCGTACGGGCTATACTTCTTTTGCGAAGGTTTAAGTTTCTGAGAGAAGAACGCTAATGGTTGCCAGTCCTTGTCCTTAGTGCGTTGCTGTAGCACGGCTCCTATAGCCATATCTGAGGCATCCGTGACTAAAGTCAACTCAGCAGTAGGATCGGGGTGTGACAGAAGGGCAGCCTGAGAAAGGGAAGTCTTACACCTCTCAAAAGACTGCAGTAACTGCGGCGTCATCTCGATCGGCTGTGAACCCTTAATCCGAGGGCCAGCCAAAATGTCTGTCAAAAGTGCCTGAATCTGAGCTGCGTTGGGAATAAAGCGACGGTAAAAATTAAGCATACCTAGAAATCGCTGAAGTTCCTTAACAGTGCGTGGTCCTTAACCTTCGTCTCTAACGGTTTCGTACCGGCGGCTGAAACTTGATAGCCCAGGAAAGTTACTTCGCGCTGACCGAATTTGCACTTAGAAGGGTTGATGAGTATCCCGTACTGCTTCAAACGTTCAAACAGCTGTCGCAGATGCTCTCTATGCTGGGCAGGAGAAGAGGAAACACCAGAATATCGTCGATGTACCCATAGCAGAAATCGAGCCCTAGGAGGACTTCATCGACGAATCTCTGAAAGGTTTGAGCAGCATTCCTTAAACCAAAAGTCATATACGGGAACTCGTACAATCCGAACGGCGTTGTGATGGCAGTTTTGGGTATGTCAGGAGGATGTAAAGGGATCTGATTGTACGCCTTCACAAAATCTATGGTGGAGAAAATGGAACAACCAGAGAGTTGGTAAGAGAAGTCTTGGATGTGACGAACGGGGTAGCGGTCCGGGTTAGTCCTGGCGTTGAGCGCGCGGTAGTCACCACACGGCCTCCATCCGTCGTCCTTCTTTCTTACCATATGCAGAGCAGAAGACCAAGGACTCTCTGAGCGTCTGGCTGTACCGCAAGAGAGCATGTCCTGGAACTCCTTCTTCGCAGCTTGGGTGCGAACTGGATCAAGCCGTCGAGGTCTGCAAAAAACGGGTGGGCCAGGAGTCGTTCTGATAAAATGTACAGTATTGTGCTTGGGAGGATGATGAACACCTGCAGGTCTCGTGATCTCTGGGTACTCTCGCAGCAAATTGTGAAACTCAGTCTCACCAGAAATAACCTTGACTGAAGCGACGTCGTCGTCAGTAGGATTAGTAGTGGTTGCTGCTACGGAAAGATTCGTGATACCGTCGACCAAGCGCTGGTTTCTGCAATCGACAAGCAAGCGGAAGTGCGACAGAAAATCAACTCCAATGATTGGCCTTGTGACGTCCGCTATTATAAAGTTCCAAGTAAAATCTCGCCTGAGTCCCAAGTTAAGGTGAAGAAGTACAGGTCCATAAGTATGAATAACAGTACTATTCGCAGCGACGAGATCATATTTCGACTTGGTGCAGGGCGTCTTGACAGATGATCGCGGGAAAACACACAAGTCTGAGCCAGTGTCCACGAGAAACTGCATTTTCGATGCGCGATCAGTGACGAACAGGCGGCCTGTTGTTGATTGGCAGTCATTGGCCGCTACTTCCGACTGCCCTGAGTGTTTTCCGAAGAGTAGAAGCTACATGGCTGCTTGCACTTGTTTGCTTTGGCTCCGTACGTGTAGTGGTAGAAGCAATGAGGATGACCGGCTGGTGGTTGTTTCGGTCTGGAACGGCTGCGGGAGCGTTCATACCTCCTGGAACGGGACCTCGAGCGTGAACGTTCTGAGTCCTCTAACCTTGTGGACAACATAGCTACTTGCCTAGTCAGCTCGGATACTTGCTTCGTCATTTCGTCCAGAGGTGTTATCGGTAGTGCTGGAGGTACAGAAGTACTGGCTACTTGAGGTGTCGATGGTACGATCTCATGTATTTTGTCCGCGAGCTCACTCAGCTTGTCCAAGTCTAGGTCCATTTGCGAAGCAATGACGGTCTGAATATTTTGCGGCAACCGTTATTTTTCGACACAATTATACAGTTCAACCAATCAGGGTTTTCGTGCTCTTTCGGGGTCACCAAATGTGGGCGGTGCCGCAAAGAAAATTCCAATAGTAAATAGGTTAAGATGTATTTTGATAAGAACACAAGGCAGAAAACGAAAAACACAAGAGAATGACAAGTATAGTGTAATGAGTGAAGTACATAGGATAGAAAAGTAGGAAAACCAAGATATTGTATAAAACCTTAAAAAAGTATTTACATAATTAGTTTATATCAAAATTATTACACAGGCGCGCCACATACTCAATAAATAATAGTACTAGACAGATGGTTACTACATTTAAATCATCATTACGCACTATTATAATTAAGTTGTAATGATCGAAGCGAAATAAGTTTCAACAAAAAGTTTAATTTAGCTTTCAATTTAAAAAAAACGCATCAATATCGGCCCAGCCGTTTAGGAGCTACGTTGCCTCAGACGTTTTGAAACCTCAGACAGACAGGCAGACAGATACACACAAACGTCAAACTTATAACACCCCTCTTTTTGCGTCGGGGGCTTCGAACATATAAACCCTAGATACAGCGTAAACGCACAGAAAGTGAAGCCACCAACGAATACCCAATTCAAAATTGGGCATTAGATCGCCTCAGTAGTCATTTGACGGCCCGGCGAAACGATGCCTAAATGTGCTGAGAAGATAAATAAATAAATAATAAATAAATATTTTCTTACAATCACACCAATTATCTAAGCCCGTAGTTAATTTCTTAAGAAACTGTGTCTACGTGAACTTGATAACGGATAAATATATACTTAAATACTTTTTGTTTGTAAATACATACTTAATATACCTACATAGAAAACACCCAGACCAAGACAAATAGACATGTTCATGCACACAAATATTTGTCTTGTTCGGGAATCGAACCCAAAATGATGCGATGCGCAAAAACAACTCAAAAAAAGGAAAAAAAGAGATGTAATATAATATTTTCAGTCAGTATTGAACGTAAGTATAATTGCACAATTAATTTAAAGTCAAACATGTACTGAAACTATCATAATTTCATTATTTATACTAAAATATTGCAATATTCCTTGCCGCGCAACCATTTCTTCTATTTGCGCTAATAAGACAGAGATGCAAACATGACGAAATACGATTCGCTGTTCTAGCGTCGGCCGACCATCTGAGCTTTCCATGTAATAAGATCGTAAGTACTACCATGCCGACTGAATTTAAATCCAATTACTGTTGCTTAGGGTCGAATATCAAATGTGGTGACGGCAGTATTCGGAATCGATATATCTATAAGTATAACTACTATACGAACAAGCCGGGTTCCGGAAAGGCTACAGTACCATAGACCACATTCATACGCTGCGGCAAGTTATACAGAAGACCGAAGAGTATAACCTGCCACTTTGCTTGGCGTTCGTGGACTATGAGAAAGCCTTTGATTCGATCGAGACCTGGGCCGTGGTGCAGTCTCTCCAGAGGTGCCAAATAGACTACAGGTATATCGAGGTGCTGAGGTACCTATACCAAAACGCCACCATGTCGGTCCGATTACAGAACCAGAGCTCTAATCCTATCCAACTACAGCGAGGTGTGAGACAGGGAGATGTCATCTCTCCCAAACTGTTCACAGCTGCGTTGGAGGATATTTTTAAGCTGCTGGACTGGAAAGGATGCGGCATCAACATCAATGGCGAGTACCTAACACATCTACGGTTTGCCGATGATGTAGTTCTTATGGCTGAGACCTTGGAAGACCTGAACACAATGCTCGAAGATCTCGGTAATGCTTCGCAAAGAGTGGGTCTTAAGATGAACATGGACAAGACGAAAATCATGTCCAATGCCCATGTTGCACCCGCTCCAGTTAATGTTGGGAACATTACACTCGAAGTTGTTGACCACTATGTTTACCTAGGACAGACGGTCCAGTTAGGTAAGTCCAACTTTGAGAAAGAGATCTCTCGTCGAATCCAGCTCGGATGGGCAGCGTTTGGGAAGCTCCGACATATATTCGCGTCCGAAATACCTCAATGTCTCAAGACGAAAGTCTTTGACCAGTGTGTGTTGCCAGTAATGACCTATGGAAGTGAGACGTGGTCTTTTACTATGGGTCTCATAAGAAGGCTCAAAGTCACCCAGCGAGCAATGGAGAGAGCGATGCTTGGTATTTCCCTGCTCGATCGAATCAGAAATGATGAAATCCGCAGGAGAACTAAAACAACCGACATCGCTCGAAGGATTGCATCATTGAAGTGGCAGTGGGCGGGACACATAGCGCGGAGAACCGATGGCCGTTGGGGCGGAAAGGTTCTTGAATGGCGACCGCGTGCCGGACGACGTTCCGTGGGCAGGCCCCCTACAAGGTGGACCGACGATCTGGTCAAGGTCGCGGGAAGCCGCTGGATGCGGGCAGCGCAGGACCGATCGTTGTGGAGATCCTTGGGGGAGGCCTATGCCCAGCAGTGGGCGTCGTTCGGCTGACATGATGATGATGATGATGATGATGATGATAACTACTATGTAATGACAGCGATGTTGGAATCACTTTTTCAAGCGCATTTAGTATGGAATTGTGTATCTAGGGTTTATATGATCGAAGGTCGGGGGCACAAATTATATAGACTAGTACAGATAGGAATCAAGCCTTATAGCGGCCGTTTGTTAGTGAATGACGGACCCCGATTAGAGTTTGACAACATAGTGCTGCCAGAACTATCGACACCCTTGATTCGTTATCGATAGTTGTGCAAATTATCGACGTTTGGTACAACCCTAGTAATATATTATTTTAATTAAATTCTGCTCAAATAAAAAACACATTTGATGAAAGAAGGCATTTATATATATTTATTACTTGAAATTATAATTTTATTAAATACAAAGTACATAAGTATAAGTTGAGATTTATACAAGACAAAGAATGAGAGTAATGAAATTACTTACTAAATTAACTAAGAAATAATACTTTATCAGTCACAAGAAAAATTAAACTGCTTGCAAATATTTATTACGCACAAATGCTAATGCTATTTTTCCTAGTAGTTTTATTTAGTATCTGCCATTTCGTTATTTACTGTTAATATCACTTTCAATGCAAGACGCAATAACCTAATTCTAATAGTTAAACATTTAATGCAGTAAGTAATCAATATAGCAACTAACAGCAGTAATTTGCACCATATTTCTGATTTGATAACTTATTACCGCAAGAATAGGCAGACACGGGCATCTTCGCAGCACTCCACGAACCTCGTTGAGACTCAAGTTATCTGAAAAGATTAGATTTGGTTAGTATAGATTCTACATATTGTTACTATAATCTGCCATAACATTTTATAAACAAATAAGTGATAGTTGAACTGAAAAGTTTGTAAATCAAGAAAGAGTAGTGTGTATAAAGCACATTTTGTTTGTTGTGCCGCTATGCACAAGTTATAGATAATCAATGTTTATACCTAGTTAATAACTGTTATTAAGTAGATAAGCTTTGTACATAGACTGATGAGAGGTAGTATATATAATTAAGTAAAATCTAAGATAGTAGGTAGCAGTAACAGTTATAACATAGTCATAAGGTAATCACAATAAACCATCATTCGTACCGACAACAATCATATATTATCCCACCAGTACATCACTACATAGTATAAAACAAAGTCGCTTTCTCTGTCCCTATGTCCCTTTGTATGCTTAAATCTTTGAAACTACGCAACGGATTTTGATGCGTTTTTTTTTAATAGATAGAGTGATTCAAGAGGAAGGTTTATATGTACTTTTTATCCCGATATTCCCACGGGAACGGGAACCACGCGGGTGAAACCGCGGGCGGCCGCTAGTTTGTTATAATTCTGTTCTGTTTGTCAGAATCAGAAATATGAATTTGATGATAAGGCATTTTAAATGTTTTAACAAAGTTATTGAATTACTTACACTGTTGTTTTCTCTTGACTTGGTATTAACAACTTCACTAAATTGAAACTTGTTAAATGTGACAACTGATTATTTAAATTTAATCCCAAGTAATCTACTGTGCTTTACCAATATCACCATATGATTCGCCTGAATGTGTTGAACAGTTGTGTCGCCTTTATGTTCCGGAAAACTATATAAGAATACGTTCTGGTCGTAGACATCGTCTGTTCGCGCCCCCGCCGTGTCGTACGGTGGCACGCGCGCAGTCTCCATTATGTCGTATGCATGAAGCACTAAACGCGCTCCTGGTAACTTTTCCAGAAATCGATATATTTTTTGATAATCCAAAAATGATTACAAATCGAATGTAACTACCAAATTGTATTTTTTTTTTTTTAGTTTTATAAATGTAAACTGTGTACCTACAATATTTCTGTAAGTAATTATGTAATTGGGTTTTTATCCGTTTAATTATGTTTAATAAATAATAATAATAATAAAAAAAAAAAAAGTCGTCAACGTGACAGGACATTCTTTTCCCATTTTACTATTTAATATTTTATTCAGAGTTTATAATATTCATTCAGACTGCAAGACCATAATTATTAATTACTCAATATTACCTTTTACAATACCAAAGAGAAAACCTACCTACACTGAAATAGAAATACTGACAAATTCACAATGAATACTCCAATGACATTTGAAAATGTCATTACCATAGTACCAAACCAAACAAATTGAAAAGAATGCAACATAAAATATGTTGACGAGAAGCAGAGCAGCACGCTCAAGACCTCCGGGCTCGTCACCTCGCTCCGCCTCGCAGTTGTCGGCAACTATCTCAGTGCCGTGTGTCCAGCTGACATCTGCAGTTGCGTCGAGCGATAGTGACGAGTACTTCTCTCCGCCGTCGTCGCCACCACCTGTACGCCGGAGGAGGGGCCGGCCACCGAAGGGTTTGGGGCTTCTGGGGCAATCGGCTCCGGTCAGGGCCCCCGCTCCCGGTGGAGTGCAGCGCATGCGATGGACATTATCCATTAATGAAAATGTCATGCGCGCATATTTTGAGGCAACAGAGGCAGGAACTAATCTTACTGCGTATCGTGTTCGGATGCTTTCTCTGTTTCAGGCTCTCGAACCATCTATCAACGTTTCGGCTCAACGACTGTCGGATCAGGTGCGAGCCATTCAACGGGGTCACTTGTTGGATGACTCCGTACTTGATCGGCTTCGTACAGAGGTGCAACGTAACCATATCAGTACTACTGCATCGCAGGCGGCAACTCAAGCTTCTGCCGCGACCACATTGCAAGCTGACGTTGCTGATGGTGGTGGTGGAGATGATATGGTTACTACTGTAAGTCCCCAATACAATGATATATTGAGGAGTACTCTTGAAGATGTAGTTCTGGAATTTCGATCGACTTCGATTCACCTTAGACCTCGGCTTCCGCGTTTTCCCATGCACAAAAAAAATAGGGCGCTGATGTGTGCTTTAGATTCACTACTATCAAATTACTTTGATAGTAGTGAAGACCTGGCTGATACTCATTCGATCTTGTATTGTGCGGCTATTACGGCTTGTCGTGTTGCTCATGTCAAATTTCCAAATACTGACACAGCAACACGCCCTCGTCTGGCTGTACCAGCCTGGCAGTGTAGGATTGAACGTCGTATCAGTGAGGCTAGGGTACTCATCGGTAAGCTCAGCTGCTTTAGGGAGGGCAACATGCGCCCTAGGGTCATGCGCTTTGTGAAGCGTGCATTCCTGGGGACTGGTATTAGTCCTCAAAATTACATTTCATGTGTCACAGAGCGCATCGACTTCCTGAAGCAGAAAATTTGTGCATGGGCTAATCGTATTCGAAGGTATAGGGTGCGAGTCGATCGCTTTACTCAGAACCGCATGTTCGAGAGAGATCAACGATGTATTTATGCATCCTGGGAGCGATCGAATCAGAGTGATACTGATATGCATCGGCCGGATGATGATGCCATGATTTCTTTTTGGCACAACATCTGGTCTGTGCCTGTCACTCACTCTGAAGGCGCGTGGATAAGGGATGTTGAGCGATCGTGTGAGCTTATACCTGAGATGAATGAAGTAACCATTGACTACCAAGACGTAGTTTGTGCAGTTCGTTCCTTACCCAACTGGAAATCTCCAGGCCCGGACGGACTGCACAATTTCTGGTATAAATGGTTACCTAGCTCGCACGTTTGCTTAGCATCTCAATTTCAAAGTGCTTTATTATCTCGATCGCTTCCAGAATTTATGACAACAGGCATAACCCATCTGCTCCATAAATCTGGTAGTACTGCGGACCCTAAAAACTATAGACCTATCACCTGTCTGCCAACAATTTATAAAATTCTTACGTCCATTTTGAGGTCGAAGATTAATAAACACATTGATCAAAATTCTATTATGTTCGCCTCTCAAAATGGATGTAGGAATGGGGCCCGTGGTACTAAGGAGCTACTCCTCATTGACATGGCTATTAACCAACAGGTTCGTCGAAACCGAAAGAACCTGTCGACTTCCTGGATAGATTATAAGAAGGCCTATGATTCCGTGCCGCATTCGTGGCTCATGAGGGTGCTGGAGTTGTATAAAATTAATACAACTCTACGCACTTTCTTGATGTCGTGCATGCGAAAATGGAGAACCGTCCTTTTCTATCCAGGATCTCGACGGGTTCTAGGTCAGGGCGAGCCTATAAAAATAGAGCGAGGTATCTTCCAGGGTGACGGTCTGAGTCCATTGTGGTTCTGTCTGGCCTTGAACCCTCTGAGTACACTTCTCGAGAGTTCAGGATTAGGCTACCGTTTACGGAGAAATGGTCAAGTAATATCACACCTGCTATACATGGATGACCTGAAACTATTTGCCCATAGCAGTTGTCATTTGACAGCGTTACTGAAGGTTACTGAAGCTTTCAGTAATGCCATTAAAATGGAATTTGGTGTGGACAAATGTGCAGTCATGCATGTAAAGCGTGGTCAGATAATGGAATCCACGGGTATACAACTCTCGGATTCTATTAATCTTAGATCTCTCTCCGTTAACGAAACCTATAAATATTTAGGTATGTCACAGGCATTAGGCATCAACGATGCTGACATGAAACAGTCGTTGCGTGAGCGTTTCTTGGGGCGCCTCTCAAAAGTCCTTAAAAGTCTTTTGTCTGGCGGAAACAAGGTTCGCGCATACAATGGATGGGTCATGCCGGTACTGATGTATTCCTTTGGCATACTTAAATGGACTCAAACTGAACTGGATGCCCTGGATAGAAAAGTTCGTACATTGCTAACAGCACACCGCATGCATCACCCACGTTCATCGACCATGAGATTGTATATCCCGCGGAAGTGCGGTGGTCGTGGCTTCTTAAATGCTAAGACGTTGCATAACCGCGAGATATGCAATCTTAGGGAGTATTTTCTCCAAGTCGATATTGGGTCTCATAGAGATGTAGTTGCTGTTGACAATGGACTGACTCCTCTATTTTTAGCAAAAGAAAACTGGCGCAAACCTGTAGTACTTAGTACTTCCGACCGCAGCATTGTGTGGCAAAGCAAGGAGTTACATGGCAGATTCTACCGGGCTCTCCATGGGCCCGACGTAGATTTATTAGCCTCAGTATCCTGGCTCCGTTTTGGTGATCTTTTTGGTGAAACCGAAGGTTTTGTCTGTGCAATTATGGATGAGGTTGTGATGACGAATAACTACCGAAAGTATATCCTAAGGGATGGCACAGTGGATATTTGTCGAGCGTGCCATCGTCCGGGTGAATCCCTTAGGCATATAATCTCCGGTTGTTCTCGTCTCGCAAACGGCGAGTATTTGCATAGACATAACCAAGTGGCCAGGATAATACACCAACAACTTGCTTTGAAACATAGTCTTGTGGCATCCGAGGTGCCGTACTACAGGTATGCACCAGAACAGGTCCTTGAAAATAGCCATGCCACATTGTATTGGGATCGATCTATCATTACAGACAGGACTATTGTAGCTAATAAGCCTGATATTGTATTGATAGATCGACACGAACGCAGCGCAATAATTGTTGATGTCACTGTTCCCCATGACGACAACCTTGTGAAAGCTGAAAAAGATAAAGAAAACAAATATCTTGATTTAGCCCACGAGATTGTTGACATATGGGACATTGATTCAGCAATTATTGTTCCGATAGTCATATCTGCCCATGGTCTAATAGCCAAGAGCCTCGATAAACACCTTAAGAGGCTTGCGTTAGGTGGATGGATCGGGAGTCAGATGCAGAAGGCAGTACTTCTGGACACGGCCCGTATAGTGAGAAGGTTCCTGTCTCTGGATCCTTAACCATCGGTAGCCGGGACCCTGATCTTGCTGCCGTTGGGGAACTGCATTTTTGTATTTTTAAATGTTATATTTTTTAGTGTTATACATTGTAAAAATTTAATGTTTAGAAATATAATTTTGTAAGTATTTAAAATGTAATAAAGGGAATAATAATAATAATGATATCACTTCTAAATATATGTTGAAATAAGGTATTAGGAAGGTTTTTTTTAAGAAAACTAATCAATAATTAATTACACATACCTACTTACATTCATATAAAAAGAATAAACAAACATTACCTAAAAAAACGCTAAATTACGCTTTCCGGGCGACTGCTCTAACCACTGAGCTACGGAGTCGTTCGTAACGACTCCGTAGCTCAGTGGTTAGAGCAGTCGTTCGTAACGACTCCGTAGCTCAGTGGTTAGAGCAGTCGCCCGGAAAGCGAAAGGTCGTGGGTTCGAGTCCCATCGGAGCTAGTTGTGAGACGGGTCGATTTTTTTTTAAATACTTCATTTTCCATTTTTCAGTAACAAAAATTGCATTGTGAATGCAAAAAACTAAAAATTAAAATAAGAAACATTACCTATCTTTCATTCATAACTTCTTCTTCAACATGTCAATGACAAGTACAAAATCATATGTTGTTGGCCCAAAACTGTGCCACTCTCACCGCATTATCTGCAGCCAACATGAGGTCCTCACCCGTGGTCCCACCCAGGTGTCCAGGCATGCATGCAGAGCAATCAATGAGGTGGGCCATGGTCTGTGGAGTGTAACCACACCTGCACGCGAGATCCGTGTTACTGGTGAAGCCCCACCTGGACAGATTGTCTTTACTTCGACCAACTTGGGTATGGAGTCTATTTAAAGATCTCCATAATGATCTGGGAAGTTCAAGGCCAGGAGAGAGCTTTTCCTGGATGAACACATATGGGTGTGGAAGGGTAGCAGAGTTTTCCCACAGTTTAACTTTGGTTGAAGAGGCCTCCGTGGTGCCAGGCATGACGCACTTGTAAAAACTATTGCGACTCTTTAGCCTTTGATAAATTTCATAACTTTCTGAGAAACCGAATCTTCTTTACTCCGGTTAAGTTGTGAACTGTATTTTCTTTTGTTTTGGTTAGTTTTAAGAAATATAAAGTTGCCTCTTGAAATTACCTAAAACAACAAAACTCAAATTTAGGTTAATGTAATAAATATTTTTTACATAAAACTACGTAAATAGATTTACTTACGTGTACCGAAGGCATCTTCGAATAATGTATCCATATTTCTGTGTAAAGAAATATCTGAGAAAAAGTGGAAAAACATCTAAAGAATACTAGTTATACTAGAAAACCGAAATGAGTAAAAAAAAACACAAACTAAATAAACGTCATCTTGAAATTCTTGAAAAAAGTGACAGCCTTAATTTTAGCCAATGGGGGCACCCCAACAAAATGGCGGTCTTAATTATAGCCAATGAATGGGTATCGGGGCTACCGGCCACTAAGTATTGACCTATTCTATGGGTGATTCCAACGCCTGGTCGGGGGTTTAAAAGAGCTTCAAATGTTTAATGAAATAGAAATGGAAATGGAAATCGTTTATTTAGCACCATAATTACAACTAAAAACATACAATAAATGAAACCCATGTCCATATCCATATTTTTAGCTGGTACAGCCCCTAGCATGCATGACCATAATTATATCACGCGATATGATAATAGCACGTCATGCTGTCTTGCTTACACTTTAGTGGGGTAAGCAAGACAGCATGACGTGCTATATCATATCGCGTGATAAAAGCCGCTCGTGCTAGGCCGGCAGGGGCAGAAAAGATTGTCGATCTGTAATTTGTAGTTTTCTTCATAGTCTGCCGATGAAAAATTTCGTAAAATATAATCTTGGCACAATCGATCGATTAAGTTCTTTTAAAATAGCAGCATTCAGGAAGCCCTATTTCTGTAACTAGCTTCATGTGCAAACTCGTTGTGCATGAAGTTAGCTGACGTCCGTCAACAAACCCGGGCAATGCCCTTTCATTATTGAGTTGTGTTTCCGAACGTAGACGGTTCTTGTAAAAATGGCGGATGGTTCAATGTCGTGCCGAGTTTATGTCGTGTAAAATGATTACGTTAAATATTTGTGAATTTTATGTGAAAATGTGATATCAATGAATTAAAACCTGTGGTGTAGTGCTGTTCAATTGTGTTCCAATATGTGTCGGACAGGGATATGCCGCTTCGGGTTCGGTACTTGGATTTTCTTGGTGGTCTGTCTACATTTGTTTACATTCGCTAAAGGTAAGTTTCTTTCCAAATTTGGCTTTTTGTTATCGATCGGCGGAGTAAAACTGTCGCATTACCATACAAACGATTATTATAGTCTAATAATTTACATGTACGTCTTACAGAAATGCAAATTATTGAGGTATTTATATCTGTATCGGTACAACTTTCTCCGTTCAAGGATAATTGTGTTATTTTTTCTTATTTGTTGGGGCGGCGGGTTGTTATTTACGTTCGGTGGGTGCGTTTAGAGTTTATTTACGTTACGGTAATGGTTTATTGGTGTAGTTGATTACAGCAGCGGCGTTAATGTCTGCCTGATGTAGTGTCGGCGTTGAACGTATATTTTATTGTATTTAGGGCTCCGCTGATCGCCCTAATGCGGCCGTAAAGACGCGCCGATCCCTTGATGAAGTGTTATTAGTCGTCTTATGTTAATTAAATGTCGGCGAGTCCCTTGGAATTCTTAAAAACATTAACTTTGAATAGGTACTTCACTGCATCCTATTGGAGTTGATGTGATTTTGAGGACTTTGTTATTTACAGAGTTATGTTTTGAATTCGAAGCTTATCTACTTGGAATCCCATTATAATAACATTTAGAATGAAGTGGAGTGAAAAAGACGGGAAGTATGTTAATCTGTTGAAACAACAATTGACGAAAATAAAACTTCAGTCAATAAAGTATTTTGTCAGAAAATCTTTTTCTAAAATTATTTTATTTCTATTCTGGAGGAACATCAGAACTATATTTTTTTACCTTTTAATCCAGTTTTTTTTTTAGGTTATCTTTATTTTTATTAAATGGTCTTTTTATTAAAAGAACTTAGTCTAAAAGACCGCCGCAAGTCATCTTCGGTTCAAAGGTTCCCATGATACCGGCTGCCTGGCATGATCCAGTATTTAATTAATAGTTACAGACTATATAAGTATAATATAAGTAATACAATGAAATAAAGGAACCAAAAAATAATTATTTTATTAGAGTTTGTGGGTAATCTTTGTTTTTAGAATGAAGTGGAGTGAAAAAGACGGGAAGTATGTTAATCTGTTGAAACAACAATTGACGAAAATAAAACTTCAGTCAATAAAGTATTTTGTCAGAAAATCTTTTTCTAAAATTATTTTATTTCTATTCTGGAGGAACATCAGAACTATATTTTTTTACCTTTTAATCCAGTTTTTTTTTTAGGTTATCTTTATTTTTATTAAATGGTCTTTTTATTAAAAGAACTTAGTCTAAAAGACCGCCGCAAGTCATCTCCGGTTCAAATGTTCCTATGATACCGGCTGCCTGGCATGATCCAGTATTTAATTAATAGTTACAGACTATATATAATATAAGTACTACAATAAAATAAAGGAAACCAAAAAATAATTCTTTTATTAGAGTTTGTGTTAAGTAGTTGCATTGTTGTGCATTGCATATATTATCTTTCCTTACTACAAAAATAGTAAAAGTCTCAAAATAAATTTTGAGATAAAGCGTTGCAGCTTAAATGGTCTATGGGAACTTAAAATTAGGATTTTATCATAACTTTTTCTTTTTATTTAAACGGAGCATAATATTTAGCAACCTTGTAATATTATTAACGTTTCGACGCCAACCTGGCCTAACGGGGCCACACAACAATGGAAAATTTAATGTGTCTCCTTTTAATTAATACTCTTAACTTCTTTATGTATATACAGGGTAGAGGCCAATATGGAAAAATGATGCTAAGTATTAAATGTAGAAATATTGTGAAGCAACCTTGCCCTTGATGTTGAAAAAAAAAATCATGTTCATTCTGTATTTATTTATTTAGGACACCTAACATGTAATGATATAAGCACCAATTTGATACACTTTTTCTAAATAAGTAGTGGCTCTCCACAGTTTCAACTGTGCAGTACCTGTTCTTGACTTTCACAAGTGCTGTATCAGCCTAATACTGAATAAAAATTATTCATTTTCCCAAAAAAAATGCTATAAGTGAGGTATTTTGTGTACCTTGAATTTTTGATTAAACAATGAAATTTTAATCAATTTGAATGTAAGAATCAATGACAATGTTTTTTACTTATTTATGGTTCAAATAACCGAGATTAACCCCAAAATCAATGCATATGTTTTTTACTAGTTAGAACTCGACCGTGATTGATGACAAGTTAAGTAATTAGCGTCGCGCCCGTCGTTTATCACAGCGGCGCGACAATTAAAGTTGCATTACTATCACAGACTATACAACTAACAGACTATACGCATTGGCAGGGACACAGAACACATGCAAGAGGTTATAAGGAGTATAAATAATAGGATATTTCACTGTTGATGAAATGTAGATATTTAATAATGAATTAAAAAAATCGTTGCCCAATCACGCCAAAACGGCTGAACAGATTCGGCTGAAATTTGGGACACAGATACTTTGTAGCCTGGAGAAGAACATAGGCTACTTTTTATCCCGAAAAAATATCACATTCCTGCGTGATAACGGTGAAACCGCGGGCGGAAAGCTATTACTTAAGGCCCGTGGTATCGCCAACGACCTTGGGCATAGAAAATGGCCTAATTTTCCCGCCCGCTACCCGCACCAAAACAGCTTAAACACACGTTTCGTCAAAACTATGTATTATTTTAAAACGAAAAATGCTCAGTTTTAAGTTAAACAAGCTAGCAATCTTTTCCTGAAAGAAACGTGAAAATATCACTTGTAGTTTAGAAGCAGTAGCGTATTTCAAGTTGAAAACAGCTTCATTTCAATGTTTTTTTTAATAGTATCTTAAAGACTATGTTTTTTTTTAAATGCTCAGATTGAAGTTTATATATCAATATTTAATATATATTAATAATCTGGATTCATCAGTAGGCTAATTTATGAGTTTTAGGGCCTCAAAAATGATCGTTTCACGACTACATGCACCTTAAGTATAGCAAACTGCGAAGTAGTGCAACGCTACATCTACCTCAGTTCTATTATCACCAACGTTGGAAGATGCGAAAACGAGATTAAGTACCATTGCGCTATCACCAGTCGGCCTAGCATGAGCGGCTTATAACGCGCGATATGATATGGTTTGCGCAAGTTGTCTTGCTTACCCCACTAAGGTGTAAGCAAGACGGCATGCCGTACCATATCATATCGCGCGTTATAAGCCGCTCATGCTAGGCCGGCTGATCGGCAGTGAAGCGATTATGGCGGAAATACACGGTTCACTTTTGTCTTTCAATTTGGATGAAGCAACCAAATTGAACAATGTAAACGTAAAAGAGAATCATTCAATGTCAATGTGCGCCTGTATTAGTTCGCCTTTCAACCAACCAAAGTGAATCAATTTGGTTGAACCATGTAATATTAGCATATTCAACGATTTGGAAAGACAGAAGGATAACCAAGAGCACAAAGGTACGCCTTATGAAGTGCCTATTTTTCCAATCTTAGTTTTTTTATCTACTACGGGGTAGCACTTAGCCTTCATTGTTGATAAGTGGTGATAAGGCTGAAGGTGGAAGCGTACTACTCCCGGAATCCTCAATGACTGAGGAACTGGCTTTCTTATCTCTAACTGCCGGAACACAATAATGCTGAAAACATCATTGTTATGGCGTCAGACTTAGATAAGATGGTTGTAGCTAGCCAGGCGGACTAAGAACAAGTCCTACCACCAACCAAACCGAATACAATATGTACCCGCACTGGGAATCGAACCCGGGACCTCTGGGTCTGAAGTCGGTGATATGAAACACTAGACCACAGAGGCGGCTTTCTGTACGGAGCCGAAACCTGGTCGCTAAGACTCCAAGACCGCCGCAAAATCGATGCGCTGGAGATGTAGTGTTGGAGACGACTGTTAAAAATACCTTGGACAGCGTTCCGCACCAACTTATCCATCCTCAAAGAACTTCACATACCTGATAGGTTATAATCGATGCGAATACTCAAGTTCTTTGGGCATATCTCCAGAAACGAAGAATCGATGCGAGAGGCTCTTAGTACAAAGCCACACAGAGGGTAAAAGACCACGAGGCCGCTCTCCGACTCATTGGATCGCCCTCATTAGGAAAACTACGCAGTGACCGCAGTACAGTGTTTTCGCAACGATGAAAGTCGACAAAAATGGAGAGTCATCGCTCGTCGTGCGGCCGCACTGGGAGCGAGTGGCGGTGGTGAGCCGCAACCCTGTCCATCGACAGCCACGACCGCTCTGTCAAGAGTGCCCGACTAACGGCCAGAATTAATAACCTATCCACAGATAGGGATAGGTGCGATCCAGATTAGTTGCGAGGCAACATCTAGCAACACCCTGGCAACTGTCGTTAATTCTATGTTAATATCAAGCGTTGCATAGCAACTAATCTGAATCGCACCTATGATAGGTGCGATCGGAGAATTAATAATCTATGTACAGATTAATTCTGGCCGTTAGAAGAGTAAAGCCGGGTCCAGACATGTATCATTTGCCCGATCCGATCACCGTATCCGTATCATCGACGCGTATCAAGATCGCATAATTAGTAGACGGGTAATGATACGCGATCTCGATACGCCGTTATGATACGGCCCGTCCCTTGTCGTGTCGGTTTTTGTCCGATCATCAAAGGTGATATCATGACTACTGTGAAGATACGGATACGAAGCAAATTGAGGCGTCCACAACTTGATACGGGGCTTGATACAATACGCAGATACGGTACGGTGATCGAATACGGTGATAGGATCGGGCAAATGATACATGTCTGGACCCGGCTTAAAATGGCGAAAAATGGTAGTGGTATTTTGGCTAGGTGGTAGTTGTGCCTGCTCTCGATTGATCTGGTCAGCCCACCTTGAGTGGGTAACATGGGGAGATTGTGAGGAGGCTCCCTCCCTCTGTCCTGCCCCCTCAAAAGCTTTCGAGCTCGGCAGGGGGCCGGAGCAGGGGTTAGAACTGCCCAGCTCTGACGCGAAGCCTATTAGGCTTGGTGGGAGGGCTGGGCGCGGTGAAGGACAGGCCCTGTGTCTGACCGAGTCCAACATGCCGTGTGGTATACGTAAAGACAGTATTTGCCCTCACTATAAAAAAAAGGTGTATGTAATCGGTACGCTAAGTGGGTACGAAACGACTTGGTTCGGTTTAAGTTGCGCAATCTATTTAGTCTATGGTTACTACGAACCTTATGGAAATTGGAAACACGCATGGCGTTCAAACTAAAACAATCAGTTTAATTAGATAGCCTTCATGCTCAGCCAAGACAGCGATTAAGTCTTAATCCGATTCACACTACCCTGATCCCAAGATTAAAAACTTTAGAGCTCGTTTAAAGGGAGCCGAAAACTCTATAAATGTGGTAAAGATAGCGGAAAACGACTTTGTTCTACACTATGTAGAGATAGGTTGGGTTATTTCCGATTGGACAGATTTTTGTTTCGATAGAATTTTGTTTCGTCGGATTTTTGTTTCGCCAGATTTTTGTTATGACGGATTTTTGTTTCGCTGGATTTTTGTTTCGACAGTAAAAGCACAATCACTAGTATTGATAGATTTAGTTAAATTGTTTTTTTATAAGTACTCTCGACAGCACATCAGTTTAAACAGTTGAACTGCGATAACAGCTTTTATTACGTAGGGCATAAAGGCGGTCTCAAGGTCAACATGTATAGTCTGATGTGCCGCCGTGTGTACTTTGTGTTTGTACGTAACTGTACATTTGAGATAACAAAGTGACATGCTGTGGAAACAATAATCTGTCGAAACAAAATCTGGCGAAACAACAATCTGTCCAAACAAAATCTGTCGAAACGAAAATCTGTCCAAACTGAAAACACAAGATAGGTTTACGTAGAAAATCCATATTTCGAAGTAGGATTATTACGGACCGGCTATCTAGTCAGTTAATACTCCGAACATGATACAATACACAATGCAAGCCATGGGACATCAGACGCTATTGTGTTGAGCATGAGCCGGTCGTAAATCAAATCATCAGAAAGCGCGGGAACGCGTGATTCCCTCCCGGCCGTGGCTATCAGCGAATTGGGACATTCTTTTCTAATTAGCTTAACGGCTTCGGCTGGCCAGTTTAGAATATTATCGTTAAGGCGATACTCGGAAAAATTATGCTGAAGCGAGATAGCAATTTGAGAAAACGACGCGCGAGGGAGTGAGACCGATTTTGCAGATTAGGCAAAAAAAACACAAAATCACTTCGTATTATAAAACTACAGCGATTTTTAAAAAAATGCTTCTATACTGTCCTCAATATTATTGGTGTCCACTAATTAAACCAATTTCCAATAGTGTAAGTAACCCCATTTAAGGATAATCTTGAATTTTCGTATTTTTTAGAGGTCTTCTCGAAAAGAAAAAGTGTCGAGGCAAAATCATAAAATCGTGTTTTTGAAACTAAACGAATCTAGATAAAGGTATGAACAATTAATATCTTATTACCAGATTTGTAACAACTGTAACCGTCCTATAGATTTAAATCAAAAAGTCCATACTTTTTCCGAGTAGCGCCTTAAGTTGAAGTTTAAATGTCATTTTGGAGTTTAGAGTGCAATTTATATTGTTGTTTAAATGATAGGTTTTAAATGGGTTTTCGGTTTATGCATTTCTGTTTATTGGAAATCGTTAAGCTAGTAATTGAACGTGGTAATAAAATTATTTTATATTTACGGCAAAAATAATTGTAGGAGCAATCAACTAAACAGATATAATCACAAATGAAAATTTAATGATACATTAACAAGATGAATAATTATGGAAAATGAAAGCTAAATGCTAACCAGTTGTGTGAAGAAACTTATTCTCTACTCAGTTAACTGAATTAAGAATCTAGGTACTAGAGCCTAGTACAAACAATATGATAAGAGTGAGCTCATTGTACTTAGGGGGCGTCCATTAATTACGTAGGTGATAAATTTTCGACCCCCCCCCCCCCCTGGTGAGATGTCGTAAGATTTGGCTTGCCTCCCCCACCCCCCTAATCTCACGTGAGATTTTTTATGATTCGCGTTTTAGCACAGAATATATATTAGTACCTTACGGTACAGAAATTTCAGGGTTATTCCACTTATCCCCATCGACTTCCCCCATCAATGGGGGATTGTGAACTTTTCTTCCACAAATCCCCATTCAGTACTAAACAAATTGACAATGGGGATTTGTGGACTAAAACAGTTCACACAACCCCATCAGTTGAAAATAAAAAACTATTTATTATAATAATCAGATAAACAATAATGTTAATTACTGAAATTGATGTTTGCTGCTGTGTATGCATTTAAAAAACATTTTAAATAATAGAATGATTAAATATATTTTGACACTCACATCAATTAGGAATCCAAATTTATTTTTGTTGTTGGAAATTAAATTCGGGCGACAGCTCAGTGGTTAGAGCAGTCGCCCAGAAAGCGAAAGGTCGTGGGTTCGAGTCCCATCGGAGCTGGTTGTGAGACGGGTCGATTTTTTCTAAATATATCATTTATCATTTTTCAACAATAAAAGTTGCATTGTGAATGCAAAAAACTAAAAATTAAAATAATTTGCAATAGTAATTTCATTAGGGCATCGAAACTCGGTTCAATTTCGAAAACCCGGGTTTTCGGGTCTAAGAGTAATAAAAACCCGGGTAGACCGGGTTTTTCGAGCTTTTCGATCTTTTTGTTATAATTTTATTAAATACATGAAACTGTGTTATTATATCAATTATTACAATGAGTACAAGATGTTAAAAATGTGGAAGGATTAAAATAAATGAAAAATAGTACTTTCCAAATTACAAAAACAGTATCTAATATAAAAAAGTCAGATTTTTATTTTTTCTGAATATCTTAAAACTAAGTTAGTATAGATTACTAACTTAGCGCCTTCACAGACTTGCAGGACTGGCCATCATAAATTTCGGGACTGGTTGCAGACGATTTTTTTTTATATTTGTACAGGGTATGCAGTATGCATGCATTTGACCACCATCCAGCATAGCAGACAGTATGCAGTCTAGGATGTTGTATGCTTACCCAGGAGGTGCCCATTCACTCTTGCTTTGAAAAGGCCAAGGTTATAATGGCCAGACGCGCATCCGGCTCGACCCCTGTTGGCCCAGAGCCGATCGCGCCTATCCCGACAAGCTGGTTTGCAAATAAGATCCGTGAACGCACTATAGAATCACACCAACTGAACTGGACTGGAGCTCGCTGGATTCGTGCAGACAGGCGAAACTCGCACAACCGCGCGTGGACGCGCGTCTATCCAGGGACCGTACTCTGAAATGCAAATCCGAAACTTCGGTTAGCCCCGCCCCTTTCACTCGATACTATTATGACTGGAGCGTGAGAGGGACGGGTATAACGAAGTTTCGGGTTTTGCGTTTCAAAGTAGGCCCTCAGGGCCCTGATACAACTGTGCAGACCGCAACTTCGCCTGGTAACAGGTGCTATTACTGGTCATGGTCAATTTAACAGACATCTTATTAATTTAGATGTCACCGACAGTCCCCTATGCAGACAGAGGGTGCATGGAGGAAGAAGAAACAGCTGCCCACGTACTGCTGGAATGCAGGGGGGTAGTCCCTACCGGGCGAGGTACCTCGGCTCGCCGGGCAGCGTCCAGGAAGCGTTCACGAATGTGAAAGCTCTTGGAACGTTCCTGGCTGAGCTGCGCTGGCTGGAGTGATCTGGCCGCGCACTCTCCAGAGGCAAAATTGGCGCAATAGACGTCGAGTTGCAGAAACCGCCCGTATTGATAAGAAGAAGAATGATCGGGGAACGCATTCGCAGGTAGCGCATTCCAATCTTTAGCAGCTCGCATTAAAAAAGTACTGGCGAAGCGCTTAGTACGGACAGGTGGTATGTCTATGATGTATGGATGGTAAGCTGATCTGCATCTGGTAACCCCATGGTGGAAAGGGGCTGGAGGAACAAGATTGTGCAGTTCCTGTGCGCACTCTCAAAAGTGAATCCGGTAAAACACCGACAGACCAGCAATAGCAACTCTACGGCAATGACTGAGACTTTGAAGTTTAGCTTTTTCTAAAGTTGTGTCTCCAATGAACTTGTTTGCGCTGTTTTCAAACGCATCTAAAACTGTCAGTTGGTACTTCAAAAATCTAATCAAAATTGTTTATTTGCTTGAAAACACGGGTAATGCAATAAGATACATGTGAAACTACTACTAAAACTTTAGCGGAGCCATCTCAAAGGTGACAGCAGTACTCCATGCACGGATGACGAATTTGTACTTTGTAAAGAACTTTGAGAGGACGCCCAGTTTTTTGGCAGCAGTTTTACCAATTGAGTCGATTTACTCACCGAAGTTCAATTCCGATTATATAGTATCGCCAAGTTGCAGGTTCTCGGTTACTGGTAAGGATACGCCCAGGAAAGTCGGAGCTAGTTGAAAGGGACTCCGTTTATCTAAGAAAAGACACGCCTGCGTGGCGAGGCGTTGAAACTGACAAGGTTGGCATTTCCCCAATCGTAAGTGCCTGAAGTGCCAGGTTCGTTTGCTCAACTAGTGACTCTTGACAAGACTGAACTTCATCACTAGTAGCCCTTGCATCTGAAAAATATCTGCTAGACACACTGGTGTCATCGTCATAACCAAATGTACCAGGCACCAACAAGTCGTTAATGTGGAGAAGAATTTCCACATTAGGACCACTAACCTTATTTCCTAGACCAAGGAGAGCTTTGAGAACCTCTTTGTGGCGAATGTGAATATTACCCATGGAAGAGCTAGCACGAGGTATCTTTGGTGGAGTTTGGCGTGTAATATCTTGACGTGAATTCTCTGCAAAGAGAGACGCAAACAGACCGAAAATATGCTATATTTTCGGGGTCGTCTTCATGAGCAATATATAACAAACTAGTCGAAAAGATCCGAGAACTAGTTCTTATTCCATGTGGTTCCGAGGGGTGAAATGTGGAGTCCACATTTTAACCTCTCCATGTCCTAAGATGGAAGCACCGTGCGCGTTCCATTTAACTTGCTTTGCTTGTTTTCTTGGTACGAACGCAGCAACAAAGCATCATTTATTGTAATAATTTATCAAAGTGTGTTTTTATTCCATTTATTATTGCATTCGAAGGGCTTGTACTTAATAAATAACAAAAAGAAAAGTTTTAAAAATATTTGATTGAATCAGGCGTCACTTGGCGGAAACCCTAACCATTATGAAAAACGAACTATATGTAGCTTACTTCCGCAAAAGAACACAATATGCAAGATGCACCGCCCGCCCGCCAGCAAAAATTTGCACATCACACCACTAAAATACCAGTGCACAATACCTGCATTTAGCAAGACAGCAATACACCTTGCACCTTCACCGATTAGACTACTCTACACGTGTTTCGCCCCAACCCGGGGAATCCTCAGGAGATAGTTCGTGCGAAAACCAATGAACACCAAATTTTGGTGTTGGTTTGTTGGTTGTTTTTTTTGCGGAAGTAAGCTACATTTCAGCTATATTTCGTTTTTCACAAAGTATTCAAAATACCCGAAAAAACCCGGGTTTTAAAAATCAAACCCGGGTTTTTTGTATTCCTTAAAACCCGGGTAAACCCGGGTTTTTCCGGACCGGGTAAACCCGGGTTCGATGCCCTAAATTTCATCTTTAGCGATTGTCAAATACCTGGAAAGGTATTTCTTTCGCGTGTGAGGGTAGTAATATCTCCACATTAATGAAAATAACGCTGACTATACAGCGCGTATAAAGTATTGGATAAATTCGACGCTTCCCGTAACGACTCCGTAGCTCAGTGGTTAGAGCAGTCGCCCGGAAAGCGAAAGGTCGTGGGTTCGAGTCCCATCACAGCTGGTTGTGAGACGGGTCGATTTTTTCTAAATACTTCATTTTCCATTTTTCAATAATAAAAACTGCATTGTGAATGCAAAAAACTAAAAGTTTAATTTATTTTATGTATACTGATATGTATGTATGCATTGTATGATAAAATAAAAGAATACCTTTATTACTATTTATATAACATTATTTAATGTATTTCATTAACATTAACACTTAAAAAATTCAAAGACTGGTTATTATAGAAATAACTTGGATTTAGGCTAGATGAAGCTTTATTGATTTTTAGAGTATTTGTTTCAAAGCCTTGTTTTCTATAGTATAAAGTGTATTCATTTTATTTTTTCTGTGTTTTATTGCCTTAATAAAATTAAAATGAGGCCCAAAACAAATATTTACTATATTATTAAATAATCTGACTTATAACAGTATCTACATGGGTAATAATGACCCAACGCCCACGTCCATGTTACAATTTTCCACCCCCATTACGCCGGGTTAAGTATATTTTCAAATATTTATACTTCTATTATAATTAAAAACGTCCGTTGTCTAGTATCCATGATTTTATTTTATTTTATTTTTTTATTTAAAGCACGATTCCAGACAACGTGTAAATTACACATAAAATAAATTTGGATATAATTGATGTGAGTGTCAAAATATATTTATTCATTTTATTATGTAAATGCATACACAGCAGCAAACATCAATTTCAGTAATTAACATTATTGTTTATCTGATTATTATAATAAATAGTTTTTTATTTTCAACTGATGGGGTTGTGTGAACTGTTTTAGTCCACAAATCCCCATTGTCAATTTGTTTAGTACTGAATGGGGATTTGTGGAAGAAAAGTTCACAATCCCCCATTGATGGGGGAAGTCGATGGGGATAAGTGGAATAACCCAAATTTCACTCCCGAGTTTAGGTATGATAACGCAAGCGTCCGGTCACCGGACTAGTCTCAATAGGCTGGCACTCGCTCGACTTGTCGCACACGCAGCGCACGCATCCGCATGTGTCGCCATCTGTCTCGCTTCGCGTGTACTACTTACACAGATAAAGTAGTACCTCTGACAGCCCTAGCAGATTGAAGCGAGACGGCAGACAGTTATTGTACTATGAACGCTATACGCAATGCAAAAGGTTGAAATTAGGTTGTTTTCCAGAATAGTAGGTAAATATCTCGGGGATTTTGCGCCGCTTGTATGGAAGTGAGACAGGCCTGGTTTTAGTTAAAATACTTTAAAATGCTTTATGATATTTTACTCATTTTGTACCAGTTTCTTTTATTATTGCTAGGCAAGCGCTTGTTCGCTAATCTCGCTATCAACCTTATGGTAAGCGATGATGCGATCTACGATGAAAGATGATGATGAATGCGCTTGAGTACCTAGACTAGAAGATACCTGTTAACTCGCGACATGAATGCCCCCAGATTCTACCTATCGGAAAACGCAAAAAAGGCAATTAGGCATTTGTTGCTTGAGTATTTCAAACTTTTTTTCCTTTTTTAACCGACTTCTAAATCAAAAAGGAGGAGGTTCTCTATTCGTCTGTATGTATGTTTTTTTTTTGTGTATGTCCACCGATTACTCGAAAACGGCTGTACCGATTGTAATGGTTTAAACGTTATTACATCAGGTTGGTTTCCAAGCTGGTCCCATTTTTTGAAATTTTGAAATCGGTTCAGTAGTTTTCAGGAAATCTTGAAAATACTGTCGTTTTCGTTACCACTTTATGTGAATTTAATACGTATCTTTAGGCATAACTTTTTTGTTTATAAACCGATTTAGATGATTCCTGTTTTGTTAAAAAGGGGATACCTCAAGGTATTTTAACCGACTTCGAAAAAGGAGGTTTTCAGTTTGATCACATACCTATTTACCAGAAAACACATAAATTGCCTGCACGATGCACTAAAAAGAGTGAAATAAAAATTATTTTTATAAAAAAATTAAACCGCCTTCAAAAAAACCATATCAAAAAGTAAGAAATAATTGCTCACCAAATAAATAACGTAAGTACTTTGAAGTCGGGCGGGTTTTAACAAAAACAACAAAAAATTTTTACTTACATGTTTCACGCCCGACTTCAAAGTACTTACGTTATTTATTTGGTGAGGAATTATTTCTAATTTTTTTGATGTGGTTTTTTTGTTTGCCAACAACTTCTCGAAATATTTTCCTAACACAAAATAAAACGTATCCAGTGAAAACTCCCTGATTTTCAGCTTATATGTATAGAAACCACAATAATGGTGTTGTGATTTTGCGATATATACTTATCACGTAGTAGAACCTTACCGCTGAAATATCAGTATCACGTAGGCCATTCGGATTTCTCATTGCAATTTATAGGGTGGACTTTCAAATCACGTAGTCGCGGACTCGATATCGATACAGTCAGTACTACTGATCTATGGTTTGGGGACGTGGTACACGACTACGTTTTGGCGGAAATACACGGTTGACTTTTGCCTTTCAATTTGGATGAAATAACCAAATTGAACAATGTAAACGTAAAAGTTAATCATTCAATGGCAGCGTTCAGCCACATTCATTCGCGTTGAAAGAATTGAGCTTGCAATTGAACGAATGTTGAACGTGTAAACATAAGAATTGAATGATTCACTAGTTGTTCATTCTCAATGTGCTACTGACCTGGGGGGCAATTGCGTAAGGTAATCGTATTAATTTGGCAGTTCATATCGTATTCAATCGGCTGCAATTTGTATGGAATGACATTTATTATGATACAATATGAACTGTCAAATAATTGACTGACTGACTGACTTTACGCAATTCCATAGCTCATTGGTAGACATTTTCAAGCAATGCGAATTGAATGGTTCTTTTTATAATTTAGACAGTTAATTTTTAAAGATACGTGTAAACAGCAGTATCTTTCACCAAATTGAATAAATTTCGTTGAACCGTGTAATATCGGCATATCGGCATAACGACTCCGTAGCTCAGTAGAGCCCGGACCGGACAGCGAAAGGTCGTGGGTTCGAGTCCTGTCGGTCCGCAAATCTTACAGCGGGAGAGCTTGCGAGAATAACCCATGTTAGAATGTAAGAAAACACTTGCATTGGGAAGAAACTGTTTTACAATGTTTAACAATCGATTACGATGAAACGGCCATTAAATTAAGATATTAAATTACCTTATACCCTATAGTTTATTACATAACCAAATAGTAAGAGGGTCTGCGCCAGTGGAAATGGGTCTGCTCTTATCTGCTTGTCTTAAGTATTTTTTTCTTTTAATTTTGTTTTCATTGTGTATTATATTTGAAGCTGTTTGTATGGCGCCACTTGCAGTGCATAGATAGTAGTGATTTCGTAAACAATACATTTTCTGCTTTGTATACTCACTAGAGTTTTTCGGTAATTGAAAATAATTGTCTACTGCTATGATCATTAGTTCACAGACTTAAATTGTGTTTATCATAATTTATTATGTAAAGTCCGTTCGGTTAGATAGTGTCGGTACACCCGCACGGCATTGTGGCTCTTGCTATAAAATGCAGATATAAAATAATACACTCAAGTTGGGTACCAAAGCCAATTTTAATGAAAATTTGTATATTTTTATATAAAAGGAAGTTAAACAAGTGATTTACAAATAATAATAATAATAATTAATTTTTTATATGATTATTATGATTACTCATCATCGCTCAAATTGTCACAAGTCACAACTGTCGTTACCACCTGTATTTATAATAAACATAGATTATTTAAGAAAATATAATTTAATAAATGCCGAATCCCAAAATCCAATTCCATTTGCGGGTGTACGCCGCACGCGGCTTCTTTTGTTCATGCGGCGGCATCCTTTGACAAGAAGCGGCACGTGCCAAGGCGGCGCGATGAAAGGGCGACACTATCTTAACGGATTGAATTTTTCATACTTACCTAATTGTAATGGAAACTGACCCTATTATGTTATTTTAGGGTCATTTTTCAATTTGACGACTCTGCATGAAATAAAGCAGGGAGATAAAAATTAACCTTGACGAGTTTCTTGCCGGTTCTTCTCCAAGGTCTACCGCCGTAGGGTTTGCGAACCGATATGCTGTAGCTTCGTTGACGTTCATAAGTGCTGTATCAGCCTCTAAACTGAATAAAAGTTATTCATTTTCATTTTGAGGCACTTGCCACACGACAGAAGTGAGAGATTGTTCACCGAATTTGTCCCTGATTGTACCTCCGTCGTACAATGTCGTTAAGGTCGAAAGTGCCGTGCGGGTTAACACGCGTCCACTTGACGCGCGGTCAATAGATATTGATTGGCGCCTTATCAGATGACTATTGACGGGGTGGCCGGCTGTCACGGGTGATTTACTGCCAGTTTTGGGTTGAGGGTTGTACCAATTCAATTTCAATAAATAGAAATGAACAGAGGAGTTCGTGGCGCAGTGGCTAGCGTTGGCCTGCGATCGTTGACGCAACTTTCGCAATGGCCTCACGGCATGCTTGACTACCACATTGTTTATCTTGAGCCATTGTCAATCATTGTCTAATTTTGGGGATTTTTTGACTAGTTTCTTCCCCTAAATGCCTCAATAGATGCCCCCTTTACACTGCGAATTCCAGTTTGCATTTCGACAGACTTTAACCGCCTTTGTGGTCTAGTGGTTCACGCCACCGATTTCAGACCCAGTAGTCCCGGGTTCGATTCCCAGTGAGGGTACAACATATTGTATTCAGATTGGTTGGTGGTAGGACTTGTTCTTAGTCCGCCTGGCTAGCTACCACCATCTCAGCTAAGCCTGGCGCCAAAACAGAGATGTTTTCAGCATTATTGTGTTCCGGCAGTTAGAGATAAGATAGCCAGTTCCTCAGTGATTGAGGATTCCGGGAGTAGTACGCTTCCACCGCCCGCCACAGCCACCACTGCCTTATCACCACTTAACACCAGTAAGCCTAGCATGACCACCCAAAACGTGATATGTATCGCATGATAAAGCGACTTATCGACATTCAAACGTCAAAACCCATAGTCTTTTGACAGTTAAACCGGATAACTTATCTTATCATATCGAATTTTGTTGGTCATGCTAGGGGGGCTGGGGGCCAAGTCTGCTAACGTTAAGTCACAATCGTGTCTCAATCGTGTTTCAATTGTAGTTCAGTGGTAGTGCTTTTTTAAACACTAGTTACAAGAATTAGGACAGTATGATGTTATGTGAATGTAATAAGTGGTGTGACCATCAATAGTATTGTGAAAAAAGTACATATTTCTTGTAACTAGTGTGTAAAAAAGCACTACAACTGAACTACAATTGAAACACGGTTGAAACACGATTGTGACTTAACGTTAGCAGACTTGGCCCCCAGTTGTGATGAAGGCTAAGTGTGGATACCCCGTTGGCTACCCCGTTGTGGATAAAAAAAGACTAGTAGAAATATTTAGAAATACACAGTGAAAATAATATACATTTTTCAAAAAACGAGACTTAAAAGCTGGCATCATCGAAGGCAAGGCGACCTTTAATACCCCATTTCCGCTATCAATCAAAGGTTTTGTGGCGTAACTCAGCTATTCATACCATACCACAAGTAGTTTAGAGCCTTTTAAGGGATTTGCATATAGAAATGCTCTGAGAATAGCCTACACTACTGATTGATGATATGGTTTAGAGGCTTTTTATCACTGTGGAGTTTTGGCATACTAGCTATGTTCCGCGATTTTGTTCGTTTTAGTTTTCATATTAACAAAAAGAATATTAATTGTCCCCTGATTCACTCACCGATAGGTAGGTAGGTACACACATATCATAATTTGTCAAAAATTTACCTTTAATACCCCATATCCGCTATCAATCAAAGGTTTTGTGGCGTAACTCTATTCATACGCCAAGTAGTTTAGAGCCTTTTACGGGATTTGCATATAGAAATGCTCCGAGAATAGTCTACACTACTGATTGATGATATGGTTTAGAGGCTTTTTATCATTGTGGAGTTTTTGCATACTAGCTAAGTTCCGTGATTTTGTTCCTTCTACTTTCCGTTATTTAAAAAGTTTAGATTATATGCCCCCTAATTCACATATTATCTTTTGTGTAAGTACTTTATTTTGAGTGGAACTGCCAAACATGCTGTGAAAGCTTATTATAATTTAAGGCAACACTGTTACTTATACCCAAGTTATCTTAATGCATTGTAAGTAAGTAAGTGTGGGTATATTCTTGTTTACTGTACTAATCACTACATAGTATAAAACAAAGTCGCTTTCTCTGTCCCTATGTCCCTTTGTATGCTTAAATCTTTGAAACTGCGCAACGGATTTTGATGCGTTTTTTTTTAAATAGATAGAGTGATTCAAGGGGAAGGTTTATATGTACTTTTTATCCCGATATTCCCACGCGAACGGGAACCACGCGGGTGAAACCGCGGGCGGCCGCTAGTAAATCACTACATAGTATAAAACAAAGTCGCTTTCTCTGTCCCTATGTCCCTTTGTATGCTTAAATCTTTGAAACTGCGCAACGAATTTTGATGCGTTTTTTTTAATAGATAGAGTGATTCAAGAGGAAGGTTTATATGTACTTTTTATCCCGATATTCCCACGGGAACCACGCGGGTGAAACCGCGGGCGGCCGCTAGTAAAATAAATATATTGATAAACCGTTAATATCATAACCGTCAAAAATACTAGGTCTCTTTCTGGGTCGAGGTTAATCTATCTGTATACAGAATATCCGAATTCGTTCAGCTGTGAACTTTCAAACTTTTCGATTTATAACATTAAAAATAATTATTTTAAAATAATCATATATATCACTGCGAACTAGGAAATAAAAAAGATTTTTAAGCTTTTTTGTATATATCTAATTTTTTTATTGCGCGTTTTCGTCTTTTTGCTTTCTTTCGACATCATACAAATCTTTGCCTTAAGTTTCCTAAGTCTGATGATTTTAGAAGCCGGATTCTTCTTTGAAAATTAAAAAAAAAAAACAAGTAAAACCTTCACAAATTGAAAAAAATCTCAAGACAACTATATAATAAACGACCTGACACTCGTGGGACTCGAACCGGCGACCACGCGTATCCGAAGTTCAGTGACCGTTATCTGTGCCGCCATTTTAAGTGCAACATTTCCTATGAAAGTCAGTACATTAACTAAATCGAACGCATTTTATTTCCTCCCTTCAAAAACGTGCTCCGTCTAAAATACGTTTTTTACGAATGTCATTTACGCGTCTCGGTTTACGAAGGAAGTTTGTATATATTTTTAATGCACCTATAAAAGTGTCGTAAAGGGCTGTGCACGTTTTGGGGGATATTTTGGAATCGCTCGCTTTTGGTAGTAGAGAGTTATGGCGTGCTTACACGAGCAACTAAAATTGCGCAATTCATGTAGCATGATGAACTCGAGAAAGGTTTTGTCGTCAAAAGAAACGTCAAAAATGGCATTTCCTGCTGCATCTGCGAGGTTTCTGACTTCACGAAGTCTGATGACGTTTCTGCCGTAAACGTGAATTTGACTGGTCCACAGCATTGAGTTGAACTAGGAGAAGGATTCTCCCAAACAACTAACTCTGTACCTCTACTATTCGAAGTGGGACGATGCTAATCATCACCACAGAGGAATCGTTCAACTCGGGATCCAAAGACCGCGCTGTTTTATAATTTACTTTGTGATGAAGATCCCTCAAGGCCTCACTTCCACGTCATCTTGAGCCCATGATTGCTGGAAATTGTGACAGGTCCTAAGTCCAGCAATATCCTCTCCAGCAATATCACGTGCAACTAAAATTGCGCAATTCTTGTCCGGGTATCATGATGAACTCGAGAAAGGTTTTGTCTATACCTATCGAAACGTCAAAAATGGCATTCCATCGTAGTGTGGCAACATCTAGATGACGCGCACATAGACGCATAGCACGGAGCTTCAACCTCGATCTTTCTAGAGAATGCTCTAGTTTAGTCGATGCTCGTCAAAAATATTCTTCTCAAAAGTGTCTGACTTGACGTGCGGGGAGGGGCGGCGCGGCGGCGGAACAATGACAGAAGCTCACTCGCTCAGCTCACGAGCTAATAGCAGGCCTGTCTCACTTCCATACAAGCGGTGCAAAATCCCCGAGATATTTACCTACTATTCTGGAAAACAACCTAATTTCAACCTTTTGCATTGCGTTTAGCGTTCATAGTACAATAACTGTCTGCCGTCTCGCTTCAATCTGCTGGGGCTGTCAGAGGTACTACTTTATCTGTAAAAGTAATACACGCGCAGCGAGACAGATGGCGACACATGCGGATGCGTGCGCTGCGTGTGCGACAAGTCGAGCGTGTGCCAGTCTATTGAGACTAGTCCGGTGACCGGACGCTTGCGTTCATCATACCTAAACTCGGGAGTGAAATTTCTGTACCGTAAGGTACTAATATATATTCTGTTCTAATAGGTATGGGTATATAAGCAAGCATTTAGAAAGAAAGAAGAAAGAAAAGACATTTATTTGGGACATCACAACAACATAACATAAACACAAAGCATAAGGGTAGGTAGGTAGGTATGTCCCAAAACGGTCCCAGCTCAGCGTAATGCATGGCTTGAGGCCAGCGCTGATCTTCCGTCGGGACCGTGTACGTACATATCTTAATTCATGGGTTAATAATACACTCCTGGACACTCTGAATTTTCACAAAAAATAAAAACAATTAGTCAAAATTTATCTCCCATATAACGTTATATGGAGCGATAAGTTCGGTTTATTCTTTTTTCTTTTTCGCAAAATTGAAGACAGTTTGAAGATATTTGAAAGTGTGATTCGACAATTGGGCGTTTTGTCTCTTCATTGACGTAAAAATCATAGCACTGATGCAAATAGTTCCCTATCTACGAGACGCTAGAGTGAGCATGTTTGTATGAAAAAGTCCAGTGAGCCAGTATGATTGTCCGGGAGTGTATAAGGCGGATGAACACAAACACACAAGACTTTAGTTATGGCGGAAATACACGGTTCACTTTCGCCTTTCAATTTGGATGAAGCAACCAAATTGAACAATATAAACGTAAAAGTAAATCATTCACTGTCAATGTGCGCCTGTATTTCTGCGCCTTCCAACCAAAGTGAATCAATTTGGTTGAACCGTGTAATATTAGCATTAGACTTTTCTTTAATTTAGTGAAATAAAAAAATATACAAACAAAAATAGGTATGTGATCAAACTGAAAACCTCCTTTTTCGAAGTCGGTTAAAATACCTTGAGGTATCCCCTTTTTAACAAAACAAGAATCATCTAAATCGGTTTATAAACAAAGGAGTTATGCCTAAAGATAAGTATTAAATTCACATAAAGTGGTAACGAAAACGACAGTATTTTCAAGATTTCCTGAAAACTACTGAACCGATTTCAAAATTTCAAAAAATGGGACCAACTTGGAAACCATCCTGATGTAATAACGTTTGAACCATTTCAATCGGTTCAGCCGTCTTCGAGTAATCGGTGGACATACACAAAAAAAAACCATACAGACAGACGAATAGAGAACCGCCTCCTTTTTGATTTAGAAGTCGGTTAAATAGCGAGCGACTAAAGCTTAGGACTTTTCCCCGATTCCGGCTTTTTCCCGCGTAAATTACCGGCCGCCATTACCGAATTGTAACGCCATCTTTGTTGTGTGCAAGCGAAGGAATTCAGATTGTTACAGCCACGCGGGCAAAGTGGGAATGCTTTGCGTTTCGTACTAATGTGGTTGCGTTTCATAAGGATTTCTATTATGGAATTAATTTTAAGGATGTTTATTGTATGTTGGCTTACCTATGTAAGTGTAAGATTCTGTATGTTTTTTATTTTATATTTTACATATTAATTAATGCAGACAAGATACAAAAAGTCAATTACTTTATGTAACTTTACTCATGAAGTGTTAGGGGTGTGATATACATATTAAGGATGTTGAAAAATAGCATAACGAGAAACTTTGATATCGTGAAATTTAGGTTTACTTACTACTAGCTACATTTGCTGATGCTGCTGGCCTTGCGAGAAGAACCGGCAAGAAACTCGTCAAGGGCAATCTTTTTCTCCCTGTTTTTTTGCATATATGTTCGTCAAATTGAAAAATGACCTTCAATCATTAGTAAGGTCACTTTCCAACACAATGGTATTTATTGGTTAGTCCTGTTTCGTCCCACTTATTTATTTACCGTAAGTATAAGACAACAACAATAGGTTTGCCGAATAAGCGGCATTCTTGCGAGGGCCGCGAGGGCGGCACATTCAGTTGTTATTAGAAATGCCTGCGTCCGCACGTGACCCCGCGACGGTGTTTCTATAGGGCTGTCAGGAGCATTTTATTTTTTTATACACAACGGGATAACACTTATAGCCTTCATCACACCTGCCTGCCTAGCATGACCGTCATTATATCACGCGATATGATATGATACGTCATGCTATCTTGCTTACCCCACTAAGGTGTAAGCAAGATATAGACTCTTTATCATGCGTCAATAGATAAAAGCCGCTCAAGCTAGGTAGGCCGGCTGATGTTAAGTGGTGATAAGGCTGAAGGTGGAAGCGCACAACTCCCTGAATCCTCAATCAATGAGGTACTGGCTATCTGATCTCTAACTGCCGATACACAATAATGCTGAAAACATTGTTATGGCGCCAGTTTAGTATCAACAACAAATTTCTTACAATCACACCAATTGTCTGGCTCATAAGTAGTTTTCATAAAGAAACTGTGTTATGTTATGTATAACGGATAAATATATACTTATTTACTACTTTATATACTTTTTAGTACTTACTTACTTATATACTTGTTTTAAATACATACTTAATATACATAGAAAACAGCCAGACCAAGACAAAAAGTTAATGTTCATGCACACAAATATTTTTCTTCTTCGGGAATCGAACCTGAGACTTCTGGCGCAGAAGGCAGCTATCCTACCACTGCGCCAAATCGGTCGTAAGGTAATATAAATACGTAATGACTAACTAAATTTTTAACGCCTTCCTCCTATTACCAGGGTGTCGTTTCTTCTAACGTTAAATCATAACCGTGTCTCACTCAATCGTGTTTCTATATCAATTGTAGTGCTTTTTTACACGCTAGTTACAAGAATTATGACTGATGATAAATGTGAGTGAAGTCCTTTCGGCGCATTTGGTCCAATTCGCGATTGGTCCAATTCGCGATTGGTCCAATTCGCGATTGGTCCAATTCACATTATTCGAGGTTGGGCCAATTCTCGGTTGGTCCAATTCGCAGTTGTTCCAATTCGCAGTTGGTCTAATTCGCAGTTGGCCCAATTAGCAGTTGGACCAATTCGCATTTTGTCCAATTCGCGGTTAGTCCAATTCGCAATTGGTCCAATATAAAGTGTATTTTTATAAGGTAGAAAGAAATATTACCATGCTAGTGTGTGGTTTGACCATCAGTCATCATCATCATCATCAACTAGTGGTGTAAATTGAAGCACGATTGAGACACGATTATGACTTAACGTTAGCAGAATCTGGCCCCAGGTTTACGGGACACGGGACGGGATATGTCTGAATAATCGCGCGCGTGACAACCCTATTATTATTATTTCGCAAAAAATGTGGGCATTTTCCCGCGAATTGAATGCCGTGTTCTGAATAAAGTGAGAGATTCGTGTTTCTATTTTATCGTCTCGGGTTGAGGTCGATCTGTAAATCTGTGTACTGTTCAAAAATATTGTGGAGTTATTGCGGAAATACACGGTTTACTTTTGCCTTTCAATTTCAATCAAGCAACCAAATTGAACAATGTAAACGTAAAAGTGAATCATTCAATGTCAATGTGCGCCTGTATTTGTGCGCCTTTTAAACAAAGTGAATTAATTTGGTTGAATCGTTTAATGTTAGCATTATCGACTATTGACGTGTGATAAAGAGCCTAAAGACAGCATGACGTGCTTTTTCGCGTGATATAATGATGGTCATGCTCTTTCTTATGGCGGTATTACATAGTGTTGCCGATCGATAGACCACTATCGATAGCATTTCGATAGTCTATCGATAGTTTAGGCAAAAACAATAGTATCGATAGTTTTCGATAGTATGGATACTAACGATAGTATCGATCTCTCTTTTAGTGCAATACTATCGGTAAGCAGCAATACTATCGATAGTATAGTATTGCTTTTCAATATTAATAAACTATCGATACTATCGATAGTATTGCTGCTTACCGATAGTATTGCACTAAAAGAGAGATCGATACTATCATCGATTGGCATTTTTCGATTAAAACTATCGATAGTAAAACTATCGATAATAATAATATTCGGCAACACTAGTATTACACGGTTCACTTCTGCCTTTCAATTTGGATGAAGCAACCAAATTGAATAATGTAAACCTAAAAGTCAATCATTCATTGGCAATGTTTAACCACATTCAATCGCGTTGAAAGAATTGAGCTTGCTCAATATTTTCACTTTTGCGTTCAACGTTCACAATCGATTGTTACCTTTATTTCAATAGTATTGATTGCATTTACACTGGCAGATGGGTAGAACCGATACTATTGAATTAAAGGTCACTATCGATTGTACAAAACTATCGATAGTATCGATAGTTTATTAATATTGAAAAGCTATACTATCGATACTATCGATAGTTTATTCGCCGTCAGGGATCGATACTATCGATAGTATTGCTGCTTACCGATAGTATTGCACTAAAAGAGAGATCGATACTATCGATAGTATCGATACTATCGATAGGCCTATCGATACTATCGATAGGCCTATCGATAGTTTGGCATTTTTCGATTATAACTATCGATAGTTTTACTATCGATAGTTCGGCAACACTAGTATTACACGTTTCACTTCTGCCTTTCAATTTGGATGAAGCAACCAAATTGAATAATATAAACCTAAAAGTCAATCATTCAATGGCAATGTTTAACCACATTCAATCGTGTTGAAAGAATTTACCTTGCTCAATATTTTCACTTTTGCGTTCAACGTGAAAGTTGAATGTGTAAACATAAGAATTGAATGATTCACTAGTTGTTCATTCTCAATGTGCTATCTGATTGGTAAATATTTTCAAGTAATGCGAATTGAATGGTTCACTTTATAATTTAGACAGTTCATTTTTAAAGATACGTGTAAAATTTATTTTTCATTTAGATAGATAGATGAAAAAATTATTTCAGCTGCATCTTTCAACCAAAGTGAATCAATTTGGTTGAACCGTGTAATATCGGCATTAGGGCAGGTACTAAACGAATACAGATACATGTAGATTTTATAGAATAGATTAGTTAGGTTTTAGTGAAAAAACGTAGGTTCAACCGGCTCTGTGGTCTAGTGGTACACAACACACCACCGGTTTTAGACCCCGACGTCCCGGGTTCGATTCAGTGAACCTTAATGTCTTAATGTTTGACGACCGATTTGGCGCAAGGGTAGGCTACCCACCTTCTGCGCCAGTGGTCTCGGGTTCGATTCCCGAACAAGACAAATATTTGTGTGCATGAACATGTCTATTTGTCTTGGTCTGGGTGTTTACTATGTATATTAAGTATGTATTTACAAACAAAAAGTATTTAAGTATATATTTATCCGTTATCAAGTTTTCCATGATACAGTTTCTTAATGAAATTAAGATGGGCTTAGATAATTGGTGTGAACGTAAAAAGTTATTTATTTATTATTATTTATTTATTTAATAGTTTTATTATCGCAAGATAACTGACTGACTGACACCAACAGCGTAGGCTGAATATTTGTGATGGGTAAAAAATGTTAAACTCGCGTCAGGGGACACGTGACCGTCAAATCGAAAATTCGTAAGACGGACACGTGACCTGATCGAAAAACTGTTACAATGTCATAAGAATACGAAGTCAAATTTCGCCACCGTTTCCAAAGTTGTGATAACTCAGTTTAGAAAACGGGCGGCATTGAAGCCAGAAGACCTCGGTTCAATCAAACAAATCCAGTCCGTATTTTTTCTTTTTTTTCTCAAATTACTTTATTTTGTGAAAAAGTCTAGGGAGCCCTTCTCTCTTCTGCCGGCACTCCCGGAGTGCAACCCGTTGTTTTTTTTTTCATTTAAAGCTACATACTTATACATCAAGTTCAGTTAAGTAAAACCCGTATTGCGAGTGGTCAATCGGCATAATCAGTAGTGGTTATATTCTCAAGGTCCGGATGGCTGCCATTGAGAAAACACCAGATAGGGTGGGACATCTCGCATCGGAAATACTATCCCGGAAAATGGGACAGCCAATCTTTATTAACTTTTTTTTATTTATTTATTTAAGGAAACAAACAGTCTTATAATGTATATATATACAAAGGCAAGAATCCTATAAATAGACCTAGAGTTCCATTATATATAATAGAAAAGGAATGAAAACTTTGGAATAAGTATAGTTATAACTACTTGTACAATTTACAATTTAGCATAGAGAACAATCACATTTAATACACTTAATAATAGTTTCTTAATAATGAGCAATTTCTTTAATTCATTTTTATATTTGCCAATAGATGAAGAAAAAATATCAATATTGGTGAATAATTTATTATAGCTATCACATAAACGCCTGATAAAAGAGTTTTTCGCGTAATTGGTACGACTGAAAGAAACTTGGAAAGTTTTGGTGGAACGTGAAGAAAGTTGTGAAACGTGAAACGTTGTGTTCAAAGATGGTAATCAATTCATTTTGTATCAGCAAGCAAACAGTCATGCAGATAAACAATTAAAACGAATGCTTTGGTCTGTTTACAGCAAGTGTTAAAAAGTAATTTGTAACAACACGCAATCAATCAAGTCGGTGCATTTACGAACAAATCCAGAAAATCGAAAATCATTCGTGCTCATTTTACTCACCATAAGAGGGTTCCCATTACCCTTACTTGTAGGTAAATTAATCTTAATTTTTAACCGAATTCAAAAAAAGGAGGTTCTCAGTTTGATCTGTATGCATGTTTGCCCGCGATTATCTCGCGTTTAGCTGAACCTATTTTGAAGCGGTTTTCAGGAAAGTATTTGTTACATTTAGGAGAAGGTTTTAGTATATGAACTGACTTCAAAAAGGAGGTTCATCATGATGCACTAAAAGTTCTATTCGATATTATGATGAAAAGTCTTGCCATTAACAATTAACATTGTAGCTACTTAACTACTTTAATTCCACACCAAAACTGATATCACGGGATTTCGCCAATCGCCACTGATTCGCGTACGGTGTGCAAAAAAACTCGCTTGCTCAAGAAGTTCAGTTTTTTTATTTTAGCCTTCAATATAAAAATCAAAACATAAAACCAAAATATTAAAACCCGTTTGCACTAAACTTAAGAATCGCCTAAGTCTATTCCTAGCTAACTTAAGACATTCTTAACAAAAAATTGCTTTGCACTAACCTTAGGACATTCTTAAATGCATTTTAGGCTATTCTTAACTTACGGGCCCAATATCGAGCACCTAAGGCTTAAGAAATACCTATATCAGTGGTTATTGTCTTTGGCATTGTGAGCAAAGAGTAGTGCGACAAGCTTTTCTGTTCCGGTGATTATCTTTGAAACTAAAACAGTTTTCATACGACAGTCCATTTTGACAGCTAATTTCGTATTGCAAGTGACTCCTCTGTCACGGCTGTCACTGGAACGAAAAGCTTGTGGCTTTTGTATTCTTGTTTGTTAGATAGAGACACAACACATGTGACATACGTCATTCATCAATTATTAAAAAAAAAACTGTATTGTTTTTCTTGACAGTTGAGCTCAGTTGACTTTTCTTTTCTCGGTGAATTACCCCTAACAAATAAAATAGACAACGCCTTAGCTTTTGTCTCCTTTTTACTCACGAAAGAATCAATGAGAAGTTTCAACCAAAAAAATATCCAGTGACCTACTTTACCTCGCCACTTTTAAAATCCATAAACAATTAATATTTGAAATTATTCATTCATTCTCTTATCAAGGCGATGACTAAGTTACGACGTAGTCTGTCAGTGCAAACAAAAATTTTAGCTCGGCTGTTTTAGGCTGTTCCTAAACTAAGATGTATCTTATCTAGGACAAGCTCAACCCGAGTTTAGTGCAAACGGGCATAAGTTTCCTTTCGTAAATACAAGCAAATTGCAATGAATAAAAAATCCGGGATTCGGGATTTCGTCCCAACACTAGTGTTTTAATTGGCGCCAATCGCAACTGGTTCGCGTACGGTGTGCAAAAAAACGCGCCTGCTCCAGTAAAGCGCTTGTTCTGACAGTTGGCTTCCTCGCGTACCTGTTATATTCTATACAGGTTACTCGACTTCGCGTATAGTTAGCAAAACGTCAGGGATAGCACAATAATAGCACAACACTGTTGATGATTATTTAAAGGACAAAAATGTGTGGAAATAATCGCCTTTGCCTTTGAATATTTTTAGTTTTGTAACCTGTATGCAATTTTATTCAAAAATAATGTATGTAAATATTGATTGTATTTAATGACGATATCGATATTGTAAATATCGTCATTGTTGTTTTTTTTTATGACAAAGCTGATGAGTTTCTTGCGCCCGTTCTTCTCGTCAGTTAAAAGAGTCCTGAATGGGTGGTAGGGCAAAACTGACGATTCGAAAATACATTTAAAAATGTTAATTTGAATAAAGGATATTTCTATTTCTATTTCTATAAATATAAAAATAAAAAATATTAAACGAGTGTTTACGTGTGGGCAGTAATAAATCGGTAATAATAAAACAGTAAGAAATCTCATCCTAAGCAATAGGGTATTTTACTGTTGTTGAAATGTAGATATTCAATGATGACGTTAAAAAATATTGCAATTAAGAATACCAAATGTGAAAAAATAATTTGAATCTGTTTTATAATAAAAGAATTATAGTCTGTTTGATTTTGACTATAGCTGTCTCTTTCTAAAACGAAATCTTCTATGGCGTGACTATGACGCTACTAACCCACTGACGTCACTAAGATAGCGTCCTGTCCTTGTCTAATTATAAAGTTTGAAGTCCTATATCTTTGAAAATATTCAAGATAATTCAAAATGAAAAATTGTTTTGTGTAGCTAATATTTCGAAAAACATTTTAAAGAAATAAAAAAAAACAGTAAAATACCGTATTCTATAAACAATGAATCTTGGTAGGTAGATGAATTCTGTAACCCGCACTAGGTTTATCATTTTCACACAAAAAAAATAACCACGACAATTTCAAACATATCACGTGTTCTACAGGACTTCCGGCAAACTTGCTCACTTCTAACTTTTAAAATAAAAAAGTAAAAAATCTAAAAATAATAATTGCTCACCGTGAATTGCCGAACTATGTATCTAACTGCCATCTTACATCATTTTACCACAGTCTATATATTTCCCTTACTGAGTCTTCATTGTAGGATGACTTGACCGCAAAATTTTCTTTTTATTACTATTCATGTTTTACTGCTGTAGTAAATTTACAACCACCCGAAAATTAAGTAACTGCACAAATAATTTTTTCAATGATCATAATAACATACCAAATGTTTAAATAACAGTTGGAAAAATTATTTCCCTTATTTTAATAACATCGACAACACACGCACATCCCTTTTAAGTTCAATAAGAATATTCCTCATAAACCGTGTCTTTTAAATGCACGAGCAAACAAAGTGAATAATTAGCCTTTCTCGCTGGATTCAGGAACTATGTTTTGTTGTAGCGGACTTAGCGCCGCGGGCGGGGGCGGTGCAGTACACGATGATAGGGTTGGGAAAAGTCGGCATATGGAACATCGATAGTCGATAGTTCAGGGTTTTGAGTATAAGAACTGGTATTGATATTTTAGCTTAAGTAAGTGGTGTTAAAGGAAAAACTGTTTTTTATTCATATTGACATAAAAGTAAGTTAACTATCGAATCGTTAAAAAATCCTACTAGGTACTCATTTTTGTGAGACGATAAAGTTACATGCGGTTCTATCAAAGAACAAATCAGATGAGATTTGTTTTAGCTGACCACCAAAAACACTAACGTGGCAGTGGCATCTAAATACAATTCAGTATTTTTACGTGCATTTTAACTTTTCTTTTGTTGCATCCTCTTCATATATTTTCAGCAGTTCTTGTCTTAGTTTCGCCATATTTTTCAACTAGAACGCGCGTCGACGCGCGTCTTTGAGGATCTGTAAGGCGTAGTTGGCGTCTGACATGTCACTGCGCCTGAGTGACGCGCGGCGACGTGCGAAGTCGCTTGACTCCAGTCGCGCGCTCTCATATTCACATGTACTATAAATGTCTGTTAACAAGATGGCGGTCAAATGCTTAACCAGTTATTATAAAAAAAAGAAAACTATGGGCAACAGCGTCGCTTAACCAGCTAGCAACAAAATTCGTGTGCGCGCGTTTACTGCACGAACTAAACGTATGTTGTGACGACGCGGCGTGCAAGCCATTTTAACCTTAGAAGTGGTTAAGCGACGCTGTTGCCTATGGTACCCTTAATAATGGTAAAATACAGGTAGGACAAATACAGTTGGTGAAAAACATGACGAGTCGTGTCGCTTCGACTCTGCGCCACAGAGTGAATTGAGCCTCAGTGTTTTATGTCCCAAATCCAAAATATCGATGTATTATCGACTACCCCACCCCTACAGTCTGCGGTCTCGCCCCATCTGTACTGTACCCAACATCACTACATGTATTTCTATATCGTGCTACACTCGGAATCCATTTATAACGACGTTAGCTTCACAATATACCCCCCCCCCCCCACTGTACAGGAAAGAGGGGGGATGAGGTTGTTCCCGTAGTTAGCGCCACTTTCAGACTAAACCTTGTTACTTTGCATTTTTATGCATATCCTTAGAATCTGTTGCAGTTGCAGGAAACTCGAATGCATCGACTTTTACTTTCCCGTTGGTTGTTAAACTAATGCCCCGGCAGGGTTGGATTCTGTACTATAATTATAGTATTTGTACTATAATATCACCTTTTGTACTATATACTATCCAAAGCCCAGGATAGTACACGATTGTACTATAATTTTACAGTTCCGTCCGTACCTACTAAGACAACTTTTTATTTTTAATCGGTCTTGTTTACGGGCACTTCCTTTATCATAGAGGAAGGAACTCTATAGTCTGTGTCAAAGAATACTGGTTTAGTATTGCCACACGCCAATGCAGACTGCGAGAGAGTATTCAAAAACTAGAAATAAGCTGGCAACTAAATCAATTGATGCGATTTTACTGACTTGCGATGCGATTAAAACCAGTAAATCGAGAAATTGTGTATCGTTTGAGCTATCATCGGATGATACGAGAAGATTTAAAGAAAAAGAGAACAAAATTGATTTTGACGTACTTGCCAATGTAGCAATTACATAATGTATGTGATTTAGATGTCTGTGTATTATTTTTATTATCATTCTCATATTTTTTTTGAAATAATAACCCTGTACTATAATTTTTTTTTTAAATACTATCTTTTTATTATCTATGTACTCTCCGTCTCAGAGTGCTTCAGTCCAACCTTATAATTTGTGAGTCCAACACTGTGCCCGAGCTTCACCCGTTCCCTAAAATATGGTTGAGCGAAGCGATGGCTGGTTCATGCGTCATGCTCGTGAACGGGTGCTGCCAGTGGGAATGGGTCTGCTCTTATCTGCTTGCCTTAAAATGTGTTTTCTTTTGTTTTTATTCATTTTATTAAGAATTACATTTGAAACATGTATGGCGCAACTTGCAGTATATAGTAGAATTGTCTTTTGTTTTAAACTAATATTAAAGCTTTAAGTAGAGTTCCTAAGTAACTGAAAATTGTTCACCGCTATGATCATTAGTTCGCCTATACTTAACTGTATTTATCATAACCCATTGTGTAATTGTGATGGAAACTGACCTTAGTCATACCATGTTAAGGTCATTTTTCAATTTGACGACTCTGTATGAAATAAGACAGGGAGAAAAAAACAACCCTTGGAGTTTCTTGCCGGTTCTTCTCCAAGGCCTCCCGCTGTAGGGTTTGCGAACCGATGGCGTAGCTTCTATGACGTTCACAAGTATTGTAAATAACAATCTAAATTGAATAAAGAGATTTGAATCTTGAATCTTGAATCACCTGCGTCTAATGTCATTAATTAGCGCGCTATTTGATATAATACGCAGGTGTAGCCGGGTCTTAGCGCACTAATTTGATACAATTAGAGCGCTAAGACGCGCATGCCGTTATTAACGCCGTTAGGCGTCACGCAGGTGAAGCCGCAGCATAAGAAATATTTCTCACACTCACATCAATAAGCTTACAAATTCTTATTCTCACTCGATCCCGTTACTAATTAGGTACACACATATGCCGTAGCTCAGTGCTCCAGAGCATTCGCCCGGACTATGAAAGGTCGTGGGTTCGAGTCCCATCGGAGCTAGTTGATACAGGGCTTATTACACTTGGCTAAATTCAGCATCTAATTAAGGCGCTACTCGGAAAAGTATGGACTTTTTGATTTAAAACTATAGGACGGTTACAGTTGTTACGAATCTGATAATAAGATATATATTTCTTCATACCTTTATCTAGAATCGTATAGTTTCAGAAACACGATTTTATGATTTTGGCTCGACACTTTTTATTTTCGAAAATACCTCTAAAAAATAAGAAATATCAAGATTATTCTTAAATGGGGATACATATACTATTGAAAATTGGTTTAATTAGTGGACACCAATAATATTTAGGATCGTATGGAAGCATTTTTTTAAATTCGCTATAGTTTTTGAATACGAAGTGATTTTCTGTTTTTTTTGCGTAATCGGCAAAATCGGTCTCGCTCCCGCGCGCGTCGTTTTCTCATTGCTATCTCGCTTTACCATAATTTTTCCGAGTATCGCCTTAAGCATACATTGCTTTCTTTGAGCTCATTTGTAGCAAGTGATGTAATCAAATATGGATGCAATCAAAACAAGCAATGTATGCTTAATTAGATGCTGAATTTAGCCAAGTGTAAAAAGCCCTTCTGGTGGATTATTCTAATGGCTCTTTAACACGACGACGTTTGGCGTATCGTCATTTTCACGAGTCGTGAAAAATTACGGTTACGTTACGTGTCGTTGCGATAGGGCGTTTGTGCACTACACTGAATTTTACCGATCCGGAAAAAAACGGATGCTTGTATTTTAATTATTAATCATTTATATTAGTAATTAATTAAATAGAGCGTTTATCATTTATAATAGTAAAATTTATTTATTTCATGTAGTTTAGGGTATGAAACATTGAAACTACACGCAATAAATAAATTCTTACTATTATAAATGATTAATTATTAAAATACAAGAATTCGTTTTTTTCCGGATCGGTAAAATTCAGTGTAGTGCACAAACGCCCATACTTTTGACATTCGTGTTTTTTGAGGAATCGTCAATGACAGATAATTCCGTTTGAAGGAAGCGAAACATGGAAAACAAAAGAAAAGTCTTTTTCACTTCTCATGCTCGTAAAGTTCGTGTTTATGTTGGGTATAGGCTGCATAAAATCGCTTTTTATGCTCTAGTGCATAAAGTAAAATCTTCGTCTAAGTCTCAGACTCTAAGACAAAGGTCGTCAGGTAAACAGTCACACACGCAATTAAACTTCGTTAAATAAACTTGTTACCTATTTCATTCTGTTTCTTTAATTTTGTACACAATCCATTTTCAATTACTTACTAAACTAATAAAACTAGGCAAAATTTATGAGTTTTGTAAGAAATAAGTATTTCAAGAGCATTATGGACTACGATCTATGCTAAAGTCACTGTGCTGCCACTGCCACGTATAAAAAAAAAAGTCTTCCCGCCAATATGGCGAAGTCTTAATTTTTTTTTTTGCATTATTGTTATTTATTTTCCTCACACTCGAAGTGAAAAGCAGAGTGTATAACTCGTAGATAAAACCCATTTTACCCTCGAATTGACTATCCACCCTCGCCTACGGCTCGGATGGATATATACGTCTCGGGTAAAATGGTACGTTTTATGCACTTGTTGTACAATCTACTATTTCACTTCTCATGCTAGTAAAGTTGGTGTTTATGTTGGCTATAGGCTGCATAAAATCGCTTTTTATGCTCTAGTGCATAAAGTAAAATCTTCGTCTAAGTCTCAGACTCTAAGACAAAGGTCGTCAGGTAAACAGTCACACACGCAATTAAACTTCGTTAATGGTACTTGTTATTTCATTATGTTTCTTCAATTTTGTACATATAATCCATATTAAATTACTAAATTAATAAAACTAGGCAAAATTAATGGGTTTTCTAAGAAATAAGTATTTCAAGACCATTAATGGACTACGATCTATGCTAAATCACTGTGCTGCCACTGCCACGTATAAAAAAAAAGAAAAAGAAAGTCTTCTCGCCAATATGGCGAAGTCTTTGTTTTTCTTTTTTGCAATATTGTTATTTATTTTCCTCACATTCGTAGTGAAAAGCAGAGTGTATAACTCGTACATAAAACCCATTTTACCCGAGACGTAGGCGAGGGTTGATAGTCAAGTCGAGGGTACGTTTTATGCACTTGTTGTACAATCTACTATTAACAACGATGTTTCCAGCACTGCTGTGTTCCGGCAGTTAGAGATAAGGTAGCCAGTTCCTCAGTGGTTGAGTTGAGGGTTCCAGAAGTAGCGCGCTTCCACCGTCTGCCTTATCTTCACTTAACATCAGCCGGCCTAGCTGAGCGGCTTATAACGCGCGATATGATATGGTACGGCAAGTTGTCTTGCTTATCCCACTAAGGTGTAAGCAAGACGGCATGCCGTACCATATCATATCGCGCGTTATAAGCCGCTCATGCTAGGCCGGCAGGTGTGTGTGTGCCCGTGCCGGCAGAAGTGAAAACCTAAGGGCTCCCTAGACTTTTTCACAAAAAAAAAAGGAATTTGACAGTAAAAAGAAAAAAATACGGACTAGATTTGAACCGAGGTCTTCTGGCTTCAATGCCGCCCGTTTTCTCATCTGAGCTATTACGGAATATTTGGAAACGGTGGCGAAATTTGCCTTCGTATTCTAATGCCATTGTAACAGTTTTTCGATCAGGTCACGTATCCGTCTTACGAATTTTCGATCTGACTGTCACGTGATCCTGACGCGAGTTTAACATTTTTTACCCATCACGAAAAGTGCACAACGTCGCTAAAAAAGTTTTCACTTCAAAAAATTACCTACGGAAAAATAATAATAAGGATGTCGTTGTGTTGTGCGTGGACATCCAGTTAATTAGGCAGTATCGATAAGGTAGGGTGCCGGTAATAGCGGAAGGCACGCGACGAGACGATAAGACCGGGGCCAACACACAGCGGACATGTTGTCTGATAAATCAATGTGAAATCAAAGAATATATAATAGTTGGTACTAAGGTACAGAAGACGCACTCAGATTAAAAAATAAAACAATTTTTTACGTGTTTTAGAAAGAACGAAAGAAAGAAAATAGATTTATTAACACACATACACGCATATAAAAATAATAATAAAGACAGGACAATAGGTACGCAGACAAAGACGGCAAGAAAATAGAAAGAAAAGTGTTGGTGTCTTCTAAGTCACACACAGGTGGGCGGAGTAATATATTTTATTTACATACTTATTTTGTTTTAATATTAATAATTTACTATATATTAAGTATATTATATTTATAATTTTAATATTTTTCTATTGTATTTAATTTTGTGATGCTGCGGCCACACTATGGGGATATGCCGATGTTCAACTTCGCTTGAATTATGGCGAGAATTATCGCGAAAAACTTATGTTTAAAAAAGTATGTTTTTTTTATTACTTTTATGACTTTGTATAATTATTTAAATTATGTCTATAGTCCTACTTCCTACTTAATATTATAAATGTAAATATTCACAAAGTATTTCGTTGTTTATTTACTTTTAAAAATAAATAATTATATTAAAACTAGCTTTCCACCCGCGGCTTCGCCATGGAATACACGATGTTATCCCGTGGGAATGTGATATATTTCCGGGATAAAAAGTAACCTAATGTTACTCTCCAGGTTATATAGTATGTGTCCCAAATTTCAGCTAAATTCGTTCAGTCGTTTTGGCGTGATTGAATAACAAACATCTAAACATCTAAAACATCATAACATCTTAACTTTCACATTTATAATTTTAGTAGGATAAAATAAGTATTTATGATGGGGGGCTCCATACAATTTATGCCGTTTTTAATTTTTCAAAACGTAATAAATTTTTCGTTCGTCCACTCCATCTAATATAATGCGTCCGTGCGGCTTGCGCTCCGGGTGCGTAATGACATGGCGTAGTGTGGCCGCTCTGTTGCCAGAATTCTCGCGATAATCCCCGACATATGGCGAGGTGAATGCCGTAGTAAAATTTTCGCTTTAATTATCGCGATGACGTGGCCACACTGTGTTGGAATTTGGCATATCCCGATGTCTATTGGGATATCCCCATAGTGTGGCCGCAGCATGACTGATCCCTGTTTGATTGAAATAAAATGATATCTTATCTTTTCTAAAGCGCTATATCTCGAGCCGCGTCTCAAGAAGTTCCAGTCGTTTTCCGAGCGACGACGCCTACATATTTAGCCGGAATTTTTCCTCCGAAAGAACGAATGAATTATCGTACGTCAAAGTTTATACGACAGAGTTGTTCGGGAACTACGAACAGAGGCAATTAGGCCCCTTGTCATATTATCTTTAATTTATCCTTGTTTGGGGTAGGGGATGGATGTGCGTATTTTGGACTTTAATAAATTGCTTCGGGGTTATCTGTCAGATGTAACAAGAAGTCTCTGCTTTGATTCCCTTGGAAGGAAACCTTTATGATTACATGGTTTCGTAAATGAGCGCTTACACGGGCAATATTTTGGCAATACATATATTTGGTCACAGTTGTCGGTCTGCGAGTCAGTTGTATAGGTCTGCGGGTCAGTCCTGGTCGTCTTTAAGTCTTCAGGGTTCCGGTCCGTCCCGTTTGCCGATCGATAGTAATCTGTTGACTGTTGCATTTCAACTGTTGCCAAAAGTTTAGAAGTTCGTAAAAATCTACTAGAAAAAATACAGACCATTATTGTTTTGGTAGGTACGGTCGGGTCTTGGTCGTCTTCAAGTCTTCAGGGTCCCGGTCCGTCCCGTTTATCGATCGATAGTAATCTGTTGCATTTCAACTGTTGCCAAAAGTTTAGAAGTTCGTAAAAATCTACTAGAAAAAAATAATTTACCCTTGTTTGGGGTAGGGGATGGATGTACCTACGTATTTTAGACTTTAATAAATTTGCTTTGGGGTTATCTGTCAGATGTAACAAGAAGTCTCTGCTTTGATTCCCTAGGAAAGAAACCTTTATGTATGGTTTGTAAATTAGCGCTTACACGGGCAATATTTTGGCAATACATATAATATTTGGTCGCAGTTGTCAGTCTGCGAGTCAGTTGTAGGTCTGCGGGTCAGTCTTGGTCGTCTTCAAGTCTTCAGGGTCCCGGTCCGTCCCGTTTATCGATCGATAGTAATCTGTTGCATTTCAACTGTTGCCAAAAGTTTAGAAGTTCGTAAAAATCTACTAGAAAAAATACAGACCATTATTGTAGGTACGGTCGGGGACAAATTCGTAAAAGGTTAATAAAAGGTACTTCAATTGGAGTATGGCTGGTGTCTCGCCATTGACGTGCAGACCCTTTTATTTACCTAGTATTTGTTTAAACATAATTTAGTACCATGTAAATCAAACTAGAGACGACCGATTTGGCGCAGGGGTAGGCTACCCACCTTCTGCGCCAGTGGTCTCGGGTTCGATTCCCGAACAAGACAAATATTTGTGCGCATGAACATGTCTATTTGTCTTGGTCTGGGTGTTAACTATGTATATTATGTATGTATTTACAAACAAAAAGTATTTAAGTATGTATTAATCCGTTATCAAGTTTTCCATGATACAGTTTCTTAATGAAATTAACATGGGCTTAGATAATTGGTGTGAATGTAAGATGTTATTTATATTTATTTATTATTATTATAATTAAAAAAAAAAAAAAAATTAAGTGTTACTAGTGATAGTGACACAATGCTTCAACAAGCATGTAAATTAGATGTGTGATTGAATGCTTGTTCTATAATCAAGATGACGATAGCGGTCGCTGTCGCTGGTAAGGTAACCTTTTTCTTCGACCAAATTTTTTTTTCTTAAGACGTTATCACGTAAAATTATCATCGTGCGTAAACCGACTTTATAGACAACCATAATTTTTATACCATTCAGTTTCATAGGTATTATTTACAAACACTTTAGTTACAAACTCTTTTCATAATAATAATATTAAAGAAGCCCTCAAAACACATAAAGTACCTAAACTCCTAATTTAACTTCCCAACAATAATAAAACACCGCTTATCAATTAAGCGAACGAAAATAAACTTTAAAAACACCGTAATAAAACATAATTTATAACTCCACGAGGCAATTAAAGAGTGTATGAAAACCCGTAGGAGATTTAGGGGGTGGGTTTTGCCGGTCAATTTTGAACTTTATTAATATATGTGTTAAGAATGTTTGTTTTTCGGTTTTGAAGAGGTTTTTCAACACAATAGTTTGGTCAACAATATGTGAATATTTTTTGTAAAGACTTGATATGTTGTAAAAAAATTGTACGGAATTTTAATCAATGTACTAATGCATACAAAGAACTTTTACTACGGTACCAATATTGAAATCGTGAAAAAGAAACAGCTGTTCCATACAAATTGATTAAATATTTTTGCACTTTTGTATCGCGATTTCAGTTTTGATCCCATAATAAAAGTTGTTTTTTTTTCATGAGTAGAATAATCCCTAAAGTTATCCGGGATGATAAAAAAAACATTCCCGATTTATTCAATTTTATTCAGGGTCCAGAAAGGTGACATATTATTATAACGACACGTCCAATATGAATGGAAAAGGCCTCGTTATACAAAGTGGCCTTTAAGCCCCGGCCAAGAGTCCCTCTTGAGACATCAAACAGGTTAAAGTTCTTGAGTGGGAGGAAATTGCGTCAAAAGGACAGATTTAAAACAAGAATTTTTGAATTCTATAGTAGGTACAATGATGGGGATTCGAACGTTAGGTTGAGAATTTTTGAGGACTTTTATTTGCAGGCAAAACATTTTTAGTAAAATTTTAAATTGCTTTATACCATACCAGACAGATTCGCCCGAAATCGGTCACACATTTACAGTTTTACAAGGTCACCCGCGCGTAGGATTTGCGAACTGATGTAGCTTCATTGACGTTCTTAAGAGCCAACGCGCACTTGTGATTTTTAATCGGGCGATAGTTTGATCGTTCTCGGATTCAGTATAGAGTTATATGGCAGTGCGCGCACTGGCGATTAAAGTATCGACCGATCAAACTATCGAAAATGACTGGCCGATAGTTGTACGATCAAACTATCGTACAACTATCGGCCGGGCGGGCGGTAATGTGCATGAAGGACTATGTGAGCGCGCGCACTGCATTCAACTAAACTATCGCCCAACTATCGGTTGACTGCGCATTCAGTATCGAACTATCGAAAATGACTAGCCAATAGTGGTACAACTATCGGACAACTATCGCACAACACAGCTATCGGACAACTATCGCACAACTATCGGCCTGTGCATGAAGGACTATGTGAGCACGCGCCCGGATTGAACTAAACTATCGACCAACTATCGGTCGACTAAAAATTACAAGTGCGCGCAGGCTCCCAAAACCAAACTATCGGCCAATAGTTTGATCACGATCGTCTTACGATTCCGACTAAACTATCGCCCGATTAAAAATCACAAGTGCGCGTTGGCTCTAAGTGTTGTTAAACTAACCTAAATTTTATTGAATACTTACCTAAAAGTGGAGATATAAAAATATTTTTATGCATTCACAATGCAATCCCGCCTGATAGCTTCTTATAGGGCTCGTGGTTTTTTACTATCACATTTTTCCTTTAAGTACCTACTTACAAAATTGCATTGTGAATGCATAAAAATAATTTAAAATCTCAATTTAATGGCTCTTTCATCTTATTCGACTGTTAAACATTTGTAAAAATGTTTCTTTCGGATGCGAGGGTTTCCTCACATTGATGAAACAACGCTGGCCTACAGCGTAACAAGTGATAGCAAACTTCGACGAGTCGTGTAAGCCTTTCGGTAGCTTAGTTGGTCAGAGCATCGGGCCGGATTCCCGGAGGCGCGGGTTCGAATCCCGCCTGAAAGCTACTTATAGGGCTCGTGGTTATTTACTATTATTTTTCTTATACATACCTAAAAGTTTTTTTTTGTTTTTCATAAAAAAAAACGAATACCTACCTGACATGGCCGATTGCGTTCCGACCAATTGACAGGCCGTTACCTGCTGGTAGACTTAGTCTGTCATGCCCTCTAGAGACGCGTTATGTCGTCTGTTTATATTCTTCGTCCCAAGCCCTAATAAGAATACACAATACCAAACACCTAATGCAAGTATAATCTATTCTGAGACCAAATTGCGCTCCATATTTCGTTCAGCACCGCGATAGCTGATGTCTCCTTACTACCAGGGTTGTCAAGTGTATGACTTTCATAATAATATCATCATGATTCTGTGCACTTTATACTGGAATTTAGCTATTTTTTTCATATGCACATGGAAGGTTTCTATAGAAAATAAAAATTGCGTGGAAAATTGTAATAAGTTTTTAGTAAAAATTTTATTTTTATGACAAACTTTTTTGCTGACTGTACTTTAATATTTTGTCATCTGAACCAAACCTGTATACAAAATTTCAGCTCCATCGGACACTGGGAAGTGGGTCAAATTAAGCTTGCAAAATTTGTCCCCCACTAACTAACTAACATATGTACTAACTAACATGGCAAGTTAATTAAGTTTTTAGTAAAAATTTCATTTTTATGACAAGCTTTTTTGCTGGCTGACTGTACTTTAATATTGTATTGTCATCTGAACCAAACCTGTAGGTATACAAAATTTCAGCTCCATCGGACACTGGGAAATGGGTCAAATTAAGCTTGCAAGATTTGTTCCCCACTAACTATTTAACTAACATGGCAAATTAATAAAAAGCTTGTAAAACCAACAACAACTTTTCTTTTCCCAGCTGTCAAACATTTGACGTAAATATAAATCAATGGTCTTTCACGTCAAAACGGGGCAAAACGGGGCAAAACGGGGCAAAGGATCGACGGGCCCAGTAGAATGTGGGCCCAATCGCCGGACGGCTCGTGATTTTTGGTCCATACCAAAAATCAGGGATATCCCCATGGATAGTTTAGGAGATGAGGAGTGTCATAGGCTACTATTTGTTTTATCGAAACAACACATTCCCGCGGGATAAAGTCGTGTTGGCCACGGGCGGAAGGCTAGTTTTTTAAAAAGTTTTGTTAGAGCATTGGCCCTGACAGTGAAAGGTCGTGGGTTCGAGTCCCATCGGAGCTAGTTGTGAGATGTGGTCGATTTTTTCTAATACTTTATTTTTTATATTTTCAATAAGTATTAAAAATTGCATTGTGAATGCAAAAAAGTAAAAATAATTTTATACCTAATATAAGTAAATATAGCTATCAGGATAAAAATGAATCAGACCTTTTCTATTTTCGGTTCTGGCAACCCTTACCGCCATAATATTAGCAAAAACCCGAGATAGGTACAGGCGGCTGCGTCTAAACGTTAAGAGGCCGTATTTCTTGCCGTGTATATTATGAGGTGATGGCCGGCGCGAGGCGGCGGCGGGCGGTCCTACTGACAGCGGCGATCCGTTGCTCATTTTTGACGCGCAAGACGGACAAACACTTACATCTACCTATCTACATACAGGGTTAATTTTTGAACACCATCCAAATTTTTAAACTCGTCTCAGAATCGTTAATTGAACAACTTTGGTTGGAGTGACTCAAAGGGTGCGCACGATCGCTTGATCAGTCTGATTTGTATGAGTGTAAAGTGGTGGCCGAATGAAAGAATGGATTTTTTGGTTGGCTATTTATTTAATGCAAGGTAAACGGTTTGATAGTATCTGGTCTCGCCGGACAATTGTGCGGCCTTAAATACTATGCTACTATCTATAGGTATAAATATATTTGTATAAATTCATGCATTCACTAAACTTAACAACAGCGCCCTCTGCCACATATACTGTGCAGGAACCTAAACAATTGCTGGTACGTGCCAGTTTAGCGGTTAATCAAGTGACAAGCCGTTTAGACGCGATGCGGCTAGATGGCGCTGTTTTACAATGAGGAGTCAAAAATTTAATGTCATATTTCGACCCATTGTTCACAAACTCTTGCGTTACTTAGGTACTGACAGACAATGCTGGTTCGCTGGCTTAGCGACCCGAAGTGGATCTTGGCCTCCGACAACAAAGTGCGCCATTCATGCGTCATGCTCGTGAACGGGTGCTGCCAGTGGGAATGGGTCTGCTCTTATCTGCTTGCCTTAAAATGTGTTTTCTTTTGTTTTTATTCATTTTATTAAGAATTACATTTGAAACATGTATGGCGCAACTTGCAGTATATAGTAGAATTGTCTTTTGTTTTAAACTAATATTAAAGCTTTAAGTAGAGTTCCTAAGTAACTGAAAATTGTTCACCGCTATGATCATTAGTTCGCCTATACTTAACTGTATTTATCATAACCCATTGTGTAATTGTGATGGAAACTGACCTTAGTCATACCATGTTAAGGTCATTTTTCAATTTGACGACTCTGTATGAAATAAGACAGGGAGAAAAAAACAACCCTTGGAGTTTCTTGCCGGTTCTTCTCCAAGGCCTCCCGCTGTAGGGTTTGCGAACCGATGGCGTAGCTTCTATGACGTTCACAAGTATTGTAAATAACAATCTAAATTGAATAAACAAATTTGAATCTTGAATCTTGAATCTTGAATTCTTTCCTGTCTTGTGCCAGGTTGGACCAGTTGGGCACGTCAAGCTCTTCGAGATCTTTGGCGACTTCGTCTTTCCAGCGATACCTCGGGCGACCCACCGGGCGACGTCCAGTTGGTTGCCCAAGATATGCTCTTCTTACTGCACGATCCTGGCCCATCCTTTCAACATGACCAAGCCAGCGAAGTCGGGCAGCTTTTATTTCTCCGATGATGTTTGGTTCGGCCACCAGCTCTTCTATCTCCAGGTTGTGTCTTTGCCTCCACTCCCCATCCTCTCCTCTTGTTGGTCCCAGAATCCTTCGCAGAATCTTTCGCTCTGCTACTAAGAGCTTTCTCTCTTCCTTTAACGACAGACAATGCTGCACATCCAAAACTCCTGGGCGCAAGAAGCTGAATTTTGGCACGTATGTTCCTTGGGGAGTGTATGGGATCACTAAGAGAGGATTTACCACCATATATTAGCAAAAACCCGAGATAGGTACACGCGGCTGCGCCTAAACGTTAAGAGGCCGTATTTCTTGCCGTGTATATTATGAATGAGGTGATGGCTGGTACGCGGCGGACCGGCGGCGGTCCTACTGACAGCGGGGGAACGAACACTTCCAAACTATTCAAATTCGGCGCCAGTTACTGCCCTCAAAAATATAATGGTGTTCGACACCATCACATACATTGTTCCAATACCAAAGTATAGTATATGCATTATGCATTAGTATTATGGAAAGGAAATATTGAAAAGTTCGTTTTAAAAATTTACCCGACCGGGCATCGAACCCGAGACCTCCTAGAGATAGCGGCACCTTGAAAATCGGTACGTACACTCGGCCACGGAGGTCGTCGTGTAAAACTGCCATAGATAACAGTTAAAAAGCTGGTCTTGTTAGCAAACATTTTTATTAATCTATTTACCACAGTATTAAGACACTGTGTCTATACCGTCTAGCTGCTATTGCTATTTGTGAATTTACTAAGTAAAATTAATGAACAGTAAACACCGTAAAACATTTTAAACTGTCAGTAACAAATTAAAAAGTTTATCGCCCCGCTGTCACTATCACCCCGCTCTACTTGCGCACGTAACGCCATCTATATCCTTCCCCTATTTGTTTAGACTCCACCGCTAATTGTATCATCAGCTGAAATTTTTAAAATTAGCCCTTTTCCTTCTCCAAGTTGTGATCTATGCCAAATTCTATCAAAATCGGTTCAGGGGTTTTGGCCTGACAGTGTCACAGACCAGACAGTTACTCTCGTATTGATTATATTAGTATGGGATCTTGTCAGTTAAAATGGCTGCCCATTTTTATGTAAAAAAAAAGATAAGTATCCTTAAAATTTTAAACGATTCAGAAGTATTTCATTTTGTAAATCTATATAAGTTTTTGACTATGAATTTGGATAGATATGTGAAGTTTCACATTACTTAAGGGCCGGTATACACATGCTATTAAAAGAACATGCGTTTATGCTACTAGGTAGTATGCTCTTTTATAACAATGCATTTCGAGTGTTTAACGAGCATGCTCTTTTCGTATACACGTGCTAATTGTCTGCTACTACGTAGCATCTGCTCGAAACTTTTGTGCTACTAAAGAGCATGTGTATTCCAGGCTTTAAGTATCCGCTGTCACTGGCTCCCGCCCTACTCGCGCAGCACGTAACGCCATCTATATCTCTCCCCCATTTGTTTAGACTCCACCGCTAATTGAATCATCAGCCGCATTTAGAACGAGACCGGTGAAATATAGACCCTAATGCGAGGTAATAAAGGTTATTTATAGCACAAGTTTTTGCACAGGCGGGCAGCAGGATATTAAGATAGCATTTTCCGGCTAGCCTTGTCTGCAGACTTTTATACTAAGTATGTTTGATACGCTTTTTTGAAGTGAAAATTTCTTTAGCGGCGTTGTGCACTGTTTGTGATTAAAAAATGTTAAACTCGCGTCAGGATCACGTGACCGTCAGATCGAAAATTCGTAAGACGGACACGTGACCTAATCGAAGAACTGTTACAATGTCATTAGAATACGAAGGAAGGCAACTTTCGCCATCGTTTCCAAAGTTGTGATAGCTCAGATTAGAAAACGGGCGGCTTTGAAGCCAGAAGACCTCGGTTCAAATCCAGTCCGTATTTTATTCAATTTTTTTGTCAAATTCCTTTTTTTTTTGTGAAAAGGTTTAGGAAGCCCTTTTCTCTTCTGCCGGCACTCCCGGAGTACAACCTGTTGTTTTATTTTGTAAATTATAGGCATATGAGCACATACACCCAGACCCGAGGAAATATTGAAAAGTTAGTTTTGTAGTGTGTGTATACTTACTCGCACACACTCAACTCTCTCCAATATATAAACGAATTTTCTTTATTAATAAATGCCATTAATCGCAGACAGTTGTTTCATTTAGACGCTTTTCTAACGCCAACATTGCAGTTTTCAATATTTACCCGACCGGGAATCGACCCCCGGGACCTCTAGAGATAGCCGCACCTTGAAAACACGTGCGTCCACCACTCGGCCACGGAAGTTGTCAAACATGATTTAACTGTGATTACAAAACTTTTGATAAAGTAATAATGTGGGCAATAAAAATACCTACATACTAATGGATGCACCATAAACTAAATATATTACCAGAGACAGTGTAACACAATAACAGAACAAACGACGAACATTAAAGCCATGCTATAAATATTGACGCGGCCACGACTCGAACCGGTGACCGAACGATAGCATCGCCGCTGAGCGATTGTGGACCTTGTGCGCGCGGACTAAGGTGTACACAGATTAGATTTAAATAAATCCGAAATGCGGGGAAACTAAATATCGGTGTTGGGGGGTGGCGCAAGTTATGAGATTTTTTTTTTATCTACAACGGGGTAGCACTTAGCCTTTATCACACCTGCCGGCCTAGCATGAGCGGCTTATAACGCGCGATACGATATGGTACGGCATGCCGTCTTGCTTACACCTTAGTGGGGTAAACAAGACAACTTGCCGTACCATATCATATCGCGCGTTATAAGCCGCTCATGCTAGGCCGGCTGATGTTAAGTGGTGATAAGGCTGAAGATCGAAGCGCACTACTCCCGGAATCCTCAATCACTGAGGAACTGGCTATCTTATCTCTAACTGCCGGAACACAATAATGCTGAAAACATCATTGTTATGGCGTAAGACTTAGATAAGATGGTGGTAGCTAGCCAGGCGGACTAAGAACAAGTCCTACCACCAACCAAACCGAATACAATATGGTACATATTGTACCCACTGGGAATCGAACCCGGGACCTCTTGGTCTGAAATCGGTGGTGTGAACCACTAGACCACAGAGGCGATTATTCCAATTTAAAATTTCGGGTGGGCCCGTCGCGTCGTCGGCGCAAGCAGACTTTTTGAAAGGAAAACTTTCTTTAGGGGCGTTGTGCACTTTTTGTGATGGGTAAAAATATGTTAAACTCGCGTCAGGCAGGACACGTGACGTGATCGCCAGTTCGAAAATTCGTAAGACGGACACGTGACCTGATCGAAAACCTTTTACAATGTCATTAGAATACGAAGGTAAATCTCGCCACCGTTTCAAAAGTTGTAATAGCTCAAGTTAGAAAACGGGCGCCATTGAAGCCAGTAGACCTCGGTTCAAATCCAGCCCGTGTCGAATTCATTTTTTTGTGTGAAAAAGTGTAGGGAGCACTCTTCACTTGTGCCGGCACTGTCGGTGTGCAACCCGATGTTTTTTTTATCAAAGAAGAATGAGGTCTTTGGGCATACCAAACGGTGTATATTGTGAGATATTTATTTATTACTTACCATAAAATTATTGAAACATGCACGATTCAAAATTGAACTTTATCATTAAATTCACTTCAAATTGCGACAGTAAATAGCCTTTGTTTTCTCTGAGACCTTATCTAAATCTATGGCAAAATTCATCAAAACTGGTTTTGTTTTTCAGCCTTGAAAAAGTTTACAGATAGACGGACAGACAGTAGGGTACTTCCGTATTTAACTGCTCGGGGATTGTTCGTTCACCGGTGATGCAAACAATCTTTTAATCACATAAAAATAGGCATTTCCGCTATTTCCGTTTTTTTGAGGGATTAAGATATAAGTTGGAAGTATAGATTACTCCATTTACTAGAATGATTAAATTAAAAGCGCATAGTGTGCCTTTAAGCTCTTACCCGCTACATCTTTTAACTTACACCACACCCGAAGATGACTTAGGGCAGATGTGTGCCGATATAGCGCACGATGCAAAGTTAACTCCGCCCGCCCTCGCGATAATGACCCTTAACCCGTCGCCGTAAGGTCGGCCCGACTGCACGGCTACCCCGCTTCTGATAACGGATAACGGACCACCTTTGTCGCTGATGCTGAATATAAAGTAACGTATGGGAAATGATGTTATTGTTTATTTAAACTATTTGGGTTTATTGTTGGATTGACGGTGGTGAATTATTGGTGTTACAGTGAATCGATTTATGAACACAACATTGATTTAAGATTTAAGATATTGTTCTTCTAGCAACAAGACAACTGTTACGGCTAGTAGTTTTAGAGTTTAGACACGATTAAAAATCGTGCAAAGAAGCTCATTGGAGACACAACTTTAGAATAAGATAAACTACAGAGTACGCCTTGTACGCCTTTGAGGGCATCCGACTATGGAGTGCTGATATTAATTAATATAGCTTTGCGACTGTTTTCTTTTAATAGCATCATCATCATCATGTCAAACCTATTATTGGCCTTACTATTTGTTAGAATTTTAAGTTTAAACTTATTGTAACGCTGTTGGTTTTCGAAATAAATAAAAATAAATACAGAGTCTTACGTCCGTATTATAGAACGACTCCCAAGTGAAGATCTGTTCTCAAGTACAGTTAGAATGTATTCGTTGCATGTGTTTGCATCCCTTTCTAACTGTACTTGAGAAGAGATTTCAACTTGAGAGTCGTTCTATAATACGCTCCTTAATGTTAGTCGAATAAATTATATTTGTTTCTTTCTTACTTTCTTTCTTACTTTCTTTCTTACTTTCTTTCTTACTTTCTTTGTTACTTTCTTTCTTTCTTTCTTAATCACCCCCGTAGAGTTGCTTGCTCATCTGTGTTCTATAGGATACACTTTGGAGAGAGCGCACAGGAACTCTATCATCTTGTTCCTCCTGTCCTTTTCCACCATCGAGGTACCAGACTCAGGTTAGCTTGCCGTCCTTCTAGCGCGAACGAAACGAAGCGCTAGAAGGACGGCAAGCTACGAAACGAAGCGCTAGTTCTTTCTTGATGCGAGCTGCTAAAGATTGAAATGCGCTGCCTGCTGCCTGTTCCCCGAACAATACAACCTTGGCCTCTTCATGGCAAGGGTGAATGGGCACCTACTGGGTAAGCATGCTAAATCCTGGACTGCATCCTGTCTGTTAAACAAGATATCGGTCAAATGCTTAACCATTATTAAAAAAAATTGGTTGTTTGTAAAGTCAGTTTACGGGCGATAATTTTACGTGATAACAATAATATGCCGCCTTCTCTCTTCTACTCGGACGCATCGGCCGATGGAGTGGAAGAGAAAACCGAACGCTTAGGCTGATTGTGCCTTTCTATCGCTTGTTCCGCGCTCTTTGCTTGCATGCGGAACGTGACACTTTTTTGAGCGTGCAGCGCAGCCCGCGTTCATCGATTTATAGGACGTTATCACGTCAAAAAATACATAATTTTCTTAAACAGTGTCGGACCAAAATGAGGTCGGGTAGGCAGTATTAGTTGTCGGGTATCAATTGGAAAAGCGGGGTTACTTAATTCCTTTATCCTTAGTCAAATCGTTGGCAAAATGGCAACCGAATTAGCCCAAAAATAAGTGAGAGTTTGCTCTGCCTGAACCCTTGCCGACTGCCACCGAGAGCCGTGACCGGAATATCAATTAAGGAGTCCAGTGTTATTTTAGTTTCTGCCTTTGGTATTATCGGTAGGGTTGCCACAACTTCTAATAACCAATACGGGACGTTTTCTCTTCCGATGCCCAAAACCCGACACGCGAACCATACACTATTTTTATTCAAATAATCCTTGAAGTAAACAAAGTGGTTAAATAGGGCCACAGTCTGTCCAATATCTATTTATTTTGTTTGTATAATGTACTAGCTTTCCGCCCGCGGCTTCGCCCGCGTGTACTACACGAACGTTATCCCGCGGGAATGTGATACTTTTCGGGATAAAAAGTAGCCTATGTTCCTCTCCAGGCTACAAAGTATCTATGTTCCAAATTTCAGCCAAATCTGTTCAGTCGTTTTGGCGTGATTGAGTAACAAACATCCAAACATCTAAACATCCAAACATCTAAACTTTCACATTTATAATATTAGTAGGATGTAACAGTTCGTTCAATTTCCGTATTTTGTCGCGAGACGGGACGGAATGGTCAAATACGGTGACAGTCCCGTATATACGGGACGTATGGCAACCCTAATTATCGGCCAATATTAGAATGGACCCAAATCTGTCCTCTGATTTGGGTAATTGATTTAGAGACTGACAAGCTTCAAGTAACTTTGGAAATACTTGATTTTTAACGGATTATAAATCGCTTATTTTGTCTTATTACAAGCTTTTTATTAACTTGCCATGTTAGTTAGTTAGTTAGTTTGTTAGCTAGTGGGGGACAAATCTTGCAAGCTTAATTTGACCCACTTCCCAGTATCCGATGGAGCTGAAATTTTGTATACAGGTTTGGTTGATATATCAATATAGCTTGGGTAAACCCAAGGCTGCTCCTTAAAGCAATAGACAGCGTTGTAAAATTTCGGCGGGGACGTGACCAGAAAGTGAATCTTTTCAATAACGTCGGCGATTTGTCAAACGGTCAAAGAGACCGACCGAATTGCTACTTGAAAGAGGTTCTGATACCTCTCGAGGATAGACACTCGCAAGGGGAACTTAATAGCAGAGAACATTAGTTATTTGTGTTACTTTACTTTGCTTTTACAAGAAATACGGTAAGTGAATTCTTTAAGGCGATACTCGGAAAAATTATGCTAAAGCGAGATAGCAATGAGAAATCGACGCGCGCGGGAGCGAGACCGATTTTGCCGATTACGCAAAAAAAACACAAAATCACTTCGTATTAAAAAACTATCGCGTGTTTAAAAAAATGCTTCTATACGATCCTAAATATTATTGGTGTCCACTAATTAAACCAATTTTCAATAGTATATGTATCCCCATTTAAGAATAATCTTGATATTTCGTATTTTTTAGAGGTATTTGCGAAAAGAAAAAGTGTCGAGCAAAAATCATAAAATCGTGTTTTTGAAACTATACGATTCTAGATAAAGGTATGAAGAAATATATATCTTATTACCAGATTTATAACAACTCTAACCGTCCTATAGTTTTATATCAAAGAGTCCATACTTTTTCCGAGTAGCGCCTTAATTTTAGCGCGTACTATTCTTTGATTCGGTGGCGATTTTCAAGAGTGCCGCTATCTCTGAGGTCCCGGGTTCGATACCCGGTCGGGTAAATATTGAACGTAATACCCGTAGTTGTTTCCAATTTCCATAATAATAATTCGCAAGCTACTAAAGTTTGGTTTTAAAACAATGTATGTGATGGTGTCCAATATTTATTTATTTACTAGCTTTCCGCCCGCGGTTTCGCCCCCGTGGACTACACGACGTTATCCCGCGGGAATGTGATATTTTCCCGGGATAAAAAGTATCCAGTGTTCATCTTTAGGCTACAAAGTATCCGTGTCCCAAATTTCAGCCAAATCCGTTTAGCCGTTTTGGCGTGATTGAGTAACAAACATACAAGAAGGGAAATATATAGACTGTGTTCATACAAACATCCAAACATCTAAACTTTCACATTTATAATATTAGTAGGATAGTAGGATGAAGTATTAGAATAAGTTGACCCGTCTTACAACTAAAAAGAGGGTAATTAAATAATTTACGGATTTAAATATTTTTTATTTAATTCCACTAATATCTTAATAAATTTAGCGATAACTATAAATATTTTTGTACTTATTTATTTATTTTTTATAGTCTAAAATTTACGGAAAAAATATAAAACATGTACAAACTTATGTTTTTAAATATTTTCAAAAATAAAGTGATAAAATGTGTTATGTGTTTATTTACTATAGTCTTAGTTATATATATATGTGGTATTATTAATTTTAGTAATAGACGCTTCTTTTCGATTATATAGTTGTCTCGTTTCATCTACTACACGGTGACATAAGTTTAAATGATAGAAATACAGTAGTTTTGCCACAGACAAGCTTTTTATATACCCTATACGTTTCTGTCGCATTGCGACGCAACACGCTTGAGGGGTGTGTGTTGAAAATTAAATGCCTTGAATGTATAGTCCGTTCGGTTAGATAGTGTCGGTACCCGCATGGCATTGTGGCTCTTGCTATAAAATCCTTACTAATGCAGATATAACTAATACGCTAATACACACAAGTTGGGTACCAAAGTCAATTAATTATGAAAATTTTGATATTTTTATATAAAAGGAATTTAAGTAAGTGATTTACAAATAAAAGGGCGACACTATCTAAGCGAATGGACTATACACACGGCAGCACATCTGACTATACAATGTTGACCTTGATACCGCCTTTATGCCCTACGTAATAAAAGCTGTTATCGCAGTTCCAATGTTTAACTTGATGTGCTGACGAGTGTACAACAAAAATCTTAAGTCCTACCTGTGATATTATAAATGTGATGTTTGGATGTTCAGATGTTTAGATGTTTGTTACCAAAACGGCTGAATGGATTTGGCTGAAATTTCGGACACAGATACTTTGTCGCCTGAAGAGGAACATAGGCTACTTTTTACCCCGGAAAAATATAAAATTCTGCGGGATTACGTCGTGTACTCCAAGCGGGCGAAGCCGCGGGTGAAAAGCTAGTTTCCTATAATTAAGTTTGTCTTTCAAGTGTCTATCCTCAAGAGATGTCGGAACCTTTCAATAGCAATTCCTGTCGCAGAGTCTGTCTTTTTGGCCGTTTGACAAATTGCCGACTTTATTGAAAAGGTTCTAGAGGGCCCCACAGACTATAAAAAATAAAATTTAACAAATAATAATAATAAATATAGGTACTTACTTACTTAAATAAAAAAATAAATTTATTAATAATTAAATTCAAGACATTAAACAATACTAATTTTAAAATAAAATATTTATTCCTATGTACTTACACACGAGTAAAATAAAAAAGAAATAAGTCAAGAGTATTGTACATATTATTATTTGATTTCTTTTCAAATTATTTTCTATTTTTTTGCATTCACATTGCAATTTTTTTATTATTGAACTAGCTTTCCGCCCGCGGCTTCGCCCGCGTGGTACACACGACGTTATACTGCGGGAATGTGATATTTTACCGGAATAAAAAGTAGCCTAAAATGTTCCTCTCCAGGCTACAAAGTATCTGTGTCCCAAATTTCAGTCAAATCCGTCGAGTCGTTTTGGCGTGATTGAGTAACAAACATCCAAACATCTAAACTTTCACATTTATAATATTAGTAGGATAATTGAAAATGAAGTATTAGAAAAATTATTGTGATATTAGATTTTAATTAACTAAGTGACCTCCTCTCTTTTATTTTCTGTGCCCTACAGGGTCCATAATGTTCATAATATTATTATCATTACATACTTTCAGCCATTGTGGAAAAACAATAAAGTATTGAGTATCAGTCCGCTTGCAATCCTAGATCGGACAGGCCGTCTGCCGTTCGAGACCTTCATCGGCCACATAGACCGATCATTGCCTGTCGGCAATAGTCGAAAACCGACTTTGAGGCCACACACTAGCAGTTAATGTTGATGGTCATCAGTTTTAGTTAAAGTCGGTAGTTTTTGTCCGGCCGATAACTGTCGACATTGGTCCGCGCCGCCCAGCGGCCACACACTGTGCCTGCGCATTAGCCGTCAGTTCTAAAACTTAAGACGAAGATTCTGATGTATCCCTCACCTATTAAAAGACAATTATTTTCGTATATTTTTCATTAACAAAAACCGAGTAGGTATAATGCCAGTAATACCTATGATATTTAAATTATGATTCCAAGGATGATTGAAATTGTATTTGATGCAGTAAAGTCACAGGGTAAAAAAAACTAATACGTAGTAGTTTTTTTTTACCCTGTGACTTTACTGCATCAAAGTATCACAAATAGTGTATTGAATGGCCGGAATCACTAGATAAAAGACTGTAAAATAACATAATATTTTTTCCAAATGTTGAGTACTTGTTGTTGCTAATTGACAAGCCCTTGCCAACAGGCGGACTGATAGCACAGAATAATATTCTGATAGTCTGTGAGGCCCTTAAGATTCATGATTCTTGTCACGTCTCGTCGCCGCTGCCATTTCACATCGCAGTCTATTGCCTTGAGGAGTACCTTAAGGGTTTACAAGAGGCTGTTGTTGTAACCCTTTTTTAACTGGTTTTGTGTGGTTTTGTACTTGTTGTCATTTTTACATACTTATTCTGCAAAACTTTTTAAAACTTTTTCACAATTATGAATATGATTTTCGTATTATAAAAGGCAACTTAAATCGGTTTTTATGTTTTTGTCTTCAATAAAAATAACCATCGGTATAAAAAAATCAGATTAGACTACCCAGACACGTACAAAACAAATGTTCATCACTTTATACCACTACTAGTCTTTCGCCCGCGGCTTCGCCCTAGTAGACTACACGACCTTATCCCGCGGGAATGTGATAATTTTCCGGGATAATAAGTAGCTTATGTCACTCTCTAGCTCCCAGAATATCCCTTTACCAAAAACCACGTCAATCCGTTTTGACGTGAAAGACGGACAAACATACCCACAAATACATTTTCACATTTATAATTTGCGTGCGATCAATCTCAATATGCATGATGATGTTCAGAACTTCACTTGAATCTACTGAAAAGCCTACCTTTAGTCACATAATTTTATCAACTGCAAGTCCCATGGCAAAATATAAATTACACCTAAAAAATACCCGATGGATGCCATAATTCACCGAAAGTCAGTAGGTTGTTCACAATGAGATATCGTGCCAATATATAAATGCGCCGCCCGCCGGGACACGCCACCTCTGCAGCCAATAAATAGTACTTTGCACACCATATCAATGATTCGCTCCGTTTTTACGTGATAGACGGACAAACAAACCCACAAACACTTTCACGTTTATAATTTGCGTGCGAAGATAGAAGTACCTATCTCAATAGAAATAAAGAAAGAAAAAGAATTTATTCCTTTTTACCACACGACAACATAAAAATAAAAAAAAAATAGGACACATATTACAAACTAGAAAATAGGTACACAAAAAAATAGGCAGTCTGTGGTAACGCAGCGTCGTGTGGTGTCAGAAATGCGCCCAACTCAGTATAAGCAACAGGTTAGGAACCTGCTGCACTGATATTATGTTGAGCGCAGCAGTGACATCCAGGACACAAATTCGTAAAGGCAGTATGATTTGCTATTCCTTAGCATACAACGAGAAGAAAAAAAAAATTGCTAAAAAAATATAAAGCCCCCAGTACAGGTTGGCCGACCATGGCCGGCGACCATGACCAACACATCGCACATTGACACTTTTGAAAGAACCTTTTTAAACTTGTTCGTTCAAAAAACATGACGATGTTCCAGTCAATATACATGACGATGTTCAGAACTTGTTGAATATACTGAAAAGACTACCTTAGTTTCATAATTTTATCGATTAAAAGTCCCATGGCAAAATATAAATTACACCTACAAAATACCCGATAGATGCCATAACTCACCGAAAGTCAGTAGGTTGTTCACAATGAGATATCGTGCCAATATATAAATGCGCCGCCCGCCGGGACACGCGACACGCCACCTCTGCAGCCAATAAATAGTACTTTGCACACGATATCAATGAATCGCTCCGTTTTTACGTGATAGACGGACAAACAAACCCACAAACACTTTCACGTTTATAATTTGCGTGCGAAGATAGAAGTACCTATCTCAATATACATGACGATGTTCAGAACTTGTTGAATATACTGAAAAGACTACCTTAAGGTGTATCGATGAGCTCAGTGGCGCCGCCAATGGAAATAAATCAATTGCATTTTATTAAAGGCTTGGATTAAAAGTTTCGGTTATTTTGCGCAGGTGAAAGAGTAGAATGCATTTTATAAATATACTTTTGAGAACTCAAACTTACGCAATAAGTCGTGAATTTCAATAGTGCCAAAAGTGGCCACATTTGGCAATATCGAGATCCATAACTTGGTGCTCATATTTGAGGCCATGAAAAAACAATTAAAAATTGCATTTTGCTCTTCTATTTCCGCGAAATAACCGAAACTTTTAGTCCAAGCCCTTGATAAATCGTAAATGATTTATTTCCATTGTTGGCGCTACTGAGCTTGTTAGATTTAGATATTGATCGTTATATATTTATGGTTAAACTACAACTTTAAAGATAATGAATCGGATAGAAGACCTGAGTAGGTATATAGAGAAATGATATTTTAGTTGTCAAGTATTTCTCGTATAGAGCAATACAGTTAAAGTAACTATCATTGAAAAGGTAGGTATGTCAAGAACAAAACAAGAAATATAATTTTATGATTTGTTTATTTATTATTTGTTTATTATTTTGTTTGTGTGTTTTTATCTTACTTTATTCTTTAAGCATATAAAAGCCAAAACTACGTAGGTACACATTACTAACCAGTAATGTTCCCAATGAATTAGTAATACACAAATTGAATCTTAAAAACTGAGCTACAAAGTAATTTCCATGTATTAAAATATATAATGTATTTCTTGTTATATACAATATACATTTACTGAGCATTGTTATACCTATGCTAGGTACTTCCATCAATACATTATATATCCATAGTACACAATACAAACATACTCTATATCTGTACATAACGTCCAGCATATTCTGGACACATATAAACATATATACCCATATTCGTATATATACACATCCACATATATATAAATCAACAATATCCATAAATAACCAAAACACTTAGCTTTGTACTGGGAGCACCGTCACTGTCCACGTCTCGACCAAAAGTCATCGCACGGACGGCCAGCTTGCTTTTATAAGGCATCCCCCACTACAAACCGACTCACAAACAACACGTGGTCAGGCCACCTGTGTCGCCATCTGTTTAACCGGACGCCAGGTGCGGTTTGCTAGTCAATACAGACGTTCTATTTATTATTCCTTGCTTCCTTGTTATTTTAAAATTATTCTAACACTTGTTATATTATTTACACTATATATTTCTTATATATTTACTATTCTAACACGGCCATACTGACAAGTACTTCGTTCCCCGAAGTACCTACCTTTTCAAGCCCTCGGTCAGTTTTATTTATTTGTGAATCATTGGCTGCTTCTTATTTATTATTAAACTAAACCATACTACATATTTTCATAGTTTATACGTAATTCATGAATATATTTCAAAATAATAATTCATATCCCATAGTTTACCTGGCGCCACAGTCTCACTATTTAATTGATTCATTTCTCATGATTTACCTGGCACCACAGTCTTACTTTCCATAGTTTATACATAATTATTCATATAATTTTCAATGTAATAATTCATATCTCATTATTTAACTGGCACCACAGTCTCACTTCTGTTATTAAGTAGACCTGTGTGCACTTCACTTAAACACCTACTCCGCACCACAGCCTCACTGTTCACATTAAGTAGGCCTGTGTGCACTTCACTTAAACACCTACTCCGCACCACAGCCATACTGTTCACATTAAGTTGGCCTGTGTGCACTTCACTTAAACACCTACTCCGCACCACAGCCTCACTGTTCACATTAAGTAGGCCTGTGTGCACTTCACTTAAACACCTACTCCGCACCACAGCCATACTGTTCACATTAAGTTGGCCTGTGTGCACTTCACTTAAACACCTACTCCGCACCACAGCCTCACTGTTCACATTAAGTAGGCCTGTGTGCACTTCACTTAAACACCTACTCCGCACCACAGCCTCACTGTTCACATTAAGTAGGCCTGTGTGCACTTCACTTAAACACCTACTCCGCACCACAGCCTCACTGTTCACATTAAGTAGGCCTGTGTGCACTTCACTTAAACACCTACTCCGCACCACAGCCTCACTGTTCACATTAAGTAGGCCTGTGTGCACTTCACTTAAACACCTATTCCGCACCACAGCGTGTGTGCCATCATGTCTCACTTTTCCCATTATTTTTTACTTAATTCATCTCTCTTAATCCAACCTTACTGAATTCAGTTAACTTATCAAATGTATCACTTTTTACATTAAGGATAAATCAATCTCAACATATTTGTAAAGTAACTAAAATACGTATTTAACAGAATTTCTAACTTTCATATTACTCTTTGACTTATCAAAACTTCATAATAACATTTCTGCATCTAGAAATATTCGCTATCGTTATTCCCGAGTCCCAACGGCCTGTAATTCAATGTTTTAAATTAAATCTTTCTAAGAATTTTTAAGAAATCATTCGTCTTGTTTGTATTAATAGACGACAGATCATATCAGCCAGAACAATGTATTGAAAATAGGATAGTAACCGTAAATCAAAATTTAAATTGTTTTTAATAGAGAAATGTTATTAATCATTATATAATCATCCTAACCTAATTTTATATTTAAGATTTTAAACTTTCGCGTTCCATTATAATTATAAATAAGAGGAACGTATCCGAAACGTCAAGCTGTAAGTACATAATGTACTACATAATAAAATGTCGCGTTGAGTCCCGTTACTCTTGTTTACAATTTTATATTTATTTATTAAATGTGTTTAATGATAATTTTTTTGTTATTACCGAAATAGTTTGGACATTGATTTATATTCAATATTTGTATGAAATTATGTTTTTTTTGTTTATATTTTAATTATGTAACTTAATTATTGTCCTTTATAACATGATATTTATTTTGATTATAAAATATTTTTTGTCTTGGCCTTTTATTTGATAAAGTTTTAATTTGTTTTGAACGTGTTAGGTTTTTGTTTTAATAGTATTGTTTTTCCAACTTAACATAATGAATACCTATTATTAGAGATAAATGGATTGAATAATTGAAAGACTTTTTTCCGGTACCTACATTAGGTTCAATAATTTAAATCTCTCTCATATACCGCTTGGCCAATCTGACGTTACATAAATCTGTCACTACAGCCACGTATTGCTTTGAAAATTATTTACTTCGAGTAGTTCTTGTGGTACATAATCAATACTTTCAATATTGTTAAATGAAACATGGAAAGAATTCCAACTTTATTTGAAATGAGAAAATGTGAAACTATAGCAAGCGAGAGAGTACTAAAAGAAAATATATACTTAAATGAGTATGTAAGTAAGTAACTGGAAAAATATTTCACGATACTTTCAATCTTTATGGAGGAAAAAGTATGTCATTTTTTACTATTTTATTGAACATGAACATTGAAATAATTTGACAATGATTTACTTTCTCTTGGTTTTATGTTGGAAGAATAAGAACCAGTTGAAGGTTCAGCGTTAGCAAAGTCGCTTCAAATGATAAGATTTCTTTATTAAGGGGGTAATTTCTTAAACAGTTTTAAAAAAAGATCTCAAATGACAGCCAGGAACAATGACACAACACAATCATTAATTCTACAGACTAGTGCAGTGTGTGTCAAGACCACTATCACAGTGGTAGAATACTCCAGTGCTCTCAACACTCTGTAATATCACTGTACCAAGTAGTTGTTTAAGTAATGAGAAAAAAGAAAGCATACCGAATCGGTAACAAAAATTAAAACCAGCCTAATGACCCTTTGAAGCCTTTGACCCTTTTAACTATTAATCAAATCTAAGTTTTACTGGTTTTACACAAATTAAACTGAACTAAAAATAAAAAAAAAACCTTTAGAAAATGTATATTTTGAATATATTTTTTTTTTTTTTCAAGTTTATTTAATACGTATTATCACTTCAACTTGGATATTTCTATCATGAGAAGACAATTTTGCATCAATATTATAATGGAGCAAAATTTTTATAATACTTTAGTGTATCTAATCTCACTGCACTAATGATTCTATCAATAGACGGGATGAAACATAAAAGAACCATTGAAACTTATATTGGAAAGATTTTTTCTAACAAAAGGTAAGGGAAGAAAATATCTCTTAGTTACACACAGTGGCACAGTATTTAACATTATTGTTGACATCATTATTAACTGTGTAAAAATCTAAAAGTCATACGTAGTCAGTCAGAGACACTGAATTCCCCGTAATCATCGGTCAATTCGGCATTGAGAAGAGAGATGAGAAACTAATAAAAAATATGGATTAAATTTTTGTGAATCGGAATAACAACACTATTTAGTTTACCCGCATTTTTTGTATTAGAATTGGACCACATCCCATAGCTTGTGGCATTTGTTTGCAATTCAGTTCCTAATTTTGTCTCAACAACGTAGCAAAGGTTTGAGCACCAGGAAATAAATTTTCATTGTTACTAACAGAACTACTTAAGTTTAATGTTAAGATTCGCTACGCGGTTTCAATACCAAGTCGTTCACGAAATCTTGTAGCTTCACAGACTATTTCAGGAAGGATTATGTCACGATTGAATACAGCAAGATAAATAAAAAAATAAAAATTAGCTGCGTTTTATTACCACTTCTATAATGTATTTAAGTGTTAATTTGTTTTTTGACACTTCGACATTTACTATTATTAAGTTAGTATTGGCCAGGAAAGTTATTTATTTATATCTGAATTTGTTTAGACTCTTTTTTTATTATACAAAGCGAAATCTACTGACTCGACCACCAGTTCACAAATTGGGAGGCCCTTCGAAGAAAGAACTGGCAAGAAAACTCACGAAGGGTGGACCGTGGACCGACCTCCGCGTTTTTATTTCTATTTTTCTACATAAACGACTAACCTCAACTTAAGGTCTTGTAGTTTGTTGTTTAGGTTGAGACTTCTATTAATGATTAAGATGTCCCAAACTGGTGACATTTCTTTGGTAAAATAACTAGTAATCTAAGTATGACGGTTTTTTTTTTCTTGACGTCCTACCCTCAATTTGTACCAATGTTGCAGAGTCCCCAAAGGGTTTTACCAGCTTCAACGTCCTTCGAGATGCGGTTCCAATTTTATTGACCAGGTTTTTGTAGTCTTGCACGTCCCGAAATCAGCTCCTCGTCCTCCTCGAACCGCTGCCAGGCTGGATCGAAGAACGGCAGCGCCACTTTGTCACGATGGATGACCGTGACCGTAGCTTGAAGCGGCAGCATTGCAAAATGAAGTAGATCAGCCAAAACTCGTTTCCATTTTCGTACCCATCCTGAAAACATAATATAGTGTTAATCATTGTGAGCCAGAGCACATCCCGCTTCTGATGTTAGATTTAGATATTGATCGTTATATATTTATGGTTAAACTACAACTTTAAAGATAATGAATCGGATAGAAGACCTGAGTAGGTATATAGAGAAATGATATTTTAGTTGTCAAGTATTTCTCGTATAGAGCAATACAGTTAAAGTAACTATCATTGAAAAGGTAGGTATGTCAAGAACAAAACAAGAAATATAATTTTATGATTTGTTTATTTATTATTTGTTTATTATTTTGTTTGTGTGTTTTTATCTTACTTTATTCTTTAAGCATATAAAAGCCAAAACTACGTAGGTACACATTACTAACCAGTAATGTTCCCAATGAATTAGTAATACACAAATTGAATCTTAAAAACTGAGCTACAAAGTAATTTCCATGTATTAAAATATATAATGTATTTCTTGTTATATACAATATACATTTACTGAGCATTGTTATACCTATGCTAGGTACTTCCATCAATACATTATATATCCATAGTACACAATACAAACATACTCTATATCTGTACATAACGTCCAGCATATTCTGGACACATATAAACATATATACCCATATTCGTATATATACACATCCACATATATATAAATCAACAATATCCATAAATAACCAAAACACTTAGCTTTGTACTGGGAGCACCGTCACTGTCCACGTCTCGACCAAAAGTCATCGCACGGACGGCCAGCTTGCTTTTATAAGGCATCCCCCACTACAAACCGACTCACAAACAACACGTGGTCAGGCCACCTGTGTCGCCATCTGTTTAACCGGACGCCAGGTGCGGTTTGCTAGTCAATACAGACGTTCTATTTATTATTCCTTGCTTCCTTGTTATTTTAAAATTATTCTAACACTTGTTATATTATTTACACTATATATTTCTTATATATTTACTATTCTAACAAGCTCATCGAACCACCTTAAGTACATAATTTTATTGATTGCAAGTCCCATGGCAAAATATAAATTACACCTACAAAATACCCGATAGATGCCATAACTCACCGAAAGTCAGTAGGTTGTTCACAATGAGATATCGTACCAATATAAATGGTGTCTCAAAAGTACGTATAGGATTTGAATTTCGCACTATTTCCGAAATATTCAAGATGGCGGGTTGAAATTTGACATACGTCATCTTGACACATGTAAAATTAATCGTGGAGCGTTTCACAATAAAACAGCGCATAGAAGTTTTACAAATATTTAACGAAAATTCACGATCAATTACAAACACTCGTCGAAAGGTGGAAAAATCTCGTAATTTCAAGAAGAGGTGATGTCAAATGGCCTCCGAGATCTTGCCATCTGATGCCACTGGATTTCTTTCTTTGGGGCTACGTCAAAGATAAAGCCTACACCAACGATCCACAAAACAAAGACAATTATAGACAAAATATTCGCCGAGTTATTGGTGAAATAAGCAGCGAAATGTGTGAAATTAGCAGCGAAATGTGTGAAAGTGTCAGGAAAAACTTGCACACAGCAAAAATGCCCGTGGCGGCCATTCAGCAGATATTCTATACAGATAAAATTGTACAAGTCTCTTCCTTCCTATACCTACTTTTGGGACACCCGTTATAAATGCGCCGCCCGCCGGGACTCGACACGCCACCCCTGCAGCCAGTAAATAGTACTCTGCACACGATATCAATGAATTTACCAATCAGTGCACAGATAATACACTAGCTGCCATAACTCACCGAAAGTCAGAAGTCCACAACGAGATATCGTGATGAGCGCGCTAATAAATAAATACGCCGCCGGGACTCGACACGCCACCCCTACAGCCAGGAAATAGTACCTAGCACACGATATCAGCGTGGAAAATAGATATGGGAAAAACACTGCATGGAGGTTTTACTAAACTAAATTGCGAACGAGAAAGAGGCGAAACGAAGTTGTTACGCATTTTTTCTTTCTTCATACTCCTTTCATATTATGAACTTAGGTCATTTAGGTCAAAGCCATCTTACCTCGCTCAAGTCGTTGTGTGTTTCATGAATACGCGTACCTACCTATTAAGCTTAGAAAAGGGATTTACAAAACTAGTGAAATTTACTGGAAGCGCACTGAAGTAGACTCTCTCTTTCCGAACCAACATCCAGTCCAATATTATTGAATTCTAGCGGATCCTCGCGGTTTCACCCGCGTGGTACCCGTTCAGTGGAAATATCGGGATAAAACATAGCCGATGTCACTCGGGAAGAACGTAACTTTCTAATGGTCAAAGAATTTTCGAAATCGGTCCAGTAGTTTCAGAGCCTATTCGATGCAAACAAACAAACAATCAAATCTTTCCTCTTTATAATATTAGGATAGAAAAAGGCCAGTTGTCAACAGTATAACCACTTAAATGCCATGTAAGAAAAACCCACATTTTCCTCCTATTACATAAACACTTATTTCATGACCCAACTCGTACAGTACACTTTCGCTCTCGCCTCAATCACGCGACGCGCCGTGCCTGACGGCTCTAAACACATTCTGCTACGGCTCCGTGATGTGCTACGCCGTAGTCACGTAGCCGTTACGACGCTCATCACGACTACGTAAAAAGCGATTGGTATATTCTATTTTTCGGCGTCGATTTTTCGAATTTGTGTTTTATGAATTTTTTCATTTAAAGTCATGTTAATGAGAAGACAGTTTTATTTATTTGTAACTATCTTTTTATTTTTAATATCTTTCATACGTTGGTTGATCGACCCAATTGAATTAGAGGAGACAGCTAAGTATGTTATGGTCTGTTTCCCTGGAGTAAAAAGAAACATTTATAAAAATGATGATGACTTCAAATTAACTATCATAATAAAAACAATAATTGCTGCATTAGTTTTCCAAACCTGCCGAGTCACTGGTTTAATGAATTAATTAAATAAGCATGGCTGGCCCGCATCGTGCCTGTTATGTTATAGTAATTCATGGTGTCCCTGAATTCCCTTGTAGATATAACAATAGTGGTGGACGTTTTGTGTCGTGTCATCGTAATGATACAGTAAATATGTTAGCAGTATCTTCCTTCAGTTGGAAAAACATAAATAGTAACAAAAAAGTTCATTATTTATACTTAACTAGCTTTCCGCCCGCGGCTTCGCCCGCGTGAACTACACGACGTTATCCCGCGGGAATGTGATATTTTTCCAGGCTACAAAGTATCTATGTTCCAAATTTCAGCCAAATCCGTTCAGCCGTTTTCGCGTGATTGAGTAACAAACATCCAAACATCCAAACATCCAAACATCCAAACATCTAAACTTTCATATTTATAATATTAGTAGGACTAGCTGACCCAGCGCGACTTCGTTCCCGTGGCCCTACCCCCTACTCCACCCTACCCTACCCGTACTCTACCCCTACCCTACCCCTACCCTACCCCTACCCTACCCCTACCCTACCCCTACCCTACCCCTACCCTACCCCTACCCTACCCCTACCCTACCCCTACCCTACCACTACCCTACCCCTACCCTACCCCTACCCTACCCCTACCCTACCCCTACCCTATCCCTACCCTACCCCTACCCTACCCCTACCCTACCCCTACCCTACCCCTACCCTACCCCTACCCTACCCCTACCCTACCCCTACCCCTACCCTACCCCTACCCTACCCCTACCCTACCCCTACCCTACCCCTACCCTACCCCTACCCTACCCCTACCCTACCCCTACCCTACCCCTACCCTACCCCTACCCTACCCCTACCCTACCCCTACCCAACCCTACCCCTATATCCTTCCTTGGACTTCCACGAACATTTCAAGACCAAAATTAGCCAAATCGGTCCAGCCGTTCACGCGTGATGTCGTGACCAAGGGAAATAGGGATTCATTTTTATATATATAGATAGAAAAAAGCGATTGTACCAACAATCAGAAATGCAGCTTGCATGCATGCGTGGCATATTGTCCAGCTAGGCTGGCTGTCCACCAAACATCCCGCGAATGCGTACCAAGCGATTTTCTTCTTCCTTTGTGATGCGCACCGCCAAGGAATGGATGGAATACCCTGCCTGCGTCTGTTTTCCCGAATGACTGACTACAATCCTATAATTTTTAAAGCTAGAGTGAATAGGCTGCTTCTGGGTAAGCTCGCTCCATCTTAGGCTTCTTCTCAACCCTAAGGTTCAGTGTGGAGCCAAAAGCAAGCCCATTAAACATAAAAAACTGCTATAATGGAATTTCTTCTGGTGGATTCTCAACTCGCTCATCGCTCCGCCACATCACCTCGTTCCGCTTCAGTGAACAGGCAGCCTAAGCTTCACTTCTTCTTCTTCGTGTCGATGATTCACCCTATATGTATTTGTTTGACCCAGTGTCGGTGTGTCTCATGAGTTGCCCTCAATAAGTTGCTTGCACTGCAGGTAGGGGCATAGGGGACAGAAACTCCAAGACTTCCTTTGCCACAAGCACGCCACGCCACTTGCAGTGGTCTTGCTAGAAGCCACCCCCCATTTCAGCATTTGAACAAAGCAAAGTTGAAAATAATCACGATTTTTTTATTTTAATAAAAAAAACAGTTTTATTTTAATAAATCGTGTTTTTTTTATTAATTTGATTTTTTTTTATTTTTATTAGATTATGCAATAATTACCTTAGTTTTTCTTATGGGCAACATTTTTATTTAGGAAGAATTGATGTACAACACCGCCAAAAAAGTAAAATGTTACATCAAACCGAAAAAACAATTTGAGTTTCGAGTGTAAATTTTGTTTGCCGTAAATTTTTGAATGTTGATTTTTATTGTGATAAATAACTTAGCTTGCACGTATCGTACATTGTATTAACATTGTTTTCGAACATTATAGTTGATTAATAATACGTCCCAGAGCGTTTAATAATATTTTTTTCGGATATTGATTTAAATCAGTGATTTTTATTAAAAAAATCATGCAATAAAAATCGTGATTTAAATCAACTTGATTTAAATCATGCAACCCTGGAACAAAGTAGAGTTACTGCCTCATGTTGCATATGCACTGTGGTAATGGCGTCGCCGATAACCGCGCGCTTTTACGACGCTAATTGGAGTAACCAATCATCAAAGCACCTAATTATTTATTGAGGGGGTTTTTAAGGGAAGTTTGTCACGATTATGTATGCCTAAGTTGGACTTTTATTTTTGTATAGAAATGTTGAATCCTACTAATATTATAAATGCGAAAGTTTGTGAGGATGGATGTATGGATGTTTGTTACTCTTTCACGCGAAAACTACTGAACGGATCTGCATGAAATTTGCTACGGAGATTGATTATAGGCTGGACTAACACATAGGATACTTTGTATCCCGATGTTTTTTTTATCCACAACGGGGTAGCACTTAGCCTTCATCACACCTGATGATAAGTGGTGATAAGGCTGAAGGTGGAAGCGCACTACTCCCGGAATCCTCAATCACTGAGGAACTGGCTATCTTATCTTTAACTGCCGGAACACAATAATGCTGAAAACATCATTGTTATGGCGTCAGACTTAGATAAGATGGTGGTAGCTAGCCAGGCGGACCAAGAATAAGTCCTACCACCAACCAAACCGAATACAATATGTACCCCCCCCCCACTGGGAATCGAACCCGGGACCTCTGGGTCTGAAATAATTTTGACCGTGGTATGAACCACTAGACCACAGAGGCGGTTGAATGATGTTGTTCCCACGGGAACGGGAACTACGCGGGTGAAACCGCGGGCGGCCGTTAGTATAATATGATAACTGCCATATCACTGTCAATCAAATCCAATAAACAAAAATGTCTGTTTAACTTATGTTAGTGTTTGTACATTTCAAATACTTGCCGGCACTTGCAATCTCTGCAAAAGTAAAAATAAAAGAATAACCAAAAGTGATGCTCGTAATCCGTAAAAACGGTTTTTATTTCAATAAACGGGTCATCCTCGCGCCTTTTGTACAAATATTGTTTTAACTGTGTTTTAAGCTTTTGTCCGTTCCTTCCTTGTATTTTTGTGTTACACCGCTGCTGTTACGTTCTCAGCGAAGTTTAGCTGTTGGCTTTAATCGTTTGCGGGGAGGCGTGAGATTCTTTAGTGAGGGGTCTGTTAGATGTCGATATCGATAAAATGTAGGCGAGGAATTTGGTAGAGTTTTGAGTCTAAGGTCCACTTGAAGCAAATTTGCTAAAAATCGGTATTATTAACACTAGATTTAGCCCATGACATTTTTGTATGGGTAAAATCTATTTTTGACTAGCTTTCCGCCCGCGGCTTCGCCCGCGTGGACTTCACGACGTTATCCCGCGGGAATATGATATTTCTCCGGGTTAAAAAGTAGCCTATGTTCCTCTCCAGTACAAACTGGCTACAAAGTATCTGTGTCCCAAATTTCAGCCAAATCCGTTCAGCCGTTTTGGCGCGATTGAGTAACAAACATCCAAACATTTAAACATCCAAACATATAAACTTTCACATTTATAATATTAGTAGGATTAAATCGAGATTTAGCAAATTGGCTGCAAGTAGACCTGAGTCAAAATTATTCACACACAATATACATGGAAATAACATAAGAAAAACAAAACACAAAGTAAGAAAATAGATATTTTAAAGATAGTATGGTACCAGATGAAAGTAAAGTAATAGTATTAAGGCGATACTCGGAAAAAATATGCTGAAGCGAGATAGCAATGAGAAAACGACGCGCGCGGGAGCGAGACCGATTTTGCAGATTAGGCAAAAAAATCACAAAATCACTTCGTATTAAAAACCTACAGTGATTTTCGAAAAGAGGTCTGTCGAAAAGAAAAAGTCTCGAGGTAAAATCATAAAATCGTGTTTTGAAACTATACGATTCTAGATAAAGGTATGAGGTATATGATCTTATTACCAGATTTGCAACAACTGTAAACGTCCTATAGTTTTAAATCAAAAAGCCCATACTTTTTCCGAGTAGCGCCTTAAAACGAACAAACGGAAGTAGAGAACATCTTTGTGGAATATCCTTGCAGTATAGATCTAATATTTAATACCATATCGATTTGGACAACCAATCCGTGTTTATCACTGATAATATATTTAGGCCGGCATCAATTTCTAAGTACCAAATACAGAAGAAAAACAAAACGTAATTAAATACAAATATTCATCAGTCAATAAATACTTGTGTCCTACTAGCGAATACTTTTAAACTATCAAGTTTGGCACTATACCTACGCCATAATTAAAAGCATTTAATCTGAGTAGGCTGTTACATTACAGCACTTGTCGACTGCCTAAGGTACCATCGATTCGCAAATATGGCGACAACGACGGTGTTTTTCGTCGGTCGTAATTAGCCCAAACGTCGAAATAGTTCTATCGCAGATATTGTATTATCGCAGTAATGGCATAGCATAGCCCAATGTCTATTGACGCCTGAGCGGCCGAATAGGGTCGGAGAACAATGGAAAATCTTTTGTGTCTCATTTCTGGGGTGTTGACGGATAAGTTTCTTAATACGATATATCGATTCTAGTGTATGGACATCACTATCTTGATCTTCGCGCCTCCCACGCAGTAGTATTGACTCCAGTCTTTGCTCATCCCAACACCCGTGGCCTCTGACTCATGCCAGTACTGTCAGTAACAACTTGGATTATGACCAGGGGGGTGTCACTCCGCAGTTTAGGTACGTTCGGCCGGCGCGCCTGCCGGGCAGGCGTATGGCAGAAGGATGCCGCTCGGCTCGTACGCTCCACGTTCGCGCGTAAAACGATCGATCATTTCTGTGATTTTTGTGCACCGAACAATGACTACTAAACGTTCTTATAATCCGTATATAAGATACTGTTATGTTTACGGGTGTATAAATAAAAGAAAGAACAAAACAAACAGCAAAACCGAACTCGCAAGTCGCTCGCAACCCTAACCAGCGAGCGAGCTGTTTGAGACATTCATAGAAATAGAAACGCTCGCGCGTAGCTATTGGGTACAGTTTTGCTTGCATGCGCGAACTCTAGGTTATTATAACAGTAGGCAAGCTATGATAAAGCAACCGGAATTGGACTTTATTTCCACGCATAAAGATTTATTTTTATTTGAATGAGCTTGCAGAGTGAGTCTTCTGTGCCTTAGCACTATTATTTATTCTGTGTTATGACCTAATTGACTATCGCGGTTTTACCTGCGTGGTACCCGTTCCCGTGGGAATATCGGGATAAAATATAGCTTATGTCACTCGGGAAGAATGTAGCTTTCTAATGGTGAAAGAATTTTCTACATTGGTCCAGTAGTTTCGGAGCCTATTCGATGCAAACAAACATACAAACAATCAAATCTTTCCTCTTTATAATATTAGTATAGATTAGTATTAGTATAGAATAGAGTTACACTATTTTGAACTCCTAGCTACCACCATCTTATCAGTCTGACGCCATAATAACGATGTTTCCAGCATTGTTGTTTTCCGGCAGTTAGAGATAAGACAGCCAGTTTTTCAGTGAATGAGGATTCCGGGAGTAGTGCGCTTCCAGCTTCAGCCTTATCACCACTTAACATCAGGTGTGATGTAGGCTAAGTGCTACCCCGTTGTGGATTAAAAAAAAAATAGCTTTCCGCCTTCTGTACGCTTCGATATTAATGTCTATTATTATTAGGTATTTCCCTGCTCGGTCGAATCAGAAATGATGAGATCCGCAGGAGATCTAAAACGACCGATATCGCTCGAAGGATTGCTCAGTGGAAGTGGCAGTGGGCGGGACACATAGCGCGGAGAACCGACGGCCGTTGGGGCGGAAAGGTTCTCGAATGGCGACCGCGTACCGGACGACGTTCCGTGGGCAGGCCCCCTACAAAGTGGACCGACGATCTGGTGGCGGTCGCGGTGCGCCGCTGGATGCGGGCAGCGCAGGACCGATCGTTGTGGAGATCCTTGGGGGAGGCCTATGCCCAGCAGTGGGCGTCGTTCGGCTGACATGATGATGATGATGATGATTATTAGGTACATTTATGTGATGAAAAATTACGTTTGTTCAGTGCCTCGATTTAACTAGATATATTCATAAATTAAAAATCAACAGATTTGTGGCGATCGCTAAAACTAACATGATCGAAATTATCCCGCCCACCTTTAAACCTTTAATCAACCTTTCAGTGTATTTCAGGAGCTAAAGTTAATTCATATTTACAGTCATGAATACCTGAAAAGGTCTGGAGTCCGAACTGACCGCCTCTGGAGAAATCTCGCTCGATTTCAGCAGAAACTTTCATGCTAATAACTGATAAGCGTGCAAAATTAATGTGTATTGTGAAAATGTTGTGGAATATAAATTGGAAAGGGGAGCGTTGTAATGCAACAAATGGCAATATGATCCAATGTCCATTTTTTATATCAAATTTGTTCGATTCAAGTATTTGACGACCGATTTGACGCAGGGGTAGGATGCCTTCTGCACCACAGGTCTCGGGTTCGATTCCCGAACAAGACAAATATTTGTGTGCATGATCATGTCTATTTGTCTTGGTCTGGGTGTTTTCTATGTAGGTATAACAAGTATTTATTTACAAACAAAAAGTATATAAGTATAATATTTATCCGTTATCTAGTTTCCGTATTTTTTTTTAATGAAAACTATTATTAGCTAGATAATTGGTGTGATTGTAAGATTTTTATTTTTAATCTTCGTTCCCATAAGTAATTCATGTAATCATTAAGTACAATTGCCTCTATTAGATCAAGGAGTTAAGTTTTAGTTCCTCAAAACTTTACCCTATTCTCCCTTATATTTATTTATTCTTATTTGCCTGGAAGAGATTGCTGCTGAGCAATAAGCCCGCCTTTTTGTACCCTTCCGTGTTGTTACTGTTTTTCTTTATGTAGGTATGCTTCTGTATGTGTGCAATTAAGTATCTTTTATTATTATCGGTATTCTTAATTCCTTAACTCAGTTCCTTTCAATTGCACTCAACGTTACTAGGGCATCAGTGTACGCGTCATACATTAACCATATTGCATTGTAGGTACAGGCGGCCGCAAGCAAAGACGCAATTAAGGCGCGCCTTAATTGCGTCTTTGCTTGCGGCCGCCTGTAAACACTGCACGCTGGATTTATAATTAACGAGGGATTGGGGATACTGCTAGCGATAAGCTATGCGGAGCTATTTAGGATCAAAAGCGCGTTCGTGCTAGTCTAACGAACTAAAACTCAACGCAAATATTGCGCCGAATTACTTATTTTTAAACGGAAACAGAGGTTAAATTGCGCGCCGTCGAAATGGAATACTAATTATTTAGTTTATCCTTAAATCCTTAGAATACAAAAATGTACTGTAACTAGCGCCAAAAACGCCCCAGTTGCGCGCAAAGTTATCTAGCTCTCACTCTACGAAGGTTACGTTACGGCACAGCCTCCTATTAGAGAAGGCTGTGGTTACGGGCATACATAGAGAAGGCTGTGGTTACGGTCATACCTACGTCAAAAATTACAGGAATCGATATGAAAGAAGAGCGCACGTGTTTAGTTCTTCAAAACTTCATTATTAATTCCCCAGTTCCTTTCAATTGCACTCAACGTTACTAGGGCATCAGTGTACGCGTCGTACATTAACCATAGTGTAGGTACAGGCGGCCGCAAGCATAGACTCAATTAAGGCGCTCGGCAAACACTGCACGCTGGATTTATAATTAAGACGCTACTCGGAAAAAGTATGGACTCTTTGATATAAAACTATAGGACGGTTAGAGTTGTTATAAATCTGGTAATAAGATATATATTTCTTCATACCTTTATCTAGAATCGTATAGTTTCAGAAACACGATTTTATGATTTTGGCGCGACACTTTTTATTTTCGAAAATACCTCTAAAAAATAAGAAATATCAAGATTATTTTTAAATGGGGATACATATACTATTGATAAGTGGACACCAATAATATTTAGGATCGTATAGAAGCATTTTTTTAAAATCGCTATAGTTTTTGAATACGAAGTGATTTTGTGTTTTTTTGCGTAATCGGCAAAATCGGTCTCGCTCCCGCGCGCGTCGTTTTCTCATTGCTATCTCGCTTTAGCATAATTTTTCCGAGTATCGCCTTAACGAGGGATTGTGGATATAGCTAGCGATAAGCTAAGCGGAGCTATTCAGGATCAAGAGCGCGATCGAACGGTGCTGCGTTCTGTAATTAAAGTTAAGGTTTCGTCGTTTTGTCGCTTCTAGAACTTTAGAAAAATCCTTAAAGCTTGAACTTGAACAAGATGTCAAGAGGATAAAAATCTAATGAAAAGATTAAACGTAGTTATCATTTTTCGAATTCAAAAAGGTAGGACAACAGTTCGCTTATTAAATTACCACCAGTAGGTAGTGATTTAAAGTGGTACAATTAAAATCGAAACGTTTTTATTAGCCTTCCGGCCGCGGCATCGCTCGCGTAGACTACACGAAGGCGGGCCTATTTCACTCCCCGTGTCGACTCGAAAATGCGGCGGTGTAAATCCATAGAAATTAGGTCCGCAAAAGAGCCAGAATATATGCGATAGAAAGAGATGCAACGACTGGCCGTTCCTAATTTGCGCAGTACAGGCTGAATTCTACTTAATTGCGTTATAGTTAGAGTTGCTATTTATTAAATGACTTAGCGGAGTGAACTATCTGTTACATAGTAACTATTTAGTAATCTGTGACGAAGGCGACGTTATCCCGCGGGAATGCGATATTTTCTCGATAAAAAGTAGCCTTTGTCACTCTCGAGCTCCCAAACTATCCCCATACAAAAAATCAAGACGATCCGTTGCTCCGTTTTGACGTGAAAGACGGACAAACTCGCAAACAAACTTTCACATAATATTCACCATCATCATCAGCCTATTAACGTCCACTGCTGGACATAGGCCTCTCCAAGAGTACGCCACCGAGCACGAAAAGTGGCTGCTGTCATCCAGTTCTTGCCAGCCACCCTGCAAAGATCGTCGCTCCACCTAGTCTGAGGGCGGCATTACACTTCGTTTGCCGATACGCGGTCTCCATTCTAAAACTCGTTTACCCCCAACGGTTATCGGTTCTGCGGCTTATATGGCCGGCCCACTGCCACTTCAGTTTGCTAATCCGGTGGGATATAAATAAATAAATAACTTCTTACAATTACACCAATTATCTAAGCCCATGTTAATTTCATTAAGAAACTGGATCATGGAAAACTTGATAACGGATAAATATATACTTAAATACTCTTTTGTTTCTAAATACATACTTAATATACATAGTAAACACCCAGACCAAGACAAATAGACATGTTCATGCACACAAATATTTGTCTTGTTCGGGAATCGAACCCGAGACCTCTGGCGCAGAAGGTGGGTAGCCTACCCATGCGCCAAATCGGTCGTCGAATATTTCGGATACTTTAGTTCTCTGTCGGTTTACCACGTTCCGGATTCGATCCTTCAGCGAAACTCCGAGCATAGCCCTTTCCATAGCTCGCTGAGCGACTTTCAATTTATGAACCAACAAACACAACACATAATATAAGTATGCCTTTTCCTTTGATTTTTCAAAAATACCTCTTGTTGCTGCTACAAAATTATTCAATTTAATCGCTAACGGTGGACGACATACTTTTACAAACGGCAAGCGGGAGCTTTAGTTCTGCCCGCGTCGTTAGGTGACTCATGTGATTGCGCGTTGGTTCAACTTTTAATTGTTAAACAGCTGATATTAGGATTCGGAAGCCTATTTATTTGATAGTGTGAGACACAGTTTGCGTGTGTTACAACTTACAAACGTACAATCATAGTTCGAGAGCATTACCTTAGCTCTTTACTCTAGCTTCGTCGTCTCTGACACATGCTATGCTATGTAATATATATGTTATGGACCAAGTGATAAATTGGGCTGGATTTATGTAGTTTAAGTATTTATTGTATGTATTTTAATGTCCTCACTAGTTCGGGTCAAACCTTCCTTATGGATGGATAAGAAGATTGGGCCTTGACCCAACACACGAGTCCATAGTGGATTGGTGCCTGGTAGGTTTTAGCGATAACACAAGAGTCCAATGTGGATTGGTGGGTATTAGCGATTGCTATCGGAGCCGTCATGAAGCCTATTTTGGTCAATCATTCCATGAAAGGTACTTACCTAACAATCAGATCAATGATCGAATCATTAGTCATTTAATGTCCCCACTCAACTGCAGAAGCACGTGCCTTCCTTACGGATGGATATGGAGAATGGGCAATGACCCAAGGGCAAATGCCCAAGCCCAATACAGATTGGGGGCAGTAAACATTGCATACGGAGCCATCATCGAGACCATTTTGGTCACCACATAGACGACGCGCACACAACCAACACGGCACAGAGCTTCAACCCTATAACGATAGATGGAGTATACCAATCGGTGACGACCTACGGTGAAGAACCTACATCGCGCTCACGAAGTTCATCGCGCAACTTCCAATATTTATAGAATCTCCGACATACAACCAATTGGACAGTTGTCCCCGGACTAACAGCGTTTCAGCTCATAATGTAATGCACCCTCGGAAGGAAGACACAACATCAAAAAAATATATTATTTTGTAACTAGAGTAAACAATTACATAGTTTCTGGAGCCTCCTTTTTGATATCTGTGCCAGGAGGCACCGCACTTCCATATCGATTTCTGTACTTCTAGTTAGGTATCTAAGTACCAAGACTTAAAAACTAAAACCTTATATAAAATTACATTTTACTTTCCATGTGTATACCTATCTATTTTGTATATATAAACATGTGTGTGTGATTGTGTGTGTATGTGTTTTTGTGTGTGTGTAAGAGTGTATGTTCGGCTATATCAGCTTAAGAATCAATGTACTTTTTATTCTATTTGATATTGACATACTTATTATTTCACAGGTTGCAAAAGATTTTCTATCTCACTGTAGGTTAAACCTTTTAGCCATTCACATAAAGTAGTTTTAACATTATGAGAAATTTTAGAATATATGTTTAAGATTTTATTTAGTTTATTATACAATATAATTGATAATTCATAGAACTGGCGTTCATAGAACATCAGTCTTCCTTTACGAGTTGCGCCAACATCTACTTAAGTTACTTCAGGAAAGTGAGTGAACATTGATTTGATTATTAGAATCAGATCAATGATTATTAGAATCAGATCAATGATTGAATCAATGTTACTCACTTTTCTCAAATAAACCTCCAGATGGCCCGTACCCATTATCGTGTACAACCAAAACCAGCGTCAAAATGAAGCCATAACTCAAATGTGTCCGTATGGGACACAAACATTGAGGTAAGGATGTATGGCTCTTGAAATCAGGGTTGACACATTCGTTATTTGAGAGGTGTGGTAATATTTAACTATAAAAAAATCACTTATAGTGCCAATGATTTGACATAACATAAGTATTAAAAATAATAAACATCCTTCCAAAAAAACAAACAGAGTCATGAGTCACTGCCTAATTAAAAACACCAAAAATCTTAATTTATTATATTCAAAAGACGATAATGCGAGCTTTTTTCTAACTAATCTTGGAACCTACTGATCTGTCTGAAGTCGGTGCAAAAATTGACTGTTACTAGCTTTTTCGCGTAACATCGCTTGCTTTCATTCAGGTCAAAAGTAAGAATTTTAGTACAGTCAGCTCATTGAGACCTTTAAGGACAAACTGAGCCTACGTAGTATGCAAAGCTATAAGACGTCTAGACTTTTGAATTTGGGGGAAAACAGTTTTAACCACAATCATATTTATCAGACGCAACGTTGCGAATGATAAGTAATTTGTTTCTGATACAACTGTTGTCATACAAAGTCAAGAGTCTAGATGTCATAATGCGTTGCATACATTGCATACATGGAATCAGTCAGTAGAGTATGTGCTTGGCTAAAGCATTGCGACGCAGGCTGAAGGGATCTCTCTTACAAAAAAAAATACGGGTTGCACTAAGGGTAGTGCGCCGGCAGAGGTGAAAAGGCCTCCCTAGACTTTTTACAAAAAAAAGGAATTTGACTAAAATAAAAGAAATAAATACGGACTGGATTTGAACCGAGGTCTTCTGGCTTCAATGCCGCCCGTTTTCTAACTTGAGCTATTTATTACAACTTTGGAAACGGTGGCGAAATTTGCCTTCGTATTCTAATGACATTGTAACAGTTTTTCGATCAGGTCACGTGTCCGTCTTACGAATTTTCGATCTGACGGTCACGTGTCCTGACGCGAGTTTAACATTTTTCACCCATCACAAAAAGTGCACAGCACAACGCCGCTAAAGAAGTTTTCACTTCAATAATATTTAGAGATTTAAAACAAAATTGTCAGCCCTATTCTTACCGGCCACGTGCACGCCAGGTGCGAACGCCGCGCTCCATATATATAAAAACATGCCATTGTCCGTCCGTCTACAACCTTATTGATTACATTCTTGACATCTTGTTGAACTATATAGATTAATTTGGACAGCTGGGTTTACGTTCGAATATGTTTATTAATAACATTTGGCATTTTTTATACTGGCATCATTGTCCAAGATACTCTTATACATTTATCTCTATGCCGAAATTTATGAAAATAGTTTCAGTAGTTTGATGGAAAAGGTATCAGATAAATAGAGACCTGTAGGGCTAACATGACGGCAACGAGATAGCGCGAGGTAGTTTGTCGCGCGCCTTCCAACCAATCAGCAGTCACGCGCGCTATCTACGAGCGATCTGATTGGTCGAAAGTAATGCGATAAACTATCTCATGCTATCTCGTTGCTGTCATGTTAGCCCTACAGTGAAACCACCAGTGTGGTTCCCGTTTTTGTAGCAATATCGAGATCAAGTTATTGGTCCTACCTATGCGATAAAAAAAATCATTTTCCCAAAATTTTTCCCCTAAAAAGTAATAAGACTACTTCAGCTCGTCATTTGTCTGCGTGCTATCGCGCTTTTAACTCCCCCTACTGGAAAAAGAGGGCTGTTTAAAGTTTGACGATTCGATGTATCTGTCTGTCTGTCTGTGGCGTCGTAGCTCCTGAACGACTGGACCGATTTTGATGCGGTTTGTTTTGTTCGAAAGCTGACGTGATCGAGATGGTTCTTAGCTATAATTTATGAAATGAAATTCTATGGGGACATTGTAGGAAGCTGGAATTATCATACAAATATATTTGGGGATTTCTTGAACACGTGAACTCCGAATTCAACTAAACTTTAGAGATATGATCAGACAACATTAACCTTACAATTGCATAATAATCTCATTAAAAAAACTGCCTTACATTTAAAAAAAAATTGTTCGAAGCGGTCGAATAGACGACAACCAAAGAAGGGTACTTTGAAGCATTTATAAAAATTTTAGACGCGTGTTTAATTATTCTTTTTTTGGATGTTTACATTACGACATACTTACTCTATTTTCGAAAAATAAATACCTATTTCCCTTGGTCACGCCATCACGCGTGAACGGCTGGACCGATTTGGCTAATTTTGGTCTAAAAATGTTCGTGGAAGTCCAAAGAAGGTTTTAACGGTAAGAAAATAGGGGAAGGAGGGTAAATAGGGGTAGAGTAGAAATAGGGTAGGGTAAAGGTAGGGTAGGGTAGGGTGGAGAAGGGGGGAGGGCCACGGGAACGAAGTCGCGCTGGTCAGCTAGTCTAAATATATAAAATTCAAAGTCCTGACTGACTGACTGACTGACTGACTGAGATATCAACACACAGCCCAAACCGCTGAACCTAGAGACTTCAAATTTTGCACATAGATACGTTATACAGTGTAGGCATCCAGTAAGAAAGGATTTTTGGAAATTCCACCCCTAAGGGGGTGAAATAGAGGATGAATGTTTGTATGAAAGTCCGTTAGTTTTGAAGTTAGGATCTTCAAACATTATGTTTAGGCTGGCAATTGAAAATTAATATTTACCTGTGTCAGCGTTTTTGACAATTCCACCCCCGAAGGGGTGAAAAAGGGAATGAAAATAATGTTGTATCTGGAAAGTCCTTCATTTAATTTATTATTTAGGCTTATGGTCGGAAAATAAAACAAATAAGCAAAAACATGTTTCGTATTTTTTCGAAAATCAACCCTTTAGAGGTTAAATAGGATAAATAAACCTAAAAATCGATATGGATGTCGTTATTGAGGTTTATGGGATGACGATTGCAAAAATGGCATTCATTTTGATGTTTAACACGCTGAACATGATTCAACCCCTAAAAAGTTGCAATAGGGGTGAAATTTTGAATGAAAAGTCAGGGGTAAAATAGACATTTCAACTTGAAACTTTGTAGGCTTACTTCTTAAAACAAATAGGCAACCCATTTCCTAATTTTCCCAAAATCAAACCCAGGGGGTAAAATAGGGGATGAATATGTGTATAAAAGTCCGTCAGATTTGAAGTTAGGATCTTCAAATTTTGTATTTAAGCTGGCAATTGAAAATTAATATTTTCCTGTGTCAGTGTTTTTGACAATTCCACACCCGAAGGGGTGAAGAGGGGGATGAAATGTTGTATCTGGAAAGTCCTTTATTAAATTTATTATTTAGGCTTATGGTCGAAAAGTAAAACAAATAAGCAAACACATATTTCGTATTTTTTCGAAAATCAACCCCTTAGAGGTTAAATGGGATAAATAAACCTAAAAATCGATATGGATGTCGTTATTGAGGTTTTATGGGATGACGATTGCAAAAATGGCATTTATTTTGATGTTTAACACGCTGAACATGATTCAACCCCTAAAAGGTTGAAATAGGGGTGAAGTTTTGAATGAAAAATCAGGGGGTAAAAATAGTTTCATAAAAATCCGATCAGCCGTTTTAACGTGATTAGGCGGGTCCTCCCTCACCAAGTGAGCAGCCTCGTGCGAGGCTCGCCGCACGTGGAAAACGTTCTGCCTCGCGCGAGGCTACTTGAAGTTAAAACATAGAATACTCTTTATCCTGGTTATTGGTCCCCTAAGTATTTTTTCGAATGTCCACGCGGACGAAGTCGCGGGCGGAAGCTAGTTATTATATAAAAATCAATGCCACTTTTCGTTGTAACTTTATAACTCAAGAACGGGCTCACCTATCCAAACCAAATGTTTAGGCTTTGTTCGGACTATTTAGTAGATGGTTTATGTGAAGTTTGAACAAAATCGGTCGAGCGGTTCTTCATTTATCACATTTTTTGTTACAAATCAATTCAACAAATGGCGGATCATTTTGGTAGGGGTAGGGGTATGGTAGGGTAGGGATAGGGTGGGGGTAGCGTGGAGTAGGGGATAAGGCCACGCGAACGAAGTCGCGCCGGGTCTGCTAGTATAAAATAAATAAGAGATCAATGAACATAATATGAGAAAAAACGACAATTTCATAGGTAAATACCTATTATAAAACTTTGGCAACAAGGGACTTTAGACTGTTTAGCACCTTTCACACTGGTCCGCCTACAGCCGGCGACGGGAGAAAGCCTAAGTTATTTATGGCAGAATCTAACTGCAACGCGTCTGGGCTAAGTCATACGGCTTTTACAGACGTTAGGCATGTTAGAGTGCTTGTACACGGTGCATGTAGCTTGCGCATGTTGAGGCACTTGCGCGCAGTTATATGCATCGTAAACGTAGAGCCAACGCGCAATTGTGATTTTTAATCGGGCGATAGTTTAGTCGCTTTCGGAATCAGTATAGAGTTATATGGCGACGACCGATTTAGCGCAGGGGTAATCTACTTGCCTTCTGCGCCAGAGGTCTCGGGTTCGATTCCCGAACAAGACAAATATTTGGGTGCATGAACATGTCTATTTGTCTTGGTCTGGGTGTTTGTATGTATATTAAGTATGTATTTACAAACAAAAAGTATTTAAGTATATATTTATCCGTTATCAAGTTCACGTAGACACAGTTTCTTAAGAAATTAACTACGGGCTTAGATAATTGGTGTGATTGTAAGAAAATATTTATTTATTATATTATTATTATTATGGCAGTGCGCGCACTGACGGTTAAACTATCGACCGATCAAACTATCGAAAATGACTGACCGATAGTTGTACGATCAAACTATCGCACAACTATCGGCCGGGCGGTAATGTGCATGAAGGACTATGTGAGCGCGCGCACTGCATTCAACTAAACTGTCGCCCAACTATCGGTAGACTGTGCATTCAGTATCGAACTATCGAAAATGACTGGCCAATAGTTGTACAACTAATTCATAATTCATAATATATTTATTGCAAGTCACAATATAATATTAACGAGGTGTTACAGAAATATAAAAGTAAACATGTGACGCCCTGCAAGGGCATAGCAATGGCACTAGACTAGAGGGCTTTATTACTATTACAATAATGATAATAAAATTAATTACATTTATAATTTTGAGATTACAATAATTAAACATAGGTAACATAATATTAGGCATATCCAAAGAATAAGAATAATGAATGAAACAATAAAATATGATAAAAATTAATAAAATTAATAATATAATAACAATCTATTTCAATAATAACAAATTATCTATTAGGTACATTCTTATATTCAAAAAATTCTTTTAAGTCAAAGAAACATTGGTTAATCAGGAATGTTTTTAGTTGTTTAATAAATGGGTCAATTTTTTCTATGTTTTTTATGTAGTTAGGTATATGGTTAAAGATTTTGATTGTCAAGAAGTGGGGACTGGAAGAAACTAATGTTAATTTGGTAAAGGGTACTTTTAGTTTATTTAAATATCTATTATTTCTTTTAATGCTATTTATGGGTGAGTAAAATTCGGGATGTTTTCTTATAAATATACAGGATTCAAGAATTAAGATGGATACTAGTGTCAATATTTGATGCTTAATAAAGTGAGGTCTGCACGATTCCATCTGGTCTATATTTGTTAGTATTCTTATGCATTTCTTTTGTAGGATAAATAGTTTGTTTACGTCTGGAGAGTTTCCCCACAAGATAATTCCATAAGATAGGACTGAGTATGCATATGCATAATATGCTGTTAGGGAGGTTTTAAAGTCTGTTACACGTTTAAGGTGTTGGAGCGCATAAATAAAAGAAGACATTTTATTTTCAAGTTTTTGTATGTGATATTTCCAACTCAAGTGAGTATCCAGCTCCACTCCCAGAAGAGAAGCTGAGTTAACTGTTTCAAGTTCGATGCCTCTATATTTGTAAGATATTTGTAAAGGGGTCTTTTGATAGGGTTTAAATTGAATTAATTTTGTTTTACTGAGATTGAGTTGTAAGTTGTGCCATGATGTTTTGTTTTTAAGATTTTTTAATATGCAATTTATTTCTTTATGTTCAACAGGGCTATCGGACAACTATCGCACAACTGTCGGACAACTATCGGCCTGTGCATGAAGGACTATGTGAGCGCTCGCCCGGATTCAACTAAACCATCGACCAACTATCGGTCGACTAAAAATCACAAGTGCGCGCAGGCTCTCAAAACCAAACTATCCGCCGACAGTTTGATCACGATCGTCTTACGATTCCGACTAAACTATCGTCCGATTAAAAATCACAAGTGTGCGTTGGTTCTAAGGCATGTTACAGTGCTTTGCTTGTACACGGTGCATGTAGCTTGCATGTAACTTACCGTTTAAAAACATTTGCGGATCTAGCGACTCGAGCATGTGCCAAAACAAGGATCCGCGTGCTCTTCGGCGCGCGGAGGTCACTCGCGCGGGTTACTCGCGCATGTTACTTGAGCAGGTTCAACTCATAAAGCTACCGCTCGAATGGCATGCACGCACATGTAGCTCTTGACCACGAGCAAATAACTTTGTGCGTACCTACTGCTTGCGCAAGTAGCCCGTGTCTTTACTTGCTCCAGTCATTTGCACCATGTACAAGTACAAGCGAGTAACTTGAACAAGTAGCTTGCGCATATTACTCACGCGTGTAACCCGCGTCTTTACTAGCTCCGGCTACTTGCACCGTGTACAAGCCCACTTACTGATGTGACTAGCGCGTAAAACTATTTTTAGATGCGTTTGATTGTGTTTAGCTAAGACACGTTTATTTGTCACAAAGCTTATTCTCTATCTACCTACTACACTTACATAGCGGAAATAAGTTAAACACAAGACGGCACACTGGCGTTTATTCATGAAATGACGAAGTACACAATAAGTACTCTTTCAATACAAAGGTATACAACCTCAAAGCATAGTTAGATAACAAAGCTGATGAGCTTTTTTACTCGTTATTCTAGTCAGTTAAAAGATGTCCTCAACGTAGGTAAAAAGTAGTATTCATCATCATCATCAGCCATTTAATGTCCCCACTGCTGGGGCACTGGCCTTCTTTATGGATGGATAAGGAGAATGAGCCATGACCCACCACGCGGGCTCAGTGCGGGTTGGTGGGTATTAACGACTGCAAGTACAGCCGGGACCAACGGCTTAACGTGCCTTCCGAAGCACGGAGGAGCTCGAGATGAAAAGTTTTTGGTCACCCATCCCGTGACCGACCATTGCGAACGTTGCTTAACTTCAACGATCGCAGGCCAAGCGCGCTATCCACTGCGCCACGGGCTCCTCGGAAAGTAGTATTGGTCCGCTTCAATTAACATGAATAATGAACTTTTCAATTTTAATCACATCCTGCAAAAATGGGGGTACGTGAATAGCTCGGAGTGCGAATGTGGGGAGCCATTTCAAACGATGTCCCACCTATTGGAGTGTCCCCTATGCCCCTTCACCTGCAGTGCAAGCGACCTGATGACGGCAACCGATGTGGCAGTCCAGGTTGCCACATACTGGGCGAAACTAATTTGAATGTGAAATGATCGACACGAAGAAGAAGAAGAATTTTAACCAAAATTACCATTCTTACTCTGTTAATAGCGGTACAATATATCTGTATCCTGTAAAAGGTCCTGAGGGCCTACTCTGAAACGCAAAACCCGAAACTTCGTTATACCCGTCCCTCTCACTCTCGAATCATTACAGAATCGAGTGAAAGGGGCGGGGCTAACCGAAGTTTCAGATTTGCGTTTCAGAGTACGGCTCCTGGTCCTGGCCCTATAGCACTGCAGTGATGCTCATTTCTTCTGATCATTTCGTTGGTGGTAGGACTTGCTAAATCCGCCTGGCTAGCTACCATCATCTTATCTAACTCGTTATAACACCGATGTTTTCAGCATTGTTGTGTTTCGGCATTTAGAGATAGGATAGCTAGTTCTTCAGTAGTTGAGGCTTTCGGGAGAAGTGCTTCTACCACTTCAAGTGTGAAGTTAAAAATCTAGGTGTAGTGTTCTCGATTCCCAGTCCCCACGCGGCCTTAACGTTCTTCTTTTAAGGACTCGTTTTTTTCCAAAAAAATAATGATCAAATAACTTAAAAAAAAGTTTATATTTCTCTGTGGAAAAATTGCCAAATAGTGTCACATGTTAATATGACATCGTCTAGATATCAAAGTACGTTGACGTTTTCTCCAATTTACTCATCATGTCATGATGTTTTCAAGCATTTAGATGACCATGGATTGGATCTTTAACCAGCCGCCAGAAAAATATCAATTTATCAACGCTGTTGCATTTGAATATTGTTATCAACGCTATTATTTTAAACGAAATACCAAATAACGAATCCACTCACGTACCGCATTGATAAAGTGGGCAGTTAGATTTAACTTTATTTAACCAATTTAAAGTATGTATATGGGGATAAAATGTAACCTGCATGTCGATAGTTTATCTATACTATATTATAAAGAGGAAAGAATTGATTTTCTGTTTGTTTGTAATAGATAAACTCAAAACTTACTAAACCGATTTTTTAAATTATTTCACTAGTAGAAAGTTGCATTATTCCCGAGTAGTGACATCCTACTATATCACTACATAGTATAAAACAAAGTCGCTTTCTCTGTCCCTATGTCCCTTTGTATGCTTAAATCTTTGAAACTACGCAACGGATTTTGATGCGTTTTTTTCAATAGATAGAGTGATTCAAGAGAAAGGTTTATATGTACTTTTTATCCCGATATTCCCACGGGAACGGGAACCACGCGGGTGAAACCGCGGGCGGCCGCTAGTAATATTATAAATGTGAAAGATTAGATGTTTGAATGTTTGTTACTCGATCACGCCAAAACGGCTGAACAGATTTGGCTGAAATTTGGGACATAGATACTTTGTAGCCTGGAGAGGAACATAGGCTACTTTTTATTCCGCGAAAATATCATATTCCCGCGGGATAACGTCGTGTAGTCCACGTGAGCGAAGCCCCGGGCGGGAAGCTAGTAGGCTATATTTTATCCCCGTATAACTACGGGAACAGGAACCGCGCGGGTGAAACCGTGGGGAGCCACTAGTATGTAATATACTTGGAAAAGCACAGAGTTCAGGCGACATAAAGGTGATTCAAATTATTCTATCGCACCATTTTTAATGTTATATTCATAAAAATGTCCTAAAAGTACGGTTTCTAGATGCAATCTAAGGAAACGAGTCTTGGCTCCACCGTTCAACCGAGAACGTGTGAAAAGAGCAAATGATCATTGGCGGACCCATAAAGAAGCGGCGTCGTCGCCATTTCGTATTCAAATCGCGCCATAATGCATAATGCGAGCGCACGAGACGTCCGCTCGCGATGGCGCCCCGCAAGCGAATGATTGGCTTCGCGCCAAATTTGCAACACCACAGCAAAGCACAGCATAATTAAAGTAAATCAGTATCCTATTCCTAACGCACTGACCTCTATTATTTACACACTGAACTGGCTGTCATAAAATATTTTTGTGTCTATTTGACTATCGCCATTTTGGCACTGTATGCCCAGCTGTAGGCAGAAACGAGTGTCCTGTCCATGTAACTAAAATTAGTGATTTTCTTATGTCGACTGTGGTAATTATTATGTATGTCAAAATTAGTTCTCGGGACACCCGTAGTGGCGCTTTTGTATGGAGACAACCTGTCCAGTGCGTAATAATAGAGGTCAGTGTCTTAACGAGATTCAAATATCAATACAAAAACAGAAAGACTTTCAGAAGGCCAGAAGACACTCAAAGATCTTGCAGCAACGCCGATAAATCTTTCAGTTGGCCTCCTGCAATTGAAATTGAAAGACATTTATTGACTTGACACACACGAAGTACAAAACAAAAACAATATACAACTGGAGGATATAATTATCCTACTTTCTATGTAGCTTGCTACATACAGGTGATCTGTGTACTATATCCTACTAATCCTACTTAATTAATGTGAAATTTAATGTGAAAGTTTAGATGTTTGTATGTTTGTTACTTAATCACGCCAAAACGGCTAAACGGATTTGGCTGAAATTTGGGACATAGATACTTTGTAGCCTGGAGAGGAACATAGGCTACTTTTTACCCCGGAAAATATCACATTCTCGCGGGATAACTTCGTGAAGTCTACGCGGGCGAAGCCGCGGGCGGAAAGCTAGTGATATGATAACTTAAAAGTAACAAAACTTGCACCCGCCCGCCCGCGTAGTTACTTTGTGACAATGTGCACTCACAAGATGGGACGGGTTGCTGCTTGCTGGTGTAGCAATAAGAGTCTCAGTTGTGGTACTACTCCTACATCGACTGTGGACACAGATAGGTCTGTTTGCTGTTTTAGCATTTTTGGCGACTGCGCCTTATCGGTCGAAAGCCGCGTCGCGTGCGGTTTTGGCTCCAGAAATTTATAGCCGAACGAAAGTGGCGCCCTCAGAGGTTTTTCTATACTAATATTATAAAGAGGAAAGATTTGATTGTTTGTTTGTTTGCATCGAATAGGCTCCGAAACTACTGGACCGATTTAGAAATTTTTTTGACCATCAGTAAGCTACATTCTTCCCGAGTGACATAGGCTATATTTTATCCCGATATTCCCACGGGAACGGGTACCACGCGGGTGAAACCGCGAGGAACCGTTATTTGTACTTATATTGCGCCCGTTCGAAGCTGGGACGGGTTGCTGCTTGCTGGTGTAGCAATAAGAGTCTCAGTTGTGGTACTACTACTACATCGACTGTGGCCACAGATAGGTCTGTTTGCTGTTTTAGCATTTTTGGCGACTGCGCCTTATCGGTCGAAAGCCGCGTCGCGTGCTGTGTCGGCTTCAGAAATTTATTTAAGGCTATAGGCTAGCCGAATGAAAGTTGCGCCCTCAGAGGTTTTTATTGAATAAGTTGCTAATAGAAGAGGATTTTAATAAAAAAATAAATTGGAATTTTAGGGCCCATAGTCTAGTATTTTTAGACGGTATCATTACATTCCCTCGTAGTCACTTCTAGAAGTAGATAGCAAAACTGCTAAAAGTGGCCGTTTTTGACACATTTGCTATCTACTTCTACGAATGACTATGAGGGAATGTAGCGATACCTTCTAAGGGCAAGTTATTTAAATTTTTACTTTTTTGCATTCACAATGCAATTTTTATGGTTGAAAAATGGAAAATGAAGTATTTAGAAAAAATCGACCCGTCTCACAACCAGCTGTCCAACCGTCTCACTCCCATCGGAGCTGGTTGTGAGACGGGTCGATTTTTTCTAAATACTTCATTTTCCATTTTTTTTAGACTAAGGGCCCGAAAAAATCCTTGTAAAGTTTTATTAAAATCCTTTTCTATTAGCAACTTAATAAATAAACCTCTGAGGGCGCCTCTTTCGCCTAGCCTATCGCCTTAAGCGTTTGTTAATGTTTAACTTTACGAACATTATCTGGGGTATGCCGTGTGAACTTATTTGGTTTATCTACTATCGTATTTACTTGACGTTTTATCGCTTATTGATGTAGATGTTAGTCTGTCTAGCGGTTTTTTAACAGTGACATTTTTAACTCAAATCAAATCAAATCAAATCAAAATATTTATTTATTCACATAAACATAATAAGCATGTACTTATGAATCGTCAATATTTTCCTACCACCCATTCAAGACTTTTTTAACTGACAAGAAGAATGGGCGCAAGAAACTTGCCAGCGCGTATCTCAGGTAACGACATTTACAGAAATACATATCGTTACTTATTACAATATTTGAACAAGCATAGAGCACATATTATACAATATTATTATAACATTTAAAAGGAAAATTTTCTCATTAGAATATTTTCCTTTCAAACAAATATAAAAGTATATATACATTTCATAACCAAGCATTGTGATCGTTCATATAGTCTTTGACGTCATAATAACCTTTGCTCATGAGAGTCTTTTTAACATGTTCTTTAAATTCATGCAAAGGCAATTCAATTACATCTTGTGGAACTTTATTCAAAAAGGCTATGCCTTTTCCCAAAAACGAGCCTCTAGTTTTAGATAACTTATATACGTGTTTATTTGTTGCAGGTAATTTCAACTTATACTGCTGAAAGATTTACGATTTTGAACTTCAATATGAAGGTAAATAGGTTGTAATTTGATGGTTTGCCAATATAAGCACCTCTACACTTATTATATTATGTTAATCTAAGTGATATCACTTGGATATTTGCACTTTCCTTGTATCAACATGGAATTATCAACGGGTGAATAGAATGGACCGTTGGGATTAACAATAAATGCTTCTTTCAATGACTCAAAGTCTTTCGTAAGCGCAAGTATTAAACTTCATAATATGATAGGGTCTGTTCAATTTCTACTGCATAGAAATAATATGCTTTACCTATGTAAATGCCGTTTTCTATGGGGAAATTGTAGGAAGTCGGTTCTATTCTATCATACAAAGACATTTGGGGATTTCTTGGACATGTGAACTCCAAATTCAACGACACTTTAGACAACATTAATCTTACTACTGCCTATAATCTCATTTAAAAAACTGCCTTAGGTTAAAAAAAATCTGTTCGAAGCAGTCAAATTGACGACAACCAAAGAGGGGTACTTACTTTGAAGCATTTATAAAAATTTTAGACGCGTGTTTAAGTATTATTTTTTTAGATGTTTAACATTATGACATACCTACTCTATTTTCGAAACTGACTATAGACTTTGATTGAATCAGGCGTCACTTGGCGGAAGTCCCTAACCATTGTGAAAAACGAAATATATGTAGCTTACTTCCGCAAAAAACACAAAATGCAAGAAGCACCGCCCGCCCGCCCGCAAAAAAATGCACATGCACACCACGAAAACACCAGTGCACAATACCTGCATCTAGCAAGACAGCAATACACCTTGCACCGTCACCGATTAGACTACTCTACTAGTGTTTCGCCCCAACCCGGGGCATCCTCAGGAGATAGTTCGTGCTAGTTCGTGCTCGTGCGAAAAACCAACACCAATGGTGTGACTATAGACTTTTAAAAAAAAATGAGTTCATGTAAGGAGAATACGTCAATGTCATAGGTAAAGACCCTTACGTTATCTACATATCTATATGTAGCCTGGTTGTCAATTACACACTATAATTATTTTCTTTAAAGAACGCTGCTTACTAACACCCTTTTAATTTCTATACATCCTTTTGAGAAAAACCTCCTCACTTTGTTGCAATTTCCTCCTCATGATTCTAGGACAGGTGCTTAAAAACCAATAATACCCATTATCTGCTGACAAGTCCTTGTTCAGACAAATCTCATTAGTCGTCACAAAGGGTTGTCCACCAATTAAGGATCTCCCCCCGAAAGGGAATCCAATCGGTGTGATCATATTACACACTAATTAGAACGCTGCTTACTTACACCCATTTAATTTCTATCCATGATCCTTTTGAGAAAAGCCTCACTTTGTTGCAATTTCCTCCTGATGATACTTCGGCAGCAGCAAATCAATAATATTAGCCATTATCTGCTGACAAGTCCTTGTTGAGCTAAATCTCATCAGTCATCACAAAGGGTTGCCTACCAATTATCTCCCCCCGAACGGGAATCCAATCGGTGTAATCATATTACACACTAATTATGTTCTTTAAAGAACGCTGCTTAGTGCTTACTAACACCCTTTTAATTTCTATACAACCATGATCCTTTTGAGAAAAACTGTGCTGCCTCACTTTGGTGCAATTTCTTCTGCGATTCTCTAACGAAGTTTCACCGTCACATCGTCGTTAGTTGATAGCACAAATGATTCTACGGCAGCTGCTTAAAAACCAATAATAGCCATTATCTGCTGACAAGTCCTTGTTCAGCCAAATCTCATCAGTCGTCACAAAGGGTTGCCTACCAATTATCTCCCCCCGAACGGGAATCCAATCGGTGTAATCAAATTAATTACCTGACGACCGGTGGCGTTTCGAGCGGAGACTGCTGGATTTTAAGTGGAGTGAGTTATTTATATGATTTTACTTTGGATGACATCTTTAATGGTTCCGATTTACATTTGCTTAGTGTTCACCTAAAAAGTAAATGTAAATGTAGATAGTAAGCAGTCATAGTGTTCAAAATTTTCTAAGCAAACAAAGCTCTCTAAGTTATCTGCGCATGATGTTGTTTTATGACTTTGAGAGTTTTGTTTGCTTAGATAATTTCTAACACTATAACTGCCCATATAAATATGAAACAATGAGTGTTTTAAACACCTTGCATGCTTACAACAATTTGATGATTCGAACTGCTTAGATCAAATTGCGTTTATGTTTTTCAGATCTTTTTGACGACTCTAGCTAGACGCTTATATAAATTTGACGCTGACTGTGCCTACTTCTAATGTGCTGCGCGCTGACCCCAATTAAATATACTAGGATATACGTCCGAAAATGATGGATGGATCTTCATTATTTTCTTCAAATGTAAATTTTAATCACAACTTTGATAGTCAAAACCCCCGAAACTCAAAACACCAAATAAAACTATAGTTTCACGAATTTCCATTACAAATTAACCCTACCCTCTCCTACTTTACCTAAACGACTCCCTTACACATGTTCTACAAAAAAAGCAAACTATCCACATGTACTCAACCAAATTTCCCCATAGGCTTGCGTCTGGCCCATTCACGCGCCGACCGGAACGGGGCATTGCAACAAATCGCACGGTTACGTCGACCGCGTATGCCCGCCCTTATAACTACAGCTAGGGTTCCCAAGGGATCCCTTTCGTTAACATAATATATGTATTCCTAATTTTTTTTGGCACAATGAATTTGGCATAATTTTTTTGGCATAATTATACTTGAAAATGGAAAATGAAGTATTTAGAAAAAATCGACCCGTCTCACAATCAGTATATAATTATACTTGGTCATAATTGATTTTTAGTAGCATATGTACTGTAGAATAATTATATTTAGGCCTAATATATTTATGCATAGTTATAATTTGCGGAATGTTTTTAGTCAGGAATTTTTTATGCAAATGGATAGTGAACACACCTATAGTATAGTAATGAGTTTTTTTGTAGTAAATATTATTAGGTTAGGTTAGGTTAGCCTTTATAAAGCTATGCTTATAAATTTTATGTTTAAATATGATTATGCTAATTTTATATATGATTAAGACAATTACTTATGCTTAATTTGTTATGGAAAAAAATTATGCATAAATATCATTAGTCTAAATTACCATAATGCCAAAAATATTTTATGGCTATTTTTTAATGCAAATGGATAGTGAACCGATTCCCAACTACCTATACCACAGATTACTAAATAGTTACTACGTTCTATACTGTTTTTCACTTCATTATAGGTTCAAATTATTTTTACTTTTTAGCGTTCACAATGGAATTTTAAAAATTGAAATGAATGGGACTAAACTAAGAGCATTTGCCCGGACAGTGAAATGTCGTGGGTTCGAGTCCCATAGGAGTTAGTTGTGAGACGTGTCCTCTTTTCTAATCCTTCATTTCATTTTCAATCTACATTATACTTCAAGTTATTTTTACTTTTTGGTATTCACAATGGAATTTTTATTATTGAAAAGAGTAGATATTAGAAAAAATCTAAACTAGCTCCGATGAGACTAAACTGAGATTATTTGCCCGGACAGTGAAAAGTCGTGGGTTCGAGACCCATCGGAGCTAGCTCTGACTGTGAGACGGGTCGATTTTTTCTAATACTTCATTTTCTACATTATACTTTTATGTTGAACAAAAAAAAGTATACAAAATACTGTTTTCAGCATCAAATGACCCTAAATTGATAAATTGTGGCAGAATTTGTGTTCTAAAATGATGTCTAATATGTTTTGAGTAAAAATTTAATTTTTATGACAACCTTTTTTGCTGACTGACAAAATTTCAGCTCCATCGGACAGTGGAAAGCAGGTCAAATTAAGCTTGCAAGATTTGTCCCCCACTAACGAACTAACTAACTAACATGGCAAGTTAATACAAAAGGTTGTAGAAACACGAGTAAAAGATATTGTTCCTTTAATAAGCAATGTTTATTTTCCTTCTCACATTTTAATATTCGGTATTTCTTGTAAAAAAAATTTTCCAACCCTAACTCCAACACATGCGAAAATGTACTCTAACTCAAGGACGTAAAGGCTATATTTGTGTAACTTGAACTTTTGTTAGTGTATATTGTAATGTCTTGCAGATAATGCTCAAACCTCGTTTTGCTGACTGCGCGTTAACAGTGCAGACGATATTGTGTCTTATCTTAAAGTTATAAGGTGTATAATTCCGTGTTTGGTGTTAAGGGAGGGTTTACGCTCGAGGGACACGTAACGATAATGGTCAGCGCACACTGTCAGGATTACGTTTTAAATGCAATGTCGGATTGCAATGTAGTCGTTTTGTTTAGCTTTTGTGACTTATAAGTTTATTAGAGATGATTGCTAATGAGAAATTGTTGATGAGTAGAATTTAGGAAAAGTATTAATTTTTCAATATTTCCTCGGGTCTGGGTGTATGTGGTAATACCCGTCGTTGTTTCCAATTTCCATAATACTAGTGCTTAAGCTACTATACCTTGGTATTGAAACAATTTATGTGATGGTGTCCAATATTTATTTATTAAAATATTTACAATACTTAACATCTTGTTAAAACGGCTGCTTTTTTTTTGAGACGGATAAAATTGACAACATTCTTTTCTGTGACAGCCGATTAGACCAATTAGATTAAAGTAAAAGGGCCATTCCATAATAAACGTTACCGAGGGTGAAAAAATAAATATGTTCTTATAGCATTAAATCTAATGAATTTTGAAAGAAAACATTCCAAATTATAATGTGCGACAAAAAAAAAAACTAAAAGAAACGCGTTATTTTTAAGTTAATCGCCTTCAAAACATGTACTCAAGTGAACTGGCTCAATGACCCATTGTGCCTGTAACTATTGGAAATACAAATAAAAAATATCTATCAATCTGGTGACCGTTTTGCCATGTTGTGATTTGAGGTTATTTATCATAATATTGATGGATTGCGTCACAGTCCCAAAAACATTGATAGTTATTAAGTTACAAGTGTGTTTCCTTGTTGATTTGGAACTGTAACACCCGAAACGAAAAATCAGGTAATTGTTTTATTATTATACCTTACAGATTGATTGGTGTAATAATATTCAATAAAAGTAAGGTTATGGTGGTAATAGTTTAAAAAACTAACTAATATCTGAGCTTGAGACTAATTTGATGTGTTTTTTGCATGATTAAAAACTGTAACACCCGAAACGTTCCGGGTGTTACAACTTTTTGTATGTCGATATATTGTGTGTGTATTGCTTGAAGAATGCAATAAGTATTATTTTAAGGCTCTTTCGACGGCCCATCTAGCGCCGCCATCGAAAAAACAGTAACATTTCTTTATTTAGGACATTGATTGAAATGTCAAAAACAGAAATAAACTTTTATTAATATTAAGGTATTGCGGTCAAATCTGGATGCTTACGTAGAGAGAATAAAGCACTTAAATTGCTAAAATATTATTTCAAAATACACAAAAAATTTGACTTTGGTTGAACTAATGTAACACCCGAAACGATTAGATATATTTGAAAAATAGCTATTTTATTCTTTAAATGTTTGTGTTTTTATTATAATTCTGCAAAGCTTCATTAAGTTCTCTAATAATTTTAATAAAAGACAAAATGAATACATATAAATGGTCCATTATTTTAGGTAAATGTGTTTTAATTTCGTACTCGTAACACCCGAAACAAACCCTCTGTAACACCCGAAACAGACGATAACATTAATAAAAAAATAACTACTACATATTTTTCGGATTTTCTATTGTATTAATGTACCAGATTTAATCCTTTATGACTGTTGTTTTTATAGTATAATTTATCTAAGTAATTTCGCTAAATTTGGAATGTATGCAACATTGATCAGAAAGTGGAGGCTAAATCGCGTAACGCCCGAAACGCTACTTTTTCCTTTGTAACTGAAGTTTAAATAAGAATTTAGTCTTTATTCATATACCCCACGAAAATAGAACTTAATACTCTTAGTTGAAGACACAGATATAAACGAAAACGTTATCAGAATATATAAAAACAACACATTTAATAAGTTGAAGTGTAACACCCGAAACGATGGAATGGCCCAAAAGGCTTATCACACTTATCCTAATTGGAATCCTAATTAAGCATACATTGCTTTCTTTGAGCTCATTTTTAGCAAGTGTTGCAAGCAAAACAAGCAAAAATAATAAAATAATAAATAAATATTTGACACTATCACATACTTACATTGTTCTAATAAGAAAGTATAGTAGCTTAAGCACTAGTATTATGGAAATTGGAAACAACGACGGATATTACCACATACACCCAGACCCGAGGAAATATTGAAAAGTTCGATTAGAATATTTACCCGACCGGGGATCGAGCCCAGTAGGTTATGCCAACACGTCTTATGAACGTCAATGCAGCACCGCTATTGGTTCGCAAATCATACGCCTTGTAACGAGAAGAACCGGCAAGAACTTAACTTAGACAACTTAGCTAACTTAGAAAAGCTCTATTCACTTGACTTAGAAACCTTAGTTAACTTAGAAAAGCTCTATTCACTTGACTTAGAAAACTTAGTTAACTTATAAAAGCTCTATTCACTTGACTTAGAAAACTTAGTTAACTTAGAAAAGCTCTATTCACTTGACTTAGAAAACTTAGTTAACTTAGAAAAGCTCTATTTACTTGACCTGAACTTAACAACAGATCTTGTATTAAGCTGCATTAATAATAGTAGTTTATGTGACTGTCGCATAAGGAGCGGTATTAAACACGAGTGGGAGTTTAAAAAACGAGCCTTGGCGAGTTTTTTAATAGTATTCCACGAGTGTTTTAATACCGAGTTATGTGCAGTCTCATACACTACTTTATCTACACTCATTACATTTATTATATATTTCAAAAATAAAGCAAATCAATATTAATTACAAAATGTGAATTGGTGCCAAACCCCACTCATAGAAGTTTATACGGTCTATTCCTCCTAAATTCAAAATTCTAATTTTTAAAAAAGTTTCTGATTGTTGCCGGCTAAAGAAGGGCTTGAAAGAGTTGGAAGTCAGGGCCGGTAAATCCTACGGTTGCCATGGAGACTGTAAAATTAAGAAATAAAAGTGTTTTATAATGAGTTACAGCTGTATCCGGGTGTTTCATAATGACCATTATGAAACACCCGGATACAGCAGTTTTATTTTTTATAGTTGACTTTGGCATTTAACGTGTATCATTAGACGTTCAGGCATGAGTTCATAATTCGAATATTATAACATGAGTGTAGATAAAAACATTTAAACAACAGATACTTACAAAAAAATCTAAAAAAGAATATAAAAATGATACTTATTGATTTTTTTTAACTAAATGAAATGCCACGCGCATGACGTCACTGGCGTCAGCTAGTAGGTATATTACAAGATTCGATCAACAAAGTCAATGATGTTAGCAGATCAATATTATATCGCTTGGGGTGTGTTTTAATATCGAGCGCGCGGGATAAGTGCAGGGCTGCCTGCCGTAAGAAAATGGAATAAAATAAATTGTTTTTATATACTTACCCAAAGTTCAGAAAGTAGAAGTGCATTGAAAAAAAACTTTAGCAGATCAATATTATATTACTTAGGGTGTGTTTTAATATCGAGCGCGAGGAATAAGTGCAGGGATGCCTAACGTAAGAAATTGGGATAAAACAAAATGTTTTTATATAAGTCTTTAACCAAAGTTCAGAAAGTAGAAGTGCCTTGAAAAAAAAAACCTGTTTTTGTGCTGCACGCATTGCATTTTTTTAAAACAATTCATAATTGATAAATTGAAAATTAAGTAAGTAAGTATTTAGAAAAAAATCGACCCGTCTCACAATCAGCCCCGGTGGGATTCGAACCCACGTCAGAGCAGTCGCCCGGATAGCGAAAGGTCGTGGGTTCGAGTCCCATCGGAGCTGATTGTGAGACGGGTCGATTTTTTCTAAATACTTTATTTTCAATTTTTCAATAATAAAAATTGCATTGTGAATGCAATAAAGCAAAAATTTAAATAACAACTCAAAATTTTTTTATTCAGATTAGGTTGTGAAAACATTTACAAGGTTAGGAAAATATAGGAAAAATAAAATAATCCCAATTTACAAGGTTTTTATGAGCACTATAAAGTTAGCAGTGTTTTTTTTACCTAGTTTTACTTTTCGTGCCTTTTATTATTCTTCAGCAAACATTTAAAGCATTAAACGATTCTATTCTATTGCAACAAAACGTAAAAGCTAATAACCAAAGATGATTATTATTATTACTAATATTATAAAGAGGAAAGATTTGATTGTTTGTTTGTTTCTTTGTTTGTTTGCATCGAATAGGCTCCGAAACTACTAGACCGATTTAGAAGTTTCTTTCACCATTAGAAAGCTACATTCTTCGCGAGAGACATAGGCTATATTCTATCCCGGTTTTCCCACGGGAACGGGTACCACGCGGCTAAAACCGCGAGGATCCGCTAGTAAATAGTAAATATTTTACGTGTGAAAATCTTAAGATCTGATTAGTTTTATTATAGTTTTAACAATAGTTGGCAACCCTCGACAAGTGTGCCATTGTGTCATGGGGTTTGTTAGACCCTACATAAGAATCAAAATTAACAATAGAGTCTGGAGCACTTGCTAGGGTGTATTATCGATTCCATTTCTTATTACAAGTAGCGATATACACAACACAAGGTCTAGCTAGATGCAAACAAACATAAAACAAAAATGAGATAAGCAACTCTAAACATCTCGCAGATTTTTGGTCACTATAAGGCAAGTGTTTCTGTTTTTTTTTAAATGCCTTACTTTCTTTCAGAAATGCATATTGAGCGTATAAAAGTTTAGGAATTGTCATTAGCCATTAACCCTCGACAAGTGTGCCATTGTGTCATGTCATGGGGTCTGGAGCACTTGCTAGTGTGAGTTTTCGTTTCTATTTCTACAAGTAGCGATATATTTAGATAAGGGCTAGATGCAAACAAACATAAAATAAAAATAAAAAAACCGCCTTCAAAAAAACCACATCAAAAAAGTAAGAAATAATTCCTCACCAAATAAATAACGTAAGTACTTTGAAGTCGGGTGTGAAACACGTACAATTTTTTGTTGTTTTTGTTAAAACCCGCCCGACTTCAAAGTACTTACTCTCCTCCTCCTCCTTCTTGATTTAGAAGTCGGTTAATGAGAAAAGCAACTCAACATCTTGCATACGATTAGTCACTACAAAACAAGTGTTTTTGTTTTCTTTAAAATGCCTTATTCCTTCCTTCAGAAATTTATATAGAGCGTATAAAAGTTGAGGAATTCTCAGTGAATATTAAATTAACCCTCGATAAGTGTGCCATTGTGTCATCACCTAAGAATGGGGTCAAAATTAACAATAGGGACTGGGGCACTTGCTAGGGTATGTTATCGATTCTATTTCCTATTACAAGTGGCGTTATAGATGAGGGTGAGATGCAAACAAAGATAAAAAAATATGAGGTAACAACTTGAGTCTGCATTTTTCAGACCAGATAGAGCTGGTTATTAAATTTTACTTTTCTGCATTCACAATGCAATTTTTATTATTGAAAACTTTAAAATGAAGTATTTAGAAAGAAACGAACCATCGGAGTTGGTTATGAGACGGGTCGATTTTTTCTTAGTACTTCATTTTATGTGATCTTTAGATTTGCTTTTACCACCTTATGTATGTACACTATGGTTTGCAATAAATTATTGAGTATTGAGTATTGAGTAAATTTTTCAGATAAAATATGGCTAGTTGGAGATATAATAAATAAATATTGTATACGATCACATTCATTGCTTCAATCTTAAGCTTAAACACCCGGACACGAGAAAATATTGAATTGTCTGTTTTCAATATTTACCCATTCGATATCCATACTATAATCACAGAATATATATTAGTACCTTACGGTACAGAAATTTCACTCCCGAGTTTAGGTATGATAAACGCAAGCGTCCGGTCACTGGACTAGCCTCAATAGGCTGACACTCGCAGACGGCAGACAGTTATTGTACTATGAACGCTATACGCAATGCAAAAGGTTGAAATTAGGTTGTTTTCCAGAATAGTAGGTAAACATCTCGGGGATTTTGCGCCGCTTGTATGGAAATGAGACAGGCCTGCTATAATCTAAGTATACATACAAATAAATAAAATTGGAGTGTCTGTTTTTAACATTAAAATAACCGCTTTTTACTACATGCATATGATTATATATACGGTACATATACCAAAATGACATGTTTTACAATTTTAGTCTGTCTGTCTGTCTGTTTGTTCCAGCTAATCTCTGAAACGGCTGGGCCGATTTTGACGGGGTTTTCACTGGCAGGTAGCTGATGGAATAAGGAGAAACTTAGACTTTTTATCCCGGAAAAATATCACATTCCCTCGGGATTATTTATTATAAATGCGAAAGTTTGTGAGTATGGATGTATGGAAGTTTGTTACTCTTTTACGCAAAAACTACCGAACGGATCTGTATAAAATTTGCAACAGAGATAGATTATATTATAGATTACTTTTAATCCCGATATTCCCACGGGAACGGAAACCACGCGGGTGAAACCGCGGGCGGCCGCTAGTAGTATAAATATGAAAGTACATATGTTTACTTGTTTGTTAGGATTGTTTTTCCGTCTTTCACGTCGAAACGGACGGATCAACTTGATTTTTGATATGCGGATAGTTTGGGAGCTGGAGAGAGACATAGGCTACGTTTTATCCCGGAAAGACATCTGGTTCCCACAGGATAACGTCGTGTAGTCCACGCGGGCGAAGCCGCCGGTGGAAGGCTAGTAACTTAGTAAGTCCAAAGATCCGTAGCTCCGTTTTGACGTGAAAAACGACCAAACATACAAACAAACACATTTTGACTGATTATAATATTAGTCTGGATGCAAATTGGAGTACTTAGGTACTTACATACTTTAAAGGTTCTATTGGTGAAGACCTGTAATTGGCTTTCTGTTGTTATGTGTCTTACCTACTCCTAGGCCCCGATTCTGCTAACGTTATGTCATAATCGTGTCTCAATCGTGTTTCAATTGTAGTTCAATTGTAGCGCTTTTTTACACACTACTGACAAGAAATGTGTATTTTATTCAGAATACTACTGATGGTCACACCCACACCACACACTACATTCACATCACATGTCATAACTCTTGTAACTAGTGTGTAAAAAAGCACTACAATTGAACTACAATTGAAACACGATTGAGACACGATTATTACGACTTAACGTTAGCAGGATCGAAACCCTGTAATTTTGCTGTTGTTCTTCCAAAAATAAATAAGAATAATAATAAAGGTTAGTTGGTCACGAAAATAAATCTATCAAATCTTCGAAGACGATACGAATTTGTACTTTTTTCGCGCGAACATAGTCGCAGACTTCTGTTAGTTCAGTCAGAGCCTGTCCGTTCCATATTCATGGGAGCGATATTGAATACCCGCAACAGCTGTGACTTCTGCAATATGCTGTAACGCTGACTCGACAGTGAGAGAGCACTTTAGGCATTCACTTAACACATTCAACTTTGAGGGGGATGTATAAAATGTGTTTACATGTTATGAATGAGGATTGACGGAAAAACTGCACATCAAAATAATATTTGTTACAAATTATTCCTATGTATTAAGTTGAAACAGAGACTCCAACTAGTCCTAGCGGTACACCCCGGAAATCAGTAAAATGCTGCAAACGAAAATCGGAACGATTGATCTTTAGGAGAGGAGTTATGACGTCATCTTTTATTTGCATGGGATTTTTTTGTTGGTTCTGAAACCTATCGGTTAGGGTATCTAATGAAAGGGCTTACTAAGTCGATTCCAAAAATGTTTCACATCTTTATATTTCAATCACTTGTTATAAATAAAAATAAAAATCATTTTCAAAATATACCAAGTTTGGGCTCCTCCAGATATGATACGGTTGAATCATTATTTGTAAATTATACCTTAAATGATAGGTAATAGCCTCATATCAAACAAACTTCAAGAAAGCAGTTTTGAAAATATTTACATTTAGTATTTTTTTTATAATTTTTAAAAATTAATTTTTTTTAAAAGTACGTACAAAATATTTGTACTAAAAAAAATTTAATACCTATGCAAAAATAATAAAAAATACTTAATGTAAATATTTTCAAAATTGCTTTCTTGGGGTTTGACATAAGGCTATTACCTATCATTTAAGGTATAAGTATTTTACAAATAATGATTCAACCGTATCATATCTGGAGGAGCCCAAGCTTGGTATGTTTTGAAACCATTATTTAACCTCAACGTGTGAGAATCGAACCAACTTCTGAGCTTCGCTAGTATACCTACCCCTTGGTAATACAGGTTATTGCAATGCTCAATTAAAACATTTATCATCTTTTCAATTTGTTTAAGAGTTCAATTAAAAAATTCAAGTCCTATCAGCTCACATCAAAGCTACACTCATTAGAGGACACATTGCTTAATGATTTTATACCTTATTTGTTAAACTATAGAGCTTATAATATAAAATGTCTTAAAGAAGTATTTATTTTTATTGCTATACGATTCTATACCTTATCTGCTAACTCTTAGAGCTTATAATAAAAGTGTCTATAAGGAGTATTTATTTTTGATTGCTATGCGATTCTGCACCCTATGCATAAAGAATTAAAGCTTATAAAATGCTTGGTACATGTATTTATTTTGGCGCCCACTTTGAAAATTAGAGCCCCACGTTGGGCACCAGTGAACGGAATAATATTTGCCGAATATTTCGACATGTTGCCTGTGGCTGTTTGTCGGCATGACGTGTAATTTATATGACATGTTTGTTGGGTTTTTACCATTTAATGGTTTGTAAAAAAATAATTCCGTTTTTTAACCGAGGAAAAGTATCTATATCTGGAAGGTAAAATTGTGGGAAAATGCTCGTCTTGTAGATAGGTCTACTAAGTCGTAGTAGAAAATGATCGAAGATTAATTTTACTTTTTTGCAACAATGCAATTATACTGGAATGTAATTTTTGATAATATTTCATTTTCAAGATTAAGTTACTGTGAAATGAATACTTAAAAATATTTTTATGCATGCTACTCTGTAAGAAAGGGAAAAGTATTGTGATAATAATAAAAACCACCACTCCTGCACTTTTTACTATCACAATTTTACCTTTAATTGTGAAATTGTTGTAAAACTTAATGATTTCAGTAAAGAACTTGACTGCAACCGTTAAACTCAAAATGATTTAAAACATCCCCCATATTGCCTTAAGTCTTTTTCGTAATCAAAATTAGCCTATATCCTATTACGAAGTTCAAAAGCTTCCATGATGTCTAAGTTCTTAGGTAGAACCATAAAACCCTGCCATTTTCAAAAACATTACATTAATGACGCGATTTTTTTATTTATTTACTAAATACAAATTCTGTTCGATTTCTGTTTCTGACATTTGACAGCGAGGCCCGATAGAACCGTTTGGGATTTAACTGGTTAAGGCAAGCCGCCGGCAGCCATTGTAAAGAAAACCTCTTTGCCTTAAGAGCCGTTATAACTTCTCATCGCCACCACTAAGCCCAAAAGTTAAAGGTTACAAGTAAAATAATAATTCCACACTTTTTGCCCTCCCAAGTTCCCAACTAAAAGTAACATGAACAACTGAAAGTAAATTGAACTTTGAAAGTAAGGCTAAGTCTAGGTTGGTGTCGCTTTTTGAAACACAGATTGTGTTGCGAAATAAGTACTTACTTACTCGACTTATTTTTTTTATTTTTTTATTTTTAAAGAAGGCTTACAGCTATAGGAAAAATGTGATAGTAAAAAACCACGAGCCCTATAAGTAGCTTTCAGGCGGGATTCTACCCGCGCCTCCGGGAATCCGGCCCGATGCTCTGACCAACTAAGCTACCGAAAGGCTTACACGACTCGTCGAATTTTGCTATCACTTGTTACGCTGTAGGCCACATTTTTCCTATACTTACAAAAATTGCATTGTGAATGCATAAAAATAATTTAAAAGGCTTACAGCTATCAAAAGCACAGATAATTACAAACTAACACCTCAAAGCCAATTACAAACCCTCACATATAAATACTATTTAACAAACAACAAACTATATTATAACAATATTAATCTTAAAATAGAAAAATGGAAAATGAAGTATTTAGAAAAAATCGACCCGTCTCACAACTAGCTCCGATGGGACTCGAACCCACGACCTTTCGCTTTCCGGGCGACTGCTCAAACCACTGAGCTACGGAGTCGCTACGAGAAGCTTGAATTTATCCAATACTTCTTACTCGCTGTATAGTCAGCGTTAATTTTTAGAGCAGTCGCCCGGAAAGCGAAAGGTCGTGGGTTCGAGTCCCATCGGAGCTAGTTGTGAGACGGGTCGATTTTTTCTAAATACTTCATTTTCCATTTTTCTATTATAAAAATTGCATTGTGAATGCAAAAAACTAAAAATTAAAATAAATCTTAAAATATTTCATAAACCCACATCACACTTAGAACCATTCCCAGTCCAAACAATACAAAAGATAATAACATTATTAAAAAAAGTTCTGACTAATAGATCGCTTAATAGCTGCCATGCTGGTAGAAAATAGATCATAGTCGTGCTCGGTACTATACTTAACGTAGGTATCACAACCTTGTATGACGGTAATTCGTGCGTGCAAAAGGTAAGTACGTGAAGCATAGGACGCCGACGTAGAGACAGTGGGTTAGAACGGATACCAATTTTAGACAACAACTCTGAGCAGTCTATTTTACCATTTGCGAGCTTTGATAAGAAGCAAATGTCATTTCTCAAGCTAAGCTACCTCTTATAAAGAAGAGTGCGCACCAGTTTAGTCTGCGCGCGGCCACATTTGAAAACTAATCTTTACCGCAACCTAAGAACAAAAACAAATGTATTGTAACTAGAGCCAAAAACGGTTTTCTTTCTATTCTGAAAGAGCGAAACCCAAATGATAATGCTCTTTTGAAATTGTACGGAGTTTGTTGCGAACATGTTCGCCAGCTTTTACCTGGTTTCCGAGCCTTGCTACCAGCATGATATGAAGATACCTATGAGATACAAACCTCTTTTCGTCTAAGTGCCGCCTCGTTTAACCCCCTCTGTGTTCTAGTGGTACACACCACCGATTTCAGACCAAGAGGTCCCGGGTTCGATTCCCAGTGGGGGTACATATTGTATTCGGTTTAGTTGGTAGTAGGACTTGTTCTTAGTCCGCCTGGCTAGCTACCACCCTCCTATCTAAGTCTGACGCCATAACAATGATGGTTTCAGTATTATTGTGTTCCGGCAGTTAGAGATAAGATAGCCAGTTCCTCAGTGATTGAGGATTTTGGGAGTAGTGCGCTTCCACCTTCAGCCTTATCACCACTTACCATCAGGTGTGATGAAGGCTAAGTGCTACACAGTACTGGAAAAAAAGGTATTTTTACTCCCAATAGGGACTTGTCTTTACCTAAATCTAAACTTAGGTAACAGCGACTGAACCGCGGTTACACAAGGTCAGAACAGAACTGTCATTACAGTGTCAAAAACTCTGTTTGTGTCTCGTAAACGAAACGTTACTTTTATGACTTGAAGTAAAGATGTACAAGTTAAGTTATGAAGATATGAGATACTAGCGGATCCTCGCGGTTTCACCCGCGTGGTACCCGTTCCCGTGGGAATATCGGGCTAAAATATAGCCTATGTCACTCGGGAAGACTGTATCTTTCTAATGGTGAAAGAATTTTCTAAATCGGTCCAGTAGTTTCGGAGCCTATTCGATGCAAACAAACAAACAATCAAATCTTTCCTCTTTATAATATTAGTATAGACAAACCTCTTTTTGTCTTAGTATTTTCACTCCCAATAGGGACTTGGCTTTACCCACAGACAACTAAGTCTAAACTTAGGTAACAGCGACTGAACCGCGGTTACTCAAGGTCAGAACTGTCATTACAGTGTCAAAGACTCTGCCTTTGTGCCTCGTAAACGGAACGTTACTTTTATGACCTGGAGTAAACATGTAACAAGTTAAGTGGCTGAAGTCGAGTGTTGTATGAACGAAATGGTACTTTGGAGAGCACTCGCTACTGAAATGAATAGGTAGTTGTTGGGATGTTTTTCGGAGCAAATGATGATTAATCAAAGGTGATGTCCAAAAATGTATGAGGTCTGGGCCACGTCTTTGTACAGTGTACCAAAATATAGATAAAGATACGATAAACAGTTTCTTATTATTCAATTTCTTTAAAATCACTTTGTTTTCTGGAAGGAACATTAAATAAAATGCAAAAACACATCAAAACTTCATCATGGCGGAAGAATGAAGATGTCATTTGGATGTTGTTTGTCTAGTCTGTCTTGTGCTGTCACTGTCAGCTGTCAGTCAATTGACTAATGACAACAACCCACAGCACAGAGCAGAGTAGAATAGAACTCAACTTAATGACAGTGACACTGACAGTTTTTTTACGAAGAGTTGCCATATTTGACGCCTTATTTCGAGTAAAAAATATTGATTTGTTTTTATTAATAACCATTTAACCGTGCATTCTATAAAATTATTTATATTTTTCTCAGAATCAGTAATTTTTTCTCCATCTTTGGGGATGGTGTACATAGACGTGGCCCATATTGGGACATGTCCTTTAAAGGAGTTACCAACGAGTATCTAAATCTAAACTTAGGTAACAGCGACTGAACCGCGGTTACACAAGGTCTGGAACTGTCATTACAGTGTCAAAGACTCTGCCTTTGTGTCTCGTAAACGAAACGTTACTTTTATGACCTGGAGTAAAGATGTAACAAGTTAAGTGGCTGAAGTCGAGTGTTGTATGAACGAAATGGTACTTTGGAGAGCACTCGCTACTGAAATGAATAGGTAGTTGTTGGGATGTTTGTCGGAGCAAATTATTATAAATCGAATTTTAAGAAGTTTTGTACATGTGAGCAAATAAGTTTTTAGTAAAAATTTCATTTTCAACATGCCAAGCTTTTTTGCTGACTGTACTCAAATATTGTATTGTCATCTAAACCAAACCTGTATACAAAATATCAGCTCCATCGGACACTGGGAAGTGGGTCAAATTAAGCTTGCAAGATTTGTCCCCCACTAACTAACGTGGCAAGTTAATAGTTTTATTTGTTGATTCTTAATTTCTGTTATTTGTCTGTGCTCATGTGTTATGTGGTGTGTTCGTTAATAAATGTTTTTTCTTTCTTTCTTTCGTCTAAGTATTTTTACTCCCAATAGGGACTTGGCCTTACCTAAATCTAAACTTAGGTATAATAACAGCGACTGAACCGCGGTTACACAAGGTCAGAACTGTCATTACAGTGTCAAAGACTCTGCCTTTGTGTCTCGTAAACGGAACGTTAATTTTATGACCTGGAGTAAAGATGTTACAAGTTAAGTGGCTGAAGACGAGTGCTGTTTGAACGGAATGGTACTTTGGAGAGTGCTCGCTACTGAAATGAATAGTTGTTGGGATGTTTTCGGAGCAAATAATGATGAACCGAATTTTAAGAAGTTGTGTACCAGTATTTACATGAGATAATAACTGTGGGAGCTAACTCCTAACGGAATCTAGTTGAGATCAAATCAAAATCGAATCATGGTAGTAGAATACAACTAAATGAAATCAAAACCCGCCGTTATAGATGTACCACTGACGCCATCGAGTCGAATTTATTGGGTGCGTAATGAATGATATAATTTCATTTGGCATAATTTCAGTTCAATAACGTTTATATGACATAATAAACGTTTGTCATTACAACACTTCAACTAATTTCATTTTGCGTAAGTAATGTTTATTTCATATAATCATCATTTTATATAATATCATTTGACATAACGCTCATTTACTTAATAAAAATATTTTATATAAAACACATTTGCTATATTGGTCATTTGATATAATTTTGTTTCATATAATCATCAATGTAATAATTTCATTTGATATAATTTTGTTTTATATAATAATCAATTAGTCAATTAAATGTATAGGGTAGGCAAAGGAGCAGGGGGCACGGGGGGCACAGTGCGCTCAAAAGGAGGGCTCGGGGGGCGAAGCCCCCCGCCATAAAAAGCCACAACGGTGACAAAACAATTGATAATAGGTTAGGTTAGGTTAGAACTGTGAACAAAACAGCGCGAGCCGAGCGAGCGAAGCGAGCGTGCCGCGGCAGCGGCCGGCGAAGCGCCAGAAATAGTTATTCGTTGATTATACTAAACTAGCTTTCCGCCCGCGGCTTCGCCCGCGTGTACTACACGACATTATCCTGATGAAATGTAATATTTTCCGGGATAAACTATGTCATTCTCCAGCTCCCAATCTACTCCCGTACCAAAAATCACATTGATCCGTTACTCCGTTTTTTACGTGAAAGACGGACTAACAAATAATACCTACTTATTGATTTTCCAGTGGGAATATGATACTATACTGTGGTAAAAAGCATAAGTAGCTTATTATAACCCTTGCCAGGGTCTGAAATTATTTACTTAAATACCAATTTCTGCCCCCAAATTAGCCTGCGCTTAAAGTGATTTTTCCATACAATGAGATTTCCCGCGGTAAAAAGTAAAATATATCCTTTCCAGGGCCTTAACTGTCTCTGTTCGAAATATCATCCTTCTTATGAACTCAAACTATCGCCTTAAATACCAATTCCATTCTACAGCTTTGCCCGAGCGAAAACTTATTTTACCATGGGAATGAGCCTTATTCCCGCGGTTACAATTTGCCTATGCCCTTCCTAGCATCAGGACATGGGTGGCCCAATGCTCCTATCAGTAGGAGTAATTAGTAGGAGCACCGGAAGCACTGTCTCAAATTATGTCCATTCCAAATTTCATCAAAATTGGTTCAGCCGTTTTGACGTGAGCATATACAATTTCGCATTTATAATAAAAGTGGGGATAGTAGAAATAGGAATATGAATGGCCGGCCGCGACTACGTCCGCGAGTACTATCGCAAAATTTTGTGTCAAAAAGTAGGTAGATAGGCATTCTCTAAGGTCTCATCAATCTATTTTAATGTCCCCGCTGCTGGGGCACAGGCCTTCATATAGATGGATAAGGATAATGGGCCATGACCTTCCACACGCGCCTATTGAAGTTATAGTGTACTAACCAATCCAAATGCAGCCAGAAGCATCGGCTTATCGTGTCTTCCGAAGCACGATATATTTTTTAACAGCAATCCCATGATAGAACATTGCAAAAGTCACATAACCTCATCGATCGTAGGCCGAGCACGCTACCCGTGGTTTAGGCATAAGAAGGTAACGATACCTAGACAAACAGGAGCTACTATCGTATGAATAATATTCGGACATTCTCCTACTCTTGAACTACCAAAATACAAAAAATCAAGTCAATACTTTGCTAAAAAATGTGTAATACTGATTTTCTTGAGTTTTATTATAATGCATAAAGAATATTTTGCTTTGCACGAAAATGAGCTGTCATGGGACCCATGCTTCATTATATAAAGTGACCAAAAAAAAACTGTATCCCACGGGAACTGTAATTTTCCCGAGTTAAAAAAACCGTATGAAATTTTCCCGGCCAGAGTTCAATTATCCCGATCGATTTAGCCGTTTAGTTGTGATTGAGCCATAAACATCCAAACTCCCCACCCACCGTATATAAACATTAGCCCCCCCCCCCCCTTCTACCCTATTAAAGTTTTTTTAATTTTGTCTACGCAGATCATTTTTAATCATGACTAGTGATGTACGCCTGGGAATATTGCCACTGCCGGCAATTTTCCACTCCCAATGTGCCCGGGAAATTTCCGGGCACATTGGGAATATTGCCCAAAATTCCCAGTAGATTTTTGGTCGTTTTGTTAAATTATATAAATAAATAATGTATTTTTCTTCTGTGTCTTACAATTTTATAATTTGTTGATAATTATGGCAAGATTATTTTGTTTTGTTTTCTTAGTTTGTTGAATAAAAAAATTAACCATTTTATATCAAACTGTTTTTCATTTCATATGTGCTTACCTCTGATGTTGGTGGCTATTTATTACGTAATTCTATATAATCGAACAGTTTTAAAGTCTTATTTTAAATTGTCTTGCATGGTAAAATATTCATCTACAAAATGGTGCTTGGGAATATTGCTGGGAACTTTGGGACACTGCCGGCAACGCTGCCGGCAAAATTTCCAGTCCTTGGGAACGTGCCCGGGCACGGTACATCACTAATCATGACCTAGTATCCTTCATACCAATTTCCATACTCCTAAGTCCAGAAATGAGGAAGTTTTCATATAAGCCTTGATCCCCCCTTTCTACCCTATTAAGGGGTTTTTTTATAACTTCGCATACGCAGATCATTTTCAATCGTGACCAGTATCCAACATACCAATTTTCATACTTCTAAGTTTAGAAATGAGGATGTTCCATATAAGCTTAATCCGCCCGTTTTACCCCATTATCGGAGAGTTTTTTTTAACTTCGCTTACGCAGATAATTTTCAATCGTAATCAGTATTCAACATACCAATTTTCATACTTCTAAGTTCAGAAATAAAGAAGTTCCATATAAACCTTATCTCCCCATTTTACCCTATTAAGGGGGAGTTTTTTTTACTTTGCTTACTCAGATCATTTTCGGTCGTAACCATTATCCAACGTACCAATTTTCATTCTTCTAAATCTATAAATGAGGAAGTTCCATATAACCTTACCCCCCCCCCACTTTACCCCTTTAGGGGGGGGAGTTTCCAAAAATCCGTTCTTAGCGGACGTCTCCTAGGCATAATCTACCTTCCTGCCAAATTACATCTTCGTTGGTCCAGTAGTTTTCGAGATTTCGTGATGAGTGAGTTATGTCCCCTCGATTTTATATATATAGATGAACGTTATATGAAATGTTGTTATGCTATATAACCATTATGTGTTTTAAATATTATACAATGTAAGTGTTATAGTAAATGTTTATTATATGAAACGTTTTTATATCAAATGTTCATTATACGGTTTAAAATTATATATTTTGAATTTATATCATTCGTTGATTATACAAGATGAACGTTATATGAAATGATTTTATGTAATGTGATGTTATATTTTGTGAGTATTATACAAAATGTTGTTATATCATATATTACACACCCGAATTTATTGACACAATAGAAGCGAAAATATATCAAAACTTGATCTGCAATAAGCTACTTTTTGTGATCGAAAGTGTGATTTTTTACCTTAAGGCTAGCATTCCCTAAAATAGGGTATTTTGAATTATAAGTATAGATTACTCGCAAATCAGAAGTTTGGAAAAATTATGTTATTTTACAGAATTATTTATCTAGTGCTTCCGGCCGTTTTTTTCGATTTGTGATATTTTACTGTATTAAATAAAATCCCAAACATCCGTGTAATCGCAATCCAAATATCCTACTAGCTTTCCGCCCGCGGCTTCGCCCGCGTGGACTACACGACATTATCCCGCGGGAATTTGTTATTTTTCTGGGATAAAAAGTAGCCTATGTTCCTCTCCAGGCTACAAAGTATCTGTGTTCCAAATTTCAGCCAAATCCGTTCAGCCGTTTTGGCGTGATTGAGTAACAAACATCCAAACATCCAAACATCCAAACATCCAAACATCCAAACTTTCACATTTATAATATTAGTAGGACTAGCTGACCCGGCAAACGTTGTTTTGCCATATAAATTTTATTTGACACGAACTTCGTTTATGTCACTTATTAAAAAAAAGTAATCCTAAGCGGCAAAAATGTCAGTGATTACATACTCTTTGACATACCTACTCTTTGCAAGCGGCTAAGAAATGACAGTTGTGTGAAGTATGACAGTTTAACGGTTTTCTATACAAAATTACCATTTTTATTTTATAATTTTCCTGGATAAAAAGTAGCCTATGTTACTCTCCAGCTCTCGAATTATCCCCATACGGAAAATCTCGTCGATCCGTTGCTCCGTTTTGACGTGAAAGACGGACAAACAAACAAACAAACAAACAAACACACTTTCACATTTATAATATTAGTATGGATATAAGTAGGATTACTTGCAGTATACTTACTTGGTTTTAGTTACTGAAAAAGATACGAAAATAATTGTCTTTATATTGTTTTAGCTGCAAGTTTAACTTGTCTTTTTATTCGTTTATCTAAATGTACTTTCGCAAACATCTTTTTTTTCTACCACGTATAAACGTACCTACCTTTACACATGAGTTGTAAAACAGACAAAAGCAACAAACCACGTACGGACCACAGTCGTTGCCTCCCCCGTTTCCTTTGAAACGACAACTGGGCCCTTTTGAAATTTGTCCCGCGGGACCCTATAGTGCAGAGTCCCCCAGCAGGGACCCTCGATGAGACGAGACAACTCACGGAGTTGTTGAAAGGATAAACTCAAACTAACGGGAGGAAAAAGGTAATATGTGTGTTTTGTCTACGATAAGTGTTTGAAATGTGTGTGCAATGCGTGGTGATGTTTGTCTGGCGGGGAAAGCATTGGATATTGCTGTGTTTTTAATGTCTGCTCGTGAAGATGACAAATTAGAGTGTTCTTATGTTTGCTAATAATGTTTGGATTTGGAGTACTTATATAGTGAACATGTTTGATATTTACAAAGCGTCACGTGGCGGAAGTCCTTCCCATTGTGAACCCATTGTGAAAAAAGAAAATAAATAATAAATAAATAACTTCTTACATTCACACCAATTATCTAAGCTTATTTTAATTTCATTAAGAAACTGTATCATGGAAAACTTAATATATATAGTAAACACAATTATACAACAGAAAAGAACAATTATATAGATTACTTCAAAGCACAAAAGTGGGCGTCGTACGGCTGAAATGATGATGACGATGGAGCACAAAAGTAAGCTACATGTCTCTTTCTTTTTTCTTGTTAAGAGTTTTTTACTTAGGTACGCTATTAGTATTGGTATTTCGTATTTCTATACAAAATATTTAGTATTTCTCTAAGTCTCGATAGGGATTCGACTTATCGACATTTGACCGATTTGGTTCTATTCCCCTCAAAGTTAAGATTCATGACTTCTCTAAATGAGTGTATACTCCAAAGCCGCCGTCCGGTATGCTCTGCGTGGACTGTGTGGAGTTTTCAACGGAATAAAAGGTTGTGCCGCAATAAAAGGTATCCATAAAGTTGACCCGAGGTTACTTGTATTTGGGTCACTACACAATATTTTGCTAGAAATTCATAGAAGTAGTTTGAAAATAACAAAACTTTCAACAGCAATTGTTACGTTGTTTTTCTGCCATCCACATGCAACTACTGTAAAATCTTGTGAATGGCTTTTAGTTATTTACTTAGCGCGGTACCCTCGCTTAAAGTGGCGCCCTCAGAGGTATTTATTTAATTTTATTTGCTAATAGAAAAAAAATTATAATACTTTACTAGGATTTTTTAGGGCCCATAGACTAGGTTTTTTAGAAGGTATCGCTACATGGGGATGTATCCCCTCATAGTCATTCGTAGAGTTAGATAGCAAACGTGTCAAAAACAGACACTTTTAGCAGTTTTGCTATCTACTTCTAACAGTGACTAAGAGGAAATGTAATGATATGTGGTCGTCCAAATCAAAAGGGACCTTATTGCGTCCGGCACATACGTCTTTGTTGTCATGGTTTTGTATTCAAACAACAGCAATAAAGTGCCGAGCGCCACATAGTCCCTTTTGATTTGGACGACCACATATCGTCTACAAACACGTCTATCGGCGTGTGAGGCGGGTCGTTACGTTCCCTAAAATATGGTTGAGCGAAGCGATGGCTGGTTCATGCGTCATGCTCGTGAACGGGTGCTGCCAGTGGGAATGGGTCTGCTCTTATCTGCTTGCCTTAAAATGTGTTTTCTTTTGTTTTTATTCATTTTATTAAGAATTACATTTGAAACATGTATGGCGCAACTTGCAGTATATAGTAGAATTGTCTTTTGTTTTAACTAATAATAGGTCTTTACATATGAAATTGCCGTTTTTTTCTTTTGTACATATAACTTAACAACTTTTATAATATTAGAAATATATAATTTCTTTAATATTGCGTTACATTAAGACCGTATCGAGCAACTTTTGATAATTTAATAACCACGATATTTGATTATTTACATAGAAAAAACTTATTCCGAAAGTTACGACTATTTTTGTTTCCAGAATTTCGTACTTTATTAGTTGTAACTTAGTGAAAAAAAATTTTTTTCTCTTAACGAATGTGTCATTTAGTAGTTAAAATGTCCATAAATACGTGTGTAAAATTTTGTAAATTTACATAATATTAGTCGTTAAATAATAACAAAAACGTTAGTATGGAAAAAAAAATAATTACAGAAATCTCCATACAAAACGGCAATTTCATAGGTACCTATTATTAAAGCTTTAAGTAGAGTTCCTAAGTAATTGAAAATTGTTCACCGCTATGATCATTAGTTCGCCTATACTTAACTGTATTTATCATAACCCATTGTGTAATTGTGATGGAAATTGGAAACTGACCTTAGTCATACCATGTTAAGGTCATTTTTCAATTTGACGACTCTGTATGAAATAAAACAGGGAGAAAAAAACAACCCTTGGAGTTTCTTGCCGGTTCTTCTCCAAGGCCTCCAGCTGTAGGGTTTGCGAACCGATGGCGTAGCTTCTATGACGTTCACAAGTATTGTAAATAACAATCTAAATTGAATAAACAAATTTGAATCTTGAATCTTGACAAATACTAGATTATGGGCCCTAAAAATTATATGTAAAGTTTCATTAAAATTGTGTATTAGAATTACAATATTAAATAAAATTTAACTTTAAGCGCCACTTTCGGACTGGGTACCGCCTTAATGTAATTCTTTTCTGATTTCGATCTATTATTATTTGTGGAAATTTGATATAATTTCCCGGCATTGTGATTCTGATACCATTCGCCGTGCTGAAAATGTTTATTTTTCATCCTACTATAATAATATTATAAATGTGAAAGTTCAGATGTTTGTATGTTTGTTACTCAATCACGCCAAAACGTCTGAACGGATTTGACTTAAATTTGGAACACAGATACTTTGTAGCTTGGAGAGGAACATAGGCTATATACCTACTTTTTATCCCGGAAAAATATCATATTCCCGCGGGATAACGTCGTGTAGTCCACGCGGGCGAAACCGCGGGCTTGTAAGTCAATAAGTTAAGCCGACGTACGAATTCATGGGCGTTTCCAAGTAGAATTATGATTAATTTAATATTTTAGTATGATCATAATTACAAGTCTCCGCCGTGTAATACTTTGAGCTTACGTCACCGTCTTCACTGGAACCAGTTTGCCATTTATTAAGCTTTATGGCTCGTCAACTATTTTATGGGTCTCTGTGCTCAGCAGAGCACTGCTTCATCTTATGTTGTTATGGGACTGAAACTGTAACACGTCGCTTATGGCAGTTTTTGTGGAGTCCCACGGTGGGCGCCAAGAATTGAAAGGCTTAATTCAGAATTCAACATCATTTATTCAGGGAACGCTGTTACATGATTTTAAACTTTCATGGTCAAATTCATTATAACTATTATGGAAAACGGAATACTTATTTACCATGATTAATTTTAAGATTTTAAATTATTTTTATGCATTCACAATGCAATTTTTGTAAGTATAGGAAAAATGTGATACACACCTCACATTGATGAAACAACGCTGGCCTACAGCGTAACAAGTGATAGCAAAATTCGACGAGCGAGTCGTACAAGCCTTTCGGTAGCTTAGTTGGTCAGAGCATCGGGCCGGATTCCCGGAGGCGCGGGTTCGAATCCCGCCTGAAAGCTACTTGTAGGGCTCGTGGTTTTTTACTATCACATTTTTCCTATGATTAATTTTGTTTAGGTTTTCGAGTCCCAGAAATCGGGGATATCGGCACAGAATATATAAGTACCAAGGTACAGAAGGCGCATTCTGCAAAGTCATTCAATTAAAAATTTAATCTTTCTGCATAAAAATAAAGTCCAATTCCGGTCGCTTTGTCATCGCTTGTCTACTGTTATAATAACCTAAACTTCGCGCAAGCAAGCAAAAATGTATCAAACAGCTACGCGCGAGAGTTCATTCTATGAAAGTCTCAAACAGCTCGCTCGCTGGTTAGGGATGCGAGCGACTTGCGAGTTCGGTTTTGTTGTTTCTACTGTTCTTAATCTTATTTAGGCACCCGTAAACACAACAGTATCTATTGTGAAAAATAAATATATGTAGCTTTCTTCCGCAAATAATCACAAAACTTGCACCTTCACCGATCACACTACTCTACACGTGTTTCGCCCCAACCCGGGGCATCCTCAGGAGATGTTTGTTCTATTTGTCTGCTCACTTTCCACACAGAAAGGTAACACTAAACGGATTTTGTAACACGACGTTATTTATTAGTTCGGATTTACATTCCTAAAAGTTCGTCCCTAGATGGCGCTATGCGCAGCTAACTCGCGCTATGGATTTGTTTCCTGTATACAATATAGTCTTCGAGTCTTGTTCTATAATTTAAATCACTCCACACCGTGGATGAATTCACACACTATCATCAGCAGCACCATGGTTAGGCACTTGACTAGCTCCCTAGGTGGACTGGAAGAGTCCTCGTCATCATCGTCATGGTCTATGGCTAGTCTACCCTTGTCATGTATACATGTAGTCCATTTCCAATGTAATTACCGATGATGATGATCGTGTAATATACGAGTGTACCATATTGCCCCCGAGTTTGTCTTCATCTCCATTTCTAACTAGGCCACGCAACCCACTACTACAATATTGTAATTAAATTAAATTTTCCCTTCGCTCCCAATGGGGCCTGCAGGCCTGCGCTAGGTACACAAATACAGGTAAACAATCAGCTCTATTTTAAACCCCATTAGCCTATTTGTAAACATATCACAGTCTTCTGAATAAAAATGTATTTCCAATTTCATCCGCAGTAAATAAAGAAATATTTTTATCGAACTTGCGCCATTATAAGCCAAGCAGCGGGAGCATAGTTTCGTTTGTAAATTGCTTTTGCGACCAATTTCGCGACACGCGAACTAACAGTTTGGGGAAAACTTCGGAGTTCAAGCGAATGTATATCTGCTATATTTTTATACTGTTTTGGAGTATTGGTAGTTCTAGAATTGTAACTTTAATTTGTAAGACAGTGACCTTGTCAGCTGTTTTTTGTTATATACTTATAGTAAAAAGGGGCAAACGAGCAGACGAGCCACGTGATGGGAAGTACCTAGTCATCGTCGCCCATGGACATCTACAACACCAGAAGGGTTGCATATGCGTTGTGTTTAAGGGTCCTATTGACACGCTTCTTGAAGAACTCCCATGTCATAGCACAAAGGAAACACCTCTGGAGGAAGCTCATTCCACATCTTACAAGTTCGGTGTAGGAACGAACGTGGTGCCCGAGTAGTTGTTGCTTTCCAGACGCCAAGACTGTGGGGTTGTTTAGGATGAGTTCTACTCTACTCGTTCTTTCTCCAAGGAATAAGAGATATGATCGCATCTAAAATATCATACAAGCTGACCTTGGGAAAACCAAACCGACGAGAATTTCTACAGCTAAAATAGTCTTGATGTCTTCATCCTGCATATAATACGCAGCGCACATTGATACAAGAAAATGAGTTTAACTTTGTTACTATGTAATTAGAGCGGTATGTATACCTATATATGTTTGACTTACATCGGTGCGTGGGTGCGTGCTCCCGACGCGGGAACAGAGAACTTGGTCCCGACTTCGTAATGAATAATTAACTTGTCAAACTTTCGCTTTCACCGCTATTTGACGACTTGAATAGCGGCTGGAATTTTAAATTAAACTTTTAAAGGAATTTTGTAAAATTTTTGAAGGTGACTGTTTTAACATTCTCTCTTAAGTTTAACAATATAAGTTCAATGTAAAAACTCAAGTTGCCGTTAAAAAGTTACGATCTTACATTTTATATGACAAGAAGCGTTCCAAGTTTGAAATACCTTAGTATTATTGACACTGACAAAATAATCTACTTATAATTATACTCTCAAGTGGGAGTATACGCTCGGTCATATCTGTCACTCCAACTAAAGGGTTTTTCATTAAGAGCGCTCGAACTTTGAAATGGATTAAAACAACCCGTTTAAATGACATAGCCACAATTTTTATTTTACTTTAAAGAGCATTTAATGACATAATTTATGGAATATAATTTCAGCCAAATGACCACCGCGATTCCGTTGAAGGCGGTGTATGCTGGTGGACAATTTTGGAGGACATTTTCGCATAAATGGGGCTCAATCTCATGAATAACGAGTTATGTTGGCCTTCAGGGCAGCAGTTGTCTGAGATTTGTCAGCATAGACTCGAGATTTCACGTAGTCCCACAGAAAATAATCGAGCAGTGTTAGATCACACGACCTAGGTGGCCAGTTGATGTCACCACCACGCGAGATAACGAAGCCCTCAAACTTCTCATCCAATAAATTTAATGTTTCCCGTGCAGTATGACAAGTGGCGCCGTCCTGTTTGAACCACAATGTTCCATGGTGAAATGTCATGAATAAATATGTATTCCCGCCAAATTTGACAGCTCGCTTTTCCAAGATGGCCGCTATCAACTTTCAAAGTTCGAGCGTCCCTATTGAAAAGCCCTGTATCTAGAACTAGGTGTTATTGTTGATCGTAGATCAGTCGACTAAAAATAATAGTAGTCGTAAAATGCAAACTCTTAGTCCATGACGCCGAACGGGCGAAGCTACCCTCACCCACCAGTCAATAATAAAAACGCATTTTGTGCTAACACAACTAAAACTGGACATTAATAAAGCGATGCATTCTTTATGGGATATGTTTATGGCATTTCCTGGAGCAGAGGTCAGCCTCCCGAGGGAGTGATTTGGAGGAGGGGATGCCGAGACAGGGGATGATTTGTCAAAGGGCACCCGGAAAGTGCAACAAACTTAAAACGTGAGGTTCTTACGAATGGAATTTTGAATGTCAGTAATATTGCAGTAAATTGTTGAGTATTCATGTCCGATTTAATGAAAAAATAAACCATCGTTAAAATATTAAGTTGAAAAAAAAAGACGACCGATGCTGAATGCGATTACTTCACTAAACAAATACTTACTATCATTTCATGACTCGATAATTATATTATTTATCGTGAGTAGGAAACTAACCCCTTTGAATCTTTGCTTGGAAGGTAAGACATGGCCTACTGTTCCACCGGGCTTGTCATCATTTATGATCATCATTGTTTGTGTGTTGTTGTTTTCATAAATCCTATTATCGTATTTTAAATCATCCAACAATATAAAAATGCAAATCAATATGAAAGTTAAGTATCCATCACTAAACACGAAATCCGAGCGGAACCTCCCGCCTCGACGCGCCGAATCGATACTTAATAATCATATTTTATCCGTTTCCTATAAAAGTTTCCGGGAAAAGGGACGGTAATCGTCGCTTTGTTTTCATAAACAGCGTCCAATTATCGAGGGAAAAGCTTAAAGAATGGTAAACAGCCGGCGAAAATTGGCGCCCGATGTGGGGCCGGGAGATGACTTGGTATTTAGCATTTTTTAATAACCAAGTGTTATCATTGAAAACTAGCGGATCCTCGCGGTTTCACCCGCGTGTTTCCCGTTCCCGTGGGAATATCGGGACAAAATATAGCCTATGTCACTCGGGAAGAATGTAGTTTTCAAATGGTGAAAGAATTTTCTAAATCGGTCCAGTAGTTTCGGAGCCTATTCGATGCAAACAAACAATCAAATTATTCCTCTTTATAGAATTATAGTATAGATGAAGTATTAGAAAAAAAAACTACCCGTCTCACAACCTAGCTCCCATCCCATTGGAGCTATTAGCTAAAAATTGCATTGTGAATGCAAAAAGTAAATGTAATTTAACTAATTGTTGCCCGTGGCTTCGTTGTATATTTGACGATGTCTTTGACCGAGCGATGTAAAAGCTGGTTCTTATGGTGCCTCTATCTCGGATGTCCCGGGTTTAAATTCCTGTTGGGTGAATGTTGAAAATCTTACATATTTTCTCGTGTCTAGTGATATTTCCCGCCGGTGTTTCCAATCGCCATAATGCAGGTGTATATGCTACTTAATTTATGTTTTGACAATTTGTGTGTTGTTTTCCAATATTTATCTTTATTTGTTTAAGGGACACAGCTGATGAAAATTAGTGCCTTATATAGGGCCGGGAGATGACTTGATAACTAACGGTTGTCCGTGGCTCCGTTTTATATTTCTAAATACTCGTCAAACATCCGATGATCTGAAAAATGCTTAAGGAATGGTAAACAGGCGTCAAGCGAAAATTGGCGCCCTAAAAGGGGCCGGGAGATGACTTGGTATTTAGCATTTTCAAATAACTAACGTTTGCCCGTTGCTTTATTGTATGTTTCTAACTACACGTCAATCATCCAATTATGTGAGAAAAGCTTAAGGAATGGTCAACAGGCGTTTAGCGAAAATTGGCGCCCAAAAAGGGGCCGGGAGATGACTTGGTATTTAGCATTTTCAAATAACTAACGTTTGCCTGTGGCTTAATTGTATGTTTCTAACTACACGTCAAACATCCGATGATATGAAAAATGCTTAAGGAATGGCTAACAGGCGTCAAGCTAAAATTGGCGCCCGACGTGGGGCCGGGAGATGACTTGGTATTTAGCGTTTTTAAATAACTAACGTTTGCCCGTGGCTCTGTTGTATGATTCTAACTACACGTCAAACATCCGATGATATGAAAAAAGCTTAAGGAATTGTTTGACGACGTCTTTGACCGAGTAGTGTAAGAGCTGGTTTTTAAGGTGCCCCTATCTAGGAGGTCCCGGGTTTAATTTCCGGTCGGGCAAATGCTGCAAATAGAAATTTTTAATATTTTCTCGTATCTGTGTATGTGATAATACCCACCGGTAAGTAGTAGTAAGCTAAAACTTTGCCTTTCTGTACATTAAAATATCTATACTTTGTTCAATGTATCATGGGTCCTATGACAGCTCATTTCGTGCAAAGCAAATTGTTGTTTCTTAACATGGAATAGGGTGTAACTTTCTAGCATAAGCTGCATAGAACATGTCTAATGCTGTTTTTTTTTAGTTTTATTCCAATAGCATAAAGATCTTTTTGCTTTGCACGATTAAGCTGTCATAGGACCCATGCTACATTGGACAAAGTATAATAATATTTAAACACTAGCGGCCGCTCGCGGTTTCACCCGCGTGGTACCCATTCCCGTGGGAATATCGGGATAAAATATAGCCTGTGTCACTCGGGAAGACTGTAGCTTTCTAACGGTGAAAGACTTTTCTAAATCGGTCCAGTACTTTTTGAGTTTATTCGTTACATACAAAAATACAAATCTTTCCTCTTTATAATATTAGTATAGAAGTATAGATTCCTTTAAAAATTGCTATCATCGCAACCTTCAAAGTCTCAACCTTTCAAACAGATTAACTTCTCGCTTAGATTTCAAGTATATCTACACTAGTCTATCCAACTCCAACTTCTCAGCCGCGAACAATAGCGTATGTATGCTACAAGCGCTGCCATTGTATGGTGTCTGATCGCACAAAGGGCGTTCGTGTAACGAGAGGGCGATGGCTAATTTGTTACTGGAACTATTGGTAATTTGGATCTGCAAGGAATATTGGATAGACTCTTAGCTACCGCCAATACAATAAGACTGATGAGCTTCAAAAAAGCGTTGTCTTAATCTTTTCTGAAGCTCTTCGAAGTGCCAAAAATTGCGATTGTGCACAAATGTTCGAAAAATTTAAAACGATGGCAATTCATGAATACCTAAGTTTACAAACCTCCTATCTATCCGTAACCTAGGGTTTTGGGTCTTTAAAATAGCTGATAATGATTTAACACTCCAATCAAAAATGACCATAATCTCTTGATTTAGAAAATACTCGGCGGATTCTGCCTTTATATGGAAATGAAAAATGCCTGATGGTGTTCTCACACTGTCAAACACTTGACTGAATCGCCTAGATTTCAAGCAGCCCATCCAATTGCTCGTTGCATACACTGCAACCGCGTAATCAATGAATAAGGTTTATAAATCTCATTATCTATCCACTAGCGTATCCTCAAAGTTTTACTCGCGTGGTACCCGTTCCAGTGGGAATATCGGGATAAAATATAGCCTATGTCACTCGGGAAAAATGTAGCTTTCTAATGGTCAAAGAATTTTCTAAATCGGTTCAGTAGTTTCGGAGCCTATTCGATGCAAACAAACAAACAATCAATTCTTTCCTCTTTATAATATTAGTATAGATAATCAAGGACTACGAATATTTGGACGGGTTTTATTGCCTAATCATGGTCTCTATCTGTCTCAAGTTACTCGCATAGATTTTGAGCAGCCCATCCACAGTCTCTCGTTGCATACACTGCAACCTCTCAGCCCCCAACAATAGCGTGTGTTAAATGCGTCGCCATTGTATGGTGTTTGGTACCACAATGGGTATTTAAGTAGTAAGAGGAAATTTTGCACATAGTGGTACCTTTATTAATGAAACCTTGTAACATCACTACATAGTATAAAACAAAGTCGCTTTCTCTGTCCCTATGTCCCTTTGTATGCTTAAATCTTTGAAACTACGCAACGGATTTTGGTCCCTTTTTTTTTAATAGATAGAGTGATTCAAGAGGAAGGTTTATATGTACTTTTTATCCCGATATTCCCACGGGAACGGGAACCACGCGGGTGAAACCGCGGGCGGCCGCTAGTCTTTAATAAATTGACTTTGAGCCAGGATGCTCACGGTTAATATTTTTCCTTTTAGTAAGTTATTTTGGATTTTTATTTCATTTTCTCTCTTAAAATTCTCTTTAAGGAAGGTTACATTTAATTTGACGGCTTCTTCAATTTGATCCCTTCAAAGGATATTTTAAGCAATCTTTCCTTCTACAACCTCAATTAAATTGAATCTGATTCTAAGATACGTAGCTAAGAATCAGATTCAATTTAATTAAATTAAATTAAAAAGAAAGCAATATAATTCAATATGTATTTTCTGTATTTCATTTTAATGTAATGGAATTTTAATTGTAATTTTATTTTAGTTAAATATTATGTTAATTATTTATTCAATTGATATTTATTAATTTTATGACATGATTTAATGATGCTGATATGATCTATGTTGGTCGAAATAAATTGGTAGCTTAATTAACAACGGAAACACGGAGACATTAAACATGTTATTTTAACTTTTAGTTTTTTGCATTCACAATGCAATTTTTATTATTGAAAAATGGAAAATGAAGTATTTAGAAAAAATCGACCCGTCTCACAACCCATCCATCCCCATCGGAGCTGGTTGTGAGACGGGTCGATTTTCCTAAATACTTCATTTTCCATTTTTCAACATTAAACATGTTCATGAGGAACATTAAACATGTCTATGAGGAATTAAACATGTCGATAAGGAAAATTAAACATGTCTATGAGGATCATTAAACATGTTTATGAGGAACATTAAACATTAAACATGCCTATGAGGAACCCGATTGTGCAACAACTTCTGGAACATCTAGAATATTTTGACATGAACCACTCAAAAAGCTAATTTTCCTACAAAAGAGTAGCATGTACAAAAGCCAGCGTGCCGTCGACGTCACATTAATAACGGGGCAGTTGCTCGTCAATATCGGTGACGTCATTAATTATCGAGCGAACAAATTGGGATTTGTGACGTCACCAATTACTCGTGTCGGCGAAAAATAGATCATTAGTGACTGACGGAGCGCTGCATTTTATTCAAATGAACTAGAAATTAGCTTTTTTTAAACCACAACGGGGTACCTACGTAGCAATAGCCTTAGGCAGGCCTATATTCACTCCCCGTGTCGGGTCGAAAACGCGGCGGCAACGCCGGCGTTGTAAATCCATAGAAATTAAGTCCGCAAAAGAGCTAGAATATATGCGATAGAAAGAGATGCTATATAACGATATAACGATAACTATTTAGTAATCTGTGCCTTAGGGTGGTAAGCGGGGTACTTACATTCAAATATTTTTTGGGTAAGGAGTACCAATTGTCCTTTACTTATTCTATTAGTGTCAACGATTCAATCCACACGTACCACACACAACCACATCGCAGCGATAAAACGTGGCTACGTATGAATAGTGTCGATGCAACTTTTTGCAGTTGCGTTGTGGTTGTGCGACAAAATGTCGTTGACGCAAGTAGTTGTGATGTGGATGTGGCCGGCCGCTAGTTCGCAGCGTCGTCGCTGGTGATTGCGTTGTGTCTTGTGGTCGGTATCACCCACGCGATCGATAATGACTGCAAAATGTGGTACGTGTGAATGAGGGATTTTCTGACAGTTGATTAAAAAAGAAAAAAGTTAGAGATTTTATATTATTTTTATGCATTCACAATTCAATTTTGTAAGTAGGTATAGGAAAAATGTGATAGTAAAAACCACGAGCCCTATAAGTAGCTTTCAGGTCAGTTTTCCTATACTTACAAAATTGCATTGTGAATGCATAAAAATAATATAAAATCTCAATATGGCTGTTTCATCTTAATCGATTGTTAAACATTTGTAAAAATGTTTCTTTCGGATGCGAGGGTTTCCTCACATTGATGAAGCAACGCTGGCCTACAGCGTAACAAGTTATAGCAAAATTCGACGAGTCTTGTAAGCCTTTCGGTAGCTTAGTTGGTCAGAGCATCGGGCCGGATTCCCGGAGGCGCGGGTTCGAATCCCGCCTGAAAGCTACTTATAGGGCTCGTGGTTTTTTACTATCACATTTTTCCTATAAGAAAAAAGTTAGTTCTTAAAAACTCAACAGATGGCGTTCATCAGACATGGGTCTGCTTTTTTTTATTTGCTGTCAAGGGGTCTACGTTAAGACGGTCAATTTAAAAAAAACACTTGCAGAGGGAATAAAAACATTTACAGGACTGAAAAGGCTCATCTACAACTCGCGGTATGGTCGGTATGGTATTGCAACGCAAAACAAGAGGAATAGAATTATTTGACATTTCTTTTCTTCCGTCAACGTCAACTTTTTTTTGGCCTTGCACCTTCTTGCACAACTTTGAAATACAAGTGTAGGTCAGATCAGGGGCCCGTTTCTCAAAAGCTTGTAGCTTGTATTACAAGTGGAAGTCCCTTTCTAACAAAAGCTGTCAAAAAGTGACTTCCGCTTGTATTACAAGTTACAAGTTTTTGAGAAACGGGCCCCTGATGAGATACATGTCAGGTCAGCGCCATCTATCAAGCTAATAAATAAACTTTTTTTTTATATTTGCCGGCAGAAAATCTCTCATTGACTATTCATTTCCAATACAAAATGCGTCCCGCCCACGTGGTGTGGTTGTGGTTCGTGCGAGGCGATACTCGAAAAAATTATGCTGAAGCGAGATAACAGTGAGACCGATTTTGCAGATTAGGCAAAAAAATACAAAATCGCTTCGTATTAAAAAACTATAGCGATTTCTTTATAGTTGTCTTCTACACGATCCTAAATATTATTGGTGTCCACTAATTAAACCAATTTCTAACAGTATATGTTACTCCATTTAAGAAAAATCTTGCATTCGCATTTTTTAGAGGTCTTTACGATAAGAAAAAGTGTCGAGGCAAAATCATAAAATCGTGTTTCTGAAACTATACGAATCTTGATAAAGGTATAAAAAAATATATAGGTATCTTATTACCAGATTTGTAACAACTCTAACCGTCCTATAGTTTTATAAATCAAAAAGTCCATACTTTTTCCGAGTAGCGCCTTAAAAACAAGACAAATGATCCGTTAGTATTGCGGTGTTATTTCTAAGCTCTTAGTTCCAGGGTGCCTACCATCAAATCTTACTGATCTGCTTCGCTTATTCGTACCACGACAGCTTAATATCAATGACAGCGATTCAGTGATCATTCAATGACATTTCACAGCCGCTGAGCTGTCATCATCTCTTATTTGACTTATAACTCGGCCAAGCTAACATGACACCTGCAGGTTATACCCGCCCCTCTCACTTTTCGGGCATGACAGAATCGAGTGAAAGAGACGGGTAGAAGAAATAAGGACACAAATCGTTCGGTCATTCACATTTAGCAATTCATTTGCGATCCAGTTTTTAGAAGGTCATAGTACGAAAGAAAGCAATTCATTTTAGGAACCTATTCTGCATCGCGCTATTTTTGAATCGCTGTCTTAAAGTTGATGGTAGGCACCCTGTTGTCATTGCCTTTTGACTAAAGGCCCCTAACCCAACCGCGCCGTCTCAGACGAGTCACGACAAATTGTCCAATTGCGACGTCTAGACCGAGATGATTGTTACCTATTGTTTTCGTCGTTAGCCATCATTGTCAGACATTTTTACTGTTGCTGTAAAAGAGTTTTTAAACGAAATGGCCTTTAGTAATGATACCTCGCTATCGTATATTATTCTAGGGTCGGGCTTCATATTGAAAAGTCATGGCAGCTGATTTTGTCGATGTTGATAACGCTTATAATATCTTGCACTTGCTGTCTTTATATCTCTTGTTATTTATTAATTGTTTTTAAAGAGTCTTTTCCTAATAAAATGTCAGCATAGCGTAGTAAAATTCCTTCAATACCAATTATCTAGGTAGCCCAACGTAAGTTTTTTAAAACTTCCAAACTAACCTAGGTATCTTTTTTTAACCGACTTCTAAATCAAAAAGGAGGAGGTTCTCTATTCGTCTGTATGTATGTTTTTTTTTTTTTTGTGTATGTCCACCGATTACTTGAAGACGGCTGAACCGATTGAAATGGTTCAAACGTTATTACATCAGGTTGGTTTCCAAGTTGGTCCCATTTTTTGAAATTTTAAAATCAGTTCAGTAGTTTTCAGGATATCTTGAAAATACTGTCGTTTTCGTTACCACTTTATGTGAATTTAATACGTATCTTTAGGCATAACTCCTTTGTTTATAAACCGATTTAGATGATTCTTGTTTTGTTAAAAAGTGGATACCTCAAGGTATTTTAACCGACTTCGAAAAAGGAGGTTTTGAGTTTGATCACATACCTGTTTACCAGAAAACACGCAAATTGCCTGCACGATGCACTAAAAAGAATGAAATAAAAATTATTTTTATAAAAAAATAAAACCGCCTTCTAAAAAACCACATCAAAAAAGTAAGAAATAATTCCTCACCAAATAAATAACGTAAGTACTTTGAAGTCGGGCGGGTTTTAACAAAAACAACAAAAAATTTTTCATGTTTCACGCCCGACTTCAAAGTACTTACGTTATTTATTTGGTGAGGAATTATTTCTTACTTTTTTGATGTGGTTTTTTTATCCTATGAATAGACTTCAGGCCAGGCGGAGTGTAATTTTATTAGTAACTAGCTGATCCTCGCGGTTTTTCCCGCGTGGTACCCGTTCCCGTGGGAGTATCGGGATAAAATATAGCCTATGTCACTCGGGAAGAATGTAGCTTTCTAACGGTCAATGAATTTTCTAAATCGGTCCAGTAGTTTCGGAGCCTATTCGATGCAAACAAACAAAAACATACAATCAAATCTTTCCTCTTTATAATATTAGGTATAGATACCTCGTTATCGTCTCTTATTCTAGGGTCGACCTTCCTAATGAAAAGTCATGGCAGCTGATTCTGTCGATGTTAATAACGCTAATAGGACTTGCTGTCTCTAAATCTCTTGGTTTTGGTTGTTATTTATTAATTGTTTTTAAAGAGTCTTTTCCTAATAAAATGTCAGCATAGCGTTGCTAAATTTCCTTCAATACTAATTAACTAGGTAGCCCAACGTAAGTTTTTTAAAACTTCCAAACTAACCTAGGTATCTTTTATCCTATGAATAGACTTCAGGCCAGGCGGAGTGTAATTTTATTAGTAACTAGCTGATCCTCGCGGTTTTTCCCGCGTGGTACCCGTTCCCGTGGAAGTATCGGGATAAAATATAGCCCATGTCACTCGGGAAGAATGTAGCTTTCTAACGGTCAATGAATTTTCTAAATCGGTCCGATAGTTTCGGAGCCTATTCGATGCAAACAAACAAAAACATACAATCAAATCTTTCCTCTTTATAATATTAGGTATAGATACCTCGTTATCGTCTCTTATTCTAGGGTCGTCCTTCCTAATGAAAAGTCATGGCAGCTGATTCTGTCGATGTTAATAACGCTAATTCTAAATCTCTTAGTTTTGTTTGTTATTTATTAATTGTTTTTAAAGAGTCTTTTCCTAATAAAATGTCAGCATAGCGTTGCTAAATTTCCTTCAATACAATTAACTAGGTAGTCCAACGTAAGTTTTTTAAAACTTCCAAACTAACCTAGGTATCTTTTATCCTATGAATAGACTTCAGGCCAGGCGGAGTATAATTCTATTAGTAACTAGCGCTCCGCTCGCAACTTCGTCTGCTCGCAACCCTCTCGCAACCCTTTTCAAAAATCCTCAGAACTCCCCAAGGAACATATGAGTACATGCCAAATTTCAGAAAGAGAAAGAAATAAAATAAAACTAGTGCTAATGATACTAGACAGCGAATATGTTCTTACTCTTATTTCTTGTATAGCTTTTTTTACCAAAGCCAAGGATTTGTATCCAATTCCCTTGTCGAACGGTTGTGGATCTGGGGGCCAAGCCTGCTAACGTTAAGGCGATACTCGGAAAAAATGTGCTGAAGCGAGATAGCAATGAGAATACGACGCGCGCGGGAGCGAGACCGATTTTGCAGATTAGGCAAAAAAAACACAAAATCACTTCGTATTAAAAAACTACAGCGATTTGAAAAAAATGCTTCTATACGATCCTCAATATTATTGGTGTCCACTAATTAAACCAATTTCCAATAGTGTAAGTAACCCCATTTGAGAATAATCTTCACTTTTCGTATTTTTAGAGGTCTTTTCGAAAAGAAAAAGTGTCGAGGCAAAATCTGTGCCCGTAGTGTAAGTTTTTATGTCAAAAAACGCAAACTATTTCGAATGCGTATTAATGTCAATTTGTATGAAAACTGTATAAGCGCCTCTAGCGGCGAGTAGCGCGCTTATATAATTTTCATACAAATTGACATTAATACGCATTCGAAATAGTTTGCGTTTGCTTGACATAAAAACTTACACTAGGGGTACATAAAATCGTGTTTTTTAAACTATACGATTCTAGATAAAGGTATGAAGAAATATATATCTTATTACCAGATTTTTAACAACTGTAACCGTCATATAGTTTTAAATCAAAAAGTCCATATTTTTCCGAGTAGCGCCTTACGTCACAATCGTGTTTCAATTGTAGTTCAGTTGTAGTGCTTTTTTTCCACAATAGTTACAAGAAATATGTGCTTTTTAACCGACTTCTAAATCAAAAAGGAGGAGGTTCTCTATTCGTCTGTATGTATGTTTTTTTTTTGTGTATGTTCACCGATTACTCGAAGACGGATGGACCGATTGAAATGATTGAAACGTTATTACATCAGGTTGATTTCCAAGTTGGTCCCATTAAATTTTGAAATCGGTTCAGTAGTTTTGAGGAAATCTTGAAAATACTGTCGTTTTCGTTACCACTTTATGTGAATTTAATACGTATCTTTAGGCATAACTCCTTTGTTTATAAACCGATTTAGATGATTCTTGTTTTGTTAAAAAGTGGATACCTCAAGGTATTTTAACCGACTTCGAAAAAGGAGGTTTTCAGTTTGATCACATACCTATTTACCAGAAAACACGTAAATTGCCTGCACGATGCACTTAAAAGAGTGAAATAAAAATTATTTTTATAAAAAAATAAAACCGCCTTCAAAAAAACCACATCAAAAAAGTAAGAAATAATTCCTCACCAAATAAATAACGTAAGTACTTTGAAGTCGGGCGGGTTTTAACAAAAACAACAAAAAATTGTACATGTTTCACGCCCGACTTCAATCAAAGTACTTACGTTATTTATTTGGTGAGGAATTATTTCTTTATTTTTTTTATGTGGTTGTTTTGAAGGCGGTTTTATTTTTTTATAAAAATAATTTCCACAATAGTTACAAGAAATATGTGCTTTTTTCACAATACTTTTGATGGTCACACCATACACTACATTCACATCACATCATACTGTCATAATTCTTGTAACTAGTGTGTTAAAAAGCAATACAACTGAACTACAATTGAAACACGATTGAGACACGATTGTGACTTAACGTTAGCAGACTTGGCCCCCAGGGAAGCCGTAGCAAAGGTGCCAAAACGTTACCGGGTCAAGCCCAATTTTAAGCATGGTTTTCCCCATTCTTGGGCAACCCTCGACTTATCGCATATCTCTTTGATTGGATTCACATCATTTCGAACCTTTTCCGTTGTACGATCGTGGAAGGCTAAATGCCCCCAAGCGCGAGTGTCGAACCGGCTAATCTCCGGCGGCTCTCGGCCCTTCCGGTCACTCGAAGAGTGAGGGGGAGAGTTTAGGGGTCAGAGATGTTTTACGCAATTCATCTTAAGAAGATATTTCTGAAATGGGTGTGTGTCAAGAAAAACAAGTGCCTGTTACCCGCGTCTCTGGTCGTGTTGTGCTTCTATCCTAAGATGTTTTTAAACTATGTTAGAACCGAATCTTAGGTCTTAAACTAGCTTATTTAGCCTGCGCAATTAAAACGCTTCCAAAAATAATATATAGTATACATAATATGTATGTACTTATATTATAAGTACTTGATCTTACAAGAGATAGCAACCTTTGAAATCTGTGTAAACTCATCGTTACAATAAGACTGTTAGAAGGTTTTACATACAATTAGATTGAGAGAAACACAAGAGTTGAAATTGATTTACTTATAACGAAACTGTGTAACATAGTTAAGTAATCCGCGGGTGGGAACCTGGAGTCCTGAAATACAGGGTCGCCCTAGTTTAGACTCCAGCTCGAGGCAGTTATTGTACCTTCTTACTGGTAATTGTACTGGGGGCCAAGTCTGCTAACGTTAAGTCACAATCGTGTCTCAATCGTGTTTCAATTGTGGTTCAGTTGTAGTGCTATTTTACACACAGTTCCAAGAAATATGTACTTTTTTCACAAAACTATTGATGGTCACACCACACACTACATTCACAACTCATCATACTGTCCTAATTCTTGTAACTAGTGTTTAAAAAAGGACTACCACTGAACTACAATTGAAACACGATCGAGACACGATTGTGACTTAACGTTAGCAGACTTGGCCCCCTGTAATCTTGTGTGTGATAAATAAATGATTTTTTTTTAGTCTTAACTTCTTTATTTTAGTTTGAGGTTTCTTCACCAGCTTTGAAAAAGGCTCTATACGGAATCCGATACCGGCTTTCAATCCTATCCTTTAAAAGGTTCCCGGTTTGATCCCCGCAGAGTGCCCCCTATTTCCGTCGGGATCCGGCCTCACGTCGAACGTCGCCACTTCGCTAAACGTTTTCGATGGGAATTCCAGATTAAGTATTTGATTAAATCAGGCGTCTCTTGGCGGAAGTTCCTAAACATTGTGAAAAACGAAATATATGTAGTTTACTTCCGCAAAAAACACAAAATGCAAGATGCACTGCGATAAACCAACGGTGGGTTTTGGTTTTCGCACGAACTATCTCCTGAGGATGCCCCGGGTTGGGGCGAAACACGTGTAGAGTAGTCGGTGCAAGTTGTGTTGCTGTCTTGCTAAATGCAGGCATTGTGCACTGGTATTTTCGTAGTGTGTATGTGCAACTTTTTGCTGGCGGGCGGGCGGTGCATCTTGCATATTGTGTTTTTTGCGGAACTAAGCTACATATATATTTCGTTTTTCACATTTCCAGATTAAGTTTCTTTTACTTTAGTATGTAAGTAGGTGTCGATCGAAAAATAATATTTTGACCACAGAACACGGAAAGATTTTTTTCTCTCACAGAACACGGTAAGATTTTTTTCTCTTCCATGTTCTGTGATTTTGACTTTGGTTAGAGTGAGTGGACGGATTCCCAGGTATAGATTTTTTTTAAATAGAAAAATGGATTGATGTAGCTGGCCTACAGCGTCATTCGTAGAAGGCATGAAAAATCTACCAGTCTGGTAAGCCTTCCGGTAGCTTAGTTGGTCAGTGCAATGGGCCGGATTCCGAGGGACGCGGGTTTGAATCCCGTTTGAAAATCTACTTTAAGGGCTGGTGTTTTTATTTTCTTTTACATTTTTTCCTATATTAAGTGTTTTTTTTATTTGGTTCAGGATTATTCGTCACTCCGTCACCATGGAAAGGTGATAAAAAGGTGAAATACAAAAACATCGCGTCTAATTTAGTTCAACGTTTCTATCTAATATGGGTAATTCGGATTGTGTTTTGTATCTGACCTCAAAACTAAGTGATCTCATTGTGAATAGCATTTCTTATAAAGGAATAATCCCGAAGAAAGCATATTGTATGTGAGATTTATTGCTTGTTGTACACAATAAAGGTTCCCCTCTTATTATTATGTTCCAATAAAGAAAAATGCTGCGTAAAAATATTGCTCATTCTTTACTGCTTTATAATCAGTGTCATCAACATCTTGTTGTTCTACCATCACATTATCTTATTAGCGGTGACTTTGTTTCACCCTCTTTAGCTTTATTTTTGACTAGCTGTGTCGCGCGGTTTTACACGCGTAAGTACTTCTTCCCGTGGATATAGCCTATGTCAGTCAATCAGGTATAAAATAGCTATTTACTGGCGCAACAGTTTCGAAGTCGGTTCAATGATTCCAGAGAATACTTCCTACATACAAACAAAGTAAATAACAAACTTTACTTCTTTAAATTAATAGTTTCGGTTAAACATTTACAAAGCTAATGCCCGAATACTCGTACGCTACTTATCTTTGGGAGCGTCTCAAACATCGCCCCTGTCACTTTAAATGTCAAACGTATGAAAGAGATGCCATGATGTTTGAGACGCTCCCAAAGATGTAACTTCCACAATATTGGGATCTTGCAATTTGAGATGAAAATACAGACTTTAACAAAGATACTTAGTCGAAATGATTTTTCAAAAATTTGTTTCGTGGATTGGAAACAGTGAATTGTACAATTTTATCTTAAACTAGCGGATCCTCGCGGTTTCACCCGCGTGGTACCCATTCCCGTGGGAATATCGGAATAAAATATAGCCTATGTCACTCGGGAAGAATGTAGCTTTCTAATGGTCAACGAATTTTCTAAACTTACTTTTACTTTTTACTTTTTACTTAATTTAAGCGGCATTCTGTATTGTGATGGAAAGTAACCTTACTATTATGTGAAGGTCACTTTTCAAATTTGACGCCTCTGTATAAGTTAAAACAGGGAGAAAAAAATAGCCCTTGGCGAGTTTCTTGCCGGTTCTTCTCGCTACAAGGTCTCCTGCCGTAGGATTTGCGAACCGATGGCGTAGCTTCATTGACGTTCATAAGTGTTGTTAAACAAACCTAAATTGAATAAACGATATTGAATTTTGAATTTTGAATTTTAAATCGGTCCAGTAATTCCTGAGATTAGCGCGTTCAACCAAACAAACTCATTCTACAGCTTTATAATATTAGTATAGATATTATATGCGAAAAAAAATTATTGGTGAAGACCTGTAATTGGCTTTCTGTTGTTATGTGTCTAACCTACACTTGTAATATTGCTGTTTGTATTCCGAAAAAAAAATAAAAAAAATTACAATCACCAATGACATTTTCTCCACAAAACTTTACGAAAGTACTATGTTTAAAGGGGTCGTGGTATAGGTACGCTGTACTCAGTACGGAATGCCCGACAGGCGGCAGTCGAGTTAGGTGAGGCGAGTTGCCGAAGAAATGCGGAGAAGAGAGGTATTCGAGGAAAAACTTAGATTAATCACGCGTGCCTTTGAGGAGCGCGGGGATACCTTTGATTGGTGCTGACAAGTTCTTAGACCTGTTCTTAGAGTTTTATTCGCATACTATTAATTGGAAAGATTTTTTTTATGGATTACAGGAGATATATAAACGTAGATTCAATATTATTGGATTAATCTGCGTGGCTTTGTGGAGGGCGGGGATACCTTTGATTGGATGCCGAGCTGCTGAGTTGAGGCGTTCAGTTGAACCAATAGTGGAATTGATTATTTAGACCTGAAGTTCTTAGATTTTTACATAATCTAATTGAAAAAAAAAAAGTTTTTTATGGATTACAAGAGATTTTTACAAATCATCATCATTAGCCCGTTTTCGTCCACTGCTGGACATAGGCCTCTCCTAATTCACGCCACTGAGCTCGGTCTTCAGCTCTTCAAAGCCAGCCCGCCTGCCATCTTTCGCAGGTCATCGCTCCACCTGGTAGCAGGGCGCCCTACGCTACGTGTGCCTTAACGCGTTCTCCTCTCCAGAACTCGTTTGCCCCAACGGCCGTCGGTTCTTCGAGCGATGTGACCAGCCCACTGCCTTAGCTTATTCTTCGACCTATTTTACAAATGTAGATTCAATAGTAGTAGATTAATCACGCGTGCCTTTGTGGAAGGCGGGGTTACCTTTTTTTTTGGGTGCTGAGCTAAGCATAGTCGTTTAGTTGAACTAATAGTGGATTGATTATTTAGAGACCTATTAGGTTCTTAGAGTTTTACGAGTACTATTACTTGAAAAGAAAACTTTATGGATTACAGGAGATTCTTACTAATGTAGATTCAATATAATGTATAGGAAAAATGTGATAGTAAAAACCACGAGCCCTATAAGTAGCTTTCAGGCGGGATACTAGGGGATACTTATAGGGCTCGTGGTTTTTTACTATCACATTTTTCCTATACTTACAAAATTGCATTATGAATGCATAAAAATAATATAAAATCTCAATATAATGTGTTATTTAGTTTGTTTTGTAATTGTTGCAATAAAAAAATATTGCTTTTCAACCACCGGTGTCAGACCTATAGGTCCCAGGTTCGATTGCCAGCGGTCGTACATTATTCGGTTTGGTTGGTGGTAGGATTTGTTCGAAGTCCGCCTGGCTAGCTACCACCATCTTATTCAAGTCTGACTCATAACAACGATGTTTTCAGTATTTGTCATGTTCGGGCAGCCAGAGATAAAATAGCCAGTTCCTCAGTGGTTGAGGATTCCGGGAGTAGTGCGCTTCCACCTTCAGCCTTATCACCACTTACATCAGCCCCCTGATTCACGAGCCGTCGGAACTGGAATCGGATTCGAATTCTGTGTTTTGTCTTTGTCAATTCTATAGTGAGTGACAGAGACAGTGCATACATTCCGCTGTCGGGAGCCTTTCCGACGGTTTGTGAATCGGGGGGCAGGTGATATGAAGGCTAAGTCCTACTGTCAATAAATTATAGCTAGAGTTTCTTCTCAACGTTTCAGCACATGAGCCATGATGACTGGCAATATATATGGAAACATGTTTTCCTTCTTAAAACCGCAATGTTTTCTGCAAGTAATTCAATCCCATGCAAATACGATTTGGCTTGAAATCAACTTCGTGCAAGCCGATATGGTGGGGGTAGGAGTGGGGATTCCGTAATGCCATTCATATCGTTACATTCCGCCGAGGATGCACGTCGATATTGATATCAGCGTTCTCACGAGACAGATTTATTTAAATTTATTTTTCCCTCATTCAGACGTTGTAGACATCTTTAGATTTGTTCTGTTTTGAAATTTTATGTTATATTTTATAAAATGGATTTCCCTCTTCCTTTCTTACTGCACCAGGGTGGGATCGTCAGTTCAATCACCACATTCAATCGCGTTGAAAGAATTAACGTTCAATGCAATTAAACAAAAGTTGAACCTGTATACATAATAATTGAATGATTCACTAGATGTTCATTCTCAATGTGCAACCTGATTGGTAGACATTTTTAAGCAATGCGAATTAAATGGTTCATTTTTAAAGATACGTGTAAACAGCAGTGTCTTTCACTTCTGCGCCTTTCAACCAAATTGATTCACTTGATTGAACCGTGTAATATCAGCATTAGGAAATCATTGAATGCAGTTTTTTTCTTTTAAAAATAAAATAATGTTTCCTTTTTGTAAAATGAGTTAGCTAAAGGATGTAAGACATTCCATCCTGTATAATACAAATACAAATACTTTATTTGCCATTAAATAGGGTAGGTATGTACATTGTATATACGTCCTTACACAATAATTTCACGCAAATGCCACTAACAGGCCGATGCAATATTTCAGTCATCCCGCCCTCGGGTCGGACGCGGCCGACAAATCAGATTGTCGGCCGATAAATACCTCCGAATGTCCCCTGATTGAGAAGGGTCCTTGGGGAGCGAGCACCTGACTAAATGTACTGGCCCGAAAACGTCTTATGTCTTCAAGGTGAACGGTTATCAGGTTAGCCTTTTTTAGGGCGAGAAATATCTATTCTGGTAAGGAAACACGGCTGTATAATATATTATGTTACCGGCCAAACCCGATTTTAGGACAAACTAGTTTTTCCTAGGCCAAATCAGTTCATCATCCTTTAGGCGATATACATATAAACCGCGTTAGTTTCACAAAAATAAATTAAAAAATTCAATATCTAACCTATCACGTGTTCTACAGGACTTCTGAAGCAAACTCGCTCTCTGAAATGTCAACGCGATGAACTGATTTGGCCTAGGAAAAACTAGTTTGTCCAAAAACAGGTTTTGGCCCTGTTTAAATAAAAATTAATTGCCGTGCGGATACACTTGATACGAGTGTCGACAATTTGAATCGATGTCAGTGTCAGTGGTTTTAGAAGCTAAATGTTTAAATGATTATTAATTATCTTTCAAGGAAGTAGTTGTAACTGAAATTGCGCGAAAGACAGCATACAAAAGAGTCGAGGTTGACAAATAATTCAAAACGAGGAAATATTTTTATTACTTTTCCTCGAATTGTATTTACCCCATCAAACATGTAATTGTTTATTTTACGAACATCTGAAAAAGTTCGCATGAAACGCGCCCGCATCTCTCAAGATAATTTGTCAAATATTAGGTTAACTAGTCTTCTTTGGCATAATATTTTCGGCTCAATATTTTCGATCCCTCAATTATTTGTCAGCATCAGTCCCCTAATGTTGTTGTTCGAGACCCTTCGAATCTAAAAATTTCAGGAAATTATTCGCAGGAAAATTAATCACTTCATGTTTTTCCTAAAAATGTGATTAATGACTTGTACGTCTAAAACGGTTGCAGAATTTAAACGATTTTTAATACGGGTCCCGAATCATACCTAAGCTCAATTTTGAACTATACATTTAAAATTTTTATTCCTATATTTTTTGCTTTTAATGTATAGTCCGTTCGGTTAGATAGTGTCGGTACACCCGCACGGCATTGTGGCAGAGCGACACTATCTAAGCGAATGGACTTTACTTACTTAATTAATTGATTTGGATTGAATTGTTATGAATCACATTTTCTATTATTTCATTTAATTTTTATGAATATTAATATTTTTTGACGAATATTATCAACTCTATGGACAATTGGACATAGTCTGAAATAAAATGATTTTATTTTCAAGAAATTCTTTATGATTACCAACTAGTTTAAAATTATAATTTCAAATTATTACTACTGATATTATATATTTTCATGTTCGAGCCAGATTTTAAACTGACTGAGATTAACTACTGTTAGTTACGTAATTTAAATTCACAAAAGACATTTCAGTTAATTCATTAGAAAAAAGTCAAATCGTTAATTTATCTTCTTTATTCAAACGTAAAAAGCCATGTCGCGACAGAAATGTAGCACACCGTCCGATGTAATTGTCAAAGGTGATAATTAACTATAACAGTCGCTCGATACGCCCGACGACTTCCATCAAGTTAGTGTAGAGACCTTCGCATGTTTTATTCAACATCTAATCACTTTGCGTCGCAGACAATGCGATGTTTTCAAGTCTTTCGGGCTGCTCGGCGCCCCGTCGCCGCATCATCGCGAATAATTTAGTTTTACATCCATACTGTGGGATACTTCATTAAGTATTTCGATGACGTCATCATATATTCAAGTCTTTGGAATAATAACATAAAGTTGTGCGTTATGGCTTTCTCTGTTCTCGTTATAGCGTTTGCGGTTTTATAAACATTTATGCTGATGTTTTTCGTTTTCTAGGCTGAATAAAACTGACAATGAAAAATGACTAAAATTTTTTCTCTTTTTCAGTCAATTTTATTATTGTTATTCAAAAGTTGTCTATAACTCATTGTTTTAACAAATTGCTCTCTTCAGTTCACCTCTTTCAAACTGATGACGTATAATAAAATAAGTAATAAAAATAATAAATACGCAGTCGTTGAAAATAAGGTATTAAAAATCTACCTATCTCACAATAAGCTCCGATAGAACTCGAGCCCTTATTCCTTAAATGCCCAGTAATTTATCTAAACACTTAAACCTTTTTAATGCAACTAACATAGTGGATTTTCCTATGATCTTATAATTGACGTCTTCAAACCAGCAGCAGCTTAATTCGAATGAATTTATAAACAAAACGAAGTGCCTTCTTTAAATTAAATTCATCAAAACGCCTGCAGCAATGCAAATTAAGCCAGAAGTAAACAATTAATTTACTTTTGAATGAGACCTCTTTGATAAAACAGCTTGTTTATTCCGTCGCTTCAGTGAGTTCGTAACATCTTACTAAGTAGTTATTAATCTGAGAAAGTATAACTTCAAAGAAATATTTTAAGAAAATACATTATTTAGTACTTTTTATATCGCTTCAACTATAAGCGGGTAGGACGTAATAATAAATCAGTATAAATATTAGACACCGTCACATACATTGTTTCAATACCAAACTTTTGTACCTTGAGCACTAGTAATAAGGAAATTGGAAACAACGTCGGGCATTACCACATACCTACACCCAGACCAGAGAAAATATTGAAAAGTTAGTTTTCGATATTTACCCGACCGGAAATCGAAAATCGGTGCGTACACCACTAGGCCATCTGTGGCCTGTGCGGAGTTATTAATTATTAATTATTTTTAAGATTTTTAATTATTACTCAATACTCAATAATTTATTGCCAACCATAGTGTACATACATAAAGTGGTAAAAGCAAATCTAAAGATCACCATGGACCCTGTCAGGCACGCAATTTGGTGGAAAAGGAGAGGAAGCGCCTTTTAAAGACAGATGTATATTAAATAAGTATGAAATAAGTCCAATTAAATTTGAATATATATAAATATATATGTCATTATCTTTATTAATTTACTATTATTATTGTATTAATTTATCATTAAAATATTCATTTAGGTCATAGTAACATTTATTAATTAGGAATTATTAATTATTTTTAAGATTTTTAATTATTACTCAATACTCAATAATTTATTGCCAACCATAGTGTACATACATAAAGTGGTAAAAGCAAATCTAAAGATCACCATGGACCCTGTCAGGCACGCAATTTGGTGGAAAAGGAGAGGAAGCGCCTTTTAAAGACAGATGTATATTAAATAAGTATGAAATAAGTCCAATTAAATTTGAATATATATAAATATATATGTCATTATCTTTATTAATTTACTATTATTATTGTATTAATTTATCATTAAAATATTCATTTAGGTCATAGTAACATTTATTAATTAGGAATTGTTTTAAATTGTTGATGAATGTCAAATTATTATCGTCATTAATTAGCGAATTAGGTAATTTATTATACAGGATAATTTTTTTATCAGTGCACAAATTTTTAAGATCAACTCAGAATCGGTAACTAAACAACTTTCCCCAAGAAACATAGGTCGAAATATGACAAAAATTTTTGGACTCTTCATACAAATCGGACTGATCACGTGATCGATTTAGTATGGGAAGTCCAAAAAATTTTGTCGTATTTCGACCCATGTTTCTAAGAGAAAGTTGTTCACTTACCGATTCTGAGTTGATCTTAAAAATTTGTGCACTGATAAAAAAAATATCCTGTATATTTTAACAGATAAATGAAATGTACTTGATGATGTCAGCTTTAAACGGGAATTTGGGACTATTTATTTATTTTTATGTCGTGTCGAATGATTAGTAGTTGAATCTTGTCGCTTTTTATAGAATATACTGTATTTTCGAACAAATTTACATATTTCAAAAATATATAAACATGTAAGAGGCAGGATCTCATATTTACGAAAAAACGGTCTACAACTTTCTGTCTGTATTAATTCTAATCATTCGTTTTAAACGTCGGAAAAAACTAAAAATCCTTTAAAACCTCAACTATAATTAACAAATATGAGTTCAACGCGTGATTGAACCTGTATAGGTATTCAATGATCAGTTCGCGCAGAAATCTAAGATGTGCTTAAAGCTTAACTAGTTATAATAACATAACATCCCAGAATTGGGGTATTTAAAAAAGACTAATGCTGATAGATTATTGAAATCCAAAGGTACTACTCCAGTCATTCTGTTGAAAGCCGAAATGAAATGTCGCTGTAAAAATAACTCCCTCCCCAGGTGGAGAAGTGGAGATCATTTATTTCCCGCGCATAATGCGGAGCCGCTAATTCAATTTGTGCTTCCATTTGTCAGCCCGGTGCCGACGGCGGGAAAAATAGCCCGGATTTGGCTTGAGACGGAGAACACTTGGGAGGAGCGCTTTTGAAAAACGTGTTAATTACTTTGGAAGGTTTTTTTGACGTCTCGTATTGAAGGGTTTGGGGAGGACTTGGGGCTTAGACAAAGTAACATTTGAAAAACGATAGCGAAACGATAACGAATTTCGAAAGAAATTCAAGGTATAGGATTGGCGGATTGGTATAAGCTGCGCTAAATCACGTGGTCTTGCCGCAAGTTGATTGGAGCATAAAGACGATAGCGATAGCGATTGTCGTTTCGCCACATAACGATGTTACTTTGACTAAGGCCCCTTATTCGTGAAAAAAGCGATTACGTAAAGGTATACTGTTGAATTAGTTTTGTAAAGAGAAATTTCTTTAGCGGGGCGTTGTACACATTTTGTGATGGGTAATAGTACATTACAGCCGAGGACAGGTAAGTAAGAAATTACATTGTCGAGGATGGTTTGAAGCACGAGCCGCAGGCGAGGGCTTTAATCATTCGAGGCAAGGTAATTTGCTTACCGTACAAGGCTTGTATAGTGCTTTTCGCAAGAAATGCGAGGAAATTAAAAACTGTTTAATTAAATAAAATTTATTAAAATTATATGACACTCATGTTCGGGCAATTATTAAGTGTAAATGTTATTGTTTTCCCGGGCACACTTATGTATAAATCGCCCATAATAATATTATTATAATGATGTATCATTAAAATACGCCAACAACACAGATTCCGAAAACGTATGCGCCTTTTTTTCACTTTTCCAAATCAGATCGTATGTTTTCATATAAGTATATTTCTTTTGATTTTGCTGGCAGTAAGTTTTCTGTTATTAATTTTGCTTCTGCTCTCAAATTTGGTGGAGTAGGTACATACAATGTCTGTATATGTTTCATTGGCAGAACTCATTTTGATAATTTATTACACAATACAAACTATATTGATATCAAATCAACCGCTGAAAATCATTCCCGCCGTTTTTTTTTATATTGGCTTGTGAGACCATGTGGAACGGTCATACTGCCTATTGATACTTACTACTTGCTACTAAAATGAGCAACTTCAATACCCGCTTCTGGGTGGTAGATGGCGCTGTACATATTTCCCATACAAAATTACTCGTAAACATAGAAGTATTATTTAGGTAATACTTCCATGCTCGTAAAGGATATTTTGTCTATGATAAATCTCATTTTATTTTTTCGATTGATGTTCGTGCTTAGGGTACATAGCGCTTGTGGTACAATACGAAGTAATATACTCTGTGCGCATCGTATTTAAAAAAAAAGTTAACCTAATTATGATATAATAATTACCTATATAATAATAATAATAATGTGGCTGTATGGTGCAAATGTCCCTTTGCTTTTTCTGTTTTTATACACAGGAATAACGAAAGAAAAAATAAAGAAAAAAAGTTGGTAATAATATCTTTGGGTAGTACCTTTTCCGAGGTAAACATTCTAAATTTGAAAATCACTGCAGTAATGAATTTCAGTACTTACTTACTGCACTAAAATCAGTGCAGTAAGTAAGTACTGAAATTCATTACTGCAGTGATTTTTAAATTTAGAATGTTTACCTCGGAAAAGTGCCACGTACTGCATTCTTTTCTCAAATATAATATTAACATTTCAGAGCATAAGTGTGAAAAGAATGTTAAACTCCCGTAAGGACACGTGACCGTCAGATCGAAAATTTCTAAGACGGACACGGACACGTGACCTGATCGAAAAACTGTTACAATGTCATTAGAATACGAAGGCAAATTTCGCCACCGTTTCCAAAGTTGTAATAGCTGAGCTATAGCTGAGCTATATATATTAGAAAACGGGTGGCATTGAAGCCAGAAGACCTCGGTTCAAATCCAGTCCGTATTTTTTTCTTTTTTTTGGGATTTAGTCTAGGGAGCCCTTTTCACTTCTGCCGGTACTCCCAGAGTGCAACTCGTTGTTTTTTTGAAGTGGCAGTGGGCGGGACACATACCGCGGAGAACCGATGGCCGTTGGGGCGGAAAGGTTCTCGAATGGCGACCGCGTACCCGACGACGTTCCGTGGACAGGCCCCCTACAATGTGGACCGACGATCTGGTCAAGGTCGCGGGAAGCCGCTGGGTGCGGGCAGCGCAAGACCGATCGTTGTGGAGATCCTTAGGGGAGGCCTATGTCCAGCAGTGGGCGTCGTGCGGCTGAAATGATGATGATGATAACGCAAACGTATGTACTTCGCGTGTCCGAGCCCCGACCAATCGTCAAGGTTGGTCGCCGCTAACATACAGTCCGCGCGCGTCTGTTGTTGAAGCCGAACGGCCGCAAAAACAAAAAAATGCTTCGTTGCGTGATAAAAACCCGTATTGGATTTCCCATCACTAAATTTCGGCTCAAAGTCACCCAGCGAGCAATGGAGAGAGCGATGCTTGGCCTGCTCGATCGAATCAGAAATGATGAGATCCGCAGGAGAACTAAACAACGACATCGCTCGAATGATTGCAACATTGAAGTGGCATAGGGCGGGACACATACCGCGGAGAACCGATGGCCGTTGGGGCGGAAAGGTTCTCGAATGGCGACCGCGTACCCGACGACGTTCCGTGGGCAGGCCCCCTACAATGTAGACCGACGATCTGGTCAAGGTCGCGGGAAGCCGCTGGATGCGGGCAGCGCAAGACCGATCGTTGTGGAGATCCTTAGGGGAGGCCTATGTCCAGCAGTGGGCGTCGGCTGACATGATGATGATGATGATGAAATTTCGGCCGTCACATCACAGTAGATGTTAAAAAGTCGGCACGCTTCTATCCATCTAAATCTATATTAACCCTCATTGTAAACAAGAAGTTATTTTATCGCGCGTATAATGAGCTCAGTCTCAGTACTGATGGATCGTCGATGAGCACCCTGACGTATTGATGGATCGCGCGCAATGCTAATTACGCGAAACTTTCAAGTGGGGAAGGGGCTACAACTTGCTGAACATACTCGTGGCGTCATTGTTTACGAGCTGAAGCTGTTGTGATTATAATTTTACTTGGAGTACGTTGGAAATTATGAAGAACTAGCTTTCCGCCCGCGGCTTCGCCCGCGTGTACTACACGAAGTTGTCCTGAGGGAATGTGATATTTTTCCAAAATGAAGAGTAGCCCATGTTCCTCTGCAGGCTACGAAGTATCTATGTCCCAAATTTCAGCCGAATCCGTTCAGCTATTTTGGCGTGATTGAGTAACAAACATACAAACATCTAAACTTTCACATTTATAATATTAGTAGGATTTATAATATTAGTAGGATTTATAATATTAGTAGGATACTTTGAAGCCTGGAGAGGAACATAGGCTACTTTTTATCCCGGAAAAATATCACACTCCCGCGGGATAACGTCGTGTAGTCCACGCGGGCGAAGCCGCGGGCGGATAGCTAGTTTATAATTTAAGTAGGAAGTAGGATGCGTCAGATTATTTTTAAAGATCGTGGGTTATTTGATGAACAACAAGAATCACTTTTTAAAACTTTCGTGGTCATTTACACTGTAGATATTAGGAAAAGCGGGTGTTTTACCATGTTTTGATTTGTTGTCGCGTCCCCGACATTTCGTCGCAGTTGCGCACGCCATGATCACACGGATAAAAAGGATTTCTCAAGTTAAGACAAATTATCTTGGTGGAAAATAAATTGTATTAAACCAAGAAAATGCGCTCTCATATATAACGAAACGAATATTTTCTTAATAAAAGAAAAAAAAACGCTTGAATTGAAATAGTTCATTGTTTTATGTTAAGACAAACGAGACTTAATTAAAGACAATGTATCTACCACTAAGAACAGCTAGTACTCTTCTTTCAAGTAATTAGAATGCTCTTAATATAAGACGAAATTACTTATTCATCCAAGAATATGCGCACTTGAATTAAGAGATGGAGTAGCTTCCCAAGATTATATATATTCTTAATAAAAAAAAATGAAAATTAATATCAAGATAAGACAAATCTCGTGAGGAGATCAATTGTACTTGTATTAAGATATTTTTTATTTTGTGTCAAACGATTTTCTATTCACCTAAAATTAATCTTGTATTTTGATTTGAATAAATAAAATTTTACCAGAAGATTAGTTTTTCTCCTTTCAATATTTAAACTAACTTGAGGTGAGTCATATTTTTTTAGGTTTCAATAATAACTTTATTGATCAGAGAGTTTATTTCTCTTTTCAAGGAAATAATTTCTCTGATAAATACAAATAATTTCTTATTGTGAGATTAACGCATGCTTGTATTAAGTGCGATATTTGTTAAAAAAATACGGGGTTGTTGAAAAACGGTGCAATTTCCAAAAGAAAGGTTCTTAATATATTCAAGAAAAAGAACAACTTTTGTTGTACAACTCTGCTGGGCGATATTTTTGCCCAGCAGAGTTGTAAACAACAAAAGCTATTCGTTTTCATGAATACATTATGAATTTCTTTTCGAATTTCACACCGTTTTTAAACAATCCTTTACTATACAAGCCACAAACATGCGTAAATCTCACAAATTATTTGCGATAGGTTTGTGGGTAAGTTGTAATATTAAAGAAATATTTAATTTATGAATATTTATTTATTTTGTACGTAGGCACCAGTTACATGTATTTATAATCAGTCAAAACTTATCTACCGATAATAGTTATCTGTTTATGTATTTATATCAGTAATAACAATAACAATATCAATTAATATCACATGTTATTATATTATTTATTGTACTTATTTCACCACTTAAATCAGTCAAACATCTATCTTCATATGAAATTTGATTGAATTGAATGAGACACTTTGATTCTATTGCTCCAAGGCTTAACAACAAAATTCTTCGCTTCAACAAATTATTGCCAAAATATTGTAGTTCTTCTTTCAAAAAGGTTGTTATTGAATGGTTGGACAAGTTGGATTATGACTCCACGGAAAGCTTATTTGATAGCTTTATATAAGTATAAAGCTTGTTTTACTTTATTGTTTTTACACTACCAATATTAGTTTAAACTTTGTATCCACTGTGAAACATTTTTTTAACAAAGTTGTCTTTGCATGCTACTGTTATTCTCTGTTTTTTATTAATTATTATTATTATTAGATGTAGCAATTGTTAATGTATTTAAGAGAAGCCTGATTCCCATTCCACAGGGAAACCTTTTATCGGAGCAGCCAACACATACATTTTGTAAAATGCTTATCTAATGAACTACTTTTTACTTTTTTTTTTACCAACACATAATAATCAAATCTTAATTTTTCAAGAACCGCCTTTAACCGCCTCTGTGGTCTAGTGGTCGATTCCCAATGCGGGTACATATTGTATTCGGTTTGGTTTGTGGTAGGACTTGTTCTTAGTCCGCCTGGCTAGCTACCACCAATCTCATCGAAGTCTGACGCCATAACAATGATGTTTTCAACATAAGTTAGTTACAAATAAGATAGCCGTTCCTCAGTGATTGAGGATTCTGGGAGTAGTGCGCTTCCACCTTCAGCCTCATCACCTCTTAACATAAAGTGTGATGAAGGCTTTGTGCTACCCCGTTGTGGATAAAAAACAGAGTTTGATAATTTTAGTCAATAAGGTATTTTGACTAAATTTTTTATTGAGTTTTTTTTTATTGACTTAAAATGTTTATTCAAATATTAGCCACACAACATAGGTATTTATTTTCAAATATCTTGCATATTGTCAGCGATATAGAGCATCAAACTTTCTAATTAGACAAGGAGAGCGCTACCAGCCAGTGACGTCACATGCTAGTAGCGACATGCTCTCGCTAAGAGATAGCTAGAGTCACAATTAAGTAGTTCATAATTCGCTTGTTATAATACAGATTAAATTTCTTTTTCCACATTTGTTATTCAATAATGTGATATTTCTGAATGTCATAATTAAATATCTACATTTCAACAACGGTCTAATACCCTATTCTTAAAGAAGCAAAGCAATGCCTTTCCTATAGCACTTCCAGCTTTCAATGGTACAACCTTAAACCATATTTTATAGCAATCAGACGTTCAAACAAAACCTCAATTATTGTTTCATTGGAATACAGAAACAACAAACTTCTAACAAGGACAGACAGCGTTCGATCTAGGCCAACAGCGATGCCCCAGTTGCTGTGAAAACACTGAAAAATGCACAAAAGCTTTGCAAAGCTAAATAATATTGTCTTCAAATGTCAAATTCAGGCCATTCTCGTATCCATAGTTTTTAGCGCAATATAATAAAACGACCGACTAAAAATTACTAAATTTTCCTACTAAAGGGCGTCGGTGTTATTGAAGAGTTGTTTTGTTGATTGGTTGTTCTTGTGACGTAACAGCTGTCGAATTCGATGAAATCTTAATATTTTATTGCGTCTTAATAAGGATGAAACGATACCGTCAAGGTAAGGTTTACCGTCAACCTTTTATTCGATACGGATGCGGTCATAAGATATCGATATTTTGGTTCGAATGAAAAGCGTCGAATTCAATAGATAAATATTATTTACTCATGTATAGTCCGTTCGGTTAGATAGTGTCGGTACCCGCATGGCATTGTGGCTCTTGCTATAAAATCCTTACTAATGCAGATATAACTAATACGCTAATACACACAAGTTGGGTACCAAAGTCAATTAATTATGAAAATTTGGATATTTTTATATCTTAAAAGGAATTTAAGTAAGTAATTTACAAATAAAAGGGCGACACTATCTAAGCGAATGGACTATACATGATAATTATCGATTGAAAAATTGTTTAACTTCAATTGGTCCATTCTTATACCCCATCACTAGTAAGACAGTTGAGAGCTGTCAAAATCGGAAAACAAATTTTGGTTCGCGTATGGTTATTTTGATTTTTTTGCAGATTTCGACGGGAATTATGTGATATTCACTTTGGAAAAGTATGCAGTGTAATATGATCAATGAATGAATCACTTGTAGTGTGAATAAATTTGAGTGATTTCTTTGGAAACACAAGATATTATGTGTTCAATGTCAGGTTTGTTTACGTTATAAGACATGCTTAAATAAATAGACTTTAGCTGTTATCTTTTGCGTGAAACATCGCAATCTGACAGCGCAACCCTTCATTCATCATCAGTAATTTAATTGTCCCCACTGCTGGGCCCATCCCTATGGATGGACAAGGAAAATGTGCCCTGACCTGACCCATCACGCGGGCTCAATGCGTGTTGATGGGTTATTTAAGGGAAGAGTACGAAATAATACGTTTTTGGTCATCCATCCCATGACAGACAATAGCGAAAGTTGCTTAACCGCGCTAACCGCTGTGCCACCGTCTCTTCTTCATTACTATTCAAAAACAATCCGCTAACAAAGACAGACAGAGCCCAATCGACACCGACATCGACGCGCCAGTTGTAAAAGAACTGAAATATGCACAAAAGCTTTGCAAAGTTAATTGGTCTTCAAATGATGTCATGTTCATACCCATGTTTTAGCCGGTAGCCCCACTGACCCTCGGTCGAGGTAACATGACACCAGCAGGTTCACAACGAAGGCGGACGGGGTATGAGTGAATGCATAATCCACTCACTATTAAAAAAAAGTGAGATAAAAAGTTTTTGGTCACCCATCCCATTACGGACAATAGCGAAAGTTGCTTAACCGCGCTAACCACTGTGCCACCGTCTTCTCTTCATTACTATTCAAAAACAAACCGCTAACAAAGACAGACAAGGCCCAATCGAGGCCGACATCGACTCGACACCAACGCGCCTTGTAAACAACTGAACATGCACAAAGTGCACAAAAGCTTCACTTGCAATGCTGCAGTGAACGATGCTGGCCTAGTTTCGGGCAGCAGATGACTTCGAGCTTTTATGGATTTGCTGTCATACCTTTGTTCTTCCTTTTTGTTATGCATCGAATCTACTATACCTACAACGTGAGTGAGTTGCGAACCGATGGCGTAGCTTCTATGACGTTCACAAGTATTGTAATCACTATCACTACATAGTATAAAACAAAGTCGCTTTCTCTTTCCCTATGTCCCTTTGTATGCTTAAATCTTTGAAACTACGCAACGGATTTTGATGCGTTTTTTTTTAATAGATAGAGTGATTCAAGAGGAAGGTTTATATGTACTTTTTATCCCGATATTCCCACGGGAACGGGAACCACGCGGGTGAAACCGCGGGCGGCCGCTAGTCTATATATATAAAAATGAATCCCTATTTCCCTTGGTCACGGCATCACGCGTGAACGGCTGGACCGATTTGGCTAATTTTGGTCTTGAAATGTTCGTGGAAGTCCAAGGAAGGTTTTAGGGGTGAGAAAATAGGGGAAGGAGGGGTAAGTTGGGGTAGAGTAGAAGTAGGGTAGGGGTAGAGTAGGGGTAGGGTAGAATAGGGGTAGGGTAGGGTAGGGGTAGGGGTAGGGGTAGGGTAGAGTAGGGGTAGGGTAGGGGTAGGGTAGGGTAGGGTAGGGGTAGGGGTAGGGTAGGGGTAGGGTAGGGGTAGGGTAGGGTAGGGGTAGGGTAGGGTAGGAGTAGGGTAGGGGTAGGTAGGGTAAGGGTAGGGTAGGGGTAGGGTAGGGGTAGGGTAGGGTACGGGTAGGGGTAGGGTAGAGGTAGGTAGGGGTAGGGTAAGGGCAGGGTAGGGTAGGGGTGGGGCAGGGTAGGGTGGAGTAGGGGCTAGGGCCACGGGAACGAAGTCGCGCTGGGTCAGCTAGTTATCAATATTAATTGAATAAACAAAGACAAAAATGACGATATGACTGTGAATAAGCGCCTTAGAATGTGCTCATGAATGTGAACAACTTTTACTCTGCAACTTAACAAAGAAAACAGCTATTTAATACAAATTGTCCCTAAAATTCGGGGGGTTATAGAGTTGAGGGGGGAATTTGGGGGGGTGGGGGGGGATTTTGACGTTAAGGGGAATTCGGACTAGATTTGGCTGGCAACACTGTACCTAACCCACCACGGGGTAGTAGCGGGTAACGAGACGAGACTGAGGGAGATGTTAATTGCCCTAGAGCCTCAGTCACAACCTTTTTGGTCAACCATCCCATAACCAGCCAAAGCGAAATTAGCTTAACCACTGATAACGTGTAAAGTTCATTCAACATTTTCCAAATAAGGGTACCCACCATCTCCCCTCAAAGGTTGCGGACATCAACCTGGAGATAAAGAAGTTTCCCGAGGAGCGACCGACTGATAAAAGTTGGGGCAAACAAGTGAGGACTTGTTCACTTAGATAGCGAGTTGCGGCTGACGCTTACACAGTTTGTTTTTTTATGCCGCGAAATTACTGTGAAATTCGTAACGGACGTGAACTTGCCTGTTCTAACGCGTGGATTTAACTGTGGCCAGAGTTAAAACTAAGTTTTTTATCTGCCTTCTAAAGATCTGAAAGCGAGCTATTACGGAACGTCTGGCCGTCTCGGTGCAGGACACGGAATAACGTTCGGTGCCCGACAGTCGCGTTTAGCCATTGCGGCGTAAACGCGTGTACAGACGACAGTCAGACGTTACGTCATAACTCGCTTTAAACCACACGCCAGCTTATACTTGACAGTATACCTATAGAGTCTCTGTCAGATAACTCTCGGTCACTTGGGTGTTTTTGGCGCCAGTTACAATACATTTTTTGTTATAAGGTTATGGTAAAATTAGTATTTGATTTTGACCACGAGCAGACTTATCTGGTGCGCACTAGTCCTTTATTAATAATAAATAAATAATATAAATAAATAATAATTTATTTCTCATTAATTAACCTTGTTTTACATTAGGTGCGGAACTTTATTTTAGTTAAAATCAAAGTAAAACTTATTTCTAAATAATCTTAAAGGTAAGCACTTCTTGAGGCTGTTACATAAAAATAGTCCGCTGACTTCCAAACTAGATTACCCTGTGTTTTGGAAGACAGTGGTCCGGTCTCGGTTTTGGGGTCGTTATAAACAAGCTCCCATCCCAAGTATATTTATTTCCCGGTGCAACTCTGTTTCTGTGTGTGTTTTAGTGTGTATGTGTGTGTGTGTGTGTGTGTGTGTGTGTGTGTGAGTGAGTGTGTGTGTGTGTATTTGAGACAACATCATTGTAAATCTACACAATCAAATCTTCGGTTTCACTGTAATTTAACGACAGCAACCACTCTTTAATTTTGTTTTTGCAATGATGTCTATTTAAACTACCAATCTTAAGTTTACTGTCGACCTTGTTATATATTCTGTGACTGGCGACTGGCAGTTGTCTCTGTGCAAATGTCGTTCTGCAGGGAAGTACGGGATAAATGACTTTGCGTCTTTTATTTTCAACTGACTCAGTTGGAGGTACAGAATGTTGGCGGAGAATGGTTTTTAATATATAGAACTGTCGGACAGTCAGGACGCTAGCTTCATTATATAGAGCGAAAGTAGGGTGTCTAAATGGCTTTCTGTACAGAACCTTTAGCGCTGCCCTTTGGGCGCGTTCCACTGCTAGAAACCTAGTTTTAGCGGCACCCCCCCAGACCGGAATGCAATACGTTGTGAATGTTGTGATTGATTCAAAGAGGGTACTACTCCAGATTAACACCAGATTTTTTTAATATATGAAAAATTCCCTTAAGCCTAGTTCGCAGGACGCTAGTTATTATTACTACTCAACTAGTGCGAACATAGAATTAGATAAAGTTACAGCTCGGTGTGTTGGGCGGCCACGACGCAACAATTTTGAAAGTGGAACGTTACGCTAACGGCGGAGTTGACAACATTTTCAGAGATCGTCAACTTTTTGCTTAGATAATTTGCCGCCTTTTAAAGTCGAAAGCGGGGCGATTCTGCAAAAATAAATCAAGATATTTAAGGGTGCAGATATTTCTACAGATGGAGGATATTTAGTAAAGATAATACATTAATGGAGGCATTAGAGCAGCCTCAGCCTTTTCTTCACTTGACTTCAGGTGCGATGAAGGCTAAGTGCTACTCCGTCGTGTATGATAAATGAAGATTGTCATCACTTCAGCCATTATACCAAAAGTAGTACACCTAAATTTTGGATAGAGCCTGAAATATATCAGCGATCTCTGTAAGTGCAGCGAGCTGAAGTCACGACGTTCTCTTGTTTTATGAATCCACGTGCCATGTTGGATGGACCATGGCTACAATAGCGATGAGTTGCAGAATGTGCCACGTCACCACATGTCAGGAAGTCAGCTGTCGAGTGAAGTGGCGTCTGTAATTAGGTCAATTGGTAATCCATTGCAAGCGGGCTGGGGACGTACTGGCAGTTGTCGATAAAACTACGATTTTATGGAAAACTAGCGCTCCGCTCGCGACTTCGTCTGATTGGACGCCCTTAGAGGGAGAATTTGGATGAAGGACTGAAAACATATCAGTGTCCTCTGTAAGTGCAGCGAGTTAGCGCCACGACGTTCTCATGTTTTATGACTCCACGTGCCACCTTTAGGATGGACCATGGCTACAATAGTGACGAGTAGCAGAATGTGCCACGTCATGACATGTTAGAAAGTCAGCTGTCAAGTGAAGTGGCGTCTGCAACAATTGGGTCAATTGGTAATCCATTGCAGGCGGGCTGGGGCGGAGTACTGGTGGTTGTCGATGAAACTACGATATTATGGAAAACTAGCGCTCAGCCTGCGATTTAGTCAGCGTGGACGCCTTTAGAGGGTGAATTTGGATGGAGGACTGAAAACATATCAGTGTTCAAGTGCAGCGAGTTCACGACGTTCTCATGTTTTATGACTCCACGTGCTACCGTTCGGCTGGACCATGGCTACAATAGTGACGAGTAGCAGAATGTGCCACGTCATGACATGTTAGAAAGTCAGCTGTCGAGTGAAGTGGCGTCTGCAACAATTGGGTCAATTGGTAATCCATTGCAGGCGGGCTGGGGCGGAGTACTGGTGGTTGTCGATGAAACTACGATATTATGGAAAACTAGCGCTTCGCTCGCGACTTCGTCAGCGTGGACGACTTTAGAGGGAGAATTTGGATGAAGGACTGAAACCATATCAGTGTCCTCTGTAAGTGCAGCGAGTTAGCGCCACGACGTTCTCATGTTTTATGACTCCACGTGCCACCGTTCGGCTGGACCATAGCTACAATAGTGACGAGTAGCAGAATGTGCCACGTCACGACATGTCAGGAAGTCAGCTGTCGAGTGAAGTGGCGTCTGTAATTGGGTCAATTGGTAATCCATTGCAAGTGGGCTGGGGCGGGGAACTGGTAGTTGTCGATGAAACTACGATATTATGGAAAATGACGTTTCATTACTTTTGTAGAATAATAAGGAGTTGAGAAGTTGTTGTGTTCCGGCAGGAGATAAGATAGCCAGTTCCTCAGTAATTGAGGATTCCGGGAGTAATACGCTCTCACCTTCCTATCTTGACTTGACTTCAGGTGCGATGAAGGCTAAGTGCTACCTCGTCGTGTATAAAAAAAGAAGATTGTCATCACTTCAACCATCATACAAAAATTTAAGTTGGATGGAGACTAAAAACATATCAGCAACCTTTGCAAGTGCAGCAAGTTAAAGCCACGACGTTCTCATGTTTTATGACTCCACGTGCCACCGTTAGGATGGACATGGCTACAATAGCGATGAGTGGCAGAATGTGCCACGTCATGACATGTCAGGAAGTCAGCTGTCGAGTGAAGTGGCGTCTGCAACAATTGGGTCAATTGGTAATCCATTGCAGGCGGGCTGGGGCGGAGTACTGGTGGTTGTCGATGAAACTACGATATTATGGAAAACTAGCGCTTCGCTCGCGACTTCGTCAGCGTGGACGCCTTTAGAGGGAGAATTTGAATGGAGGACTGAAAACATATCAGTGTTCAAGTGCAGCGAGTTCACGACGTTCTCATGTTTTATGGCTCCACGTGCTACCGTTCGGCTGGACCATGGCTACAATAGTGACGAGTGGCAGAATGTGCCACGTCATGACATGTTAGAAAGTCAGCTGTCGAGTGAAGTGGCGTCTGCAACAATTGGGTCAATTGGTAATCCATTGCAGGCGGGCTGGGGCGGAGTACTGGTGGTTGTCGATGAAACTACGATATTATGGAAAACTAGCGCTTCGCTCGCGACTTCGTCAGCGTGGACGACTTTAGAGGGAGAATTTGGATGAAGGACTGAAACCATATCAGTGTCCTCTGTAAGTGCAGCGAGTTAGCGCCACGACGTTCTCATGTTTTATGACTCCACGTGCCACCTTTAGGATGGACATGGCTACAATAGTGACGAGTAGCAGAATGTGCCACGTCATGACATGTCAGAAAGTCAGCTGTCGAGTGGAGTGGCGTCTGCAAAAATTGGGTCAAGTGGTAATCCATTGCAAGCGGGCTAGGGAGGGGTACTGGCAGTTGTCGATAAAACTACGATTTTATGGAAAATAGTTTCTTTACGACTAGGTATTTTAGTTGTTTCATCACTTTTGTAGACGGAAACGGACGGAACGGACTGTTATTGATGGGTATGTCAATATTTAATAGTGATATTTAAAAATATAACATTGAAGTATAATAAAAGTGAATAAAAAAGTTCAGTCTGTTTAATAATAAGCAAGTAATGAGCTGCTGCATTGCTCCCAACCATGACTCTAACTAACTCTTTCTAAAAAAGCGGGAGTATGGCCCTACTACGTATGTAGCGCTGTCGTTGTCTAATAAGGAAGTTAGATGCTCTATATCTCCGAAAATAAGTAAAATATTTGAAAATAAATACCTGTGTTGTGTTGCTGATATATCTATAGCATTTTAAATTAATAAAAATAACCAGTCCGGTACCCTATTCTGGAAAGGAAAAGTATAACTCATTTTCCAAGAGAACCAATAAAGCCGGGTCTCCAGCGAAAGTTTTTTGAAAACATTCAACAAAAACACATACACAAAACTTTGTTTCTGAAAAATGTTTCTTGACATGCGCCGTCTATACCTCTCTTGGCTTGTGTACACAAAACAATAGTTTCTCTAGCAAACAAAATGAGTTCGGACGAAGAAGACGAAGTTTCAGTTTTAGCGATTTTAAATTTGATAACTAGAAGAAATAAATCGTCGCTTTCAAGTGAGACCTTATTTACAGTGCCGAAATTTTAACATTTATCAAGAATTAAAAATAGAAGATCGATTATTTTACACAGAAATTCGGCCATTGTCTAGCGAGTTATCTTAATTAAAAAAGTTAAAAGTTGTCGAAATGATAGATTATGTACCCTGCCCCTCGACCCGCGCGGGGGAAGTTTTGTGTACGTGTTTTCCACCGGGCATGGAAAGCAAAAACATTGTTGATGCAAACAAAAATGTGTAGTTAAACAATGTTTTGTGTAGGCAGTTTTGTTGAATGTTGAGATGTTTTTGTTGATTGTGTAGGGCAAAACACGCGCTGGAGACCCGGCTTAAGAAATCTCATCCGATTTTAGCTACAGCGTCAGCAGAGTAAGTCGTGGGCCACACTGGAGCGACCGCGGGGCGCGGAGGAGACCCGCGGATCCGCAGGACGCGCGAACACGTACTATTCCCTCCGCCGGTCGCGGCGACCGCCAAACGCGCCAGTGTGGCCCCTCCCGTCCGTCTCAATATATTTGTTCGGACGCAAGACGCGCCGCTCCAGTGTGGCCCACGACTCACGCGTGACACTTTGCGTGTTGTTAGCGTGAACAATCTGCCTGAGTTGCCTGACACAAGGACAAAAAATTTATTATAACAAGAATCATCTTCATCTATAAAAATACCGATACTACTCCACACTAGCTTAGAAAAGTTGACGGGATTACTAAGTGCAGTCTTGTTAGCGTGAACAATCTGCGTAATGCGAATGTGTCAGGAGGACAACAAATGCGTTATGTCGAGCAAGAATCATATTTATCGATAAAAACATCGATACTACCCTACACTAGCTTTTAACACTCGATGGGATTACTTAGTGCAGTGTTACGCCTAACACGCCGAGTGACGTTGGCGTGTTAACAATCTGCGTGATGCGAATGTGGCCGGACAGCTAATGTGTTCTGACAAGAAGGAAAAAGCTGAGATTTCTTACGTCAAAGCTTAGTACGTGAAAGTCCTGGCCCCATGGTTCGAGCGTACAGCGGGCCGACTGCCGTAATTTTATGCAGCGCGCAGTGGCGTGCATTGCATATAGGCATTTAAGCAGTGCCGACCTCGCAAAATCGAAAAAATTACCATTAAATTTTAGTATCCGTGCTCCCCAATTATACTTCATGCTTCGTCCTCAAGATTAGCTTGATTTAACACTTGTAGTACGCCCTAGTAATCGCCAATTTCACACTATATTGAGAATATACCTACTTATAAATTAAAAAAGTAATAAAAAAAAATTATTATTTTCTAAATTTCAAAAGTGGGTAGTCAACACCGATCTGGCTCAAGCGCCCATCATAGCTGTCATTCGCTTTCTAGTGCGTCGCCGATTCACATCTAGTTTTTAAATTGTGTTAAAAAAGTTGTTAGTTGTTGTTAAAAGTGATTATTTAGGATGCCCAAACGCAAAAAAGATAACTGTGAACACATTAAACGAAAAATTATAAGATTGGAGAGAAAGTTGGAGCGAAAACTGAAGCACCACCACCGGTGAGATTTATCTTGTTTTGAGTTATCGGAACAATAGGGTATTTTACTGTTGTTGAAATGTAGATATTTAATGATGACGTCAAAAAATATTGCAATTAAGAATACCAAATGTGAAAAATAATTTGAATCTGTTTTATAATAAAAGAATTATAGTCTGTTTGATTTTGACTATTGCTGTCTCTTTCTAAAACGAAATCTTCTATGGCGTGACTATGACGCTACTAACCCACTGACGTCACTAAGATAGCGTCCTGTCCTTGTCTAATTATAAAGTTTGAAGTCCTATATCTTTGAAAATATTCAAGATAATTCAAAATGAAAACTTGGTTTGTGTAGCTAATATTTCGAAAAACATTTTAAAGAAATAAAAAAAATTCAGTAAAATACCGTATTCTATCGCTCGTCGTTCTTATCTTAAGGTACGTTATGTATTTTTATACATTTATAAGTCACTGGCCTTGACATATTATATTGCATATTGAAGTTCAGTGACCTGGTTTTCTAACGTTTCGCAAAAAATGCAAACGATAATTACGTTCAACGATAAAACGGTTTGACTATTTAACTACCTACTTATTACTAAGTTTGTAAAATAAATACTTTCAATAAAGTGTAACAAAATTATTAATTAATTTTAAAGTTATAATTGAACATAAATGCATTAGTTCGTCACAGACTTTTACAAGTTCTCGTATAAGTAGATTTCAAACAGTTTGCGGGCAGTACTTTCTATGAACTGGGACTGCTTCTTACTGAAAATAATTCACATATGTGACTAAGCTAAAAAAGAGCTTTGTACTCTAAAGTATTATGCTTATTATGATGTGTCGATTTTCAATAGTTTGCGGACAATACTTTTCTTTTGAACTGGTACTGTTAAACAGTTTGCGGGCAGTACTTTCTTTGAACTGGGACTGCTTCTTACTGAAAATAATTTACATAAGTGACTAAGCTAAAAAACAGCTATGTACTCTAAAGTATTATGCTTATTATGATGTGTCGATTTTCAATAGTTTGCGGACAGTACTTTTTTTCGAACTGGGACTGTCTCTTACGAAATTTAATTGCATACCTAAGGTTAAGCAATACAGAATCTCAAATAATGATAACATAATCATCATTATATACACTGCAGTCACTGGGTCCTACAAACAGTACAACGGGACTGTTATAAGGTACTACTAAGTGTAGTTTGCGGACAGTACGTGTTGTTATAACTGGGGACTGTCTCTTACAATATTATACTAACATGCTAAAATTGTATGAACATGAGGCTTACTCTGTCCCTTACATACGACCAAGAGGTCATAGTTGACCTCGACGCACCATGTTCTAAGGGTTAACCTGAAGGACAATTAGAACAAGTACTTGGAACCAATCCCCAGTACATCCCAGTCTGAAAACATTACAAATATACAGGATGGTCATTCGTCGACTGAGGCTCCTAAGTGTGATCTACCTTCAGATCAAACGTCTGCTCTTGAAACAGAAAACATACACTTAGATAGTGAAGTATTAGAAATATTAGGTACTGACCCTACTTCAGTCAGGAGTGCTGGAGTTTTCCAGCACTGGGTCACAACAGGTATTAACAAAGAATTGCGTAAAGAACTCGTAAGTACATGACCCCAGAAAATTGCAAATTGATTGACCCACCTGAGCTTGATCCTAAGATTAAAGCAGCTGTTTCAGATATTATTGCTAAACACAATAAGGCCATTCAACTGAAACAGAAGGAATCGACTGCTGGAAACACTTGTCTGGTAAAATATATACTATTATATTGCCTGCAAATGAGAAAAATACAGCCTTGCTAAAACACTTATGGATTTGGCAAAAATTATGTGTGATTGTCAACATTCTAATTCAATTTACAATTTTTTTTCTGAATGCCGTGAAGATGGATCTAAGATCTAAGATCTAATTCTCTTCAAAAAATCAAAATTGATAAACAATTATTCGGCGAAAACTTAAGGGAAAACAAAAAATCAGCTAAAGCTATTAACAAGTCTAGCACAGACCCAAAGCAATCAACGACACAAAAGTTTCCTAATAAGTAAGTTATACAGTTCTTCGCAAAATTTAAACTGGAAGGGTCCGGGTCCTAGTCGCAGGCCGACGGGCCCTCCCCGGACGAAGGAGCCTGCAACGACTTCGACGCGTAAACGGCTCATCAACTTATCGAAGCAGTCGCAGTATCCGTGGCAAAGACAGAACAACAGCCGACGCTAAATACGTTAACGCATGCAGGTCGTTTATCATTATTCTATAAAGAATTTATAATGATTACCAAGGACCCACTGGTTCTTTTTCATAAAAAGGATATAAGATTCCCTTCAATCGAAAGCCGATGCAACCTGTATCACCGTCAACCCAAAAATGTAGTGAAAAGGAAAAGGCTCTTTTCATACACGAAATAAAAAATTTGCTGTCTCTGCAATTTCAGAGATCTCTGAATCTGATCAATATCTATCAACTATTTTTTAGTACCCAAGCCAAATGGGAAAATGCGCTTCATCTTAAACTTATCACTAAATAAATTTATTGACTCAAGACATTTTAAACTCAAGGATTTAGAACAGTAATAAAATTGATACCGAGAGATTGTAACCGTGCACAGTAGACCTGAAAGACATACTTTTTGTTAAAAATTCACAAGGAAGACCGAAAATATCTAAGATACCAATTTGATCAAAAAGCATATGAATTTAATGTCTTATTATTTGGTTTAAACACAGCTCCTTTTTTCACTAAAGTCATCATGAAACCGGTCATGAAATACTCATGAAATACTCATGATTATATGGTTACCTGTTAACAATATATTTGGATGACCTCTGTCTAATATAAGGGTCTTAAAACTTACAAGATACCGTAAAGTTGCTTACAAGCTTAGGTGTCATTATAAATACCGATAAAAGTAATTTTATACCTTCTCAGTCTTGTAAGTTCTTAGAATATAGTTTAAACTAAAAGAAATTCTAGGTCACTTTGCCAAAATTAAATTTGCAATACAAAAGTTTTCTAACTTAAAAAGGTGTAAAATTAGAGAATTTGTTAGTTTTATTGGACTGTTAATATCCGCCTGTCCCGCCGTGAAATGCAGCTGGTTGTATACTAAATTATTTGAAATATGTATAATTAGTACATGGATATACCTTGTTACTTGGAACAGGATTTCTATTGGTGGAGCCGCACCAAAATAAAAATAGATAAGTATGACCTGGAAGTTTTTCAGGTGCCTCAACTACGGGGTGGGGAATTGCATGTGGAGACGACAGAGCTAGTGGTTTATGGAGTGTAAAAGAAAGTAGCAGACAATAAATCATTTAGGAATTCTTGCTGCGTTTATTGGTTAAGATACTAACTGTCAAGTACTTCTACGAACTGACAATACCACGGTAATTTCCTACGTAAACCGTATGGGTGATATACACTCCCCACACCTGACAGAGATCGCAAAAGACCTCTGGCAATGGCGTAAACGTAAAAATCTTTACGTTTTTGCATCTCATATTCGATCTTCAGATAATACTATGCAGGCAGACCAAGAATGGCAGCTAGCTGATTATGCCTTTCAACAAATTGTTGAAAAGTTTCATAGATATTTTCATTGATACGCTAGTCGTTAAAAATAATAAATGTCCAAGATATATATCCATGGCATAAGGATCCGGATGCATACGCCGTAAATGTTTTTTTTTCAGTGTCGTGGTCGAAATTAAATTTTAATGTTTTTCCTCCTTTCACAATGATGCCTAAATGTTTAAGAAAGATTATCTCTGACAATGCCACAGATATAATAGTTGTTCCATTTTGGTCCACATAAACGTGGTATCCACTATTTAAGAGTCTTTTAATAAGTAAACAATTCGATTTCAAAGCAGATTCAAACCTAATTTTGTCTACAAATTCCAGCCGCAAACAAATGCGCAACTCCATTGCCCTGGTGATGGTGATGATACGAAGAGGCGACAAATAATTTTCTCTGGACGTCATGCTTAACCCCTTTTTTGAATAACTCGTATAAACAATACGAAGTTTGCTATTAAAAGTGGTTTATTTATTGTCAACAAAATAAACTAAACTTATACGAAAGTATCAATTCCCGATATACAAATTTTTTTGCATCTGCTTTAAACAGTGGCGCTCAGTATGGCACAATTAACTGTTATCATTCTGCTTTGGCTTTAATAACTAAAATTGATATATCACTAAATCAAGAAATAAAAAGATTTATTAAAGGAGTTTTTCGTACCAGACCTCCATCCCCTAAATTTAATGAAGTCTGGAATATAGCACAGATTTTAAATTGTCTTGAAAAGTAGTTTGCCAACGAAAGTTAGAATCTGGAAAATATATATATAAAAAAAAAAATAAAAAAAAAACTCATTGCTCGTTATACCATTCTATAACGAAAACCCAAGTATTTGTCCTGCAAGAGTTTTGATTACTTACCTTGAAATGAAAATGTTTCTCTGTCCTGATTCCGACAATTTATTTATTAGTTACCGAAAGCCATATAAGCCTGTTACGTCACAAACCTTATTCAAATGGATAAAAAATACGTTACATTTAAGTGGAATTGATATTTCTACGTTAACTGCGCATAATACCCGGTATGCTGCTACGTCAGCTGCGCAAAATTTAGGTTTTAGCATAGACCAGATTATAAAACTGCGGGTTGGTTTTCAGAATCACATACGTTTGCCAAATTTTATAACAGGCCAGTAAACAGCAATTGTGATAAAAAATTTGGCACCACTGTTTTGAGTGCTTAATCAAAATATTTTTCGTTTATTTCATAAGCGATGTTGATTTTTTATGTAACAAATAATACTTTTTTATTGCTTTTTGTTTCTATGTTGAGAAAATAAAGAAGCAAGATAGTATAAGTTAAGTTATAATTTCAATCTATATTATTTAGTAGCCTATATATTACAATTTTTGTATATTTTTCGAACACTTAGTCTCTAAACGTCTACAAGTGTTAAATCAAGCTAATCTTGAGGACGAAGCATGAAGTATAATTAGAGATTAAACGAACTTACCTGAAGTGAAGTTCTATCTTAATTATACGAAGGCTTCGTCCGAAGAGATTAGCTTCCCTCCCTCCCAAAAGTTATTAACTACTCCCCTATATGATTCGAAAAATATAATACTCTAAACTAAATGACAGCTATGATGGGCGCTTGAGCCAGATCGGTGTTGACTACCCACTTTTGAAATTTAAAAAATAATAATTTTCTTTTATTACTTTTTTAATTTATAAGTAGGTATATTCTCAATATAGTGTGAAATTGGCGATTACTAGGGCGTACTACAAGTGTTAAATCAAGCTAATCTCTTCGGACGAAGCCTTCGTATAATTAAGATAGAACTTCACTTCAGGTAAGTTCGTTTAATCTCTAATTATTATTGGTTGAGCTTACTAAATTATGATACTTACCTAATTTTTATTACTTATAACCACTGACCTCTATTTATTCGTGCTTATAACAAAAACTTCCTTCATAAAAAACGCGCAGTGCGCGACAGTCGGCAGTCGCCCGGCTGCCTACTTGAATCCTATACAATTTACTATCACTGGCATTAATTTTTTTTTATTTAAATGAATACGACGAAATAAAAATGTCGTACTTCCCACGCGTAATACACTGACGTTCGACCTTCGCAATTTATCACCCTTAAGTAGGTATGCCTACAAAAGCACCGGCGGTGTTTATATTTAGTTTTGTTTTTTGTCCAAAGATGGCTCTGTACGTTTCTACATGGCGGTGATACTTTGTTTACTCTATTTACATATTTTGCTACCTACCTCCTGTTGTCCTTAATTTAGTTGTTGTACAGTATACATTGCCAGTATACTTCGTTGGAATCGTTGGTGGTTTTATACACTGACTAAGGCACACGCCACACCACATCACATAGTTCGTTAGAAAATTCTTTGAAATTTAGAATATTCAACAATTTTTTTTTTTTAATTTCTGCCTTGCCTATAGGTTAGACACCACGCGGCGTATAGTGCCTACCTATTCTGAAAAGCAATGCACGCCACTGGCAGCGCGTCTTGTGACCACGTTTGCGTCATACATTCGTCATAACGTTTGATTTGACCAAGGAGATTCTACAAAGAAACTGGAGTTTTCAGCCTGAATAAAAAAGTGTACCCAGCAATTTTGACGTTTATCTACGTAGTGGCTGTCTGTTGTCTCATATGACCAAACGTTTTGTTTCAAAGTGTAGGTGAGACGGAAGACAGCCACAGTCTACAAAAAAGTGTTAGTATCTCCAGTTTCCTTGGTTGAATCCATAGATTCGAAAAAATCTAAATCTATGGTTGAATCTCCTCGGATTTGACATAACATGACATGTTTCATAATGACATAACGACGTATACGTCACGCAAACCGAACGGCAGTGCCCATGAAGTTCGACTTAATACTGAGGTAACTGGAGAGTGCAGTACGAACAATTTTTTGTGACCACAAATTTCACAGTGGCTGTCTTCCGTCTCACCTACACTTTAAAAAAATACGTATGGTCATATGAGACAACTGACAGCCACTACCTGCCACTACATACTAAATGTCAAATTTCCTGGTGTTCACTTTTTTATTCAGGGTGAGAGCTCCAGTTACCTCAGAGTATTAAGTCAAACTTCATGGCAGTGCCACAACCTTTTCTGTTCCGGTGACAGCGGCGCTACGTACGGTTTTCTTTTTTTTGTAACAATTTAGCCGGCCCTGACTTCTAAGAACTTCAGCCGCTAGCAGCGCTATGGTTGGAAATCAACTTGACAGCAAAATGACATTAAAAAAAAACACGCTAGTTTCACATTTTGGCCACCGGCACAGCAAAGTTTGTGGCACTCCCACAAGCCTTTCTGTTCCGGTGACAGCCGTGACAGACGAGCCAGTTCGAATACAAAATTAGCTGTCAAAATGGACTGTCGCATGAAAACTGTTTTAGTTCCAAAGATAACCACCGGAACAGAAAAGCTTGTCGCACTATACGCGTCTTTTGCATTGCACAAAAACGGTATCGCGCAAATTTTTTGACGTTTCCTAATTGTCAATTGCATACTTAGAATAATAACGCCTAGAAACCGAGTAGGCCTAAGAAAATGAAGCAATTCAAACTGAGCCGACTTTACACGAACGTCCCGTTTTGTTAACATCAAAGTTTTGTTTGTGATGTGTCGGGGCTGGTCGGCGCACGTAGGCACGTAATGCTCGCACACACATAAATCTGATTTTTTGCTTCACTTTTGACGAAGCTTTAGTATGAAGACTATCGATCCAGCGTAAGCGAAGCGAAGAGTTATTAATCTATGATTGCATACGGCAATACAGATTTGCTTCACATGTAAGTGAAGTAGACGCACAGTGTACGTAACAATCACGCCTAGTTTTAATTTACGGCGATACCGACGTTTGCTTGCGCTTAGTTTGCACGTCGTGTAAACGTCAACTGCACGTACACTCGACTAAAGCCTTGGTTTCCTAGGATGGCGGTGCCGTCATATAGCGGCCGCAATATTACGGACGCAAAAAAACGGCCGTCTTTACGGTGACGACATGTGGAAAGTACCACGGCCATATTAACACACCGTCTTTCTAAACAAACGTCAAACGAAACGTATCCAGCAATGAAAATGGACGACATTGATTTAGCTTTAATAATTTACTTGGAGGATGGAACTTTTTTCTGTACGCTTTACTTTTTATATTATAAATAACTTCATGGTTACGTACGAAATCTATTAAAATTTCGTCGTCCTCGCTGCTCCAGTTGGAGTTGGAACTCATTTTGTTCGTCGCCGTCGTCCGGTCAAAACAATACAATCTATATATATAAAAATGAATCCCTATTTCCCTTGGTCACGACATCACGCGTGAACGGCTGGACCGATTTGGCTAATTTTGGTCTTGAAATGTTCGTGGAAGTCCAAGGAAGGATATAGGGGTAGGGTAGGGTAGGGGTAGGGTAGGGGTAGGGTAGGGGTAGGGTAGGGGTAGGGTAGGGGTAGGGTAGGGGTAGGGTAGGGGTAGGGTAGGGGTAGGGTAGGGGTAGGGTAGGGGTAGGGTAGGGGTAGGGTAGGGGTAGGGTAGGGGTAGGGTAGGGGTAGGGTAGGGGTAGGGTAGGGGTAGGGTAGGGGTAGGGTAGGGTAGGGGTAGGGGTAGGGTAGGGGTAGGGTAGGGCTAGGGTAGGGTAGAGTAGGAGTAGGGGTAGGGTAGGGGTAGGGTAGGGGTAGGGTAGGGGTAGGGTAGGGGTAGGGTAGGGGTAGGGTAGGGGTAGGGTAGGGGTAGGGTAGGGGTAGGGTAGGGGTAGGGTAGGGGTGGGGTAGGGTAGGGTAGGGGTAGGGTAGGGGTAGGGTAGGGTAGGGGTAGAGTACGAGTAGGGTAGGGTGGAGTAGGGGGTAGGGCCACGGGAACGAAGTCGCGCTGGGTCAGCTAGTATTTTATAAAAATTTTATTTATTTATTTATTATTTATTTATTATTATAACAACTTCTTACAACTACCATTACAGATTTGAAAACCCAATGCGATAGTGCAGTTACATACTTATTATTTAGAATACGAAATTACAAATAATGCTATTTTTACGAATTCACTCCAAGAGCATGAAAACATGTCAACTTTGTCATAAATAATAGGTCTTTACCTATGAAATTGCCGTTTTGTATGGAGATTTCTGTAATATTTTTTTTTCCATACTAACGTTTTTGTTATTATTTAACGACTAATATTATGTAAATTTACAAAATTTTACACACGTATTTATGGACATTTTAACTACTAATGACACATTCGTTAAGAGAAAAAATTTTTTTTTCACTAAGTTACAACTAATAAAGTACGAAATTCTGGAAACAAAAATAGTCGTAACTTTCGGAATAAGTTTTTTCTATGTAAATAATCAAATATCGTGGTTATTAAATTATCAAAGGTTGCTCGATACGGTCTTAATGTAACGCAATATTAAAGAAATTATATATTTCTAATATTATAAACTAGCGGCCGCCCGCGGTTTCACCCGCATGGTTCCCGTTCCCGTGGGAATATCGGGATAAAAAGTACATATAAACCTTCCTCTTGAATCACTTTATCTATTAAAAAAAAACGCATCAAAATCCGTTGCGTAGTTTCAAAGATTTAAGCATACAAAGGGACATAGGGAAAGAGAAAGCGACTTTGTTTTATACTATGTAGTGAAGTTGTTAAGTTATATGTACAAAAGAAAAAAACGGCAATTTCATATGTAAAGACCTATTATTATTAATAATTTGTATGGCTCTAGTGATAGGTGCCCTGGCCAGCAAGTTAGTTTTGGAGGAGTGCACTTTTAATAGTCGCGGTCGCCGCCTCCGCCACACATAACCATCGGGCACACAGAAACTTAGGCGCCGTAATACTTCTGGGTTGCAGATCCGACCCAGCAATAGCTTAACCAGATACGCAACAAGGGCAAAATCCCTACGTACTCCCAGTTCATTGTACCCAACCATACCCAAAACGAATAGAGTCCAAGAAGAGTCCAAGTCCAGAGAAAATGGCGGGTTGGATCTTAAAACAAGTAGGGCCACGGGAACGAAGTCGCGCTTTAACTATGACCGTTTATTAATTTAATTAAGCACTTCATAAAATCCTATAAAACCGTAATTGAAGAAAGTTTGAAATATCGCGTTCATAAATAACCCTCCATTAGCCAGACTATTAAGACAAGTAACCCTTGGAGCGATTGACCCAGTTCCGCTGCCGATGCCGGGTCTTAATGACCCTTGGTAAGATCGCGCGGGTTGATTTCTAGTTTTGACACGTATGGGAACACGTATGTCGTTATACAATATTAATAATAGAGATGGCTCTATTAGAGACAATTGTTGGATGTTATCTGTGCGTGTTTCCCTGGAATGAGAGAGTTTCTTTTGACGTATCATCGTTAGTTCAAACATTTGTACTAGGTAGCGCTACCCAACTATAGCGACCTAACTTTTTCTGATTAGTTTGCTCCGTTCATTTAGCTCCTCCGTTTAGGCGATTGCAGTTTAAGCAATACGCAATAAAAAACTTCTACAAGCAGACACAGGTGCCTTTAACTATGACCGTTTATTGCTTTAATTAAGCACTTCATAAAATCCTATAAAGCCTTAATTGAAGAAAGTTTGAAATATCGCGTTCATAAATAACCCTCCATTAGCCAGACTATTAAGACAAGTAACCCTTGGAGCGATTGACCCAGTTCCGCTGCCGATGCCGGGTCTTAACGACCCTTGGTTAGATCGCGCGGGTTGATTTCTAGTTTTGATACGTATGAGAACACGTATGTCGTTCGTTATACAATATTAATAATAGAGATGGCTCTATTAGAGACAATTGTTGGATGTTATCTGTGCGTGTTTCCCTGGAATGAGAGAGTTTCTTTTGACGTATCATCGTTAGTTCAAAAATTTGTACTAGGTGGCGCTACCCAACTATAGCGACCTAACTTTTTCAGATTAGTTTCCTCCGTTCATTAACGTATGACGTTATATAATATTAATAATAGAGATGGTTCTATTAGAGACAATGAGAGATTTTTGAGGGACAGAAAAAATAAAAATAAAAGTTCTTATAATGAAACGAGATGGCGCTGACAAATAGCGAAGTCGGTGTGACCGAAATAAACTAAAATGACGAGTTGACAACATTTTCACTTCAAATAAACATTTTTTTTCTTTATAGCTGCCAAAAAAATCCCTTATTGTTGAATGTTATCTGTTCGTGCTTCCCTGGAATTGTCCTGGTTTGGAAGACACTAAACAGTGACCCGATTGGACAATTTATCATTGAAAGGATTATATCTACATATATTTGTTTTTTTTGACGTGATATTCCTATTAAATTAATATATCTATACTTACAAATAAATAAAATTGGAGTGTCTGTTTGTAATATTAAAATAACCGCTTTTTACTATATGCATATGATTAAATATACGGTACATATAGCAAAACATATATTTTTTTAAATTTTTGTCTGTCTGACTGTCTGTCTGTTGGTTCCGGCTAATCTCTGAAACGGCTGGACCGATTTTGGCGGGACTTTCACTGGCAGGTAGCTGATGTAATAAGGAATAACTTAGGCTACTTTTTATCCCGGAAAAATATCACATTCCCGCGGGATAACGTCGAGTAGTCCACGCGGGCGACGCTGCGGGCGGCCGCTAGTATTAATATATCCTACTAATATTATAAATGTGAAAGTTTGGATGTTTGGATGTTTGGATGTTTGTTACTCAATCACGCGAAAACGGCTGAACGGATTTGGCTGAAATTTGGAACATAGATACTTTGAGGCCTGGAGAGGAACATAGGCTACTTTTTATCCCGGAAAAATATCACATTCCCGCGGGATAACGTCGTGTAGTTCACGCGGGCGAAGCCGCGGGCGGAAAGCTAGTATTATTTAAATGTGAAAGTTTGGATGTTTGGATGTTTAGATGTTTGGATTTTTGTATGTTTGTTACTCAATCACGCCAAAACGGCTCAATGGATTTGGCTGAAATTTGGGACACAGATACTTTGTGGCCTGGATAGGAACATAGACTACTTTTTATCCCGAAAAAATAGCACATTCCGTCGGGATAACGTCGTGTATACCACGCGGGCGAAGCCGCGGGCGGAAAGCTAGTGTCTTATAAATCTATGAACGCCGGCTGCACGCACGAAAAAGTGTCACGTTCCGCTTGCAAGCTAGAGCGCGGAACAAGCGATAGAGAGGCACGATATGCCTTAGCTAGCTTGCTTGCTACTACAGGTGATCTGTGGCCTAAGCGTTCGGCTCTCTTACACACAGTTCAGTTAATGAAAAAACAAAATTATTATAATAAGTATAGTCACATAAAGCAAGAACGTAAGCAACTTTTAGAACAATTAAATATGATAAACATGGAAACTTGTAATAAGAACAAAGAAAGTGAATTATTAGGTAGTCAATTATGTTATAAGATTGACAATTTAGAACTTTCACTTAGGGAAATGTACTCCAACTTGTGTGAGTTTTCTAAAAAACAATTGAATAATCAAAAAATGGCTGCATATAATATGGTTGACTTTTGTAATTTTAATTCAGACCGGTTCGAATCATTAGGGAAAAAATGCAGATGCAGTTGTAACACAGTATGCAATGACCTCTGTCAAAAGGAGTCATTAGGCCAAGCGGCTCAGGAGGTCTATTTACCAACCAAACCTGAAGTCTCTAACATTTGTGATAGTTTATTATTAAATAATAAAAGTAAATCCCCCACTAAAACTACTGACACCAAAACAATTATGTTCAGTGATCAGATTGGGAAGAATTTAGGCCAATTTTTACAGAAAGATTCAAAGGAAAATGTTATTAATTATTGCATGCCTGGTTCCAGTATAAACGAGATCATGAAAATAGTTGTTAAAAAATCCTTAAGTGAAAACACAAACTTGATAATTTTAATTGGGAACAGGGATAATTTAAATAAAAACCAGTTAATAGCCTATTGCAACACATTATGTCTATTAAATGTAAGGAAGGTTGTTATGTTTACATTTCCCTACAGTAAAAGTTTTTCACCGTTAGAAAATAAAATAAGGTATAATCTAAACTTAACTATGAACACATTAGCCTGTCATAATAAAGAGTTGCATATTATTGATATCAATATGTTGTTGAATTATGTATACTTGACTAAAGATAAATATTATCTGCCTAATTATCTTAAGCGACAAATAGCGGTATCGCTATCATTTTATTTTAAACAATTAGCCAACAACTTGGCTAGTATAACCTCTGCTTCTATTGAGCAGTTTAACTTTGATACTTCTAATGTAACTTTGGAATCTGTTCCAAATAATTCGATTCTTTTGAATCCAAATACTGACATGGTTAATTTAAATTACCATTAGAGACAACGGAGGCATACTCTAGCCCAGTATTGACAAGAGGAAGGCCTAAATGTTTAAAAATAGTACACCAGAATATCCAAGGCTTTTCTGCTGGCAAAGACCTAGAAATAAGTTTATTTTTAAATTGTGAAAATATTGATGTGTTATGTGTTACTGAACATTGGTTAAAAGAATATGAATTATTGTTAAATTTGGATAATTATAGTGTTGTAAGTTCATTTAATAGAAAAACTACAATAAGGGGGGGTTCTTTAATAATTTTACCTAATAACACACAATATAAAGAGCGAAAGGATATAGTATCCCTCTCTGTTGAACGAATTTGTGAGATATCATGCGTGGAACTTGAACAAATAATTATAATCTGTGTATATAGCCCCCCTGGAGCAAATTACACAGTCTTTGAGTCCACTATGGAGGATGTTTTGAAAATATGCTGTCGTAAGAATAAAAAAAATTGTAGTTTGTGGAGATTTTAATATAGACATCTTAGATATTAAATTAGCACAACTCTCCAGTAAATTCCTTAATCTTTTTAAATCATTTAACTTGCTTCACACTTTTAATGAACCGACGCGAATTACGCCAACATCGGCTACTTGCTTAGATAACATCTTTTCCAACTGTAACTTAATTGAGAAATCGGTAATTAATATTATTAAATCCGACCACAGTGGACAACTAGCTTCTTTTGAGCACTATAATGTTATTCCTAAACGCGAAGTAATTTGCAGGCCAATACCGAAACGTGGTATTAATAAATTTAGAAATAATGTACAAGATAAAATTCAATGTTTGCCAGCTTCTGCTGACGCTAATAACTCTTATCAATCATTATTTGATATTGTTGAAAAAGAATTTAGTAACAATTTTAAACAAAAAGTTATAAAGTGTAATGATCGTAAGAAGTTTAGTGACTGGGCCACACCTGGTATTTATAATAGCAGAAGAAAGTTATTTGAACTCTATGCACAAAAAACGACTTCCTGTGATCCTAGCTTCATTGAATATGTCAAGAAATATTCAATAACATTTAGGAAAGTATGTGCTTTGGCAAAATCTAGGTATATTTCAAATAAAATTAAATCATCTGAAAATAAAATAAAAGCTACCTGGAGTATTATAAACCAAGAAACTGGCAAAACAAAAAGCAAAATTAATTCATTTAACTTAAAAATTAGTGATCAGACTTTTGAATCAGATATTGAGGTGGCTAGTGCTTTTGAAGGTTTCTTTGCTCAAATACCGTTAGAAACTACTAGCAGACTTAATTCTTGCCCCAACACCGCTGTCTCTCTTATGGAATCTAGTGTGAACAAGTGCCAGGAAACATTTAGTTTTAGCTATGTCACTACCGAAGATATTATTAAAGCATTCAAAGCAATAAATATTAAGAAAACAGAAGATCTCTGGGGCATATCTACAAGTATCATCAAATCAATAATTGATGTGATAGCTCCATCATTAGCAATAATTTTTAACCAATGTATAAGTGAAGGGGTCTTTCCTAATTTAATGAAGAATAGTAAAATTATTCCTCTGTTTAAAGCTGGTGACAAAAGTGACCCAGCAAATTTTAGACCTATATCCATACTACCAGCAATAAGTAAAATATTTGAGAAATTAATTTATGCTCAACTTTTAGAATATTTTAAATTAAATAGTATACTGCATGAGAAACAGTTTGGTTTTTCAAAAGGTAAAAGTACAACTGATGCTGGGGTTGCATTTCTAAAACATGTACTTGATGCCTGGGAGGACAAGCAGGATGTAATCGCTATTTTTTGTGACCTTTCCAAGGCATTCGATTGTGTTGATCACCAAACACTATTAAGGAAGTTAAAACATTATGGTGTTTCTGAAATGTCAGTAAGCCTTATGCATATCTGTATGAAAGAACTCAGAAGGTAGTTATTAATAAAACTGAGTCTACCGGAGCTCCCATTACTATGGGCGTACCCCAAGGATCAATATTGGGCCCGCTGTTGTTTTTAATATACATAAATGACCTTCCTTACTACGCGAAGAATTTATGTGAGACGGTGCTATTTGCCGATGATACATCTCTAGTCTTTAAAGTAGATAGAGGTGATGACTGTTCTGACGAAGTAAATAGTGCTCTTTCAAAAGTGTCACATTGGTTTAATAGTAATAATTTATCATTAAACTCAAAGAAAACTAAGTGTTTAAAATTTTCGTTACCTAATGTAAGACAAGTTGATTTTCATATTAGACTAGACGGCGATACGGTCGAATTCATTAACAATACAAAATTTCTAGGTATTATATTAGACTGGCGACTACAATGGGATCCTCATATCGAAGCCTTGGCGAGTAGACTCAGTTCGGCTGCATTCGCAGTTAAGAAAATAAGGCTCTTAACCGATATTGAAACGGCTAGAATAGTCTATTTTAGTTATTTTCATAGTGTTATGTCCTACGGCCTTTTGTTGTGGGGCTCAGCCGCTAACATCCAAAGTATATTCGTGCTCCAAAAAAGGGCTATTCGCGCCATTTACAACCTCCGATCGAGAGATTCTTTAAGAGATCTATTTAAAGAAATAAACATTTTAACTGTTGCAGGACATTACATCTATGAAAATATAATTTATGTGAAAAAGTATTATAATACATTTGTAAAGCAGAGCGATATTCATCGCTTTAACACAAGAAATAAAGATAAACTTGTCGTTCCCAAGTTTAGGCTGGAAAAATCCAGAGCCTCATTTCTGGGGAAAAGCATAGCCTTTTTTAATAAAGTTCCACAGCATATAATTGAACTACCATTGCATAAATTTAAATGTTACATTAAAGAGTCGCTGATGAGCAAAGGATACTATAAAGTAGACGATTATTTGAATGACCGCAATGCATGGTCATGATGTAACACATAACATAATCACTGTTTAATATGATGTATTTTTATACTAAGCAATTGTTGTATTAGTAACGATATGTTTTTTTTTTGTATATGTCGTTACCTAACTAAGAAACGCTGGCAAGTTTCTTGCGCCCATTCTTCTTGTCAGTTAAAAAAGTCTTGAATGGGTGGTAGGAAAATATTGACGATTCATAAGTACATATTTATTATGTCTAAGTGAATAAAGAATATTTTTATCTTTATCTTTATCTTATCACTCCATCGACCGATGCGTCCGAGTAGAAGAGAGACAGCGGCATATTGTTATCACGTAGAATTATCGTCCGTAAACCGACTTTTTATCCATATCGGGGTAGCACTTAGCCTTCATCACACATGATGTTAAATGATGATGCTGAAGGTGGAACATTACTTTTTATCCTGCAAAAATATCCCATTTCTGTGGGATAACGTCGTATCGTATAATTCACGCGGGCGAACACGCGGGCGGAAGGCTAAATGAAAATTTTTTCGCCTTTCAAGCGGAATCGAAAGCAGAGTATATTGTCGAATTAACTCATTAGAATCGAGATCCTTGGACTAAGTAAAAAAAACCTTAATTCCAGGAGGGTTGAAAGGACCCATTGTCCTATTGTTGAGCAGATGTTTTACAGACCCTTTGTGAGGGAATTAAATAAACAAACTTGGATTATCGGAGGATGTAATCTTGTGGGCAGTTCGTTTTTGAATTGGATTATTCAAAATAAAAGGAATAAGTTAAATACTGGTTTTCGGTTGGGGAGTTGGGTAGCGTTAGTTATCATATCACTATCCATAATTTAGTAATTCTTATTCTTTATTATCCGCAACAGGGTAGCACTTAGCCTTCATCACAACTGATGTTAAGTGGTGATAAGGAAGAAGGTGGAAGCGCTTTACTCCCTGAATCCATCATCACTGAGGAACTGGCTATCTTATCTCTTAACGGATTCACAATAATTCTGAAAACATCGTTGTTAAGGCGTCAGACTTTGATAAGATGGTGGTAGCTAGCCAGGCGGACTAAGAACAAGTCCTACTACCAACCAAACCAAATACAATATATACCCCCACTGGGAATCCAACCCGGGACCTCTGGGTTCTGCGATGTATACTTCTAGACCACAGAGGCGGTTAAATCTTCTTATTATCTAGAAATTAGTTACCTCACAAAAGTATACCAATTCTAAAATCTCGGTATTTCTCTTTCCAGGCGGTGATGACCTGCAACCGGACCCGGGAGTCAGATTCCTCGTCGAACCGAATGACGAGGTGGTGCTGGAGGGAGACAGTGTGATGCTGTCCTGCTCCGCCGCCTCTAAACACGCCGTTAGCCTCAGTTGGAGACACAGCGCCACTGGTCTGCCGACCAGGGAGCAAGCTCATACGGCTAATGATCCACACAGGTAAATAAGACGGTGATGCTGTCCTGCTCTGTTTCTTCTAAGCACTCTATCAGCCATAGCGGCAGGATGGTATCCTGCTCTATCCATTTAGATCAGGGCAAGCAGGTGGTGCTAGAAGGAGACAGTGTGATGCTGTCCTGCTCTCTTCTTCTAAGCTCTATATGAGCCACAAATGCAGGATGCTATCCTGTTCTACCCATTAAGATCAAGGCAATCAGGTGGTGCTAGAAAGAGACGGCGTGATGCTATCCTGCTCCGCCGCCTCAAAACACGCCGTTAGCCTCAGTTGGAGACACAGCGCCACTGGTCTGCCGACCAGGGAGCAAGCTCATACGGCTAATGATTCACACAGGTAAATAAGAATGTGATGCTATCCTGCTCTGTTCTTCTAAGCACTCTATCAGCCACAGCGGCAGGGTGCTATCCTGCTCTACTAATTAAAATCAAGGCAAGCAGGTGGTGCTGGAGGGAGACAGCATGATGCTTTCCTGCTCGGCTGCTTCTAAACATGCCGTTAGCCTCAGTTGGAGACACAGTGCCACTGGTCTGCCAACTAGGGAGCAAGTTCATACGGCGAATGATCCACACACGTAAGATGAGTGCCAGAGAAAGAAGGGTATGCTAAAGAGAGACAGCGTGGTGCTGTCCTTCTCTGCTGCCTCCAAATAGGCCGTTATCAGCCTCAGCTGGTCTACCGACGCGCGAGCAAGCTTATACGGCTAATGATTCACACAGGTAAGGAGGTGTAAGCAACGTTATGTTTTTCTACGCTTTATAGGAGCTGGTGCTACTGACGACAAATCAGAACTAAAACGGGTCTTCTGATTTGGTCGAATGATCAGTACCTCTGACAGCCTGATTCACCTACTATCACAGTATTAAAGTAATGTTGCTTTAAGGCGAGGATTCCCGGCCAAAATAGGCACGATAGCGCTTGCTCGGCCGCGCGCGATACACTTTTATTTAATGCAGTAAAGTATATCTAAATATTAGAAAATTTGACAGCTGGAGTCGCTAGATAAAAGAATGTAAAATAATATTTTTTCCAAATTTTGAGTAGGTCACCTACATGTGATTTGCGAGTAATCCATAATTTAATATACCCTACTTAAGGTAATCCTCGCCTTACATACGGACTCTTGGATCTATTTTTCTTTGCCATTGCTTTACTAGTGTAGTCAATGACGCTAGTAAACACCCACAGTAATTCCTCAGTCAGAAAAAACTTAACATCATGATAAAGTATCAATAAATTAAAAGTATGGTATAAATTTCCAAAAAATAATAACAATAGAAGATTAGGTATTCTTTAATGATAGTCATATTTCATTGATATCTTTTTTAGGAAAAATGCTCCGTCTAAACTTTCTTAGCCGGACATGTTCATGTAACGTATAAAAACAATAATATGAAATATTCAAAAAAATATCCCAGCAGAAACACCAAATTTTAATAAAACAAAATGGGGTGACTTGCACTGAAAAATGTCTCTGTCGAACTTTTTTTACGGAATTATACCATTTTGCCAAGCATACTCATGTTTGAAAAAAGTTTTGGATTTTCATCAAGTATCACATACTAGTATAAATAACTCATTTGGTAAAATAAATTTGGACTGAGAAATTACTCGGTTCAATATATAAACAGATTTGTATACTTATGTATAAATACCTAACTTCCGTGTAAGTTTTTTTTTGGATAATCATTTAAAAGTTTATGGCTCATGCTATTTTATAACTCAGCAAAGTTTCATCGACTGAGGAATTAGTGTATGGGTCTCCATACAAAGAATCTGTTCATTGCCTACACTATACCAGCTGCAAGGCCCAGTGCCTCAATAAATGATACTTAGAGAAATTAACATTTCTTGAAAAAGCCTTGAATCTTTTTATGTTTTGATATAAATTATTCAGCTGCTTCCTCATTAGCTCCTCACATTTCAGAAAACAACTCCTCAACGGGACTCTTGTGATAGAAGGCATGTCATCGGCGCTTGCGGGCCAGTACCAGTGCGTCGCCAGCGTGCAGAATATAGGCACTATCATCTCTAGAGTAGCAACAGTGTTCCTAGCTGGTGAGTCTACCTATAGCTTGGTATTATCTGTCCGTTTCCAGCGTGCAGAATATAGGCACTATCATCTCTAGAGTGGCAAAAGTGTTCCTAGCTGGTGAGTCTACATATAGCTTTGTATTATCAGTCCGGTGCCAGCGTGCAGAATATAGGCACTATCATCTCTAGAGTGGCAACAGTGCTCCTAGCTGGTGAGTCTACACATAGCTTGATATTATCAGTCCGCTGTCAGCGTGCAGAATATAGGCACTATCATCTCTAGAGTGGCAACAGTGTTCCTAGCTGGTGAGTCTACAATTCTACATATAGCTTGGTATTGTCAGTCCGTTACCAGCGTGCAGAATATATGCACCATAATCTCTAGAGTGGCACTAGTGTTCCTAGCTACTGAGTCTTCATCTTATATAGCTTGGTCTTATCAGAATGTAACCAGAACGTGCAGAATATAGGCATCATCATCTTTAGGGTGTAGTATTCTTGGTTGGTAAGAGTATATTGGTTTTATATTATGTTGGTCATACACTATCCTTCCTGTCGTCCAATCAGCATGACGCTGCAGATTGGATCAAGCAGAATTGATCGTGGGTGGGCGTGGATTGGCATGACAGTTATCAAATTATGGTGTAATATGGACGAACTGCAGATTGGATCAAACCTGCTGTCATGCCGATTGGACGATAGGAAGGATGGTGTATGGCCAGCATCAGAAGGAATAAAGGAGGATATACGCTAGTTCTGGACGTTCTTCTTCAACGTGTTGAAGTTATTTATTGGTTATGTTATTGGCCCAAAACTGTGCCACTCTCACGGCGCTATCTGTAGCCAACATGAGGTCCTCTCGCGTGCAGGTATCCGGGCATGCAGAGCAATCAGTGAGGTGGGCCATGGTCTGTGGAGCGTAACCACACCTGCACGCGAGATCCGTGTTACTGGTGAAGACCCACCTGGACAGATTATCTTTACTTCGACCAACTTGGGTACGGACGGAGTCTATTTAGAGATCTCCATACTGATCTGGGAAGTTCTAGGCCAGGAGGGAGCTTTTCCTGGATGGGTACAAATGGGTGTGGAAGGGTAGCAGATTTTTCCCACAGTTTAACTTTGGCTAAAGAGGCTTCCGTGGTAACAGGCTTGACGCACTTGTGAAAACTATTGAGACTCTTTAGCCTTTGCGGCACTGGTAGTAGCCATGCATTGGGTGCCGTGTATCGGAGTCAAGTTTGGCTCTTTCTAAGGTACTCGCTACGGTTCTGCGAACAGCCGGCGGCGGCGCGATTCCAGCTAGTGGGTATAGCATTTGTACCGGAGTTGGCTTGAGACAACCTGTAATAGTTCGGCATGTGTCGTTGGCTGGACGTTGAATATTGTTTATCTTGCTAAGACAGACCCATCTCACTTTGTCTTCAAGTCCATCTCATGTTGGCGTCATTGTTCATGTGATGTTGTGCATGCGAGGAACATGTTGGTTGTTCAAAACTCCACTCAAAGCCAATATAAATGTGTATTCTTGTATTTTGTGTAAGTACCTCTTATTTTTTTGTAGCCTTATAACTACTGCATAATAGATAATTTTTACAAGCTTTTTATTACTTATTTTAATTTTTTGTTTTTTGCATTCACATCACAATGCAATTTTTGTTACTGAAAAATGGAAAATTAAGTATTTAGAAAAAAAAACTCTGACTCCGTAGCTCAGTGGTTAGAGCAGTCGCCCGGAAAGCGAAAGGTCGTGGGTTCGAGACCCATCGGAGCTAGTTGTGAGACGGGTCGATTATTTCTAAATACTTCATTTTCCATTTTTCAGCTTCATGTTAGTTAGTTTGGGACAAATCTTGCAAGCTTAATTTGACCCACTTCCCAGTGTCCGATAGAGCTGAAATTTTGTATACAGGTTTGGTTTAGATGACAATACAATATTAAAGTACAGTCAGCAAAAAAGCTTGTCAAAAAAAGGAAATTTTTACTAAAAACTTATTTATGTTTAATTCAGCAGTATAAGTAACTCCACCTAAGTATTTTACCTTGTCGAGTTCAATTCAGTCAGAAACATCCAAAGAACCAATTGAAACATGGACAATCGTCTCATTCCCCAGAGCTGCCAGCGTTAGTGCCAGGCCCGCGCGTGGTATCAGGCGCGTCGGGCGCGGCGGCGCTACTGCCGTGCGCTGTGTCGGCGCCGGCGCGAGTGGCCGTGCGGCTGGTCAAGCCCGCGCCGCCCAGGAGACTGCACGCGCCGCCCAGGGGCATGCTACTGCCGCCCACGTTACTGCTCAACGTGAGTGTACTGACAACGACTCTGCTTATAGTTAGCGGCCTTCTAGCTTGGTGAGAGCTACCCAATACAGCGGCCTTTTAGCTTGGTAGAGAGCAACCCAATTCTAGATAACAGCTTGACTTGTCTCGTGATGCTGTTTCAACTGTCAACTGTCAACTGGACGCGCTGCCGAGGGGGATGTTGGTGCCGCCCACGTTAGTGCTCAACGTGAGTGTACTGACAATGACTCTGCTTGCAGTTGGCGGCCTTTTAGCCTGATTGATGCTTGATGAGAACAACCTAATACTAGATAACAGCTTGTCTCGTGACGCTGTGTCAACTGCCAATTGGACGCGCTATTAAGGGAGATATTTCTGCCACATACGTTACTGCTCAATGTTATCCGCGTAGTGTCAAAAGCGGCGGCGTTACTGCCGTGCACCCAGGAGACTGCACGCGCCGCCCAGGGGCATGCTACTGCCGCCCACGTTACTGCTCAACGTGAGTGTCATCCTATGTTAGTAGTAGTTGTAGATTTTGGTGAGAGTAACCCAATACTAGATAACAGCTTGTCTCGTGACGCTGTGTCAACTGCGAATTGGGCGCGCTACTGAGGGGGATGTTTCTGCCGCACACGTTACTGCTCAACGTGAGTGTACTGACAACGAGTCTGCTTGCAGTTAGCGGCCTTTAGGCTTGGTGAGAGCTACCCAATGCAGCGGCCTTTTAGCTTGGTGAGAGCTCAACGTGAGTGTCATTCTATGTTAGTAGTGTCAGGGCGGGGCGTTACTGCCGTGCGGCTGGTCAAGCCCGCGCCGCCCAGGAGACTGCACGCGCCGCCCAGGGGCATGCTACTGCCGCCCACGTTACTGCTCAACGTGAGTGTACTGACAACGACTCTGCTTATAGTTAGCGGCCTTCTAGCTTGGTGAGAGCTACCCATTACAGCGGCCTTTTAGTTTGATGAAAGCTACCCAATACAGCGGCCTTTTAGCTTGGTGAGAGCAACCCAATTCTAGATAACAGCTTGACTTGTCTCGTGACGCTGTATCAACTGCGAATTGGACGCGCTACTGAGGGGGATGTTTCTGCCGCTGTCGTTACTGCTCAATGTGAGTTTTCTCCAGGCTACAAAGTATCTATGTCCGAAATTTCAACCAAATCCGTTCAGCCGTTTTAGCGTGATTGAGTAACAAACATCCAAACATCTAAATTTTCACATTCATAATGACAGTAGGATGTAAAGTGATATTACTTATTTGATCTTTTATACCCAGGTGACGTGGCTTCGGAACGGCGTCGCCATATCTGAAGAAACGGGTCGCGTGGCGGTATCGGCCAGCGGCGCGTTGGAAATAGATCCGTTGAGCGCTTCCGACGCTGCCACCTACCGATGTAGAGTGGCGTTAGCACATCGATCACATACTTACAAGTTAGTATTGAAGAAGATTTAGCATCCGTGGTTGACGCCTAGGCCCAACATCATCATTGTGATATGGAACCGTTGAGTGCTTCTACAGAACGCCAACTTACAAGTTAGAACTAATAGGTGTCCCTCAAGGATGTCTGTTAGGTTCACTGTTGTCCAACTAAAGGGAAAAATTTTAGTTAAAAAGAACTGGCACGAGCATGCCATTTTCAGTAGCAATAACAATCTTATTTAGTGCTATTGATGACCCATCAACTACTTACTATCAAGTCAGTACCCTTAGAGGAGTACCTATACCAACAGTGGCGTCCTTATATTTGATCCGTTGAGTGCTTCCGACGCTGCCACCTACCGCTCTGTAGAGTCGCGCTAGCACATCGAACGCATACGTACAAATTAGTATTGAAACAGATCCAACATACGTAGTTGACTGCTAGGTCTAAGTTATTAAATTGAAGCTTAAATACCTGTCATTACCACATCACCGAACAACAAACAAATTAGTACAAATAGGTATCCCTCAAGGATGTTTTTTAGGTCCACTGTTGTTCAACTAAAGGGCATATCTTAGAGCAATGACAATTTTATTTAGTGCTGATGATGACACATAACTAACTACTACCTTCTTACTATCAAGTCAGTACCCTTAGAGGAGTATGTGTACCAACAGTGTCGTCTCATTATATCTGAAAAATTGGGTCGCGTGGCGGTATCGGCTAGTGGCGCGCTAGAAATAGATCCGTTGAGCGCTTCCGACGCTGCCACCTACCGATGTAGAGTGGCGTTAGCACATCGATCACATACTTACAAGTTAGTATTGAAAAAGACCCAGCATCCATGCTTGACGGCTAGGCCCAACATCATCATTGTGATATGAAACTGGTTCCGTTGAGTGCGTCTACAGAACCTGTCATTACCACATCACCGAACAACAAACAAATTAGTACAAATAGGTGCCCCCCAAGGATGTCTGTTAGGTCCACTGTTGTTCAACTAAAGGGCAAATTTTAGTTAAAAAGACTGACACAAGTTTGCTTTGCCAGTAGCAATGGCAATCTTATTTAGTGCTATTGATGACCCGACCCATCAACTATTTACTATCAAGTCAAGCCTTATATTCACTGAGTGCTTCCGACGCTGCCACCTACCGCTGTAGAGTCGCGCTAGCACATTGAAACAGATCCAACATACGTAGTTGACTGCTAGGTCCAAGTTATTAAATTGAAGCTTAAATACCTGTCATTACCACATCACCGAACAACAAACAAATTAGTACAAATAGGTATCCCTCAAGGATGTTTTTTAGGTCCACTTTTGTTCAACTAAAGGGCATATCTTAGAGCAATGACAATTTTATTTAGTGCTGATGATGACACATAACTAACTACACTCATCTCCTAATATCTGAAAAATTGGGTCGCGTGGCGGCGCGTTGGAAATAGATCCGTTGAGCGCTTCCGACGCTGCCACCTACCGATGTAGAGTCGCGCTAGCACATCGAACGCATACTTACAAGTTAGTATTGATGGATCCAGCATCCATGGTTGACGGCTAGGCTCACCATCATCATTGTGATATCGTTGGGTGCTTCTACAGAACGCAAACTTACAAGTTAAGACTAATAGGTGCCCCTCAAGGATGTCTGTTAGGTCAAATGTTGTTCAACTAATGGGCAATATTTTTGTTAAAAAACACTGGCACGAGTTTGCTTTGGCAGTAGCAATGACAAACTTATTTAGTGCTATTGATGACCCATCAACTACTTACTATCAAGTCAGTACCCATAGAGGAGTACCTATACCAACAGTGGCGTCCTTATAATAGGTCTTTACATATGAAATGCCGTCTTTTTCTCACATGTTTATTGGTCTCTAATTTTTTAATTAATATCAATATATCAAAATTAATAGTCAGTTTCGGAAATAGAGTATGTCGTCATGTTAAACATCTAAGAAAAGAATCTAAAATTTTTATAACTGCTTCAAAGTACCGCTCCTTGGTTGTCGTCAATTTGACAGCTTTGAACAGATATTTTTTTTATTCTAAGACAGTTTATTAAATGAGATTATATGCAATAGTTAGATTAATTTTGTCTGATCATATCTCGAAAGTTTCGTTGAATTCGGAGTTCACATGTCCAAGAAATCCCCAAATATCTTTGTATGCTAATTCCAACTTCCTACAATTTCCCCATAGAAAACGGCAATTTCATAGGTAAAGACCTATTATTCACTGAGTGTTTCCGCTGCCACCTACCGATGTAGAGTGGCATTAGCACATCGAACACATACTTACAAGTTAGTATTCAAACAGATCCAACATACGTAGTTGACTGCTAGGTCCAAGTTATTAAATTGAAGCTTAAATACCTGTCATTACCACATCACCGAACGACAAACAAATTAGTACAAATAGGTGTCCCTCAAGAATTTCTTTAGGTCCACTGTTGTTCAACTAAAGGGACAGACAGACATCTTAGAGCAATGACAATTTTATTTAGTGCTGATGATGACACATAACTAACTATTACCTACTTACTATCAAGTCAGTACTCTTAGAGGAGTATGTGTACCAACAGTGTCGTCTCCTTATATCTGAAAAATTGGGTCGCGTGGCGGTATCGGCTAGTAACGCGTTAGAAATAGATCCGTTGAGTGCTTCCGACGCTGCCACCTACCGCTGTAGAGTAACGTTAGCACATCGAACACATACTTACAAGTTAGTATTCAAGAAGATCTAGCATCCGTGGTTGACGGCTAGGCCCACCGTCATCATTGTGATATCGTTGAGTGCTTCTACAGAACGCAAACCTACAAGTTAGAACTAATAGGCGCCCCAAGGATGTCCTTTAGGTCTACTGTTGTTCAATTAAAGGGCAAATTTTAGTAAAAAAGCTGGCACGAGATTGCACTGCAATGGCTATTTTATTTAGTTATTGTTATTAAACGCAAACTTACATGTTAGAACTAATAGGTGCGGCCCTAGGATGTCCTTTAGGTCTACTGTTGTTCAACTAAAGGGCAAATTTAAGTTAAAAAAACACTGGCACGAGCTTGAGTTGTTCAGTAGCAATGACTATTTTATTTAGTGCTGATGATGACCCATCAACTAACTATTTACTATGAAGTCAGTATCCCTTTTAGATTAAAGTAGTATCTGTACTAGCATGGGCGTCCCTATATCTGAAGAAGTGGGCCGCGTAGCGGTGTTAGCTAGTGGCGCGTTAGAAATAGATCGCTACCGCTATAGAATGGCGCTACCACATCGAACGCATACTTACAAGTTAGTTTTGTTTTGTGTCCCTCAAGGATGTTCTGTAGGTCCACTATTGTTCAACTAATTTCTACATTTTTGTAAAAAACTCTGGCACGAGCTTGTTTAGTAGCGATGACAATCTTATTTAGTGCCCATCAACTACTTGCTATCAAGACAGTACCCTTACGGGTGTAACAACGGCGTGCCTATATCAGAAGAAGCAGCTGCGTGGCGGTATCAGCTAATAGGGGCGTGTTAGAAAGAGATCGAGTGCTTCTAACGCTGCTTCATACTGCTTTAAAGAGGCGGCACATTTTTCCTATAATTGTATTATTTATTAAAAAATACCTTTTATTTGTTAATACTTACTTATAGATTTGAATATACGGCGCAGCTTGCAGTTTCCTTTTTATTAATCCTATAATATAATGTGAATAAGATTAAGATTAGTGTGTCCATTAAACTATTTGATTCCTTGTTGAGTTGAAAATTGTTTACTGTTTTAGGTAATAACCCAAAATTGTACTTTATTTTAGGCGGTATTCTGTATTGTGATGGAAAGTAACCTTACTATTATGTGAAGGTCATTTTTCTAATTTGACGACTCTGTATAAGTTAAAACAGGGAGAAAAAATAGCCCTTGGCTAGTTTCTTGCCGGTTCTTCTCGCTACAAGGTCTCCTGCCGTAGGATTTGCGAACCGATGGCGTAGCTTCATTGACGTTCATAAGTGTTGTTAAACAAACCTAACTTAAATAAAGGATATTGAATTTTGAATTTTGAACGCATACTTACAAGATAGTATTGAAGAAGATCCAATTTATTTTTTTATCTTTATCTTTAACTGTGTGCAGGCTGGGCGAGGAGATGGAGTTGCGAGTGAGCGCCGACACAGCCTTGGAGTACCCGCCGCGGTTCGTGGCCACGCCGCAGACTACCACCGTGCTAGAAGGTAACGTCACATTTGATTCCCCACAACTTACAGATACTTTACAGATTAATACCCGAATACTCGTACGCTACTTATCTTTGGGAGCGTCTCAAACATCGCCCTGTCACTTTAAATGTCAAACGTATGAGAGAGATGCCTTGATATTTGAGACGTTCCCAAAGATAATTTGCGTTCGAGAATTCGGGCGATAGGCAATCTTTTCTGTTCAGGTGGCCAAAAAGTGGAACTAACGTTGTTTTTTAAACCCATCTGCCAATGTTTTCATTTGTATTCCTATCCTTGTTTTACCATCTCGTGGCTATTTATATATTTTTGATTAACTATTTATAAGGATTACAATTTTAATGATCATTTTTACAATCATATTAAGTTTCTAACATATATCATCAACAGTCATTTAATACAGTGTCATACATATGTCTCGGTATATAAAATTAAATGTCATAAACCTACATTAAATGTTAAAGTAATCCGTACATTACACAGTCCTCAGAACTATTCCTAAGAAACTCTTCAACGGTGCAAATAAATGTGCAAATAAATGATTATCTTATCTTATCTTAACGGAGTAGAAAGTGTATTCCAGCAACCATCCCCGCAATATTGCCCTATTTATCTCGGTGACTCGATATATTTAAAAATAATCCTTATATAATTAACAGGCGCATCGGTGACTTTCGACTGCGCGGCGGCGGGTAACCCCCGCCCCGAGATGACGTGGCTCAACAACGGACTGGAGATCGACCTGAAGTGAGTTATTTCATTCTAGTTGAATCGGTTATTTAAGAAAGGGAACATGTCACCTCTTTTCTCATTTAGCAACATACAGTGGCGGTCACATAATTGGGTGTTTGATTGTTGTTGAAATGTAGATATTTAATTACGACATTCAGAAATATAACATTATTGAATAATTAAGTTGAAAAATAAATTCAATATGTATTATAACAAGCGAATTATGAGCTACTTAATTGTGACTAGCTATCTCTTTCTAAAACGAAATTTTCTATGGCGAGAGTATGGCGCTATAGAAATGTGACGTCACGTTTCTATAGCGCTCTCCTTGTCTTATTAGAAAGTTTGATGCTCTATATCGCTGAAAATATGCAAGATATTTGAAAATAAATACCTATGTTGTGTTGCTACTAAGTTAATGAACATTTTAAGTCAATAAAAAAATTCTGTCAAATACCCAATTAAAGACACCAGTCGATTTTTATACAATTAAATTTGAAGGCTTGGTTCTCCGCCAGGGATTGACCTAGCTGTGATCAGATGATTGCACTCTAGGGAGTGATTGGAGGAGATTCAGATCGCTATACACACCCAACTGTTCTAATCAGCGTTCTAAGAGATATAAGAATCAGAGTTTTCAGTTTTTGGATTACCATACAATTTTATGCAAATTTTGCGGATTTTTTAAGCATATCCTTATATCTTTTAGAATGCTGATCAGAACAGTTAGGTGTGTATAGCGATCTGAATCTCCTCCATTCACTCCCTGGATGGCCATCATCAGATCACAGCTAGATCAATGCTTGGCGGAGAAACGAGGCTTCAAAGACACCTCGTTTGTATTAAAATCAACTGTTGTCTGTAATTATCTGACCGCCACTGTATATGGATTTCGATTATTTATGGCAAGACAGACATAACAGGCAAGAAACGGAATATGTAAGTATACCTCGTGGCAAACTTCTTGAAACATCATGGCGGGCAAGCAACCAATCACAACTCGTAAAACAGGTTTTAGCGAGTTGTGATTGGTCGCCGCCCCACTACGATGGTTCAAGAAATTTGCCCCACACTGTACTATAGTTTAAAAAGTATAAGGCACCAAATTTTTACATTTTGGTAACGGCTCGGATGGATAGTCAATTCGACAGTAAAATGGGTTTTATGAACGAGTTATACACTCTGCTTTTCACTTCGAGTGTGAGGAAAATAAATAACAATATTGCAAAAAAGAAAAAATAAAGACTTCGCCATATTGGCGGGAAGGCTTTCTTTTTTTTATATGTGGCAGTGGCAGCACTGTGACTTTAGCATAGATCGTACTCGTAGTCCATAATGCTCATGAAATACTTATTTCTAAGAAAACTCATTAATTTTGCCTAGTTTTATTAATTTAGTAATTTAACATGGATTATGTACAAAATTTATGTATGGCCTGTGCCCAGCAGTGGGCGTCGTACGGCTGAAATGATGATGATGATGTACAAAACTTAAGAAACAGAATGAAGAACAGGTTTATGTAAACTGTTTACCTGACGACCTTTGTCTTAGAATCTGAGACTTAGACGAAGATTTTACTTTATGCACTAGAGCATAAAAAGCGATTTTATGCAGCCTATACCCAACATAAACACGAACTTTACGAGCATGAGAAGTGAAAAATTTATTTGTTTTGTCTCCTGAAAAATTTGCGAACCATGACATGTTTCTCTTCTTAATTAACCGATTCATTTAGAGTTGAATTAATCCTACTAATATTATAAATGCGAAAGTTTGTGAGTATCAATGTTTGTTTGTTACTTTTTACCGGCAAAAAAATATGGATATGGGTATGCTTCAACTGTCATTTGTATTCTTTATTTTGATATATTTTTGCTGCTTTGTTCTATCGAACGTTGCTAGCTAGCTATCATAACCCGACGTCACAAAACTAGGAACTGATAGTGGCAATTTTTTTTTATAAAATAGACTTTTAAGCTCCAAAAGACGTATGAAGTTCATTTCATATCCATAAAGTTACGCAGTAGCCCCCCTAGACGAAATTTGTAGCAGAGATAGATTATAGGCTGGAATAACACATAGGATATAGGATACTTTTCATCCTGACATTCCCTACTGCGCCAGAGGTCTCGGGTTCGATTCCCGAACAAGACAAATATTTGTGTGCATGAACATGTCTATTTGTCTTGGTCTGGGTGTTTTCTATGTATATTAAGTATGTATTTACAAACAAAAAAGTATTTAAGTATATATTTATCCGTTATCAAGTTTTTCATGACACAGTTTCACAATGAAATTTACATGGGCTTAGATAATTGGTTTGATTGTAAAAAGTTATTTATTTATTATTATTTATTTATTCCCACGGGAACGGGAATCACGCTGGTGAAACCGCAGGTGGCCGCTAGGTTTTTTTATTAAGTATTTTCAATGATAAAAATTGCATTGTGAATGCAAAAAAGTAAAAATAATTAAAAATAGTATGTCTTCTAAATACGCTGTGTTTCTAGTGACTTATGCCCGAATACTCGTACGCTACTTATCTTTAGGAGCGTCTCAAACATCGCCCTGTCACTTTAAATGTCAAACGTATGAAAGAGATGCCATGATGTTTGAGACGCTCCCAAAGATGATTTGCGTTTGAGAATTCGGGCGTTAGACAAGTAAGTCTAGTACAATAATAAATCTCAACATGTTCTCACCGCGGGTGGGAGACCTGGAGTCCTGAAATACAGGAGTGTCCTAGTTTAGGCTCCAGTCCATCCAAATAATATAAGTATGATAAGTATTAGAATTAAATTAAAACTATGTACCTACATAATACCACAGATTACTAAATAGTTACTATGTAACAGATAGTTCACTCCGCTAAGTCATTAAAATAAATAGCAGCTCTAACTATAACGCAATAAAGTAGAATTCAGCTTGTACGGCGCAAATTACGAACGGCCACTCGTGGCATCTCTTTCTATCGCATATATTCTAGCTCTTTTGCGGACCTAATTTCTATGGATTTACACCGCCGTTTTCGAGCCGACACGGGGAGTGAAATAGGCCTGATAATACTTATATGTATATTATGGTGGAAATAAATCATTTTTTCATCCCATCGATTCGAAAAGCGATGATTGTTTATCTAATAACAGGGTCCAAAACGATTAATTTTTTACCTGTTATGACAAGAGGGTATAAATTTGATTTGAATTTTGAACAGCTTCATAACAGGGTCCAAAAAGATGAGATTTGAATTTAGAACATAATTAAATAAGCATTGGTTGGAGTGTAGCAAAGGGTGTGCAGTACTTAAAAAAAAATTCAACTGATTTTGTATGACCGAGAAATTTTCAATAACGGAATTTTATAAAATTGAGATTATCTCGTAAACGGTGAGTCGTAGCTAAAATCTAACAAAATTTTCAACCCCCTACGGCATCTCCGGATATACTTATAAGGAATCTGATGGACATATATTTTTTTTATTTAATTTTTATTTTATTTCAAAACTCAATCTTTTTTTCTTGCCCGACTAGCGCTATGATGTATCCGAACGACAAAGAAAGGTAGGTAGTTTGAGTTGTCTTTACTGCTTTTCTTATAGAGGGGGATGAAAAGCAGAGTGTATTACTCGGCCGCAAAATTATTTTCGGCGAGGGCGCTATTTTGAATCCAGGGGGCCGATTCTCATGCAATCGAAAAAAGTTCACTTTTATAGCTCGAAATTCAAATATTTTACGAAGATAACACATTTTGTGTATTGACAGAATTTCACAATCGAAAAAGTTCGATCGAAAACCAGTCGAACGCTACGAGTGCTACAGACCAATCGATGTTCGTATACGAACTTAGCTGTCAAAATGAATTTGCTGACATGTGGGACAGCTTAGTTTGTTTGAAACATTCTAACTTTTCAATAGAAACCACAAACAAAATTTTCGACATACGAATTACCACACTGAAAAAGTTCGAATGCCTGAGAATCGGGCCCCAGAGCGCAGTGAAGGATTCTAGAGTAGAATCTCGAGCGCAGCGAGGGATTCTAAAGTAGAATCCTGAACGCAGCGATAACGTAAAAATATTATTTTGCTCCCTTGTAATACAATCTACTATTTCATTTCATTTCATTTCAGTGACTTGGACTCCCGCTTCTACCGCTGGGGATGCGGTTCTCTAGTGGTGCAAGCAGCGAGAGCTCTAGATTCGGGAGCTTATACGTGCCGAGCGCACTCTGCCTTGGATTCTACGGACACTACTGCCATGTTGGATGTTTTGGTAACTTTAACGGCCAGAATTAATAACCTATCCACGGATAGGGATAGGTGCGATCCAGATTAGCTGCTAGGCAACACCTAGCAACACCCTGGCAACTGTCGTTAATTCTATGTTAATATCAAGCGTTGCGTAGCAACTGATCTGGATCGCACCTATCCGTATCTGTGGATAGGTTATTAATTCTGGCCGTTAATCTGTAAACATTGATATTTGCTCGCTACTTGTGAAATTAGTTCTTAATAGTGTGAGAATAAGGGTGACATTAGCTCGCTAGTGGTTCAATCGAGCGACCAGAGCGCTAAATATCGTAGTTTGTACGGATAGAGCATATTCAAAGTTGGATTCTATGGACACTACTGCTATGCTGAACGTGTTGGTGAGACTGTTATGGCTTGACTCTTATGGATATGGGGATAAGATTGAAAATAGTGATGCAAGTGGCCAGAGCGCTCGATTCGGGAACTTATACGTGTCGAGCGCATTCTGCCTTGGATTCTACGGACACTACTGCTATGTTGGATGTTTTGGTGAGTTTGAATCTTAATAGCATAGATATAAGGTTAAATTTAGTAAGCTCGTTGAGCTTGTTGAGTTAGCATTAAGAAATTCGGATTGGGGAGTTTTAACTCAAAGGAGTAATAAAGCACATGCACGTTGAGTAGTTCTGTCCGCCATCGGCCGACAGAATTGGTTTTGGTGTATATGTCGCAGGGATTTTGTCAAAGCCGTGATATTATAATTTATAATTCCTCTGGTGAAATTATATTTTTTGCTAAATTATGAATAGACAGTACGAGACTAAAACTAATTGAACTGTTTTTTTAGGGTCAGTGCTTCCTCGATGATTTTACAATAAAACACAGATGTAAATGGATATGTATAACTCGCGCGAAACAATCTGTAAATGGCGGCCAAGCATTAAGTGTGAGCGCGATAGCATGTCCCACCCACGAGCTCTACATGCAGCATGACGGTATGTGTGAGCGAGATACCATGACCGGCCGGCCGCCATTTCCATATTGTTTCTTTATCCGCGCGGCTTTTACCACAGAATATATAATAGTACTTATACTAACAATATCTGCATGGGAAGTTAAAATAAGTGATGAAAATTTATCAATTAAGGGCACGTACTTCCACATTATCGAAATCAACCTATTTTTGATTCAAAAGTAAACAATCAAAATTAAATATTCTTTATTATGAGCAGATAAAAATAAAATGTTGAAGTTGCATAAACGATCTTGATTATTTTGTGGCTAGAAACACGATATTCGTATCGTAACTCGACAATAAAAAATTTCAAAAACAAAGAACATTTTCATTATTTTTATATTTTTTTGGTGTTATACTTAGATTATTAATCTCTAATTCACGAATAATATATAGAAAAATAGGTAATGAATGACATATTGTAGACTATTCTCAGGCTACTTTTTCAAAAACTGAATTTATGCTCAATATAACAACAAAAACATAAGTGAGGTTATTTTCATTACTCTTCACACGTAAGGAAAAAGACAGAGACAGAGTTTTTGGAAGATCCTGCCCTTAACAAGTGCTTGTTATTCTTAATCATAAATGTGTTTTCCCAGGTCCCGCCCCGCGTGTCCACCCCGTCCCCAGTAGTTGTGGCGCGCGCCCGCGGGGTGGCGCTACTACCCTGCACCGCGCGAGGAAAACCCGCGCCAACCGTCAGCTGGTACAAAGATGGCGAGCCACTCACGCCCAACAGCCACGACATAGTGTTGGACGGGTGAGGATATTTTAAATCTGCGTACATCACAGCCATCTTTGTTTTTTTTCGTAATTAAATTGGTGGTAAAGAAGAGGTGATATGTGAGGTTTCTAGAATGACAAATATTTCTGCGCCATCTCGATTTTAAATCCGCGTGTATCACAGCAATCTTTAGTTATTTTGCTCGTTAAATGGTTGAATAATGTAGAGTTTAGTGTGATGTTTCTTTAGAGATAAGTATTTTTGGAACCCGCGCCAACCGTCAGCTGGTACAAAGATGGCGAGCCAGACACGCCCAACAGCCACGACATAGTGTTGGACAGGTGAGGACATTTTAAACCCGCTTGTATCACAGCCATCTTTAGTTATTTTCTTAATTAAATAGCTGATTAAGAAGGGGTGATAAGTGAGGTTTCTAGAATGATAAATATTTCTGCGCCATCTTGATTTTAAATCCGCGTGTATCACAGCAATCTTTAGTTATTTTGCTCGTTAAATGGTTGAATAATGTAGAGTTTAGTGTGATGTTTCTTTAGAGATAAGTATTTTTGAAACCCGCGCCAACCGTCAGCTGGTACAAAGATGGCGAGCCACTCACGCCCAACAGCCACGACATAGTGTTGGACGGGTGAGGATATTTTAAATCTGCGTACATCACAGCCATCTTCGATTATTTTCTTAATTTAATTGCTGATTAAGAAGGGGTGATAAGTGAGGTTTCTAGAATGATAAATATTTCTGCGCCATCTTGATTTTAAATCCGCGTGTATCACAGCAATCTTTAGTTATTTTGATCGTTAAAAGGCTGGATAATGAGGAGCGTAGTGTGATGTTTCTATAAAGATTAGTATGTTTGAAACCCGCGCCAACCGTCAGCTGGTACAAAGATGGCGAGCCAGACACGCCCAACAGCCACGACATAGTGTTGGACAGGTGAGGACATTTTAAACCCGCTTGTATCACAGCCATCTTTAGTTATTTTCTTAATTAAATAGCTGATTAAGAAGGGGTGATAAGTGAGGTTTCTAGAACGATAAATATTTCTGCGCCATCTTGATTTTAAATCCGCGTGTATCGCAGCAATATTTAGTTATTATAGTCGTTAAATAGCTGGAAAATAAAGAGCGTAGTGTGATGTTTCTATAAAGATAAGTATTTTTGAAGCCGTCAGCTGGTATAAAGAAGAAATGCATGTCATGAAATAGTGTTGGATGGGTAAGATTACTTGTGGTATTGATGCGCGCCGTCATAACATATTAGGGGAAGGCTCGATGGTATGGTATTGTTTTTTAAATCCGTGTCCATCGCAGCCATCTTTCATTGTTTTGATAATTAAATTGCTGGATAAGGAGAAGTTTTAAGAAGAACAAGTTGATTCTATAAAGAAAAATATTTCTGCGCCATCTTGATTTTAAGCCCGTGTACATCGCAGACCTCTTAAGGCGCTACTCGGAAAAAGTATGGACTCTTTGATATAAAACTATAGGACGGTTAGAGTTGTTATAAATCTGGTAATAAGATATATATTTCTTCATACCTTTATCTAGAATCGTATAGTTTCAAAAACACGATTTTATGATTTTGGCTCGACACTTTTTCTTTTCGAAAAGACCTCTAAAAATACGAAATATCAAGATTATTCTTAAATGGGGTTACACATACTATTTTGGAAAATTGGTTTAATTAGTGGACACCAATAATATTTAGGATCGTATAGAAGCACTTTTAAAAAATCGCTATAGTTTTTTAATACGAAGTGATTTTGTGTTTTTTTGCGTAATCGGCAAAATCGGTCTCTCTCCCGCGCGCGTCGTTTTCTCATTGCTATCTCGCTTTAACATAATTTTTCCGAGTATCGCCTTAAGTTATTTTTGTGATAAATCCCCAAATATCTTTGTATGATAATTCCAACTTCCTACAATTTCCCCCTAAAAACGGCAATTTCTTAAGGTGGTTCGTTGAGCTCAGTAGCGCCACCAATGGAAATAAATCAATTACACTTTATTAAAGGCTTAGGTCAAAAGTTTCGGTTATTTTGCGCAAATAAAAGAGTAAAATTCATTTTATAAAATATATACTTTTAAGAACTCAAACTTACGCAATAAGTCGTGAATGTGAATAGTGCCAAAAGTGGCCACATTTAGCGATATCGACATCCATAACTTAATGCTCATATTTGAGGCCCTGAAAAAACAATAAAAAAATGCATTTTACTCTTTTATTTGCGCGAAATAACCGAAACTTTTATTCTAAGCCCTTGATAAATCGTAAATGATTTATTTCCATTGGTGGCGCTACTGAGCTCAACGAACCACCTTAAGTAAAGACCTATTATTATGATGTTTCCTGATAAAAAATACCTGTCTGGTCTTTGTCAGTTGGTCGCTCCGCATCCAGGGCGTGCTGGGCGTGGACGCGGGCATGTTCCAGTGCGTGGCGCGCTCCGCCGCCGGCGCCGCGCACGCCAGCTTACGACTGCTCGTGTTGCCGCCATTGCACGGTAAGGGAGGGTTGGATTTTAAATCCGACTTAATCGCCGCCATCTTTTATTATTTTTGTAGTTTAATTAGTGTTTTATGTTAGGCGGAGTTTGAGGTTGTAAGGCAGATAAGTATTTTCGCGCCAATCCTACTAACATTTTAAATGTGAAAGTTTAGATGTTTGGATGTTTGTTACTCAATCACACTTATCGGCTGAATGGATTTAGCTGATATTTTGAACCTGGAAAGGAACATTTTATCCTCGGCGGCGCCGCGCACGCCAGCCTGCGACTGCTAGTGTTGCCGCCATTGCACGGTAAGGGAGGGTTGGATTTTAAATCCGAGTTAATCGCGGCCATCTTCTATTATTTTTAGAGTTGAATTGGTGTTTTATGTTAGGCGTGATGTGAGGTTGTAAGGCAGATATGTATTTTTGCGCCAATCCAACTGTAATATTATAAATGTGAAAGTTTAGATGTTTGAATGTTTGTTACTCAATCACACTTAAACGGCTGATTTTTGAAGCCTGGAAAGGAACATTTTATCCAGTGCGCCAGCCTGCGACTGCTCGTGTTGCCGCCATTGCACGGTAAGGGTAGGAGGGATTTTAAATCCGAGTTAATCGCCGCCATCTTTTATTATTTTCGTAGTTTAATTAGTGTTTTATGTTAGGCGTGATGTTAGGTTGTAAATCAGATATGTATTTTTTGCGCCAATTCAAATATCATTAAATTGTAGGCTTTGAGGAAAGGAGTGTTGGATTTTCAATCCGAGTTAATCGCGGCCATCTTTTATTGTTTTTGGAGTTAAATTGGTGTTTTATGTTAGGCGGAGTGTGAGGTTGTAAGGCAGATAAGTATTTTTGCGCCAATGAGCAGTTTTATTTTGCTACCTCTCGAGAAATGGCGCTAGTTTAAAATTGAGAAATATTTTTTTAGAAATTTAACCGGGCTTGGTCTTTCGAGGTCTTCAGACGTTATTTGTAGTTTATAACAAAGATTATCAATAAGAAATTAAACAACCCTAATATTAATCATTTGCCACAATTTTTTAAATTAAATCAAATGCGTAATTTCCCGAAAATAAAGCAACTCATGATTTCGTACCACTCTGTACTTCAAGTTACGCCATCTATCGAGCTTTATGAAAAATATTAATGTCATCGAACTGTCAACTGAAAGTTGCTCATTAAAATTATCATGAAGTTGGTGCCTTAGCTTTGATGTCTTTTATCTTTTGTTTCAACATATTATGTTTGTGATTTACGAACATGATTTATTTATTTTTATGATTTATTTGAGTTTTTTTTTTGTTTTATGTTTATTTCAGTTTTCGTTTCTTTAACATTGTCCACAGATGTCGAGACAAACGCTTCCAACACCCTTTCTACAGGTTTCGACTCTAAATCATTTCTCAACTCATTAGTTCCAACTATTGATACATCATCCAAGTATCCAAAAACTCCACCCTCCTATAAAAATTCAACCCAAGACATTTTCAATAGTTTAATATCTTCGGGTCGTTTTGAAGACCAAAATACAGACCCCACTTTAGAAGAATCCGATTTTCTTGGCGAAACTTCGTCAGCATTCACTTCCGGCCCGGAATTGGAATATGATTATAACTATGACTCGGATCAAAATGATGATTTGGGTAATTCGTTTCACGCTGCCGAAGGATTGGATTTAGATAGGACGGCGAATGCGAGTATCGTCTCTCCGCCGAAGGACTTAAAGGCGGTTATCGTGAAGCACAGATTTGTGACACTGAGCTGGGAAGAGCCTCAAGTGAAGAATGAAGAAATAACCGGTTATGCGGTTATCTACAAAGTTAAAGGAAGTGAGAGGTAAGTTAATGAGGCATTCTTATAGTATTTTTAGAATTAAAATATGTTTGTGAATTTACTAGTGATTGGTCAGTACAACCAATTTCATGTTGAGACCGTCTTGAGCGATATTGCGTTATCTGTTATTGAGTGCTATTTTCTGATTCCTAATAATAATAATATGCAAGTTTTTATTTTGTAGTACATTTAAGAGGAGTGTGTAGCAAACGGTTTCCATACAAACGGCGATAACGGTTTCCACCCTCTAAACCTTAACATATAGCAATAAATTTTCAATATGTTGTTGACATGAAGAAGAACTATGGCTGTACGTTTTGCTTTTTTTTAATATTCATTGTTGTTGAAATATTTGCAGTATTTTGTTTTGTATGAAATCACTAAAGTGCAAATATTACAAAATTTATAAGTCCACACTCTTCTTAAAGTAAACAGTAATTTCTTTTTGACTATACTTTTGTATGTAAAAAAAAATCAATTGGAAGCGCAAATAACTTTTAACATACATTCAAGTCATGAAAAAATGTGACTTTGAAAATATTGAAAATGAAGTATTAGAAAAAATCGCCCCGTCTCACAACTAGCTCCGATGGGACTCGAACTCGCGACATTTCACTGTCTGGGCGACGACTCTACTACTTACTTCATTTTCAACAATAAAAATTGCATTGTGAATGCAAATAAAACAACTAAAAATAATGTGACTTTTTTGTTTAAGAGCCAATGCGCACTTGTGATTTTTAATCGACCGATAGTTTAGTCGGTATCGTAAGACGATCGTGATTAAACTGTCGGCCGATAGTTGGGCGATAGTTTAGTTGAATGCAGTGCGCGCGCTCACATAGTCCTTCATGCACATTACCGTTCGGCCGTGCCATTTAACTCTATACTGAATGCGAGAACGATTAAACTATCGCCCGATTAAAAATCACAAGTGCGCGTTGGCTCTAAATGTATAAATGAATCTGTCTGATTGTTTGTTCAGGGAGCTGGTGTCGGGTGGCGGCCCGGCGCGACACGAAATGAACGTGGCCATGTTACAGCCGAACACTACGTACGAATTCCGCGCGCGAGCATTCACCGCGCATTCGCTATCGCCGCCCACTGAAGTAAGTGCATTAATAATTGCGGCCCGCTAATTGTTTAAAAAGAGAAAATGGCAAAATCCGCCCGTCCGGGCCGTGATTGACAAGAACTGCGTGCCTCTTATCATGAAAAACGGTGAAATCGAGAGATAAGCGAGACGGCTGTCATACAGCTTGCGATAATTAAGTGACCGGAGGCGTATCATAATATTTATCAACTCGGCGAACAGACTATAGCCTAAGGCAGCTGATGTTACTAGATAAACACTTGGTAGATATAAAGGTTGGAATTTAGACTTGTTACTTTGGTTACTGGGTTTATGTCTTTTAGCCATCCTTCCTGTGTTAGAGAGTTAGTGTCATGAGATGAACGTGGCCATGTTACAACCGAACACTACTTACGAATTCCGCGCGCGAGCACTCACCGCGCATTCGCTGTCACCGCTCACAGAGGTTGGTGATCTTTACTCATTGTAAATCTTAGTTCAGTTAATCTTAGTTTGTTTTTGTATACTCCCTCACTAAAGTCTGTTCGCCGAGAGTTAGGTTGTAACCTTGTTCGGTCGGAGAGGTATCATAATATTTATTGTTCGACGGACAGACTATAGCCTAAGTAAGGCAGCTGATGTTACGAGATGAATGGTTGGTAGATATAAGAGTTAGAATTTAAATTAGTTACTTTGGTTACTGGGTTAGTGTCTATGAGCCATCCTACCTGTGTGAGAGCTAGATTTAGATTAGAGCTAGAGATTTTCAGAGGAGAGCGCCAGTTTTTGGGAGGGCGGCAAATTTCGCGCATATATTTTGTTACTGTCGCGTCAGTACCACGTATATGATTAGCGAACATAAAAAAGTTGTACCTACACTACGGCCAGAATTAATAATCTATCCACAAATAGGGATAGGCATGATCCAGATTAGTTGCTAGGCAACACCTAGCAACACCCAGGCAACTGTCGTTAATTCTATATTATTATTCTCTCTTTTATCTCTTAAAAAAAGAAGATTACTTGCTGACCAGGCTATTCTATATAATATTTGTCATAATAAATATGATTGTATTGATATACTTAATCAGCCCCCCTAGCATGACCAACCAAAACGCGATATGATATGATAAGTTATCCGGTTTAACTGTCAAAAGACTATGGGTTTTGACGTTTGAATGTCAATAAATCGCTTTATCATGCGATACATATCGAGTTTTGGGTGGTCATGCTAGGCTTACAGATATATTTTAAAGTACCAAATAGACTTCCCCGTAAGGCAAATACTAAGAGGAACCATTTCTTTTCCCCGCGAACTACTAAAACTAATGCAGGCAAGCGAGCTCCGTTAAGGCGTCTGATGCACACTTATAATGAACTATTATCTTGTGAACTAAATATTATGCACGACAAGTCCCAAAATGTTTTTAGAAATAATGTATTAAAAATTCTAAATTAAATCAGTTTACTCAAATGCATTTAAAAAGGAGGTAAACTTATATTTTGTACCGTATAATATAAAAATAAAAATCCTACTAATATTATAAATGTGAAAGTTTGGATGTTTGGATGTTTAGATGTTTGGATGTTTGTTACTCAATCACGCCAAACCGGCTGACCGGATTTGGCTGAAATTTGAGACATAGATACTTTAGAGTCTGGAGAGAAACATAGGCTACTTTTTATCTCGAAAAAATATCATACTCCCGCGGGATAACGTCCTGTAGTTCACGCGGGCGAAGCCGCGAGGGGAAAGCTAGTGGTATATAAGTTATTAGATTAGCAATTACTTCATGCAGATATTTTTGTGGATAACGGTGTTGACTGTACAAATACTCAAAGAACCGATTAATGTGCTGTGTGTATGTAATCTCTTTGTTCAGTTGTTTGTTTTCCTAAATAAATAAAAAAAAATTAATCAAACGTTTCATAGCAACTAATCTGGATCATGCCTATCCCTATCCGTGGATTGATTATTAATTCTGGCCGCTAGCCTACAGGTGGCAAACGTGTAAATCCGCCACTGCACACAGACCAAGCTTTATAACTTATCTTTATCTATCTATCTTATCTTTATTATCTTCTGCTTCCTCCCCCAGCCTCTGGAAGTCCTCACCCCCCCAGAAGAAGTGGGTTCGGGCGTCCCCCGAATACTATCGGTGATTCCGGTGTCTCCCAGAGCTGCGCGCGTCTCGTGGACACCTCCGCCGCCGCCACACGTCTACCATACGTACAGGATTGTGTACACAGAGGTATGTGCTATTCAGTTAAACGTTTATTTTATTTTATTTTATTTATTTTGGCTATCAACAGAGGTAACATGTTTACATTCATAAATAAAATACGATCGGTCATTACTTACATGCAACTCCACTTATAGACAGCCACAGCGTGTGCCATAAATCACTTAGTAACAATTATGTATTGCTAATAAATCAGGGCTTGAAAGCTGAATTTTAAAACATTAAAACGTTAAAAATGATGTGTTCGCCGGCCGTACGCTCTAACGGCCAGAATTAATAACCTATCCACAAATAGGGATAGGTGCGATCCAGATTAGTTGCTAGGCAACACCTAGCAACAAGGGTTAAGGCAACTGTCGTTAATTCTATGTTAATATCAAGCGTTGCATAGCAACTAATCTGGATCACACCTATCCCTATCTGTGGATAGGTTATTATTTCTGGCCGTAAGTCGTTGCGCGTAAAACGATCGATCATTTCTGTGGTTTTTGTACACCGAACAATGACTACTAAACGTTCTTATAATCCGTATAAAAGATACTGTTGTGTTTACGGGTGTCTAAATAAACGAAAGAAGAAAAGAAACAACAAAATCGAACTCGCAAGTCGCTCGCAACCCTAACCAGCTGTTTGAGACTTTCATAGAAATAGAAACTCTCGCGCGTGGCTGTTGGATACAGTTTTGCTTGCATGCGCGAACTTTAGATTATTATAACAGTAGGCAAGCGATGACAAAGCGACCGGAGTAACACTTTATTTTTATGCGGATAGATTTAGTCGTCAACAACTCCGTAGCTCAGCGGTCAGAGCAGTCGCCCGGACAGTGAAAGGTCCCGGGTTCGATTCCCGGCGGAGCTACTTGGAGAATGGGTCGTTTTTTTCTAATATTTCATTTTCAATAATAAAAATTGCATTGTGAATGAAAAAAAGGAAATATAATTTGGAAGATTTATTTTGATTTGAATGAGTTTGCAGAGTGCGCCTTCTGTACTTTAGTACTATTATATATTCTGTGGTGACGTATTGCTATGACAACATAATAGTGCCACAAAATCTCTGTTCCGATGACACAAAAATAATAAAAAAATACGAAAATAGTACAGTAGAAATCAAGCGATCGACTTCAATAGTACATAACAGCCGAGAACGGGAAGTTAGACATTACATTGCCGAGGATGGTTTAATCATTCGAGTCAATGTAATTGCTTCCCGTTCAAGGCTTGTATAAAACTTTACTCACGAAATGCAAGGAAATACAATTTTCTTAGTAAATGTGATTTTTTTAATTGGCTCGTCCGGCCTTGTTTGGTGTCATGTGTCATTTAACCTTTGTGATTCCAGGGTCTTTTTAATGGCCCATTTTTTATGTAAACAAAACACTTAAGTGCGCGGCTATCGCTATCCCGAACATCTGGTTATACTTAGGCCGTCTTTGGTTACATTATTTGACATTTAATTATTTATTAGAAATTTTCAAAAACTAATTACTTACGATTTACAAAAAAACGAAATGAAATATTTTTTATTTATTTTTTCTTCTTTATCACATATTATAGTGTATTTTTATAGTACGACGAGTTTATCTCTCTTTTAAACATCGAAAACCGCATACAAAACATATAAAATTGCTATAAGTACTAACAAAAAAAAACAATTGGGGGGTAGTTGCTTATGCGTGTATACACGCGCCTGGTCGTTGAGAGGTTGGGTATGTTCCATTGCTGACTAAAATTCGTCGTTTCGGTAAAGTGGTTAAGAAAATGAAATTCTTCTTTTAGTCCAGCCAACGAACGCTCCAAAAACAATATAAAGGGAAATGCTTGGAATGCTTGGATGCTTTTTTTTACTAAAAACTTATTTCAAATGGAATGTTAACATTTCGGAACGCGAGTGACAAAATGCAATTTTTCATCGCATCGATTCGAAAAGCGATGCTTGTTTATCTAATAACAGGGCCCAAAACGATTCATTGTTTACCTGTTATGACAAGAGGGTATAAATGAGATTTGAATTTTGAACAGCTTCATAACAGGGTCCAAAACGATGAGATTTGAATTTAGTACATAATTAAAGAAGCATTGGTTGGAGTGTAGCAAAGGGTGTGCAGTACTTTAAAAAAAAATCTACTGATTTTGTATGGGGCCGGGACTTTTTTCGGGACCGAGAAATTTTCAAAAAACGGAATTTTATAAAATTGAGAATATCTCGTAAACGGTGAGTCGTAGCTAAAATCTAACAAAATTTTCAACCTCCCTACGGCAACCCCGGAGATACTTATAAGGAATCTGATGGACATATATATTTTTTAATTTCAAAATTAAATTTTTTTTTCTTGCCCGACTAGCGCTATGATGTATCCGAACGACAAAGAAGGGTAGGTAGTTTGAGTTGTCTTTACTGCTTTTCTTATAGAGGGGGATGAAAAGCAGAGTGTATTACTCGGCCGCAAAATTATTTTCACCTCGTGCGGCGTATATTGAATCTCTCGCTGCGTTCAGGATTCTACTTTAGAATGGATTCTACTCTAGAATCCTTCACTGCGCTCTGGATTCAAAATAGCGCCCTCGCCGTAAATAATAGGTCTTTACCTATGAAATTGCCGTTTTCTATGGGGAAATTGTAGGAAGTTGGAATCGGCATACAAAGATATTTGGGGATTTCTTGGACATGTGAACTCCGAATTCAACGAAACTTTCGAGATATGATCAGACAAAATTATTCTAACTAGTTATTGCCTATAATCTCTTTTGATAAACTGTATTAGAATAAAAAAAAATCTGTTCAAATCTGTCAAATTGACGACAACCAAAAAGGGGTACTTTGGAGCATTTATAAAAATTTTAGACGCATGTTTAATTATTCTTTTCTTAGATGTTTAACATGACGATATACTCTATTTTCGAAACTGACTATTAATTTTGATATATTAATATTAATTAAAAAATTAGAGACCAATAAACATGCGAGTAAAATACGGCAATTTCATATGTAAAGACCTATTATATTATTTTGCTCCCTTATAATACAATCTACTATTCCGTTCCAGCTCGACACGGGCGTGGAGGACACCCAGCTAGTGGAAGTGGACCCGTCCCTCCCTTCATACAACTACACGGTGACGGGTCTGCGCGCCGCCGCCGCCTACAGCGCGCGCGTGGGCCCGGGGGGGCCGGCGGAGGGGGCCAGCGACCCTGTCAAGTTCAGGTATCACTATCACTACATAGTATAAAACAAAGTCGCTTTCTCTTTCCCTATGTCCCTTTGTATGCTTAAATCTTTGAAACTACGCAACGGATTTTGATGCATTTTTTTTTAATAGATAGAGTGATTCAAGAGGAAGGTTTATATGTACTTTTTATCCCGATATTCCCACGGGAACGGGAACCACGCGGGTGAAACCGCAGGCGGCCGCTAGTTAAAATAAAAATTTAAAAAAAATTTATTATCAAAATAAATTTTACAAAAACTTGAAACACCCCAGAGAGTTATACAGGATATTTTTTTTTATCAGTGATCAAATTTTTAAGATCGACTCAGTATCGTTTAGCGAACAACTTTCTCCTAGATACATGGGTCGAAAATCGATAAAAATTTCCGGACTTCCCAAACTAAATCGATCACGTGATCAGTCCTATTAGGATGAAGAGTCAATTTTTTTTGTCATATTTCGACCCAGGTTTCGGTTTCTAGGGGAAAGTTGTTCACTAACCGATTCTGAGCTGATCTTAAAAATTTGTGCATTGATAAAAAAAATCCTGTATAATACTCGTATTGAGGTAGACTCGCCCTTTCCCAAGCCAGCGACCCTGTCAAGTTCAGGTATTGTATCTGACTGTACTGTTGTCATACAACTACACGGTGACGGGTCTGGTGGGGGGGGGGGGGGGGCAGCGAAAAAATTACAGGATTTATAAATAAAAAACTTTCACGGATTTTTTCACGCAATTTATTTAACAACTTGGATAAATTTTAGTTGTTTTTTGAGTTTTTTTTGACCTCGGCACCTTTCCAGGGGCCGTGGTCACAGAAAACTACCCACTATTTTTTGATTTTAATAAAAGAATATACCCACTTTAATTGTCTTTGTTTTTCGTTCGGAAACAGGATACGGATAAACCAAAAAATCTCAAAAAACAATCAAAATTTAACTAAGTTGTTAAATAAATTGCGTGAAAAAATCCGTGAAAGTGTTTTATTTATATGGACAGTTCGCGCAGAACAATATCCAAAATATTTTAGTATATAAGTAGGTCAGTTTTAGTAATAAACTAGCGGCCGCCCGCGGTTTCACCCGCGTGGTTCCCGTTCCCGTGGGAATATCGGGATAAAAAGTACATATAAACCTTCCTCTTGAATCACTCTATCTATTAAAAAAAACGCATCAAAATCCGTTGCGTAGTTTCAAAGATTTAAGCATACAAAGGGACATAGGGACAGAGAAAGCGACTTTGTTTTATACTATGTAGTGATACATTATACTCGCAACCTTCTTTCAATCAACATTGCCACAGTAGTATCCTCACAGTGGGATAAAATATAGTCTTTGCCACTCAAGAAGAATGTAACTTTGTCATAATTGTCATAATCTTTGTCATATTATTTGTAATAATCTTTGTCATAATCTTTGTAATAATCTATGTCATACTCTTTGTCATATTTTTTGTAATAATCTTTGACATACTCTTCATCATCATCATCATCAATATTCTTTGTCATAATCTTTGTAATAATCTTTGTCATAATCTTTGTCATAATCTTTGTCATAATCTTTGTAATAATCTTTGTCATAATCTTTGTCATAATCTTTGTCATAATCTTTGTAATAATCTTTGTCATAATCTTTGTCATAATCTTTGTCATAATCTTTGTCATAATCTTTCTTATACAGAACGCCTGGAGACGTGCCGTCAGCTGCTCCGGTGAATGTCACTGCCGTGGCTACGGGGGCTAACGTAAGTTTGTTTATATGTCTTTAAGTATATGTTTCACATCTATACACGGCTAAATTTTAATTAGCATAAATATTTTAGGGGATGTTAGTGCCCATAAATATGAACAACTTTCACTATGGGGCCAACCATGGAATCGCGAAAAAAAATCAGCTGTTCCATACATTTCAGCAGCCTGACTGCGACGTATTCGCAGACAACTGGGGAGCTATTCAGGCTAAATGTTTGAATTTTTCTCAAAGGGGAAGTCCGTTTAATTGATTTCTTATTATGTCTTTTCAATTGTTTTTCTTGTGTTATTTTTTTTTTGTTCTTTGATATTTGATATTTGTTTGTATTTGTATTTAGAAATAGTTTATAATTTAATTTAAGTTAGTTATGTAATTGGGCTCACTCAGCTCGTTTAACTAATTATAATAATAAATAAATAATAAATAAATAAATAAAATAAATAAATTTCAGTCGACTCGATGTTGTACTTTTGTATGGAACAGCTGATTTATTTTTTGCGATTCCATGGTTGGCCCCATAGTGAAAGTTGTTCATATTGATGGGCACTAACATCCCCTAAAATATTTATGCTAATTAAAATTTAGTGGTGTATAGATAAAAATGAATCGTCAATGAGCGATTTTCTGAGAGGCCATTTAAAAAAAAAAAAGCTTCCAATTGCTTCACTAGATGGCGTTGAATAAGTATGTACATGTCTATGGTATATTTTGGTATGGAACAAATTTATATTAATTACTTTTTAAAAACCCAAAGGAAACTAATAATATAATAAATAAGTACTACTGTGAGGAACAGAAACGAAATAGGTAAATTTAAAGATTTAGGTAAATAAATAACATCTGTCTGACGTTCCGTTTTACGTAAAAAAGTCGCGTCAAGGTAAAATTTATAACGTTCCGTTCCTTCTAACTGCATAGGTGGGACAGCGCCATCTAGTGACTGAGCTTTCAGAAAATCGCCCATTGTCATATCGTCAATATATAAGCGCATAACTTTAGAACGACAGCACCAAATTAGATATTTGATATTTTGTTGTGTTTGGTATTATCCGGACAAGGGCTGTATAGAAGAAAATTTATAGATAGAGCCACCCAGCTAATTTGAAAAGTTATTGAAAAAGCAGTATTTGAAAAAAATCGAGCCGTCTCACAACTAGCTGCGATGGGACAACTAGACGTAAAGGCTAAGACACTAGGAATGACTAAAGGTGACAATATTTGTCCCACAGTCGATCCTAGTCTTTATATATTTTTTTTAATTTTTTTTTTTTATAAAAACTGGTTAAGCATTTGACCGCCATCTTGCTAAACAGACAGGATGCAGTCTAGGGTGTAGCATGCTTACCCAGTAGGTGCCCATTCACTCTTGCCTTGAAGAGGCCAAGGTTGTAATGATCGATATATCACTTTTGTTGGTAATGAGCGCTGTCTTGCCAACAACCTGCTATGATCAGGTTGGCGAGGTTTTAGATTAAGTAAAAACATGTATATCTTTTTGATTAAATAAAGAAATAAAAAAAAAATAGTCCGCTGGGAAGCTCCGCCCTTATGTTCCCAACACGGTCCCCTAACCGGCTACAAGGTCAACTGTGAAATGACAAAAATGAAACATTTGGCTTTCTTTCATAATAGATAGTGAAATTGATATTTTTATTTTTTCCATGGCCGTGTAGTGTGTGTAATACCTATATGCACACAGTCACCTCTCTCTGATATATATACGCTTGCATAACCTAAATTACTAACCTATCTGACCTAACCTAACATAACCTAATTACAGCCGATTACAAAGAGTATGTAATCAATCATTGACAATTACTTTACTTAACCAATGTCAAAGTTTAAGACACTAGCTATGACTTCTGATTACAATATTTGTCCCACAGTCGCTCCTAGTCCGCTGGGAAGCCCCACCTTTACGTTCCCAACACGGTCCCCTGACCGGCTACAAGGTCAACTGTGAAATGACAAATATGAAATATCTGGCTTTCTTTCATGATAGACTAAGAGGAAAGATTTGATTGTTTGTTTGTTTCTTTGCATCGAATAGGCTGGGAAACTACCGGACCGATTAAGAAAATCCTTTAACCATTAGAAAGTTACATTCTTCCCGAGTGACATAGGCTATATTTTATCCCGATATTCCCACGGGAACGGGTACCACGCGGGTGAAACCGCAAGGATCCGCTAGTTTACAATACTTGTGAACGTCATAGTAGCTACGCCATCGGTTCGTAAACCCTACAGCGGGAGACCTTGAAAAGACTTTAGGAATGACTAATGGTGACAATATTTGGCCCACAGTCAATCCTCGTCACTGACGTTTATTTTACTTAACCAATGTCAAAGGCCAAGACACTAGGAATGATTAATGGTGAAAAGAATTGTCCCACAGTCGATCCTAGTCCGCTGGGAAGCACCGCCTTTACGTTCCCAACACGGTCCTCTAACCGGCTACAAGGTCAACTGTGAAATGACAAATATAAAACATCTGGCTTTCTTTCATGATAGATAGTGAAATTGTTTTCATTTTTTGCTGCTTCTAAAAATGTTTGTGTCTATAATATTGCCTATTCATTCAATACGCGCGCGACCCGTCACGAGCTCTCTTACGCCATAGTAGAGCTTAAAATCTGTCAGAAAGGCACGGAGACCTATGAGCACGAATATCTTGGAAGCTTCTTTAAAAAAAAATGTAATTCAATTTAATATAAAATAAATTTATTGGAGGGTTTGGACTTTTCAACTCGTTGTATACATAGAAGATAGATATAAAAGGCTAAGAGCCAACGCGCACTTGTGATTTTGAATCGGGCGATAGTTTGATCGTCCTCGGATTCAGTATAGAGTAAAATGGCAGTGCGCGCACTGACGATTAAAAATCGCCCGATCAAACTATCGGCTGATAGTTGTTCGATCACTATCGGCCGGTCAGTAATGAGCATGAAGGACTATGTGAGCGCGCGAACTACATTCAACTAAACTATCGCCCAACTATCGGCCGACAGTTTGATCACAATCGGCTTACGATTCCGACTAAACTATCGGTCGATTAAAAATCACAAGTGCGCGTTGGCTCTAAGACCCTAGTAATGACTAATGATATTTGTCCCACAGTCGATCCTAGTCCGCTGGGAAGCCCCACCTTTACGTTCCCAACACGGTCCCCTGACCGGCTACAAGGTCAACTGTGAAATGACAAAAATGAAACATTTGGCTTTCTTTCATAATAGATAGTGAAATTGATATTTGTATTTTTTCCATGGCCGTGTAGTGTGTGTAATACCTATATGCACACAGTCACCTCTCTCTGATATATACACGCTTGCATAACCTAAATTACTAACCTATCTGACCTAACCTAACATAACCTAATTACAGCCGATTACAAAGAGTATGTAATCAATCATTGACAATTACTTTACTTAACCAATGTCAAAGTTCAAGACACTAGGTATGACTTCTGATTACAATATTTGTCCCACAGTCGATCCTAGTCCGCTGGGAAGCTCCGCCCTTACGTTCCCAACACGGTCCCCTGACCGGCTACAAGGTCAACTGTGAAATGACAAATATGAAATATCTGGCTTTCTTTCATGATAGACTAAGAGGAAAGATTTGATTGTTTGTTTGTTTCTTTGCATCGAATAGGCTGCGAAACTACCGGACCGATTAAGAAAATCCTTTAACCATTAGAAAGTTACATTCTTCCCAAGAGACATAGGCTATATTTTATCCCGATATTCCCACGGGAACGGGTACCACGCGGGTGAAACCGCAAGGATCCGCTAGTTTACAATACTTGTGAACGTCATAGTAGCTACGCCATCGGTTCGTAAACCCTACAGCGGGAGACCTTGAAAAGACTTTAGGAATGACTAATGGTGACAATATTTGGCCCACAGTCAATCCTCGTCACTGACGTTTATTTTACTTATCCAATGTGAAAGGTTAAGACCCTAGGTATGACTTCTGACGACAATAATTGGTCCACAGCAATGACGTTTTATTAATAGACACGTTATACTCTAATAGATTGCATTTTAAAATGGCGAATTTGTTTTTCATTACGTACTACACAAAAATAATGTTAGTAAGAGACATATATACACAATCCCCCACTGTCAAAAAGAGATAAACAATTATTGCAAGCACTGTCTTATGTGCCAGTTTTCTGTCTCTTTCAAGCGTTCACAAAACTTTACAAGCATCTCGCTCATGCATGTCGAACTGGCAACAGCGCAAATGTCATCACTAATTATTTAATTTTTAATTTAAATTTATAATTTCAATAATAACATATGAAATGAATCAATTTTCTTGTCTGTACTACACAAAAATAATGTTAGTAAGAGACATATATACACAATCCCCCACTGTCAAAAAGAGATAAACAATTATTGCAAGCACTGTCTTATGTGCCAGTTTTCTGTCTCTTTCAAGCGTTCACAAAACTTTACAAGCATCTCGCTCATGCATGTCGAACTGGCAACAGCGCAAATGTCATCACTAATTATTTAAGTTTTAATTTAAATTTATAATTTCAATAATAACATATGAAATGAATCAATTTTCTTGTCTTTTAAAGATCCGGCATAGTTTTTGCAACTTCTCTAAACACAGGAAGGCATTAAGTTTATTATTTGAGGCGTAATCGAGAAACTGTCACAGCGCGTTGCCACGACAAGGGTCTGTGTGTGACTGAGTAAACTTCGGGCAATTACCTTACTTTTTCGTCGCCACTTTTTAGTTCAGATAACGTATCTACATATAAGATGGTGTAAAACAATCTGCAAATAGAGCAGGAGGTGTTTAGGTCAAGTGAATAGAACATAAAAAATAACCCAATTTTTTTTATTATTTAATTTTTCAAAAAATCCTAATATTATTTTTGGATATCAATTTAATTAATATGTACAATACCAAACGTTTTAATAAAATTATTTCATTTTACGATGAAAACAAGTAATTTCAGAGCGCACGCGGGCGGGGCGCCGCGGTCATCAACCCCGGCGGTCCAACAGCTGATCGGCCAGCCGCTATAGCGATACTCCTATCGCGCTGTTGTATGCGCCCAATAGCTTCCGGATTATCGTTTACCTGTTCTCGTAGTTAAATCTGTTCAGTACACCCCTGCCTATACCGCGGAGCCGGCATGGCGCAGTGGAAGGCTATCATGAGTATAGACTCCGGACAAATCTTGGTTTCAGCCGGGATGTAACTGAACAATAGGACTGCGATACACAGCGGAGAGACTTTTAAGTAAGGTAAGGTTACATACGGGTCTGTGGGTCGACCGTCTCCTCGGCTGCGGCGAGACGGGGCGCGCGCCCCAGGTATCTTCTTCTTCTGCAGACCTTACCAATTAGTGACCTCACTCACAACACAAATAACAGCGTTCACAAGACACTGGGCGTTTCAACAATAGATACACAAAGACACACACGGGGGAGCCTCTTTTATTATGATTTACAGTCCCTGCAACAAGCGCGTGTGGTAGAAAAGGTTATCTTTCAAAGCATCCGCGACCGGCCACTCCAGAGATGGCATCAAAACCTTGGTCGTACAAAACGGGATCACATAGATAATTTAAGATGTATTCAAACTCGATATGCCAGGCACATTCAACGCGAGCGATTTTTAACAAATTCAGCAAAATTATTCCGACATTTTTCCAAGAAGAATTCCAATCAAGTGTCGCTGTCAACTTCAAGTGACAGCTAATGTCAATTTGACGTGACATTAGAGTTGCGTTCAGAAACGTCGATCTTTTCCGAACATCCCCCCGCCCCGGACCGTTAAGAACGGTACGTCAATCTACGGGTAATCGGGAGAGCCCACTAACTGCTCTCTTCAAAACCGAATCTCGAACCAAAACCTCAGCAAAACGAGGAACTCCGTCAGTTCCGGGGTAGAGTTTAACAATGCGCCCCCTTCGCCAACATAGGGGCGGCAGGTTAGCATCCTTAATCAACACGAGGTCGCCAGTCTGGGGTGGGGTGGTTTTATCTGTCCACTTCACGCGCTGTTGTAGGATATGCAAATACTCCATCGACCAACGTGCCCAGAAGTTTTGGGACATCTGTTTCAAAAGTTGGTATCGCGACAAACGATGGGATCCTACATCCTGAATCGGATATTCAGGCAACGCCAAAAGGGGCTGTCCGATCAAGAAATGACCTGGGGTCAACGCTTCCAGGTCATTCGGGTCCGAAGACAACGGGCACAAGGGTCGCGAGTTGAGGACGGCCTCAATTTTACAAAATACCGTATCAAGTTCCTCAAACGTGAGAATAGTTTCTCCAATCACGCGACGCAAGTGTGTCTTGGCAGCCTTTACACAAGCTTCAAAAATTCCTCCCCAGGTCGGACAAGCTGGTGGGCTAAACTTCCAGATTATCCCACGCCGGGAGAGGGTGGTTCCAATGTCTATTTTATTATCAACAAAAAACTTAACTACTTCCTTAAGATAATTACACGTTCCCTTATAATTAGTACCACAATCGGAACGTATCAATGACGGCAGTCCTCTACGGGAAACAAATCTGCTCAAGGCGGCGACAAAGGCTTCGGTAGACAATTCCGAGACAATTTCCAAATGGACAGCCTTGGTGGACAAACACACAAACACGCACAAGTACGCCTTATAGGTTTTAGCATTACGCAGTCTCGAAGCCTTTACAGTAAAGGGACCGGCGAAGTCGGTGGCGACTCCGGCAAAAGCTCTACATTCCGTGACGCGATCAGCAGGCAAATCACCCATCTGGGGCTGCATGGTCGCGGCCTTCAATCGATAACAAGGCAGGCAACGGAAAACCACAGTGCGAATGGCTCGACGAGCAGACAAAATCCAAAATTCACGCTGCAAAATGGCCAACAAAGCATTACAGCCAGCATGTTGTGCATTCACATGGCGATCTGTTATTATCAGTTGAGTCAAATGTCCGGCTTTAGGTAACAAAAGGGGGTGACGAGCTTCATACGGCAGGTTCGCATTTCGAAGTCTTCCGCCGACTCGCAAAAGCCCACTCTCGTCCAGGAAGGGATTCAATCGCGATACCGCGCCCTTCAACTTGCGACGGCCTAAACGCAAAATTTCAATCTCGGACTCAAAACTATCAGCTTGTACTCTCCGGACCCAAAACAAGAGCGCGTCCCTACGCTCGTCCGGAGTGAGAACCGACGAATCACGCCTCGCGCGTGGGTTTCTGCAATTGTACGCAAAACGTCTGATCCAAGCGGTAACACCAAGCAGCTTCTGTAAGGAGCTGTACCGATCCAACAACAAATCCTTTTCCCCGGCGGGGTTAGTCTCCAGGACGCATGCCCGCATATCAGGAACGGCTACGTTCGACAACGCTGGAGAGGGCGGCCACTCCGACTCAGGCCGCATCAACCACTGGGGGCCCCACCAGAGGGGGTGGTTAATTAGGGTTGGGGCTACACAACCCCGAGACGCACAATCCGCGGGATTCATGGTTCCCGGCACGTGTCTCCAAATCAACTCGATGTCGGAATTACAAATCTGCGACACTCGATTGGCCACAAACACGTCCAAGGTGTGCGCCGGAGCCTTCAACCAACAAAGGACGACCTGACTGTCCGTCCAAGCATAAACCTCTTGTATCTTAATAGATCGACCTAATGTGAGCCATACGTGGTTCAACAAACGCATTAGGAGGGCAGCTCCACACAATTCCAACCTCGGGATCGTATGACGAGTCCGAAGGGGAGCGACTTTGCTTTTCGCTATCACCAGATGCACAGCAACAACTCCGTCAACAGTAACGGTGCGGAGGTACACGGCCGCAGCAAATCCACGTTCGGAGGCATCGGAAAAGCCGTGAAGAGTAACTTTACAATTTTCAGAAGGGAGGAATAGCCTCGGCAAATGCACTTAATTAATCTCGGGGAGGGATGAAACGAAGCTCGACCAATCTCGGAGTAACTCGTCCGAGAGGGGTTCATCCCACGACACACCCGAAGCCCATAACCGTTGCAAGAAACACTTGGCCATAAACAGCACGGGGCAAATCCACCCATTGGGGTCAAAGGTACGTGCGACAGTAGACAATACTAAACGCTTGGTCCAGACTTTCGGTGGTCGTAAATCCACACAATACGTGAAAGTGTCAGAGACCGGTTTGTACTGTACGCCAAGGACGGTCACCACATGGGGATTATCAACATTTTCGAATAGGTGGGGGTCCTGCTGGTGCTCTTCGGGCAAACCTACCAGTACATCAGGCGAGTTGGATATCCATTTCCTCAACTCGTAACCTCCCGACTTCAAAAGGGCGGTGAGTTCGTCTCTCAGGACAATCGCCTCTGAGACAGATGAGGCGCCCGTGCAAATGTCATCCACATAGACGTCACTGGCCAAAATGGCGGAGGCGCGAGGGTATCTCAAGCGCTCCTTCTCGGCCAACTCCAACAAAGAACGAATCGCAACAAACGGGCTCGAAGCCAAACCGTACGTATTCGTATTCAATTCATAAATCAACAAGGGGTCCCTAGGACTCTCTCTCCACAAAATCAATTGGTACCTCCTATCCTCTGGATGGATGACCGTTTGTCTGAACATCATCCGGATGTCAGTCATAAATACAATTTGGTGCCGCCGGAAGTTGGTCAAAATGTCTGAGATCTCCGTGTGCAGCTTGGGACCTACATGCAGACACTGGTTCAAGGACGCTCCAGTAGAGGTGGGAGCCGAACCGTCAAAGACCACCCGAATCTTTCCGGATTTCAAAACGGCGTGGTGCGGCAAAAAGAAGTGCTCAACGGAGCGCCAATCCAAATCGCTCACGGACATGTGCCCTAACTCCTCATACTCCCGCATGAATTCAACATACTTCTGGCGGAAGACCGGATCCTTGCTCATGCGACGCTCCATCGCCACTAGCCTACGTTCCGCTAGCGGTCGGGATTCGCCCAGAGGAGGTCGGCCGGCACGAAAGGGGAGACGGGTGATCAAACGACCAGAGCGGAGGCGACCAGTGTTATTCTGGTAATACAACTCGCATTCATCCGCTACTGGGTCAACCCGCGGGGCTGGTGGAGGTTCCTCAACCTCCCAAAACTTCTGCACCACTTCGGAGAGAGACACATTAAAAACAAGACCGCGATCCTCATCAAGGGAATCCAAAACGCGGCGAGCAGGGCCCATCACAACTGTACCGAGTGTCGTCTGCAGAGCTACCAAGCCATGTGGCTGCAAAACTCGCTTCCCCGTCAACAAAACTCGCCCCAGGACATCGGCTCCAAGGAGAGCATCAATCGGGCCTGGGCGGAAGAAATTTGGATCGGCGAGTGGGGAATCAGACACCAAAGACAACATACTCGGTCCCAAGTCAACTGAAGGTTGACGGCCAACAACTGTGTCCAACACAATCGCCGAGGTCTTAATGCCTGGCGTGGACTTATTACGTGATGTAAATGTGAAGTCAACATGCCCTAACAACCCGGGGACTTTCACATCGCCAACACCTCTCACGCCTTCCGTGTGGGGGTGCACCTTGAGGCCCAACCGCCTAACTAACCAAGATGACACAACACACCCCTGAGCACCGGAATCCAACAAGGCGCGAACTTCCACAAGGTCGCCATTCAATCCCCTGACAAGTACAGAGGCCGTGGGCAACAAAACGGTCTCTGGAGGGGTGGCTACAATCGACCGTAAACACGTTGATTGCTAGTATGTGGGGTCCCCAGACGTCCCCCCATGGTAAGGGGGTCGCTCATAGCGATCCAGTGGGTCCCAATCTCCCACATACTGCCTACGTCCAATTCGCCCGGCATCAGGCGGGTTATATCTCCCGGCCCCTTGAAGACGGGGCGGGCGCCGCTCCAAACGCGGGTATTCGGCGAGCGGCGGCGAGAATCGGTGCCTATCATCCACCGTGTACGTCGCCCCATAGTCGCGGGGGCACGGTGACCGATTTTCAGAGGGGGGGTCCCGGGGACCCCCGGCTGTGCGAGGCTCAACACGTTGCGGGGGGCTTCTACGACCTCCCGCAACGCTCGCAAAATCGAACCCCCTAGTTGGGGACCGATTTCCCATGGGGGGGTCCGTGGGACCCCCGCCCGTGCGAGGCTCAAAACGTCGCGGGGGGCCTCTACGACCTCCGGCAACGCCCGCATAACTCATCCCCATCCTTGGGGATCGGTTTCCCATTGGGGGGTCCCTGGGACCCCCGCCCGTGCGAGGCTCAAAACGTCGCGGGGGGCCTCTACGACCTCCGGCAACGCTCGCATAACTCATCCCCATCCTTGGGGATCGGTTTCCCATTGGGGGGTCCCTGGGACCCCCGCCCGTTTGAGGGTCCAAACGTGGCGGAGAGCGTCTGGGGCCACTCTGGTGGCCACTAGAACTGCTGCGGGATGCAAACACCGCGGGGGGTCCGAGCCCCCCACCCATACGAGGTGATCCTGCAGCGACGCGCTGCGGCGCTCCGCCGCCCTCTGGGCTGTTCATGCAGAGGAGGGGATGGTGGTTGCCCTTACAAAAGCGGCATGGGTGCGCTTGGGTACATTCGCGCTGCATGTGCAGGCCCAAGCACGAGTAGCACCATGTCCGTTGTCGCGCGATCGCTCGACGGCCTTGGACGCGCTGGTCGAGGAACTTATCACAACGGGTCGTGCTGTGACCCGGTTCCCGACAATACAAGCAGCGGGCGGTCTCCTGGACGGCGGCATAGCGGCCGGGCGCGCGAGGGGCCATACGCCCCCTACGGGGGGGTCCGGTGGGGGATCTACTCTGTGGCACAGGTCGTTCGGGTCCCATAGGACCGGCCAGAGAGGAATTATCTGCCAGTCTACTTTCTCCTTCCAGGAACGTCAAGAGGTCCGAGAAGGGTGGCAGATAAGTCGCACTATCCCCACCATACTGCTGCTCAAAACGGACCTTAACAGAGTCCGGCAACTTTCCCAGGACAATGTGCAGTAACAAAAACGACCACTGCTCCACTGGGAGTTTTAAGTTTTTCAATGCGTTGTAGGCAACCAACAGCGGATTCAACAAAGCCACTCTCAAGTGCATCACGCTGGCAACGCGGGGTAAATTCAAAATGGCGGCAACATGGTTGTCCGCCAGACGTCGTACGTTCTGGTACCGACGGGCAATCAAATCCCTAGCAATAGGGTAGTTTTCATCCGAGGGGGCCAAATGTTGAACCGATTCAAGGGCCTCCCCTTCCAACACGGATAACAAATAAGCTAACTTCTGGCCCTGGGTCAAATCGTCCCGGGCATGTACAAGACTATCAAAAATATTAATAAAGCCCTCCCAGTCCTCTAGACGACCAGCAAAGCGCCTTAAGTCTAAGGGGGCCAATCTAGCAAAGAGAGGGGGCATACTTTTAGATGTGACCGGGGACGGGCTCGGTTCATTCTCTCTTGCCACTTGCAAAGGTCGAGCTACCTGGGTAATTCTGTCCGCAAAATCATAACACTGGTCCACATCCAAACCGACTTCTTGTCGCATTTCCACCTCGGCCTCAACAGTCCTTTCCAAAAATAAGGCATACTGCTCATCAACAACAGCCAAACGTATGGGCAGATCTACGTATCTGTTCAACAAGGCCTCCGTTCTATCCGGTCGATCCAACAACGCGACCGCAGAAGCCAACCACCGTAACTCAGAACGTATTTTGGCTTTAGCAGAGGAGGCCGTCATTGTAACGTCACAAATTTATCAACAAAAACAACAAATTCAAAATATTCACTATAACACAAAATCTCCAATATTTGGAGGTTATTACTAACCACAAAATTCCAATATTACAACAACAAAGTATTTATAATGACACAAACTCTTAAATATCTGGAGGTTATCAGAAAACAACAAAACTCACTGACTATTGAAATTCACTTGGATATCAACACAACATACTGTTACACAACAACAAGTTAATTTCAATTATTTCAAAGCACAAGTTTCAATGAGTTTCAATGTGTAAACAATGTCCCAAATCATTTAAGTTTCACTAAGTATTGAGTGCAAACTTATTAGCTGACCTTTTATTAGCTATTATTTTAGCAACAAACTTGTCAATATTCACAACTCAAGTTTGCTGACAAAACTAAATAATAATTATTATGAACAAAGAAAGGTATCTGTTTACATTTTGGAACTTCAATACATGACAATTAATTACAAGACATGGAACCAATAACAAAGGAATGCCCTTTACTTTTCAAATGCAAGTTAATTACCATTTACAAGTACAAATTAATCTAGTCCGGACCAGACTGGGTCATCAAACGGCACTGATTAATACAAAGTTTTGGCGTGGGCCTCTCAGGCCTTCAAGCTACGCTCTTGGCTACCAAGAAATGTTCAGTACACCCCTGCCTATACCGCGGAGCCGGCATGGCGCAGTGGAAGGCTATCATGAGTATAGACTCCGGACAAATCTTGGTTTCAGCCGGGATGTAACTGAACAATAGGACTGCGATACACAGCGGAGAGACTTTTAAGTAAGGTAAGGTTACATACGGGTCTGTGGGTCGACCGTCTCCTCGGCTGCGGCGAGACGGGGCGCGCGCCCCAGGTATCTTCTTCTTCTGCAGACCTTACCAATTAGTGACCTCACTCACAACACAAATAACAGCGTTCACAAGACACTGGGCGTTTCAACAATAGATACACAAAGACACACACGGGGGAGCCTCTTTTATTATGATTTACAGTCCCTGCAACAAGCGCGTGTGGTAGAAAAGGTTATCTTTCAAAGCATCCGCGACCGGCCACTCCAGAGATGGCATCAAAACCTTGGTCGTACAAAACGGGATCACATAGATAATTTAAGATGTATTCAAACTCGATATGCCAGGCACATTCAACGCGAGCGATTTTTAACAAATTCAGCAAAATTATTCCGACATTTTTCCAAGAAGAATTCCAATCAAGTGTCGCTGTCAACTTCAAGTGACAGCTAATGTCAATTTGACGTGACATTAGAGTTGCGTTCAGAAACGTCGATCTTTTCCGAACAAAATCAGTAGTTTTGTTTTTACGTTTGGTATTATGTTAAATATTGAATTGATATCTATAGATAATATTAGATTTTTTGTTAAATTAAATAAAACAAAAAAATTTAGGTATTTTTATTTCTATTTTATTTACGTTCGAAACACTTAACTTGACCACCCCCTGCTCGTTTTGCAGTTTGTTTCAAAACATCTTATATAAAATATCATTGGTCCACAGTCGATCCTTGTCCGCTGGGAAGCGCCCCCGTTACGTTCCCAACACGGTCCCCTGACCGGCTACAAGGTGCGGTACCGCGCCGCGCGCCGCAAGCCTTCAGCTCTTACAACCCCTGCCGCCGCCAGGAGGGCGCAGGTGAAGGCTGAACCGGGGGTGCAGTACCAGGTGAGTGTATCATCATCATCATCATCATCATCATCATCATTGCCTTCAGCGCTCACCACCCCTGCCGCCGCCAGGAGGGCGCAGGTGAAGGCTGAACCGGGGGTGCAGTACCAGGTGAGTGTATCATCATCATCATCATCATCATCATCATCATTGCCTTCAGCGCTCACCACCCCTGCCGCCGCCAGGAGGGCGCAGGTGAAGGCTGAACCGGGGGTGCAGTACCAGGTGAGTGTATCATCATCATCATCATCATCATCATCATCATTGCCTTCAGCGCTCACCACCCCTGCCGCCGCCAGGAGGGCGCAGGTGAAGGCTGAACCGGGGGTGCAGTACCAGGTGAGTGTATCATCATCATCATCATCATCATCATCATCATTGCCTTCAGCGCTCACCACCCCTGCCGCCGCCAGGAGGGCGCAGGTGAAGGCTGAACCGGGGGTGCAGTACCAGGTGAGTGTATCATCATCATCATCATCATCATCATCATCATTGCCTTCAGCGCTCACCACCCCTGCCGCCGCCAGGAGGGCGCAGGTGAAGGCTGAACCGGGGGTGCAGTATCAGGTGAGATTGTTACAGGAACATAGGTTCATTTGTACTGAAAAAGCGCTTAAGGGCGGCCAACCCGACTTACTTTTCATACAAACGCTCTTACGAGATTATGGCGTTGTAAAGATCTTTCTTTGAAACTTTTGAACTAATAGGTATATAGTGCACTATACCTAGGTTTCTATCGAAATAAAACATCAAAATTTGTAGAAACAAATTCAGTATAAGCCGTATTCGTAAATTCCGTAATTCAGTATAAAATCTGATTCAGTGCACAAATTTTACCTGAACTTTTAGCCCCGCCCCTTTTAGTCGTATCTGTTATGACTGGAGAGTGAGAGGGACGGGTAGGTCCTTCGGCTACAAAGCCTCAACACCCCTGCCGCCGCCAGGAGGGCGCAGGTGAAGGCTGAGCCGGGGGTGCAGTATCAGGTGAGATTGTTACAGGAACCGTACATTTGTACTGAGTGAAGGGCTTAAGGTAGCATATTATTTCAGACGACCGCTCGCGACTGTCTGGCGCGAGAGACACGCGCCGCGGTATTGTGGTATCATATTGTGTCGATGTAAGAACTCCTTGCTTTTGTCTATGGCTTGTTGGTTCTTTACAGTATTCAAAATATCGAACACATTGTCATTCGCGAGTAGTTTGTTTTAGCCCAGAACGATTCTGCCGCTGGCGCTGTCTTAGAATAGATGTCTTGAGAAGTAAAACCATATAAATTCAATATATCTTTCTTTTTCTGCGCCTCCCGACAGAATAGATGGAAAAAAAAAAAAGTTAGGGCTTCGCAGTTTATTTTTGACATTTTACTTGAATCAATTTTTTATAGAATATTATTTTTTAAGAATCAAATATTGTGACATGATTGTGACATTTAAATATTTGCACGTCGAAATATTCGACAGAATATGCGGGAAAATTATTATTAATACCATCTTGTATTTGTACCATATTTTATGCAAATAAATAAAATTTAATTGAATTGCAGTATTTATATGCTCGACAATAGATGACGTTTTATGTTCCTACTATCCTGTTCCAACATATTGGTCTCTTTTCCACTATCAATCGACTTCTATATTTTTGTGTTTTAAGTATAATTCCATTATTAATATTTGCTCCACTGAAGTCAGCCTTATTGACAGAGCTGGCATGTTTAAAACAGTTTGAATTGAAACCGTGTTTTTTATCACACGTTTAATACCCCAAATTTTGGGGTTTCCCCCTATGCATAGAATAGAATCCATACATACTTCGTAGATAATTTATTATTCCCCGCCGGTATAGTCCCGCTAGGAAAGTCCCTATGTCGCCAATTTTAAAAATCTACATTTTATACGATTTTAATCTTTCGCGTTCCATTATAATTATAAACAAGAGTAACGGGACTCAACGCGACATTTATTATTAAGTACATATTATTATGTACTTACAGCTTGACATTTCGGCTGTAGCAACACAGCCGAAATGTCAAACTGTAAGTACATAATAATATGTACTTCATGTCAAGCTGTAAGTACATAATAATATGTACTTAATAATAAATGTCGCGTTGAGTCCCGTTACTCTTGTTAATAATCTACATTTTAGTTAGAACATACAGGATGAATTTAAAGTGTTCAGTATTGATTGGAGATACGGAACTTAAAATAAATGTTTATCCATTGATCGTTTTTTGTTAATATTTCATTTACTTTGGCGAATTGACAACATTTAATTTTTTGCAAGGCAGTAAAATTCGAAAACCATTTCGAGATTAGAACTAATTAAACATAAAAAACTATTTTTTAAATTTTTTGGTCGCCTATTTATAAATATATTTAAAAAAATGTGTAAAATGATCAATGTCAGGAAGTTCTAGCGTGTATGCATTTGCCTGGAACTAATCCCCAAGAAGAAGAAAAAACGAAGTAAACAAACAAATGTCAAAGTTACTGTCATTTTAATAGTGATGCCTGCTTGACTCAGTTATCGAATTATTATCGATTATTTTCAATAAAAAATGGGTAAGACACTGAAATGTTTTTGTATTATTATTACACAAACAAAGATTTTTAAAAGTAAGTACTTACACAGTTACACCTTGTTTTAAAGTATTGAGCAAGTTGGTTAAATAAGGTTACAAGTCATGAAAAGTATAGCATTTTTAAAACTGCAGTTGTATATCACATGTGAGACGAAATAATCAAGTGTAGTGTTGTTTTATTGCATCTGACTAAATAAAAATAAATAATCCCTTTAAACAAAAATCTTATTATTATCGACACAGTATACTAGCGTGTTAGGAACATCTCTACGTAAAACTTCATGTCATGGACAGTTTTTTTTTAATTTGAAAGTTAAGGAGAGGAAGTTTGAGGCTAAGGAATCGCTTACTATATTATTCCTGATATTGTACTTACGTCCTTTTAGAATATACCATTTTCATTCAATTATTATCTCAATAATTTATGAAAATAGAAAGAAAAGAAAAAATGCGTGTTTCCTAAAAAACTATAACCTTTCATTATATCCATAAAAACAAGTACCTTAAAATTTTGAAATGTTGTCAATTTGAAATGATCTGGTCTAGCAATAAAACATTACAGGTTGAGTATTTATAATTTATTTACTTTTTCCAAAAAAAAGGTATTTGAAAAAAAAAAATACGGACTGGATTTGAACCGAAATTTTGTGTCTTTAATATCGCCCGTTTTCTAATCTGAGCTATTACAACTTTAGAAACAGTGGCGAAATTTGCCTTCGTATTCTAATGACATTGTAACAATTTTTCGATCAGGTGGCCTACCACAAGCTCTAATAGCAGTTATTTTTAAGCGAGACGCCACTTTACATGCTGTATAGCGGCGTCTCACTCTCTCAACTTAAAAATAACTGCTATTAGAGCTTGTGGTAGGGCACCTGGTCACGCACGTGTCCGTCTTACGAATTTTTGACGAGAGTTTAACATTTTTTACCCATCACAAAAAGTGCACAACGCGGCTAAAATAGTTTGCATTTCAAAAAAACATTTGTTTAAAACCATTTCAATTTTTTGTTTTATTAAATTAAAAATAAAACTGAGGGCCTAATCTGAAATGCATAACCCGAAACTTCGTTATACCTGTCCCTCTCACTCTCGAGTCGTGACAGAATCGAGTGAAAGGGGCGGGGCTAACCGAAGTTTCGGACTAGCGTTTCAGAGTACGGTCCCTGTTTTTTGGTCCGTCGTATTGTAACAACCATATTTCCGTCAGGTCCGCGTGTGCGCGCTCAACGCGAACGGCTCGGGCCCGTTCAGCGAGTGGGTGACGGTGACTACTCCGCGCCGCGCCCCGCCGCGGGCCGCGTTGCCCGCGTCGCCGCCGCCGCTCACCAGTAAGTGAACACTGTTCAACCAGGCCTGTCTCACTTCCATACAAGCGGCGCAAAATCCCCGAGATATTATTATACTCTTTATTGCACTTCAACACAACATAGAAAAAAAAAAGAAACAATATGTGAGCAATGGTGGACTTATCTCTAAAGAGATCTCTTCCAGCCAACCAGGTCATGTGAGAGATTGATTTAAAGAAACAGAAGTTGCAAAGTGCGACAAAAATATTGAGTGTAAGTATATAGGTAGATATATAAGTACATATAAATACATATCTATATATATATATATATATATATATATATATATACTCAATACAATAAATATATAAATATATAGAATATAATATATACAAATTAAATATATAAAATATGTGATAAATATAATTTATATGATGATTAAGTATGAGACAACTGAGTGAGCAAGTGCTTTTTAAGTTTCCACTTAAATGAGTAAATACTTGAACTGTCTTGTATGCTTGACGGGAGTTTGTTCCAGAGCTGAGCAGCTCTAAAGGAAAAGGAGTTGAGGAGGAAGTTGGTAGATATTTACCTACTATTCTGAAAAACAACCTAATTTCAACCTTTTGCATTGCGTATAGCGTTCATAGTACAATAACTGTGGTACATAGTACATAGTTCAACCGCCTCTGTGGTCTAGTGGTTCACACCACCGATTTCAGACCAAGAGGTCCCGGGTTCGATTCCCAGTGGGGGTACATATTGTATTCGGTTTGGTTGGTGGTAGGACTTGTTCTTAGTCCGCCTGGCTAGCTACCACCATCTTATCTAAGTCTGACGCCATAACAATGATGTTTTCAGCATTATTGTGTTCCGGCAGTTAGAGATAAGATAGCCAGTTCCTCAGTGATTGAGGATTCCGGGAGTAGTGCGCTTCCATCTTCAGCCTTATCACCACTTAACATCAGGTGTGATGAAGGCTAAGTGCTACCCCGTTGTGGATAAAAAAAAAAAAAAAAAAAAAACTGTCTGCCGTCTTACTTCAATTTGCTAGGGCTGTCAGAGGTACTACTTTACCTTGTGAAAGTAATACACGCGAAGCGAGACAGATGGCGACACATGCGGATGCGTGCGCTGCGTGTGCGACAACAAGTCGAGCGAGTGCCAGCCTATTGAGACTAGTCCGGTAAACTCGAGAGTGAAATTTCTGTACCGTAAGGTACTAATATATATTCTGTGGTTCAACTTCGAATTAGGGCATCCAATCCTGCATGTTATTGTGTAGTCAATGAAGCTAGTTGACCCCCACAGTAATTCCTCAGTCACAAAAACTTTACAGCGTGATAAAGTATCAATAAATTAAAAGTATGGTATAAATTTCCAAAAAATAATAATAATTGAAGGTTAGGTATTTTTAATGAAAGTCTTATTTCATTGATATCTTTTTTAGGATAAATGCTCCGACTAAACTTTCTTCACCGGACATATTCATGTAACGTATAAAATCAATAATATGAAATATCCAAAAAACGTATCCCAGCAGAAACACCAAATTTTAATAAAACAATTAGGGATGTGAATTATTTTTTTTCTTGCGATAAATCGAAAGATCATATATAAGTTTTGTAACAAAGTGTTTTTATTTTAATTTTTTTTGCAATAATTCAAAAGTTATATCAAAATAAAAATTTGTTTTTGAATCCAGAACCGAAGACACTCTAAAACAGCTCCCGAACACACACGAGCGCGTGTGACGTCATAATGTTAACTTTCACTCATTGCAGTTTAAACTGACATAAGTCAATGATGTTTGATATAAGTACAGTGTTGGTTGTTCTTTAAAGGTACTCAAATACATACCTATTGAAATGTCGAACCTAAAATGTTATCGTTCTTGTTTCGTACCCATGTGTACAAATACTACAAAAAGAACTAGACAAAAAATGATTTTAAATGTTCCCCAAGACCAAGAACGTCGGAACAAATGATTCCAAGCAGTAAACCGTCATAACCCCAAAACAAAATCGATTTTTTTTTGTTGTGAAGATCATTTCGATGTAAGTATTTCATAACACCATTTTTATTAGGTAAGTAATTATTATTTATCCTAGTGTATAATCAAATAAGTAGAGTTCAGTCAATATTTTTTTATCTGGACTCCAAAATAAATACACTCTGCTTTTCACTCCCCATTGCAAGGAAATAAAACAAGGATTAAGCATATACAAGAAACTTTTATTAATTTTAATTTCAACAATTCGTCAAAATAGCTTAACAAAACACACTCCGCAAACGTGTTTACGTTTTTTTTGGTTCTTCCAAATCATAAAACTTTCGTAGTTATGTGCTGAGATAGATTTTCTTCAACTTAGACGGCAATATCTGTTCAAATACATTTTTCGCACTTCTTTCCATTAAAGTCTCAGGCGAAATCATTATTTGTTCGTCACTATTACTACTCGAAGACATTGTTTAATAACTTTCATATAACTTATTGAATTTTCTACCGCAACACAACAAATTTAGCTACTTATGTAGTTTCTAGTTTTGTTTGACTAACTAATTAGCTTCCCGCCACCCTTTTTTTTAAATTTTCCTCTATGTGACGTTCGACTAATGGTCTGAGCCGTAATGCCAAGTTATTTAAAAACTTTGCGTTTTATTTTTTTAAGTAAATGTACGCCCTGCATTAATCCTTATTATGTATTTAGATAGTAATTCATATGTTGTAATTAAATTAAGATATAGACTCAATTTCTTAAAAATAATATCACGTAAATGAAGGTGTATTGTGTAGTCTTAAAAGAAGTTACTTTATGCACAAAAGCATAATATCCATTTTATGCAGCCTTACTAGAATAAAAAATTTCAAGTTTAGGTAGTGGTTTTTAACCGAAAAAGTAGGTTCTCAATTTAATCTGTATTGTATGTATGTATGTAGGTATGTATCTATGTTTGTGCGCGATTATCTCGCGTTTGGCCGAACCGATTTTGATGCGGTTTTCAGGAAAGTATTTGTTACATTTAGGAGAAGGTTTTAGTATATAAACCGACTTCAAAAAAGGAGGTTCTCAGTTTGATCCGTATACAGGGTTAATTTTTGAACACCATCCAAATTTTTAAGATCGTCTCAGAATCTGTAAGTGAACAACTTTCTCCTAGAAACATGGGTCGAAATACGACATAATTTTTTTGACTTTTCATACAAATCAGCCCCCCTAGCATGACCAACCAAAACGCGATATGATATGATAAGTTATCCGGTTTAACTGTCAAAAGACTGTGGGGTTTGACGTTTGAATGTCAATAAATCGCTTTATCGTCATGCGATACATATCGAGTTTTGGGTGGTCATGCTAGGCTTACAGACTGATTACACGATCGATTTAGTATGGGAAGATCAAAAAATTTTGTCGTATTTCGACCCATGTTTCTAGAAGAAAGTTGTTCACTTACCGATTCTGAGACGAGCTTAAAAATTTGGATGGTGTTCAAAAATTAACCCTGTATGTATGTAAGTACTTACCTATATTTGTCCGTGATTATCTCACGTTTGGCTGAACCGATTTTGATACGGTTAATAAAAATGATAAAAAATCCAAGATGGCGGCCAAATTTTTGTTTATTGGCCAATTTCGATGAAACTCGATTTCTAGTACTATTTTGACAAGAATACAGTAACGCAATGTTAAAAATATTAAAACATCCAAGATGGCGGCCAACTTTTTTGTTTGTGGGCCGATTTTGATGAAACTCGATTTCTAGTACTATTTTGACAAGAAAACAACAACGCACTTTTAAAAATAGAAAAAAATCCAAGATGGCGCCCAACTTTTTTGTTTGTGGGCTGATTTTGATGAAACTCGGTTATTGCTACTATTTTGACAAGAAAATAGCAACGCAATGTCAAAAACGATAAAAAATCCAAGATAGCGGTCAAATTTTTGTTTGCTGGCCGATTTCGATGCAACTCGATTTCGAGCATGACCGACCAAAACGCGATATGATATGATAAGTTATCCGGTTTAACTGTCAAAAGACTATGGGTTTTGACGTTTGAATGTCAATAAATCGCTTTATCATCATGCGATACATATCAAGTTTTGGGTGGTCATGCTAGGCTTACAGACTGATTACACGATCGATTTAGTATGGGAAGTCCAAAATTTTTTGTCGTATTTCGACCCATGTTTCTAGAAGAAAGTTGTTCACTTACCGATTCTGAGACGAGCTTAAAATTTTGGATCGGCCAACATACAAAAATTTGGCCGCTATCTTAGATTTTTTATCATTTTTGACATTCTTGCTATTTTCCTGTCAAAATAGTAGCAATAACCGAGTTTCATCAAAATCAGCCCACAAACAAAAAAGTTGGCCGCCATCTTGGATTTTTTTATATTTTTAACAGTGCGTTGTTGTTTTCTTGTCAAAATAGTACTAGAAATCGAGTTTCATCAAAATCGGCCCACAAACAAAAAAGTTGGCCGCCATCTTGAATTTTTAATTATTTTAACATTGCGTTACTCTTTTCCTGTCAAAATAGTACCAAAAACCGAGTTTCATCAAAATCAGCCCACAAACAAAAAAGTTGGCCGCCATCTTGGATTTTTTAATATTTTTAACAGTGCGTTGTTGTTTTCTTGTCAAAATAGTACTAGAAATCGAGTTTCATCAAAATCGGCCCACAAACAAAAAAGTTGGCCGCCATCTTGAATTTTTAATTATTTTAACATTGCGTTACCTACTCTTTTCCTGTCAAAATAGTACCAAAAACCGAATTTCATCAAAATCAGCCCACAAACAAAAAAGTTGGCCGCCATCTTGGATTTTTTAATATTTTTGACAGTGCGTTGTTGTTTTCTTGTCAAAATAGTACTAGAAATCGAGTTTCATCAAAATCAGCCCACAAACAAAAAAGTTGGCCGCCATCTTGGATTAAAATTTTTTTAACATTGCGTTACTCTTTTCTTGACGAAATAGTACCAAAAACCGAGTTTCATCGAAATCAGCCCACAAACAAAAAAGTTGGCCGCCATCTTGGTTTTTATAACATTGCGTTACAGTTTTCTTGTCAAAATAGTACTAAATATCAAGTTTCATCAAAATTGGCCCACAAAAAAAAAAGTTGGCCGCCATCTTGAATTTTTATTTTAACATTGACGACATTTGACGACCTCCGTGGCCGAGTGGTGTACGCACCGGTTTTCAAGGTGCCGCTATCTGTAGAGGTCCCGGGTTCGATCCTCGGTCGGGTAAATATTGAAAACGAACTTTTCAATATTTCCTTTTCCATAACACTAAGTGCTCGAGCTACTATGATTTGGTATTTTAACAATGTATGTGATGGTGCGTAATATTTAATAAAAGAAGCTAAAGCCTAAATATAAACCTATTAAAAAAAAAGTGCTATTTTAAAAAAGACCATGGTTTACCACGTAAACTCTGTGGTACTGTTGGAAAATAGTTTAAACATTGTGACGTCACAGCTAATCGTGGAGCGTTTATAGTCGGGTGATCTTTTTTCAAATTTCATCAATTTTTAATTGCTTATAATTAATTGAAAAAAAGTTTTTTTTAAGTTTTTCCATTAAATATCAATATTATTGTTAATAAAGTTTTTAAAAAAAATTTTAAAAAAAATATTAATTTTTTTTCACATCACCAATTGGGGTGACTTGAACTGAAAAATGTCTCTGTCGAACTTTTTAACGGAATTATATCATTTTGCCAAGCATACTCATGCTTGAAAAAAGTTTTGGATTTTTATCAAGTATCACATGCTAGTATAAATAACTCATTTGGTAAAATAAATTTGGACTGAGAAATTACTCGGTTAAATATATAAACAGATTTGTATATTTAGGTATAAATACCTAACTTACGTGTGAGTTTTTTTTTTGGATAATTATTTAAAAGTTTATGGCTCATGCTATTTTATAACCCAGCAAAGTTTCATCGACTGAGGAATTAGTGTATGGGTCTCCATACAAAGAATCTGTACATTGCCTTCACTATTATTTGTAATCTCGGTATTTGCGGCGTCAAGGATGTACAATCCCGCGAGATCTCAGAATTTGTAAGGTGGTGTAAGATGTCTTGCAGGTGTAAGATGAGCTCATTAAGTGTTATTTACGTTTAGGAATTTTTTTACAACCCAATTAATTCTTAAAAGCCATTTCGCAATTAGAGCCATTTGGCAGTTCTCTCGCTCGCACAATGCAACATTTTCATGTTGATTGTGGAAAACACATTGTGTTTTTTAGAAAAGTGTTTCATTATGTCCTTACAACTCAATGTTACGGATATTTTGCATAAGTTATTTTATTTATTCAATTGAGTATTGGTTAGAAATATGAAGAAAATTTTCGATAACTTTAAGCTCGTAGTTCTATTATTACTTCAGTATTGACAATGTTGAAATATGTTTAATAATGTATATCTAATTGCGTTGTAGGGAACTAATGAAACACTTTTCTAAAAAACACAAAGTGTTTTTTACAATCTTTAAAAATGTTTATTGTGCGAGCGAGACAATTGGGTGTTTGACTGAATTTTTTATAATGACTTAAAATGTTTATTGAAGTAGTAGCAACACAACATCAGTATTTATTTTCAAATATCTTGCATATTTTCAGCGATATAGAGCATCAAACTTTCAAATTAGACAAGGAGAGCGCTATAGAAATGTGACGTCACATTTCTATAGCGCCATACTTTCGCCATAGAAAATTTCGTTTTAGAAAGAGATAGTTAGAGTCACAATTAAGTAGCTCATAATTGGCTTGTTATAATACAAATTGAATTTCTTTTTTCACATTTATTAATGTTATATTTCTGAATGTCATAATTAAATATCTACATTTCAATAACAGTCAAATACCCAATTACAAAGTGCGTAATGGCTCAATAACATATTCAATAATAACTTTTGGATATTTTCTCGTGTATTTTGTTTCCAATTTTCAAAAAAACAAGTGGTTAAGCTACTTTTTTATTATTATTTATTCATAGCTCGCGCGGGCCGCGACTGGATATCCGTGTGGTGGTCGGAAGAAGAGGGCGGGGAGGAGGCGGAGGGGGGAGCGGGCTGGGTGCTGGGCTGGGGACTGGGGGTACCCGACTCCGCCTCGCGCGACCTGCCGCCCGGGACCCACTCGCACGTCATCAGGGGACTGGGTGAGTGCTCTAACAGACTGGGTGGGGGGTGAGGGGGGGACTGGGGGTACCCGACTCCGCCTCGCGCGACCTGCCGCCCGGGACCCACTCGCACGTCATCAGGGGACTGGGTGAGTGCTCTAACAGACTGGGTGGGGGGTGAGGGGGGGACTGGGGGTACCCGACTCCGCCTCGCGCGACCTGCCGCCCGGGACCCACTCGCACGTCATCAGGGGACTGGGTGAGTGCTCTAACAGACTGGGTGGGGGGTGAGGGGGGGACTGGGGGTACCCGACTCCGCCTCGCGCGACCTGCCGCCCGGGACCCACTCGCACGTCATCAGGGGACTGGGTGAGTGCTCTAACAGACTGGGTGGGGGGTGAGGGGGGGACTGGGGGTACCCGACTCCGCCTCGCGCGACCTGCCGCCCGGGACCCACTCGCACGTCATCAGGGGACTGGGTGAGTGCTCTAACAGACTGGGTGGGGGGTGAGGGGGGGACTGGGGGTACCCGACTCCGCCTCGCGCGACCTGCCGCCCGGGACCCACTCGCACGTCATCAGGGGACTGGGTGAGTGCTCTAACAGACTGGGTGGGGGGTGAGGGGGGGACTGGGGGTACCCGACTCCGCCTCGCGCGACCTGCCGCCCGGGACCCACTCGCACGTCATCAGGGGACTGGGTGAGTGCTCTAACAGACTGGGTGGGGGGTGAGGGGGGGACTGGGGGTACCCGACTCCGCCTCGCGCGACCTGCCGCCCGGGACCCACTCGCACGTCATCAGGGGACTGGGTGAGTGCTCTAACAGACTGGGTGGGGGGTGAGGGGGGGACTGGGGGTACCCGACTCCGCCTCGCGCGACCTGCCGCCCGGGACCCACTCGCACGTCATCAGGGGACTGGGTGAGTGCTCTAACAGACTGGGTGGGGGGTGAGGGGGGGACTGGGGGTACCCGACTCCGCCTCGCGCGACCTGCCGCCCGGGACCCACTCGCACGTCATCAGGGGACTGGGTGAGTGCTCTAACAGACTGGGTGGGGGGTGAGGGGGGGACTGGGGGTACCCGACTCCGCCTCGCGCGACCTGCCGCCCGGGACCCACTCGCACGTCATCAGGGGACTGGGTGAGTGCTCTAACAGACTGGGTGGGGGGTGAGGGGGGGACTGGGGGTACCCGACTCCGCCTCGCGCGACCTGCCGCCCGGGACCCACTCGCACGTCATCAGGGGACTGGGTGAGTGCTCTAACAGACTGGGTGGGGGGTGAGGGGGGGACTGGGGGTACCCGACTCCGCCTCGCGCGACCTGCCGCCCGGGACCCACTCGCACGTCATCAGGGGACTGGGTGAGTGCTCTAACAGACTGGGTGGGGGGTGAGGGGGGGACTGGGTGCTGGGGTGGGGACTGGGAGTTCACTTGCGCAACCGATCCATCCATATTCGCACAATATATATCTTTCGTGATTCGCTTTTCATTCCTTTCTCAATTCTTGTCACTATATCATCTTTCAGCACACACCTTCCACGAATCACATCATTGCTCACTCTATCACTCGATTTGATTCCACATATTTTCCTCAACGATCGCATCTATACCGTATTTATTCTGCTTTTACTCTTCTTCTGCCACACCCAAGACCTACTTCCACACATCAGTGTCGGCACCAGCACTCCCACAATTTAAAGTACTATAGCGCTCATCCCTCTGAGCGCTATCTTTTGTCTATGAAATGAAAGCTTAAAGTGCACAGAATTAGTTTACTTTCAATAAAAATAGATTTGAATAATGGAAAATGAAGTATTTTAGAAACCCGTCTCACAATTAGCTCCGATGTGACACGAACCCACTACCTTTCGCTATCCGGGCGACTGCTCTAACCTCTGAGCTACGGAGTCGTTACGAGAAGCGTCGAATTTATCCAATACTTCTTCCGCGCTGTATAGCCAGCGTTAACCAACCATCGGAGCTAGTTGTGAGTCAAGTCTATTTTTTCTAAAATACTTCATTTTCCATTTTTCAATAATAATAATTGCATTGTGAATGCAAAAAAGTAAAAATTTATATAAAAAAAGATTTACTTTACCTAATGATATTTAGTTATACCTAATGATCTCAGTAATTTTCACGCAAAGGCGACTCGTCACATAATAATAAATAATAATAATAATAAAATGAATCTTTATTTCTTTTCTCACATATACAATACACAAATACATAGCCAAATTAGTCAAAACCAACAAAAAAAAAGATTAGTCTATGTGAGAGACTGGCCTCTGCACTAGGAGACCTGTGTGACAGATAATGTGACAAACTAAACTCACGCGAACTTTTTTTCTTAAATAATTTATTTACTCCACTGACCTCTATTATAGCACACTGCCTCCATACAAATAACAGCTAATTTTGTGTGGCAGTTTGAAGCGCCACTACGAGTGTCCCGAGAACTAATTTTGACATTATCATTACCACAGTCGACATAAGAACATCACTAATTTTAGTTACATGGACACTCGTATCTGTCTACAGCTTGGCCTACAGCGCCAAAATGGCGATACCCAAATAGTCACAAAAATATTATGACAGCAGCCAGTCCAGTGTGTAACAATAGAGGTCAGTGATTTACTCTCAATGATTTCAAATATCAGCACTTTTAAAAAGGTTTACAGAGTAAATATTCCCTACTATCTGCCCACAGATTAATAGCCTTCCTCACAGTTCTAACTAAAATCTCCATTCCCTAGAATCGAATGCGGAATACGTGATCTCATTGCGCGGTTCCAACGCACTCGGCCTCGGGCCCGCAGTATACGCTACCGTTAGAACCAAACCGCCGCCTGAAGACGATGAAGATGAAGATGAACTGGATGAAGAGGATGAACCTGATAGGGAGAGGCTACCAGAGTTACTACCACCGGTAGGGTTGAAGGTGAGTGACAAAGGAACTTAGATTTTAGGGGTTAAAAGAACGATTATTCATTGGTAATTATTAGGGGAGCGTTAAAGGAAAACAGTCTTTATTAATAGTATGTTAAGAGCTATTCTCCAACGCGCTCTACAACTCTGTTAGAACCAAACCACCGCCTGAAGACGATGAAAATGAAGATGAACTGGATGAAGAGGATGAACCGGATAGGGAGAGGCTACCAGAGCTACTACCAGTAGTAGGGTTGAAGGTTAGTGTCAAAGGAAACTAGGTTTTATTCGTAGCACGTTAAAAGCGATTATTCATTGGCCAATTTTAGGTGAGCGTTAAGGGAAAACAGCCTTTATTAATAGTGTGTTAAGAGCCATTCTTCAATGCGTTAGAACCAAACCGCCGCCTGAAGACGATGAAGATGAAGATGAGCTGGATGAAGAAGATGAACCTGATAGGCAGAGACTACCAGAGTTGCTACCACCAGTAGGGTTGAAGGTGAGTGACAAAGGAAAATAGGTTTTAGCGGTTAAAATAACGATTATTCATTGGTAATTTTAGGGGAGCGTTAAAGGAAAATGGCCTTTATTAATAGAGTTTTAAGAGCTATTCTCCAATGTCTTGGGCTCGGTCCCGCAGTATACGCCACCGTTAGAACCAAACTGCTGCCTGAAGACGATGAAGATGAAGATGAACTGGATGAAGAGGATGAACCTGATAGGGAGAGGCTACCAGAGTTACTACCACCTGTAGGGCTGAAGGTGAGTGTCAAAAGAAAATAGGTTTTATTTGTAGCTTGTTGAGAGCTATTATTCATTGGCAACCTTTAGGTGAGCGTTTAATGAAATGTCAAAAATTAAGATGAACTGGATGAAGAGGATGAACCGGATAGGGAGAGGCTACCAGAGCTACTACCAGTAGTAGGGTTGAAGGTTAGTGTCAAAGGAAAATGGGTTTTATTTGTAGCTTGTTAAGAGTGATTATTAAATGGCAACATTTAGGTGAGCGTTAAAGAAAATTAGCCTTTAATAATAGTGTGTTAAGAGCTATTCTCCAACGCGTTACCCAGCGCCTCTTCCGGAGTAACACGGAACTAGTGCGGTCATCATGGTTGCGTGTGTAGCAGGATTGTCGCCGGTGCGCACACTCGACGCTGCCACATTTAGTTAGTGTATTAATGTACTGATGCATTATTTTTGACTTTGCGTTTTAACTATTTTTATTTGTATTATTATTGATGAGTTTCATTTTTGATTAGTTATTATTTTTCATTTTTTACCACTGTGTGTTTGTATAGATGTATATTTTTTCTTTGCTTTTTTATTATAGTAACAATTTTAGTTCGCTATCACTATCACTACATAGTATAAAACAAAGTCGCTTTCTCTGTCCCTATGTTCCTTTGTATGCTTAAATCTTTGAAACTAGGCAACGGATTTTGATGCGTTTTTTTTAATAGATAGAGTGATTCAAGAGGAAGGTTTATATGTACTTTTTATCCCGATATTCCCACGGGAACGGGAACCACGCGGGTGAAACCGCGGGCGGCCGCTAGTAATTAATATTAATGTGAGTTTGGTAGCGCTGAGTGTGCCTCACTTTACACAGCTTAATGCTGTGGTATACTAAAGCAGAGCGGAGACCTTTTTAGTGCACTTTTAAACTGTATTTTTAGTGTGGCGACATCTAGACGACGCGCACATATCTGCTAAGCACGCCGCTGAACAGTATGAAGAAACTAGATCGCGCTTACGAAGTTCTTCAAACACTTAGCATATATACGAACTCCGACATTCAACTATTGGACAGTTGTCCCCGGGCTAACAACACCTACCCCGGAAGGAAGACATAACATCAGTCTTCCTTTACACAGTTGCGCCATTCCCACATTAGTTTAGTTTAAAAATTATGTATTGTACTGTCTGGTGCCACAGCCGTCTCTATCGTCTTCTACAAGCCGTGCGCATAAAGTTGGCAACGTCGCATTTCTAGCTTTAAGTGAACCGATTTTACACCGTTTGACAGGTAAACAGCGAGTAGGTAAACCTCGAGTACTGAATCCTATGGAGATGGCATATTGTTCTAAGTATATGAACTATCCGTTATACAAATATGAGCTAAATCGACATTATGCTCATAAACAGCCATCTTGTTCTATCTTACCTCCAATACTCCATGTAAAAAGAGACAGCAATATATTTATTCGACCTATTTTTGGCAACATTAAAACGTGACGTCATAGTCTGTGTCATAGCAATGCATGATTGAGGCCGGTGGCCGGTCGCCATTTTTGTTTCTCGGTATGTCTAGGTATGCCTCACTTTTTCGTAGGTATGCCATCTCCATAGTTTAGTACTCAGAGGAGTAAACCGGTTCACGGCAATGTTTCCGGTCCGCTTCATAGCATGGCTTGTAGAAGACGATAGAGAAGGCTGTGCTGGTGCTAAATAAACGCTTTTCAATCAGTCATTCATTCCACATAATGCCGCTAGGAGGCGGTAGAGGTCGTAAACACATAATAAAACTAGCTTTTTGTTTGCAGGTTATAATGCTGAGCGGCACCACGGCTGTTGTTTACTGGACAGACCCCACGCTACCCAAAGGACAGGTAATATACAGGGTTATCTTGTTAAAGCGAAGTTTTCGCGATTTCGTGACTGGCCTCATAGTAAAACATTAATATTAATAAAATGAATCTTTATTTCTTCTCTCACATATACAATACACAAAAACATAGCCAAATTAGTCAAAACCAACAAAAAAAGATTAGTCTATGTGAGAGACTGGCCTCTGCACTAGGAGACCTGTGTGACAGATATTGTTTGTTGTTTTTCACAACTTTTCTTCGTGTGTGTGCTGTGAATAAAAGTTTCTCTCTTTCTTTCTAAACAGACAGCGACAGACGGCCGCGCCGCATTTATATATTTTCGTTATAAATTTTTGTACTTATGAAACAGCGTATATTTTTTTTCGCGTCCTTTAATGTATTAACTTTCTGGTTTTTCCTAAATTTTCTAAATTTTTTTGTCGTGTGTGTGCTGTGTTTACTTTTTTGCATTCACAATGCAATTTTACTATAAAAAAATTGAAAACTGAGTATTTAGAAAAATACGGAGAGCTACGGAGTCGTTATCTCAGTGTTATCTCAGTGGTTAGAGCATTGATTCGCCCGGAAAGCGAAAGGTCGTGGGTTCGAGTGCCATCGGAGCTGATTGTGAGACGGGTCGAATTTTTCTAAATACTTCATTTTCCATTTTTCAGTAATAAAAATTGCATTGTGAATGCAAAAAAACTAAAAATTAAAATAACTTCTTTATGATTTTTTCTAAATATTTTTTTTTTGATTGAATCAGGCGTCACTTGGCGGAAGTCCCTAACCATTGTGAAAAACGAAATATATGTAGCTTACTTCCGCAAAAAAAACACAATATGCAAGATGCACCGCCCGCCCGCCCGCAAAAAATTGCACATGCACACCACGAACACACCAGTGCACAATACCTGCATCTAGCAAGACAGCAATACACCTTGCACCGTCACCGATTAGACTACTCTACACGTGTTTCGCCCCAACCCGGGGCATCCTCAGGAGATAGTTCGTGCTAGTTCGTGAGTGGTGTTGGTTTTTCGCACGAACTATCTCCTGAGGATGCCCCGGGTTGGGGCGAAACACGTGTAGAGTAGTCTAATCGGTGAAGGTGCAAGGTGTATTGCTGTCTTGCTAGATGCAGGTATTGTGCACTGGTGTTTTCGTGGTGTGCATTTGCGGGCGGGCGGGCGGTGCATCTTGCATATTGTGTTTTTTGCGGAAGTAAGCTACATATATTTCGTTTTTCACAATTTTTCTAAATACTTACCTACTTCATTTTCAATTGTTTCTCTCTCTCTTTCTAAACAGACGGCGACGGACGGGCGCCGCTACGTGGTCCGGTGGGCGGCGGCGGGCGCGCGGCCGCGCACCTACAACGCGACCGACCTCAACTGTATGATAGACGAGCTGAAACCGCACACGCAGTACGAATTCAGCGTCAAGCTGATACGAGGTTAGTTTCATAATTGAAACAGGAAGAAAAAATTTTTGTTTCGTGTCTGGGTGTTAACAAAATTTTGTTTCGTGTCTGGGTGTAAAGTACATTTTGTTTAGTGTCTGGGTGTTATTTATGAAAATTTTTTCGTGTCTGGGGGTTATTTATGAAAATTTTTTCGTGTCTGGGGGTTATTTATGAAATTTGTTTCGTGTCTGGGTGTTAAACAAATTTTCTTTAGTATCTGTTTATGAAAATTTATTTTCTGGTCTGGGTGTTAAGTAAATTTTGTGTCGTGTCTGGGTGTTAAGTAAATTTTGTTTCGTGTCTGGGTGTTAAGTAATTTTTTTCGTGTCTGGGTGTTATTTTAGAAATTTGTTTCGTGTCTGGGTGTTAAGCAAATTTTGTTTAGTATCTGTTTGTTATGAAAATTTTGTTTCGTGTCTGGGTGTTAAATATTTTTTCCTTGTCTGGGTGTTAAACAAATTTTGTTATGTATCTGTTTGTTATGAATTTTGTTTCGTGTCTGGGTGTTATTTATGAAATGTGTTTCGTGTCTGGGTGTTAAGTATTTTTTTTCGTGTGTGAATGTTATTTATGAAATTTGTTTCGTGTCTGGGTGTTAAGCAAATTTTAAGAGTCTGGGTGTTATTTTAGAAATTTGTTTCGTGTCTGGGTGTTAAGCAAATTTTGTTTAGTATCTGTTTGTTATGAAAATTTTGTTTCGTGTCTGGGTGTTAAATATTTTTTCCTTGTCTGGGTGTTAAACAAATTTTGTTATGTATCTGTTTGTTATGAATTTTGTTTTGTGTCTGGGTGTTATTTATGAAATGTGTTTCGTGTCTGGGTGTTAAGTTAAACTTGTTTCGCGTCTGGGGTGTTTTTTATGGTATTTGTTTCGGGTCTGAGTGTTAAGTAAATTTTGTTCCCTGAGTGTTAAGTAAATTTTGATTTGAGTCTGGATGTTATTTTATTAGGTACATTTGTTTTGCGTCTGGGCGCTATGTACTCCAACCTAACCTCCATATTGTCCGTGTACAGGCGGTCGCGAGTCCCAGTGGTCCATGTTGGTGTCCAACACCACACTAGAGGCGGCGCCGTCGTCCCCCCCGCGGGACTTGAGGGCGTCCCCCCCCTCGCCGCCCACAGTGCCGTCCAGGATCGTGGAGCTGTCGTGGCAACCGCCTGCTAAACCCAACGGGGTCGTTACAGGTTGGTCTTAATTTAAATAATGTTAAATGTAAAGCGGATAAAGTATGGACTTTTTGATTTAAACTATAGGACGGTTGAGTTGTTACAAATCTGGTAATAAGATATAATATATTTCTTCATACCTTTATCTAGATTCGTATAGTTTCAAAAACACGATTTTATGATCTTGCCTCGACACTTTTTCTTTTCGAAAAGACCTCTAAAAATACAAAAATACAAGATTATTCTTAAATGGGGTTACTTACACAATTGGAAATTAGTTTTATTAAAAAATCGCTGTAGTTATTTAATACGAAGTGATTTTGTGTTTTTTTCGCGCGCGTCGTTTTCTCATTGCTATCTCGCTTCAGCATAATTTTTTCGAGTATTGCCTTAAATGTAAAGCAAGCAGGTTGGCTCCGTCCCCCCCGTTTTTTTTTGCACTTTTTTGCGAACCTTGTACCTTATTAGAGTGAATTTTGCCAACAACATGTCCTATTATAATAATCGCATTGTATGGATTGTGTTATAGGCTACGTAGTAATGTACGCAATCCAGCGGTCGAACGGCGGCGAAGAATGGATCGCCTTGACCGTAGCCGGCGACCGCGGTCGCGCGAGAGTCGACCGACTGCGGCCGCGGACTTCGTATCTGTTCAAAGTGCAAGCCAAGAATAGCAAAGGATTGGGACCGTTCTGTGCTCCGGTCGTCTATACTACGCCGCTAGGTAAGTTATTAGTATATTATGATACAAGTGAGCTTAGGTTGCTCATTATACACGAGGCTGTGGGTTGCAGCCCGAGCCGCAGGCGAGGGCGTAAATCAGCCGAGTGTCTAGTGAGTAAGTTGCTCACGAGTTTCATACGCACTTTTTCAACACACTTGCGAGGAAAAACAAACATTTATTGCATACATATTGTATTAACCTAATATTAACTAAGGGAAAAAGCGCGCAAGTTTTTTTTTTTTGCACGCGCCAAATGTGTGTTGATTGATTACATACAGCCATACAGCCTACTTCAAAATAATTAAGTATAATAATAGTGATAAAATGCAAATGTTTTATAACAAATTATTGTGAATTATAAATAATTTGATAATAATATACTTAATTATGTTTTTGTCTTAATTAGGGACACATTTATTTATTCTAAAAACCTAAATGGATTTTCAGCCGTATAAAACCTCTTTGTTGTTACAAAAAAAGAACTGTATCTATTACCCGCTGAAATTGAAAATGCTCTGTTGACTCGCATATAACTTGCAGTTAGGTACCAACTTAACTTTGTAGGGATACTGTATTACCCGGTTAAATTGAAAAGTCTCTGTTTACTCGCATATAATTTGCAGTTAGGTACTTACTTAACTTTGTAGGGATAATTCTATTACGCAACTAGTACTGTAATATTATTATGCACACGTGGGTTATAGTTCGGTTTATGGCCCTAAGATCGATGTAATAAGGCTCACTTTATGAGCAAGTGTGTTGAAAATATTATTATACTCTTTATCCTACTAAAGGATGTCTCAAAAGTAGGTATAGGATTTGAATTTCGCGCTATTTCCGAAATAATCAAGATGGCGGGTTGAAATTTGACATACGTCATCTTGACACATGTAAAATTAATCGTGAAGCATTTCACAATAAAACAGCGCATAGAAGTTGTACAAATATTTAACGAAAATTCACGATCAATTTCAAACACTCGTCGAAAGGTCGGAAAATCTCGTAATTTCAAGAAGAGGTGATGTCAAATAGCCACCGTGATCTTGCCATCTGATGCCACTGGATTTCTTTCTTTGGGGCTACGTGAAAGATAAAGTCTACGCCAATTATTCACAAAACATAGACAATATAGACAAAATATTCGCCGAGTTATTGGTGAAATAAGTAGCGAAATGTGTGAAATTAGCAGCGAAATGTGTGAAAGTGTCATGAAAAACTTGCACACAGCCAAAATGCCCGTGGCGGCCATTTAGCAGATATTCTATTCAGATAAAATTGTACAAGTCTCTTCTTTAAAATAAAATAAAACTACGAAGAAATTCCAATTCATACGCGTTTTATTGAGACAAATCATCCTATACCTACTTTTGGGACACCCGTTATTATTAATATTATAAATGTGAAAGTTTAGATGTTTGGATGTTTGGATGTTTGTATGTTTGTTACTCAATCTCGCTAAAACGGCTGAACGGATTTGGCTGAAATTTGGGACACAGATACTTTGAAGCCTGGAGAGGAACATAGGCTACTTTTTATCCCGGAAAAATATCACAATCCCGCGGGATAACGTCGTGTAGTCCACGCGGGCGAAGCCGCGGGCGGATAGCTAGTTAATATTATAAATGCGAAAGTTCAGATGTTTGGATGTTTGTATGTTTGTTACTCAATCACGCCAAAACGGCTGAACGGATTTGGCTAAAATTTGGAACACAGATACTTTGTAGCCTGGACAGGAACATAGGCTACTTTTGATTCCGGAAAAACATCACATTCCCGCGGGATAACGTCATGTAGTCCACGCGGGCGTAGCCATGGGCGGAAAGCTAGTTGCACATAAATAATCCACATATAAACAAATGTAATTAAAACATGTGAGCAAAGGTGAACTTATCTCTAAAAGAGACCTCTTCCAGTCAACCCAGAACGTGTAAGAGATAGATAAATAAGCAGGTTACGTGAAGTGCAAAACAATACAAGACAATACCTAATATATAAATACCTAACAATATGTATTATATATTTAAAATAAATATTATAGACATATATAAACACAATATATAAATATATACTATATACCTAGTGGGTAACTTACAATATCAGATGATTCATTGGAGCAATTTGTGCAAGAAAGTGCGCCTTCAGTTTCGTTTTAAGGCGCATGGAGTCGTGAAACGATCATTTTTGAGGCCCCTTAAACTCATAAATTAGCCTACTGATGAATCCAGAATGAATATATATTAAAGATATTGATATATAAACTTCAATCTGAGCATTTAAAAAAAACATAATCTTTAAAATACTATTAAAAAAAACATTGAAATGAAGCTGTTTTCAACTTGGAATACGCTACTGCTTCTAAACTACAAGTGATATTTTCACGTTTCTTTCAGGAAAAGATTGCTAACTTGTTTAACTTAAAACTGCGCATTTTTCGTTCTAAAATAATACACAGTTTTGACGAAAAGTGTGTTTAAGCTGTTTTGGTGCGGGTAGCGGGGCGGGAAAATTAGGCAACGCTTCTATGCCCAAGGTCGTCGGCGATACCACGGGCCTTAAAAGACTGAACATTCCGACTGTCCTGGATGGGAACACGAGCTGCGTACGCTTTCGTGTCTCTCGATTAGAATGATGTAATGTCAAAGTGATGTGACATTTACTTGACAGTTGACAGCAGACCAAGGGTGACACATTGAAACGCATACAGTTGATTGTCATAATTTCATTTGGCATACATCATAAGGCATAATATTGAAAAGCATTTTATTCCTTGGCATAAATTTCATAACGCATAATGATAATAATGCATAATAGTTAAAAGGCATAATATTAAAAAGCAATAATCTTCGAAATTCATATTTTCGTTTGTCATAATTTCGTAAACCATACTTTGAAACGCATAACCTAATAAAGCATAATTAATTTTTAAAAACATTTTATAAAATGTCAATATCTCGAAAACGGTGCGTCGTAGCCAAAATCTGACGAAATTTTTGGTACCCTTTTTACAACCCCGGAGGTATTAGAGAGACATCCAATGGTTAAAAAAAACTTTTTTTGAGATCTGTTGGCTCAAAAAGAATTTTTTTACCCTATACGTTTTGAATTTAGTTCAAATGGAAGAAAACAGAGGAGCAGAGGGACGGGGGGGGGGCCGAGCCCCCCACTAAGGTGGCTCGGGGGCCAAAGCCCCCCGCCACTCAAGAATTCCTATCAGTCGTTTTAGGTTAGGTTAGGTTAGAACAGTGACCCAAACGCCGCGCGAGCCGAGCGAGCGAAGCGAGCGTGCCGCGGTAGCGGCCGGCGAAGCGCCAGACAAGACTTTTTTATTTTCACAGACCTAGCTTCAAAATAAATAAACACAAGGTAAAACCCCGTTAAATTTATGCATTTTGAATATTATGCCTTTTAAGTATTATGACATTTAAAAGTTATGCCTTTAGATAATTATGCTTATTGAAATTATGCCTTTCGATGGTTATGCCTTTCAAAATTCGGGCAAAAAAGTATGCGTTATGAAATGATGCCTTTAAGAATTATGCATTTCGATGATTATGCCTTTCAACACGATGCGTTTCATGTTTATGGCGAAAAATGTTATGCGTTTCATTAGGTAACCCAGACCAAGGCCCGTATTATAGAACGACACTCAAGTGGAGATCTCTTCTCAAGTACAATTAGAAAGCGATGCAAATACAAGGGACATACTCCAGGGGGTGAAAGTACCCATCAATACAAACAACTTTTACTATGGGACAAAGTGCGATATCGCAAAAAAAAAATCAGCTGTTCCATACATTTTGGTGTGCTACATCACGGCGCGGCCCACTCTGAAAACCGCAATTCTGACTACATGGTCATTTTGTCCTATTTCGTCCTATTTCTGTCCCAAATTTTCAGAATTCGTCGTAAAGGGGACGAAAAGATATAAGCGATTTAAATGGTCCATGCCAAAGCAAACCTTCATTATGGCACGGACAGGCTATTTTTATTGAACCATAACACCTAGCCAGGATCTGATTAGTATAACATTTTGTCCCTTTTTTATAGAACCCGCAATGCCTGGAATCAAAACGAAATGAAGCGCCGTTCAAAAGATATAAAGGAATGATTTGGTCCATGCCATAATTAACCTACATTATGGCGCGGACTTTTTAACCAGGTCACCTAGAGAAAATCTGCTTTTTGGAAACGATTCGTGTACATTCGTCCCAATTCGTCCTAAAAGCCACAGAATACGTCGTCCTTTGGTTTAGGAGATAATCGGAATTAAAATTTTGTTTTTATAGTACAGGAGCTGACTTCCTATTTAGTGACGATGTTTGTAACTTGTTCTTGTTTTGCGTGTTTGTGTTAGAATAATTAAGTATATTAGTAACACAAAAGTATAACGTAAAGTAATACGTAACTTTTATGCATTTTCGAAACTCAAAACCTTAATTTTTAAGTCATAAACAAAAAATATTTTCTTAAAAGATATTTTGATCCTGGGCTCCTAGACTATATCAAAAACATGTACAGTCGCGTACAAAATAATTTCGATAGAGGTCATTGTATGAAGTTGCATTTCAATGTTATATTGCTCTTTCGAAATTATTAATATTTGGAGGTGGGGCTCCCACCGTGGGAGTGAAGTGAATAGTGGAGTGGGGATTGGGGGGAAAAAAGGGTTTGTTTGTATGAAACTTTTCTTCCTTCAATGGAATAGCTAGGTACTTGAAACATTGTACACTCGACAGCATATCAGGTTAAACAGTTGAACTGCTATAACAGCTTTTATTACGTAGGGCATAAAGGCGGTCTCACGTTCAACATGTATAGTCTGATGTGCCGCCGTGTGTACATATACAGGGTTATTTGTTATTCATTTAAAACATCTCGAGGGGTTAATCAGACCATCAAACTGAACAACTTTCATTATGAGACAGATATTAAATTGGAACAGCTGATTTTTTTTCACCGTAGAGTTAGTCCCATAGTGAAAGTTGTTCAGAATGATGGGTAGAACACCAGGGTTTCGGCTTTAAAACCAATAAAAATTCAGCCCGTATAAGTTTTATCATTATAATTAGAAAAATATAATTAGGTAGGTTACATGACACTTTTTTATAAGATAACGTTTTTTTATAATAATTGTTCATTCATAGATACCTCCTTGTCACCAAATCACATTTATTTATTGCAAAATCACAGTAAAATCACTTTGAAAAATGTTTTATTTTGGGAAATATAGTTGATGAATTGCGGCACACAATATATTGCGGCACACCTCACCAGTGTTGCCAGTATGATTTCCCAGAAAAAGACGGTTGGCTTCTGAAAAGGTACGGTTTTTAACTTCGAGGTACGGTTTTATTTTACCAAAACCGAATTTTAATGTACAAACAATTAACTATTTCAAAGTCACTGGGTGGCGAGAAGCGAAGCGCAAGCGAGAGTTATTAGAAAGAAAAACAGGGTAAATAAATTTATGGTAAACCACGGAACGGAAAACTTTAACAGTACAGGATGGCCGATTATGTTGGCCGGTGTGCTACATCACGGCGCGGCCCACTCTGAAAACCGCAATTCTGACTACATGGTCATTTTGTCCTATTTCGTCCTATTTCTGTCCCAAATTTTCAGAATTCGTCTTAAAGGGGACGAAAAGATATAAGCGATTTAAATGGTCCATGCCAAAGCAAACCTTCATTATGGCACGGACAGGCTATATTTATTGAACCATAACACCTAGCCAGGATCTGATTAGTATAACATTTTGTCCCTTTTTTATAGAACCCGCAATGCCTGGAATCAAAACGAAATGAAGCGCCGTTCAAAATATATAAAGGAATGATTTGGTCCATGCCATAATTAACCTACATTATGGCGCGGACTTTTTAACCAGGTCACCTAGAGAAAATCTGCTTATTGGAAACGATTCGTGTACATTCGTCCCAATTCGTCCTAAAAGCCACAGAATTCGTCGTCTTTTGGTTTAGGAGATAATCGGAATTAAAATTTTGTTTTTATTGTACAGGAGCTGACTTCCTATTTAGTGACGATGTTTGTAACTTGTTCTTGTTTTGCGTGTTTGTGTTAGAATAATTAAGTGTATTAGTAACACAAAAGTATAACGTAAAGTTAATACGTAACTTTTATGCATTTTCGAAACTGAAAACCTTAATTTTTAAGTCATAAACAAAAATATTTACTTAAAAGATATTTTGATCCTGGGCTCCTAGACTATATCAAAAACATGTACAGTCGCGTACAAAATAATTTCGATAGAGGTCATGTATGAAGTTGCATTTCAATGTTATATTGCTCTTCTTTCGAAATTATTAATATTTGGAGGTGGGGCTCCCACCGTGGGAGTGAAGTGAATAGTGGAGGGGGATTGGGGGGAAAAAAGGGTTTGTTTGTATGAAACTTTTCTTCCTTCAATGGAATAGCTAGGTACTTGAAACATTGTACACTCGACAGCATATCAGGTTAAACAGTTGAACTGCTATAACAGCTTTTATTACGTAGGGCATAAAGGCGGTCTCAAGTTCAACATGTATAGTCTGATGTGCCGCCGTGTGTACATATACAGGGTTATTTGTTATTCATTTAAAACATCTCGTGGGGTTAATCAGACCATCAAACTGAACAACTTTCATTATGAGACAGATATTAGATTGGAACAGCTGATTTTTTTTCACCGTAGAGTTAGTCTCATAGTGAAAGTTGTTCAGAATGATGGGTAGAACACCAGGGTTTCGGCTTTAAAACCAATAAAAGTTCAGCCCGTTTATGTTTTATCATTATCACAGTAAAATCACTTTGAAAAAATGATTTATTTTGGCAAATATAGTTGATGAATTGCGGCACACAATATAAGGTCCTTCTTAAATAGTGCACATAATTTTAAGGGGTCAATGTACTCATGAATACAAACAACTTTTACTATGGTATCAACATTGAAATCGCGAAAAAAATCAGCAGTTCCATACATTTTGATCTATTCGATTTACAATTTTCTATGGAACAGCTGATTGTTTTTTCGTGTTTTCAATGTTGGTACCATAGTAAAAGTTGTTTGTATGCGTGAGTACAATGACCCCTTAAAATTATGTGCACTATTTAAGACGGACCTTATATATTGCGGCACACCTCACCAGTGTTGCCAGTATGATTTCCCAAAACAGGACGGTTGGCTTCTGAAAAGGTACGGTTTTTAACTTCAAGGTACGGTTTTATTTTACCAAAACCGAATTTTAATGTACAAACAATTAACTATTTCAAAGTCACTGGGTGGCGAGAAGCGAAGCGCAAGCGAGAGTTATTAGAAAGAAAAACAGGGTAAATAAATTTATGGTAAACCACGGAACGGAAAACTTTAACAGTACAGGATGGCCGATTATGTTGGCCGACCATGATGGCCCATCGTGTACAGGGCGAGTTTGCGTTGCTCGCAGACGGCAATCGCACACAAACCGGCCCTGTACACGTTGCCCGATCATGGTCGGCAAGAAAAGCTCCCAGTACATGATGGCCGATCCCATTGGCCGACCATGATGGGCGATCGTGTACAAGTACAGAGCCAGTTTGCTTGTGATTGCCGTTGCAAATGCACACAAACTGCCCCCTAACCCCTGAGGCACTGACGGAATCGAGTTGAGATGAAAATCGAACCGTTTTATAGATTTTAGTTATTTCGTACTGTTTTATAGATTTAAGGTCAAAAATCCCACCTTCGATCACAACAAAGCTGGTTGTGATCGAAGGTGTGATTTTAGACCTTAAATCTATAAAACAGTAGACCTATAACGATTTCATTTAGTTCGGTATTCAATCACTACTTACTCCATTGGCGCTATACAGTCGTTACTAGAATGGTGTTTTTTTTTTATCTTGATTCAATTTTGATCTCAACTCGATTCTGTCAGGGGTTAAGTAAGGGGTACCCTGTACATTTTGAGTGAATTTTACATTTGTTTACTACACAGTTTTCAATATCAGATTAATAGGAGATGTCATATATAAAATATGTAATTTTTATAGTGGCAGTAAGTACCTACTTTTGCGCTACCCAGTATATTACTATAATAATATTCTTTTTAGCGAATAGACTACAAAAAGTTGCAAATTATTTAAAAATCCGCTAGAACGGCAACACTGCACGTATGACAAGAACACTCTTTTTTTGGTTGGGTGTTTATGGCTTGGTTTTAAGAGCCGTTTAGACCAGACAACATGTTTCAAACACATGTTTCGCAACATCTACCTGTCTTGTCCATTTTGCTTCATGTTTTGTGTCGGCTTAAACGCGGCTTTAGGGTTTTTCCCACGAACAACGACACGACACGATTTACAAATTGCGCGACAGTGTTGTCAGCACTATTTTCCAATAAAAGACGGTTCAGTTCACAGCATTGAGCATACATAAAGACAGTACGACCAACTTAACAGCGAATTGCTGACAGATACGGCAAACTGTGAACTGCAGTTGCCATGCAACAAAATAGCAGCTACAGTTTACGGTTTGATGGTAAATGGTACAGAAAACTGTACTTTTTGGTACGTTCTGGCAACACTGTTAGTAAATCGTCTCGTGTCGTTGTTCGTGTGTAAACGCCCTTACAAGCCCTCAACTTTATTCCGTTCCGTAATGCGCATTCTGTTCATGTTCCGATTGTAAAACTTAATGTTCACAGAGACTGTTCGTGCATTCCTCAATCTACGAAAAGTTCGTGCAAAAGGATGTAGCTTTCGCAAAGAGCCGCCAGATAGGACGCTTAATGTTTGAAAAATTAAAAGGAAGTATTTAGAAAAAAATCTACCCGTCTCACAACCAGCTCCGATGGTTCGGGTCGATTTTTTCTAAATAGGTACTTCATTTTCAATTTTTCAATATAAAAAATTGCATTGTAAATGCAAAACAATAAAAATTTTAATAACTTGCTTAATGTTTTACAATCAGAACACTGCGTATTACGGAACGGAATAGTTTTAATTAATTTTTACTGTACGCTTTTGTACGTGACTGTACTTATATAAAAAAACTGAATATCTCCTAAACCAAAGGACGACGAATTCTGTGGCTTTTAGGACGAATTGGGACGAATGTACACGAATCGTTTCCAATAAGCAGATTTTCTCTAGGTGACCTGGTTAAAAAGTCCGCGCCATAATGTAGGTTAATTATGGCATGGACCAAATCATTCCTTTATATCTTTTGAACGGCGCTTCATTTCGTTTTGATTCCAGGCATTGCGGGTTCTATAAAAAAGGGACAAAATGTTATACTAATCAGATCATGGCTAGGTGTTATGGTTCAATAAATATAGCCTGTCCGTGCCATAATGAAGGTTTGCTTTGGCATGGACCATTTAAATCGCTTATATCTTTTTGATCACGCACAATTGTGATGACCACATCTACTGTGTTCCACAGTTTATTGAAACGAAGGTTTCTCATGCAAAATTCAGTAAATTAAAACTAGTCCTACCTTATGTTATAGAATACTGTCCGTAATCCAGGGGGGCTGAACGCTGTCTCGCCGGCGCGCGCCTGACAAAACGATCTCCACACAACCCCCGATGGGAAACTCTTACAGCTAACACTCTTAGAACTACACAATGCCCTAATAGGCAGCTAAAACTTCCCGGCGCTTTTCAAAGCGAACACACACGGGTCACAAGTCCGTACCCCGACCGGAGCCCTAGTAGGCGCAAAACGAAACCTCGGTCACAAAACGGGTAGGTAACTGGCGCGGCACGTCGCTACCGAAACACACGAACTTGACTCACGGCTGCGTGCGGCGGACTGGTCGCGATGTCGCGCGGGCGGCGGTTGGCGCCGAACCCACGAATGCACGTGAATGAATGAATCACGCGCGGCGTGAACATCCCCCCGTCCCGGACAGTAGCAAACTGTCCGCCAACTCAATCTAAGGGCAGGCGAGAGAGGGTAGCGATCGCTCGCTTCAAAACAGAGTCCCCCACCAGGACCTCGGCAAACCTGGGCACACCATCCGACCCCGGATGAAGCTGAACAATGCGTCCTAAACGCCAGCGGAGGGGCGGCAGGTTTGGATCCTTTACCAACACGAGGTCTCCAGTCTTGGGTGGGGTCGTCCTATCCGACCACTTAACGCGTTGCTGCAAAATGTGCAAATACTCCAGATGCCAACGGCGCCAAAAACTCTGCGTAAGCTGCTGGAGCAATTCAAATCGCGAGAGCCGTCCGGAGGGCACTTCGGAATAAGGATATTCCGGCAAGGCGTTAAGCGGTCTGCCAATCAAAAAATGGCCCGGCGTAAGGGCCTCTAAATCATTCGCGTCCGAAGACAACGGACACAACGGACGCGAGTTGAGGACCGCCTCAACCTTACAAAATACGGTCGCGAGTTCCTCAAACGTGAGGACCGTCTCCCCAATAACGCGACGAAGGTGAGTTTTAGCGGCCTTTACAGTTGCTTCAAAAATCCCTCCCCAGTGGGGGCAGGATGGCGGGGAGTACTGCCATCGTACCCCTCTGCGAGAGAGTGTGGATCCGATCACAAAATTATTCCTATCCAAAAATTCACAAACTTCCTTTAAATACCTATCGGTGCCCTTGAAATTGGTTCCACAATCGGACCTTATTAACGACGGCATTCCGCGGCGAGACACAAAACGATTCAACGTGGCTACAAAGGCTTCTGTGGTGAGGGCACTAACCACCTCCAGGTGGACCGCTTTAGTGGCCAAACAAACAAATACACACAAGTAAGCCTTTTCCGTTCTAGCATTACGAAGCCGCGATGTCTTAACGGTAAATGGCCCCGCAAAATCCGTTCCAACTCCTGAGAAGGGCATCGATTCGTTCACTCGATCGGCAGGCAAGTCACCCATCTGGGGCTGCATCGTATCGGCGCGCAAACGATAACACGGGAGACAACGAAAAATAACGGATCGGATTATTCTCCGCGCTGACAAAATCCAGAACTCTCGTTGGAGGAGCGCGGTCAAAGCATTACAACCGGCATGAGCATTCTTTACATGTCGGTCTGTAATCAACAGTCTAACTAACGGTCCATCCTTGGGGAGCAACAAAGGGTGGCGTGATCCGTACGGCAGGTTGGCATGTCTGAGCCTACCTCCGACACGCAGCAATCCGGTACTGTCCAAGAAGGGATTCAACCGCACCAAGGGTCCCTTCAACTTGGACTTACTTGTGCGCAGGGCTTTCAGCTCCGGTTCAAACTCTCGCTGTTGCGTCACTCGCAACCAATGCAACAGAGCGTCTTGCCGCTCTTGTGGGGCGAGGACCGGAGACAACGATTTCTCCTGAGGCTGGCGACAATTTCGCACAAAGCGCCTCATCCAAGCAGTCACGCCGAGCAACTTATCAAGAGAACTGTAGCGGTCTAACAAAAACTCCATCTGCGGAGCCGCCACCGTCTCCACGGCGTGAACACGCATGCCTAGGTCTGGGACTCTGGCCACAGCCGGGGTGGCAGGCCATGAGCGCTCAGGCCGTAACAACCATGATGGACTCCACCATAGGTGGTGGTCCACTAACTCAGGCGCCTCGCAGCCGCGGGAGGCACAATCTGCGGGGTTCAATTCGCCCGGTACGTGGCGCCAAATCAACGGGGCCTTTGAAGTCTGAATTTGTGAGACCCGGTTGGCCACAAAAACCTCAAGGGTGTGGACTGAACTCTTCAGCCAACAAAGGACGACCTGGCTGTCAGACCACGCAAATATCGACTCCAAGTCGACACCGTTTCCCAAGGTGTCGGCAACATGATTGAGTAGCCGTACTAAGAGAGTGGCGCCGGACAACTCCAACTTCGGAATGGTTAGCCTAGTCCGAAGGGGGGCGACCTTACTCTTGGCCATAACTAAGTGTACGGCGACAACGCCTGCTGCATCCACCGTTCGGATGTAAACGGCTGCCGCGTATCCGCTTTCGGACGCGTCACAAAAGCCGTGCAGGGAGGCTTTAAACTTTCCCGAAGGCAGCATTTGCCTCGGTATACAAACCCGATTGACGTCGGGTAGGGATGACACGAACCTCACCCACTCTCGTAGGAGGCTACCAGAGAGGGGCTCATCCCATGACAATTCCGCAGCCCAGAGCTCCTGTAGGAAGCACTTCATCGAAAACACTACAGGGCTGAGCCAACCGTTCGGATCAAAGGTACGGGCTACAGTAGACAGCACCGTGCGTTTAGTCCAGACCTTTGGGTCTGGCAGTTCCAGTCTATATGTGAACAAATCCGGGACTGGTCGATACTGGACTCCCAAAACAGACAGCATGTCTGGAGTCTCCGGATTTTCAAAGAGGAGCGGCTCTTGCTGGTGGTCCTTAGGCAAATCTGCCAATAGGTCCGGTGAGTTAGACAGCCACTTCCGCAACTCATAGCCACCAGCCCTCAAGAGCGCAATCAGCTCATCACGTAAGACGAGAGCCTCATCTAAGCTCGAGGCCCCCGTGCAGATATCGTCGACAAATAAGGCCCCCCCCTCAATAAGAGCAGATGCCCGGGGATAGCGTAGCCGTTCGCGCTCTGCGAGCTCCAAAAGCGAACGGATCGCCACAAAGGGGCTCGACCGCAAACCATAAGTGTTGGTGTTCAGCTCGTAAGCCAACATCGGATCCTGGGGATCCTCACGCCAAAGGATGAGCTGGTATCGTCTATCCTCCGGGTGAATCACGGTCTGTCTGAACATCATGCGGATATCGGCCACAAAGACGACAGCGTGCCGGCGGAAGTTGGTCAAAACATCACAGACATCGTGATGCAACTTCGGCCCCGCATGCAGACACTGATTCAACGACACTCCGGTTGACGTGGGCGCTGAACCATCAAAGACCACGCGGATCTTCCCATTGGAAGTCTTCAAAACAGCGTGGTGTGGCAGGAAGTAATGTTCCACATTACGCCAGTCCAACTGCGAGATGGACATGTGCCCAAGGTCCAAATACTCCCGCATGAAGTCTATATACTTCTCCTTGAATGCGGGATCCCTGGCCATCCTACGCTCCATGGACAACAATCTCTTCTCGGCCATCGGTCGGGAGCTCCCTAAAGGAGGGCGAACCGCCAAGAAGGGCAAGCGGGTAATCAAGCGACCCGAGAGGAGGCGCCCAGTGTTGTTCTGGTAGAACAATTCGCACTCCTCCGCTAACGGATCCAACCGCTTGGCAGTGGGAGGTTCCTCCACCTCCCAAAACTTTTGGAGAACGTCGGACAAAGTAGAACCGACAATGGTCTGGCGGTCTACCGACGGGGTCTCTGGTGTCTGTGGTACCTTTCCCATCACCACATGACCCAGCGACGAGGACAAGGCGACAAGATCGGCTGTCTGCAAAACTCGCTTGCTTCCACACAGTACACGACCGAGGACATCCGCACCAATCAACAAGTGTATTGGGCCCGGTCGGTGGAAGGAAGGATCAGCCAAAGCCAGTCCAGACGTCAGCTCAATCGTGGATGGCGGCACTCGCACTTGCGGGAGTGGTCCAACCACCTTATCAAAGACTATCGCCGAAGCACCGATCTTCGGCCTTGGCGCGAAGTGGGGGGAGAAGGAGAACTCAACTCGACCAATCGGATCAGGGATCCGCGAGTCTCCCACCCCCCGTACCGCTTCGTGATGCGGCACAAGCAAAAGACCCAGCTGTCGGACAAGCCACCTGGACATTATGCACCCCTGGGCACCTGAGTCCAAAAGGGCACGCACCGTGACAACATTGCCCCCAGGTCCCCAAACATTCACGGAGGCCGTTGGCAACAGCACAAGCTCCGGAGGGGTGGTTGGGTCCGACAGGGGCGCCATTAAAAATTTTGGGGGGGTACTTGTCCCCCTCGCGCCTGAGTCGGCGCGCCAAATGTGGGACGCTCGTACCGGGCGAGCGGGTCCCAATCGGGTACATACTGGCCCCGACCAACAGCACTCCTAGGTGCAGGGTAATACCCGTGTGGGGCGTGCCTCGGTACATAGTACCCCAATCGAGGCCTCTCCATTAGGGGGGGGGGAGTAGCAAATAGGGCCCGTGCCCATCGCCACCGTGGCGTACTCTTGTGGTACCCCCCTACCCCCGCCCGTGGCGGGGGCGTCTCTCCTATAGTTCCCCCTCTCCGGGGGGGACTGAACGGGGGGGCTAAGCCCCGCCGAATCTCTAGGGGACCGGTTCCGGGCTGCCGGGCCCCCGCCCGTGCGCGAGGAATTCGAACCCCGGTCGCTCCCGGCGTCCTTGCGGTCCAAACAAAGGAGGGGGTGATGCCTCCCTCCGCAAAGACGACAATCCTCTGTCTGGGGACACGCCGACTGCATGTGTCCCCCCAAACACCTATAGCACCATTGGCGCTGTCTTGCGACGGCCCTCCGTCCCTCTGGGCGGAGGCCTCTAAATTTGGCACATTCGTGCACCACGTGCCTATCTCCCCTGCAATACCTGCACCGCTCACTCGGTGCGGGGGGAGGGGACTGCTGGAAGGCAGCATAGCGATTGGTCGGGCGACGGGGCTGTTCCCTCGCCGCCACCATACGACCAACACCTGGAACCGGGGCAGGCTCCAGGTGGTCCGTCACCCTACATTCGTCCTCCAAAAAACGAAGGAGGTCCGCGAAGGGCGGGAGATACGAGGCGCTGTCGCCTCCGTACCTCTGCTCGAAACGCCCCTTCATTTCAGCGGGCAATTTGGCGAGGACTATGTGCAGCAGTACAAAGGACCACTGATCCACCGGCAGGTCCAATCGCCTTAGGGAGTTGACCGCTGACAGTAGCGGGTTCAGCAACTCCCTCCGTAACAGGTGTACCCGCGTGATTCGCGGGAGGGCCAAAATCGTGGCCACGTGGGTGTCCGCCAGTAACCGGACATTCTGGTACCTGCTAACCAGAAGCTGGCGAGCCACCTGGTAGTTGTCGTCGCTGATGAGCAGGTGCTGGACTACCGCGCTGGCCTCTCCTCGCAGGGAGGAGCGCAAATAGGCCAACTTCTCACTAGGGGATAAGTCCCGTCGTGAATCCACCAAACTGTCAAACAAATTAATGAAGCCCATCCAGGCTGACAGATCCCCATTAAAAGTGGGAATCTCCAATGTAGGCAATCGGCCTAGCAACGCCGTCGGGGTAGGTTTGACCTCCCCGCTCAAAACCGGCTCCCCCTTCCGAACAGCCAGGGCCCTCTCAGCCGCCTCCGTGAACTGGTCAGCCAGCTCATAGGCCTGGGCTACATCCTGCTCCAGCTGTTCCGACACGGCATCATCAGCTGGGGGGTTTTCCATATAATACGCGCGACACTCCATGGCGTGGCGCTCCAGGTCTTGCAGCCGAGCTGCCAGCCCGCCATACCGAGCTAGCAACGCGCCTACCCGGTCGGCTCGGTCTATTAATGTGACCGCACAAGCAAGCCAACGCAAAACTCCTTGGATGCCAGCCCTGGATATGGCGGTCGGATTCGTAGGAGCCATTTATAATCCGTTTAATAAACAAAGCAAACAAAGAAATATAAAAGTGGTAAACATCAACAAAAAAAAAACAATAGAAATAGGTCGCGTCACGATAATATAAAACACAATTAAAATTCGGACGACATACACGGACCCTACTATTTTCCTAAATTATTAACAACTTACCAATTTCAAGGGCTAACAATATAACGGTATAAACAAAACGGTATAGGATTAACGGTATGGCATACACGGCACGGCCAAGTCAACCTCGCAAATCAACTACTAAACCGTTATCAACAAACAAAAACAAAACTATTTTTAATAATAATACTCGTAATTTAATACTACTAATAATTAAAACTAGTTCCACTTTTTTAACTAGGCAAGCGGACTCGGAACAAACACTAGTATGTGGTACTAATAAACAACACTTTCGAACGAAACTATTCGTCAAATAAATCCGGACACACAAAAAAAAAATATACACATCTAGGCGAGTAAACTCGTATCAAATCACTAGTATGTGGTACTAATAAACACACTTTCGAACGAACTATTCGTCAAATAAATCCGGACACACAAAAAAAAATATACACATCTAGGCGAGTAAACTCGTATCAAAACACTAGTATGTGACAACAATTATATAAGTGTCTATCTATTATCGGATCCACCAAGTGAGAAACATTCGCTTCGAGAATTTACTAGAACAATTTCTTAGTACTTCAAATCGTCTCGGGATCTTCAAATACCCTCGAGATTTCAACAAAAAAAAAAAATTTTTAGGTACGCTTTTTAGGTACGCTTTTTATTTTTACTATGAAATTTTATGTAGTTAATTTTAATATGAAAATTAATTATATCAACTAAGCTCTGCTACCAAAAATATGATCACGCACAATTGTGATGACCACATCTACTGTGTTCCACAGTTTATTGAAACGAAGGTTTCTCATGCAAAATTCAGTAAATTAAAACTAGTCCTACCTTATGTTATAGAATACTGTCCGTAATCCAGGGGGGCTGAACGCTGTCTCGCCGGCGCGCGCCTGACAAAACGATCTCCACACAACCCCCGATGGGAAACTCTTACAGCTAACACTCTTAGAACTACACAATGCCCTAATAGGCAGCTAAAACTTCCCGGCGCTTTTCAAAGCGAACACACACGGGTCACAAGTCCGTACCCCGACCGGAGCCCTAGTAGGCGCAAAACGAAACCTCGGTCACAAAACGGGTAGGTAACTGGCGCGGCACGTCGCTACCGAAACACACGAACTTGACTCACGGCTGCGTGCGGCGGACTGGTCGCGATGTCGCGCGGGCGGCGGTTGGCGCCGAACCCACGAATGCACGTGAATGAATGAATCACGCGCGGCGTGAACACTTTTCGTCCCCTTTACGACGAATTCTGAAAATTTGGGACAGAAATAGGACGAAATAGGACAAAATGACCATGTAGTCAGAATTGCGGTTTTCAGAGTGGGCCGCGCCGTGATGTAGCACACTACATTTTGGCCCATTCGGTATTGCACTTTTGTATGAAACAGCCGATTTTTTTTTCGCGATTGTAGTTTCACCCCCTGAAGTATGTCCCTTGTTTAAACTAACACCCTGTATATGCAACGAATACATTCATTCCTTGCTATAGTGCAACAAGCTTTTCTGTTCCGGTGATAACCTTTGGAACTAAAACAGTTTTCATAAGACAGTCCATTTTGACAGCTAATTTCGTATTGCAAGTGGCTCCACTGTCACGGCTGTCACCGGAACAGACAGGCGTGTGGGACTATAACTATACTTGAGAAGAGATCTCCACCTGAGTGTCGTTCTATACAATACGGGCCTCAAAATGCGTTCAGTAATGTAGGGAAGGAAATAAGGATAGGATATTGATTCTAATGTAGAAACAATATTATTAAACTCAATATTTCCCCCGAACAGAGTCAGGTGAAGGCGGTGGTCTAGCCAGCGCTACTAGCGCGTGGCTGTGGGCTAGCGCGGGCGGCGCCTGCGCGGTGCTAGCGCTAGCGTTAGCGCTAGCGCTATCTCTGTGCTGTCGGAGACACCCGCCGTTATCGCCGGACACCAGGTAACTATAATAATTTTTTCACTTCTCATGCTCGTAAAGTTCGTGTTTATGTTGGGTATAGGCTGCATAAAATCGATTTTTATGCTCTAGTGCATAAAGTAAAATCTTCGTCTAAGTCTCAGAATCTAAGACAAAGGTCGTCAGGTAAACAGTCACGCACGCATTTAAACTTCGTTAAATAAACTTGTTATTTCATTCTGTTTCATCAATTTTGTACATAATCCATGTTATAAAACAAAATTAATAAAACTAGGCAATATTAATGAGTTTTCTAAGAAATAAATATTTCAAGAGCATTATGGACTACCATTTATGCTAAAGTCACTGTGCTGCCACTGCCACGTATAAAAAAAAAAGAAATAGAAAGTCTTCCCGCCAATATGGCGGTCTTTATTTTTTCTTTTTTGCAATATTGTTATTTATTTTCCTCACACTCGAAGTGAAAAGCAGAGTGTATAACTCGTTTTATTTTACGTTTTATGCACTTGTTGTACAATCTACTATTAATAGGGTGTACGGTTCTCGTACATTGCCTTAGTTTACTTTCCTTTGTAGGTCAAAGAATCTTGCCTAAAATTACAATTTTATCTAACAGTCAATTAATTAAAACAGTGCTAGCGATCACATTTAATTGACATCGCGTGTGAATTGCTTTAAGGTGCCTTACTGAGTTCGGAAATAAATAGTGTTTTTTCGCTATTTTATCTTTCTGCACTCAACAACGTCTTATAACTATCCAAAAAATTAGATTCTTGTCATAGATCCAAAATCACAAATTGATCATAATGTTCAATTAAGGTGCTTCGATAAGCTCAGTAGCGCCACCAATGGAAATAAATCATTTACGATTTATCAAGGGCTTAGAATAAAAGTTTCGGTTATTTTGCGCAAATAGAAGAGTAAAGTGCAATTTTTAAGTATTTTTTCATGGCCTCAATTATGAGCATTAAGTTGTGGTTTTCGATATTGCTAAATGTGGCCACTTTTGGCACTATTGAAACTCACGACTTTTTGCTTAAGTTTGAGTTGTTCAGATTTTGAAAGTATATATATAAAATGCATTTTACTCTTTTATTTGCGTAAAATAACCAAAACTTTTGATCTAAGCCTTTAATAAAGTGTAATTGATTTATTTCCATTGGTGGCGCTACTGAGCGCATCGAACCACCTTAAGTGTAAGTGGAAGACTTTACCAATGACAATATTACATCATGTCACAAAAAAAATGCTTAAATTCATAAATTAAATCTTGTGTAATATTCTTACTACTTTGAAGCTTAGCGATATTTCTACTCATTGCAACTTTGCGACCGTTATAACCTGTCGTTCATTTCCCCAGCACATACCAGAAGTCGTCGGCTTCGACCGGCATCAAGCCGCCGGACCTGTGGATACACCACGACCAGATGGAGCTGAAACATTTGGATAAAGCCAGCGCCAGTAAGAGTACGACACACACACGTCTCTCTCACACACAGCCACACAGACATACCTCCGTCTCTCTCACTCACAGTAACACAGACATACCTCCGTCTCTCTCACTCACAGTAACACAGACATACCTCCGTCTCTCTCACTCACAGTCACACAGACATACCTCCGTCTCGCTCACACACAGCCATATAGACATACCTCCGTCTCTCTCACATACAGCCATATAGACATACCTCCGTCTCTCTCACACACAGCCACACAGACATACCTCTGTCTCGCTCACACACAGCCATATAGACATACCTCCGTCTCTCTCACATACAGCCATATAGACATACCTCCATCTCTCTCACACACAGCCACACAGACATACCTCCGTCTCTCTCACACACAGCCATATAGACATACCTCCGTCTCTCTCACATACAGCCATATAGACATACCTCCGTCTCTCTCACACACAGCCACACAGACATACCTCCGTCTCTCTCACACACAGCCATATAGACATACCTCCGTCACTCTCACACACAGCCACACAGACATACCTCCGTCACTCTCACACACAGCCATATAGACATACCTCCGTCACTCTCACACACAGCCATATAGACATACCTCCGTCTCTCTCACACACAGCCACACAGACATACCTCCGTCTCTCTCACACACAGCCATATAGACATACCTCCGTCACTCTCACACACAGCCACACAGACATACCTCCGTCTCTCTCACACACAGCCATATAGACATACCTCCGTCACTCTCACACACAGCCACACAGACATACCTCCGTCTCTCTCACACACAGCCATATAGACATACCTCCGTCACTCTCACACACAGCCACACAGACATACCTCCGTCACTCTCACACACAGCCATATAGACATACCTCCGTCACTCTCACACACAGCCATATAGACATACCTCCGTCTCTCTCACACACAGCCACACAGACATACCTCCGTCTCTCTCACACACAGCCATATAGACATACCTCCGTCTCTCTCACACACAGCCACACAGACATACCTCCGTCTCTCTCACACACAGCCATATAGACATACCTCCGTCACTCTCACACACAGCCACACAGACATACCTCCGTCTCTCTCACACACAGCCATATAGACATACCTCCGTCACTCTCACACACAGCCACACAGACATACCTCCGTCTCTCTCACACACAGCCATATAGACATACCTCCGTCACTCTCACACACAGCCACACAGACATACCTCCGTCACTCTCACACACAGCCATATAGACATACCTCCGTCACTCTCACACACAGCCATATAGACATACCTCCGTCTCTCTCACACACAGCCACACAGACATACCTCCGTCTCTCTCACACACAGCCATATAGACATACCTCCGTCACTCTCACACACAGCCACACAGACATACCTCCGTCTCTCTCACACACAGCCATATAGACATACCTCCGTCACTCTCACACACAGCCACACAGACATACCTCCGTCACTCTCACACACAGCCACATAGACATACCTCCGTCGGGAACTCACACGCATACAGTCACCCTGTAGATTCACCACGACCAGATGAAGTTGAAACATCTGGACAAGGCCAGCGCCAGTAAGAGTACGACATACACACATTTTGTTCATACACATATTTCTCATTAAAAGGTAGATACATACACACATATCTTTGAGTGTCTGGGAACTTTAAGTAAATTTTTTAAAGAAAATAGCCGCTATGTGTTCCTTGTTTTGTGACGTCGGGTATAACGATAACTAGCTAGCAACGTTCAACAGAACAAAGCAGCAAAAATCTATCAGAATAAGGAATTGAAATGACAGTTGAAGCCCATACCCATATCCAGATTTCTTAGCCGGTAGCCCCCCAGTTCCTACTTTAAATGTATAATAAATAATAAAATAATAAAATACTTTATTTCTCATCACAAACTTAAACATAGGTATACAGTGGAAAGCTTAAATATGTCACATTTGAGTTACTTTAAGTTTGTGTGAGACTGATGCCTGGAGTAGATATAAAAAATATCGGAGAATAACAGGACATCAGGCTCCCACTACCTCGGGCCACTAACAAAGATACATAGAACAAAAATAACTCGAGCAAAGTGGTGATGAGTGAAATGTTTCTACATAGAATGCAAAAATTATTACAGTATTTCCGATTTTTTATGTGATAAAACAATCAATTAAATAATAATCTTCTGACATTCATATAATCCAATAATTTATTTAAAATCTAGACTTGTATTTGTATTGTTTCTTTATTTGTGACTTGATATTATATAAATAATTTTGACATTATCTGTGATTGTAATAAGTACTATAGAATTGATTGTAATTAGCTATTTAATTTGATATTTAAATTATAATCTTTGCACGCCGTTTGCATATGGCAGACATGTAACGGTACACATTTTATCGTCAAGACCTATATTTTAACCACATGTTTTGTAAATAAACGATTTATCTTATCTTATCTTATCTTAAAGAAAGAATAATGATAAAAAAAGGAATAATAATCTATCAAAATTGTTAGGGTAAATTTGGATGAAGTGTGTACAGTCAGCATCAAATTGATATAAGCGTCTAGAGTAGTCAAAAAGATCTGAAAAACATAAAACCAATTTGATTTAGGCAGTTCGAATCATCATATTGTTGTAAGCGCGCAAGGTGTTCAAAATATCTAGGCACTCATTGTTTCATATTTATATAAGCAGTCAGAGTGTTCAAAATCATCTAAGCAAACAAAGCTCTCAAAATATCTGTGCAATATGGTGTTGTACATTATGCACAGATGTTTTGATAGCTTTGTTTGCTTAGATAAATTTGAACACTCTGACTGCTCATATAAATATGAAACAATGAGTGCCTAGATATTTTGAACACCTTGCGCGCTTACAACAATATGATGATTTGAACTGCCTAGATCAAATTGGTTTTATGTTTCTCAGATCTTTTTGACTACTCTAGACGCTTATATCAATTTGACGCTGACTGTACATGCGGGTTGTAAAAAATGTTATTTTTTTCTTCTCTAGTATCAGCGGGCAGCACCGAAGGCGCCCTCATGTCGTCAACCCTCACACTAGCGCGCCCTCCACCATCAGAGTACGACCCCCCGCGCGCCCGCCCGGCCTCGCTGGACCGCCGACACTACGTGCCCACTTATGTCGGTACGTATACAAGGAACAAAGAAAGATAAATAATTTATTCTTTCGTATGTAGGTATGGCGCAACTTGGTAAGGAAGACAGATGGTGTGTCTTCCTTCCGGGCTAGGGTGTTGTTATGCCCACTTATGTCGGTACGTATACGGACAATGGTAGTAGGTTTAAAGGGTGTGGGATGCTAAACATCTGATTGCTCGCCCTGTGTCTTCAACCCTCACATTAGCTCGCCCTCCACCATCAGAGTACGACGCGCCTCGCTGGACCGCCGACACTACGTGCCCACTTATGTCGGTACGTATACAGACAATGGTAGCAGGTTTAAAGGGTGTGGGATGCTAAACATATGATTGATCGCACTATGTCTTCAATCCTCACATTAGCTCGCCGTCCACCATCAATGTGTTCTTCTTCTTCTTTGCGTGTCAGTGGTTCTCTATATTTTGGCGGGCCAGTAGTTAGCGACCGCTATTGCCAACTCATTGCCCTCTATTAGGTCGTCCATGGTGCAGGAGTTGGGGCACAATGGGCACTGAAGCAAGTGCGCCATGGTCTGAGTTGGGGCTCCGCAATCACAGTCCTCCTCTGAAGCGGGGATTTGACCCCATCGGCTCAAATTTTGTCTGCAGCGGCCTACTTGGGTCCGGAGTCGGTTGAGTGACTTCCACGTAGGCCATTGCTGGTCGTGGCCCGGGCATCAATGTGTGATGCTAAACATCTGATTGCTCGCCCTGTGTCTTCAACCCTCACACTAGCTCGCCCTCCACCATCAATGTGTGATGCTAAACATCTGATTGGTCGCCCTATGTCTTCAACCCTCACACTAGCTCGCCCTCCACCATCAATGTGTGATGCTAAACATCTGATTGCTCGCCCTGTGTCTTCAACCCTCACACTAGCTCGCCCTCCACCATCAATGTGTGATGCTAAACATCTGATTGGTCGCCCTATGTCTTCAACCCTCACACTAGCTCGCCCTCCACCATCAATGTGTGATGCTAAACATCTGATTGCTCGCCCTATGTCTTCAACCCTCACACTAGCTCGCCCTCCACCATCAATGTGTGATGCTAAACATCTGATTGGTCGCCCTATGTCTTCAACCCTCACACTAGCTCGCCCTCCACCATCAATGTGTGATGCTAAACATCTGATTGGTCGCCCTATGTCTTCAACCCTCACACTAGCTCGCCCTCCACCATCAATGTGTGATGCTAAACATCTGATTGGTCGCCCTATGTCTTCAACCCTCACACTAGCTCGCCCTCCACCATCAATGTGTGATGCTAAACATCTGATTGCTCGCCCTGTGTCTTCAACCCTCACACTAGCTCGCCCTCCACCATCAATGTGTGATGCTAAACATCTGATTGGTCGCCCTATGTCTTCAACCCTCACACTAGCTCGCCCTCCACCATCAATGTGTGATGCTAAACATCTGATTGCTCGCCCTGTGTCTTCAACCCTCACACTAGCTCGCCCTCCACCATCAATGTGTGATGCTAAACATCTGATTGGTCGCCCTATGTCTTCAACCCTCACACTAGCTCGCCCTCCACCATCAATGTGTGATGCTAAACATCTGATTGCTCGCCCTGTGTCTTCAACCCTCACACTAGCTCGCCCTCCACCATCAATGTGTGATGCTAAACATCTGATTGGTCGCCCTATGTCTTCAACCCTCACACTAGCTCGCCCTCCACCATCAATGTGTGATGCTAAACATCTGATTGCTCGCCCTGTGTCTTCAACCCTCACACTAGCTCGCCCTCCACCATCAATGTGTGATGCTAAACATCTGATTGGTCGCCCTATGTCTTCAACCCTCACACTAGCTCGCCCTCCACCATCAATGTGTGATGCTAAACATCTGATTGCTCGCCCTGTGTCTTCAACCCTCACACTAGCTCGCCCTCCACCATCAATGTGTGATGCTAAACATCTGATTGGTCGCCCTATGTCTTCAACCCTCACACTAGCTCGCCCTCCACCATCAATGTGTGATGCTAAACATCTGATTGGTCGCCCTATGTCTTCAACCCTCACACTAGCTCGCCCTCCACCATCAATGTGTGATGCTAAACATCTGATTGCTCGCCCTATGTCGTCAACCCTCACACTAGCGCGCCCTCCACCATCAGAGTACGACCCCCCGCGCGCCCGCCCGGCCTCGCTGGACCGCCGACACTACGTGCCCACTTATGTCGGTACGTATACAAGGAAGAAAGAAAGAAAAATAATTTATTCTATCGTATGTAAGTATGGCACAACTTGGTAAAGTGCCCCGGTAACGATCAATCGTCATTCGTCAATTGTTACGTGATTGACCGTTTCAATTGAAAGTGCGAATGATGGAGCTTCATTCGATGCGTCAATTGGTCGCGCCATGCTTCTCATCGAAAAACCTGTCAATCGCACAACGAGACGTTCAATTGGTAGCGTCATTCGCGATTGTCAATGGGCTTTCCATCATTCGCATCAATCACGTAGTTTCGAATGCTAATCGCTTCAATTGCCTCTGTAGACGATCATTTGGTCCTTCAATGACGTAAAAAACATTGTCAATTGCGAATGATCGTTACCTGGGCACTTAAGGAAGACAGATGGTGTGTCTTCCTTCCGGGCTAGGGTGTTGTTAGCCCGGGGACTACTGTCCAATAAATCTTAGTCGGAAGTTCTATATATTGTAAGTTGCGTGATAACCTTCGTGAGCGCGATGTAGGTACCCCATTGTAGGTTGTCACTGATTGGTAGCGCCATCTATTGCAATAACTGCGGCAGCTTCGTGCCGTGTCGTTATGTGCGCGTCGTCTAGATGTCGCCACACGTATACGGACGATATTGGCAGGTTTGACATCTGATGGCTTGCACACTTATGTCAGTACGTATACAGACAATGTTAGTAGGTTTAAAGGGTGTGTGATGCTAAACATCTGATTGATCGCCCTGTGTTAAGACACTACGTGCCCACTTATGTCGGTACGTATACAGACAATGGTAGTAGGTTTAAAGGGTGTGGGATGCTAAACATCTGATTGATCGCCCTGTGTCTTAAACATTACACTACGTGCCCACTTATGTCGGTACGTATACAGACAATGGTAGTAGGTTTAAAGGGTGTGGGATGCTAAACATCTGATTGATCGCCCTGTGTCTTAAACATTACACTACGTGCCCACTTATGTCGGTACGTATACAGACAATGGTAGTAGGTTTAAAGGGTGTGGGATGCTAAACATCTGATTGATCGCCCTGTGTCTTAAACATTACACTACGTGCCCACTTATGTCGGTACGTATACAGACAATGGTAGTAGGTTTAAAGGGTGTGGGATGCTAAACATCTGATTGATCGCCCTGTGTCTTAAACATTACACTACGTGCCCACTTATGTCGGTACGTATACAGACAATGGTAGTAGGTTTAAAGGGTGTGGGATGCTAAACATCTGATTGATCGCCCTGTGTCTTAAACATTACACTACGTGCCCACTTATGTCGGTACGTATACAGACAATGGTAGTAGGTTTAAAGGGTGTGGGATGCTAAACATCTGATTGATCGCCCTGTGTCTTAAACATTACACTACGTGCCCACTTATGTCGGTACGTATACGGACAATGGTAGTAGGTTTAAAGGGTGTGGGATGCTAAACATATGATTGATCGCACTATGTCCTTAACATTACACTACGTGCCCACTTATGTCGGTACGTATACGGACAATGGTAGTAGGTTTAAAGGGTGTGGGATGCTAAACATATGATTGATCGCACTATGTCCTTAACATTACACTACGTGCCCACTTATGTCGGTACGTATACGGACAATGGTAGTAGGTTTAAAGGGTGTGGGATGCTAAACATCTGATTGATCGCCCTATGTCTTTAACATTACACTACGTGCCCACTTATGTCGGTACGTATACAGACAATGGTAGTAGGTTTAAAGGGTGTGGGATGCTAAACATCTGATTGATCGCCCTGTGTCTTAAACATTACACTACGTGCCCACTTATGTCGGTACGTATACAGACAATGGTAGTAGGTTTAAAGGGTGTGGGATGCTAAACATCTGATTGATCGCCCTGTGTCTTAAACATTACACTACGTGCCCACTTATGTCGGTACGTATACAGACAATGGTAGTAGGTTTAAAGGGTGTGGGATGCTAAACATCTGATTGATCGCCCTGTGTCTTAAACATTACACTACGTGCCCACTTATGTCGGTACGTATACAGACAATGGTAGTAGGTTTAAAGGGTGTGGGATGCTAAACATCTGATTGATCGCCCTGTGTCTTAAACATTACACTACGTGCCCACTTATGTCGGTACGTATACGGACAATGGTAGTAGGTTTAAAGGGTGTGGGATGCTAAACATATGATTGATCGCACTATGTCCTTAACATTACACTACGTGCCCACTTATGTCGGTACGTATACGGACAATGGTAGTAGGTTTAAAGGGTGTGGGATGCTAAACATATGATTGATCGCACTATGTCCTTAACATTACACTACGTGCCCACTTATGTCGGTACGTATACGGACAATGGTAGTAGGTTTAAAGGGTGTGGGATGCTAAACATATGATTGATCGCACTATGTCCTTAACATTACACTACGTGCCCACTTATGTCGGTACGTATACGGACAATGGTAGTAGGTTTAAAGGGTGTGGGATGCTAAACATATGATTGATCGCACTATGTCCTTAACATTACACTACGTGCCCACTTATGTCGGTACGTATACGGACAATGGTAGCAGGTTTAAAGGGTGTGTGATGCTAAACATATGATTGATCGCACTATGTCTTCAATCCTCACATTAGCTCGCCGTCCACCATCAATGTGTTCTTCTTCTTCTTTGCGTGTCAGTGGTTCTCTATATTTTGGCGGACCAGTAGTTAGCGACCGCTATTGCCAACTCATTGCCCTCTATTAGGTCGTCCATGGTGCAGGAGTTGGGGCACAATGGGCACTGAAGCAAGTGCGCCATGGTCTGAGTTGGGGCTCCGCAATCACAGTCCTCCTCTGAAGCGGGGATTTGACCCCATCGGCTCAAATTTTGTCTGCAGCGGCCTACTTGGGTCCGGAGTCGGTTGAGTGACTTCCACGTAGGCCATTGCTGGTCGTGGCCCGGGCATCAATGTGTGATGCTAAACATCTGATTGCTCGCCCTATGTCGTCAACCCTCACACTAGCGCGCCCTCCACCATCAGAGTACGACCCCCCGCGCGCCCGCCCGGCCTCGCTGGACCGCCGACACTACGTGCCCACTTATGTCGGTACGTATACAAGGAACAAAGAAAGATAAATAATTTATTCTTTCGTATGTAAGTATGGCACAACTTGGTAAGAAAGACAGATACACCATCAGTCTTCCTTCCGGGCTAGGGTGTTGGTAGCCCGGGTACAACTGTCCGATAGAGTTCTTTATTTTTCTTTTTTACAAATCAATGTATCTTACGTGTTTTATCAAATAAAATATTGCTTGATTAAAATATTAATGGTACTGTAGGTCTGTTTGTATATATTGTTAGTATGTTACTTGTTTTGTAAGACTGTTTGTTACCTAAATAAATAAAAATAAAATAAAAAATAAAATATATGTTAGTCGGAAGTTCTTCAAGTTCTATATTGTGAGCGCGATGTAGGTTCCCCATTGTAGGTCGTCACTGATTGGTAGCGCCATCTATTGTAATAACTGCGGCAGCTTCGTGCCGTGTCGTTATGTGCGCGTCGTCCAAATGTCGCCACACGTATACGGACGATATTGGCAGGTTTGACATCTGATTGCTTGCACACTTATGTCAGTACGTATACAGACAATGTTAGTAGGTTTAAAGGGTGTGGGATGCTAAACATCTGATTGATCGCCCTGTGTCTATAACATTACATTACGTGCCCACTTATGTCGGTACGTATACAGACAATGGTGGTAGGTTCTTCTTCTTCTTAGCGTGTCGATCAACTTGACTTCAAATCCGTTCAGCCCAATACTGCGCCACACGTACTACGTTTTCAGTGGCGTTATATAGGTCTTCGCGCGTGCAAGATGAAGGGCACGCGGGGCAGGACATCAGATGTGCCATGGTTTGGGAGGAAGCACCACATTCACATCCTTCGTTGGAGGAATAGCCCCACCGGCAAAGATTATGCTTACATCGGCCCACCTGGGTCCGAAGTCTGTTCAATGACTTCCAGGCTAGCCACGGTAACCAATGCCCCGGGGGCAGACTTTCCTTGATGGTATTCGGAGTTGCTGTTGGATGTTTTTCTTCCCAGAGCCTACAGCGAGCTTTGCTAGCATCGCCCGTTAAGGGAAACGTGAGCTTTGCAAATAAAGGGTGTGTAATGCTAAACATCTGATTGCTCGCCCTGTGTCTCTAACATTACACTACATGCCCACTTATGTCGGTACGTATACGGACAATGGTAGTAAGTTTAAAGGGTGTGGGATGCTAAACATCTGATTGGTCGCCCTATGTCTTTAACATTACACTACGTGCCCACTTATGTCGGTACGTATATGGACAATGTTGGCACGTTTGAAGGATGTGATCATGTTAAACATCTGATTGCTCGCCCTCATGTCTTCAACATTAACATTGACTCGCTTTCCCCCAGACCTGCGCGCAGACATTAACTTTCGAACAACTTAAACTGCCGCTTTAACCGCCTCTGTGGTCTAGTGGTTCACACCACCGATTTCAGACCCAGAGGTCCCGGGTTCGATTCCCAGTGGGGGTACTTATAGTATTCGGTTGGGTTGGTGGTAGGACTTGTTCTTAGTCCGCCTGGCTAGCTACCACCGTCTTATCTAAGTCTGACGCCATAACAATGATGTTTTCAACGTTATTGTGTTCCGGCAGTTAGAGATAAGATAGCCAGTTCCTCAGTGATTGAGGATTCCGGGAGTAGTGCGCTTCCACCTTCAGCCTTATCACCACTTAACATCAGGTGTGATGAAGGCTAAGTGCAACACCGTTGTGAATAAAAAAAAAAACTTACTCTAGCATTATAGTAAGGTTATCTGTGAGATCTTGCAAAATACCGAGATCTTGCGAGATTAGAGGTCTTGAATCTTGCAAATACTGAGATTGACGATTTCGCTGCAAGATTGCACTCCCTAGTGCCCACTTATGTCGGTACGTATACGGCCGATATTGGCAGGTTTATCATCTGACTGCTCGCCCTCATGTCTCCGACATTGACTTTGGTTGTCGGTACGTATACGGACGATATTGGCAGATTTCAACGTCGTTTAGATGGATGTGATCCTGCCTTCGATCGGATGTAAACATCAGCTTCCTGACTCCTGACGGAATCGATTTGAGGTCTATAAAATTGTAAGTCATATTGCAGCGCTTATTATTTTAAGTTTCTTTATCTTTTACCTTACATTGTCAATATAATATTTATTTTACACAATTTACTCCTTTTTATAATAAACTAGCTTTCCGCCCGCGGCTTCGCCCGCGTCGACTACACGACGTTATCCCGCGGGAATGTGATATTTTTGGGGATAAAAAGTAGACAATGTTCCTTTCCAGGCTACAAAGTATCTATGTACCAAATTTCAGCCAAATCCGTTCAGCCGTTTTGGCGTGATTGAGTAACAAACATCCAAACATCCAAACATTTGTAATATTAGTAGGATATAAAACCCTTTATTGCACATAAAAAAAGAAATAAATACAGATAAACTAAAAATGAAAGTAAACACACAATAGGCGGCCTTATTGCTATACTAGCGGTCACCCGCGGTTTCACCCGCGTGGTTCTCGTTCCCGTGGGAATATCGGGATAAAAAGATTACTGTGTGTTATCCCAGCCTATAAACTATCTCTGTTGCAAATATCATCTAGTTCCGTTTAGTAGTTTTTGCGTGAAAGATTAATAAATAAATAATAATAAATAACTTCTTACATTCACACCAATTATCTAAGCCCATTTTAATTTCATTATGAAACTGTATCATGGAAAACTTGATAACGGATAAATATATACTTATAAATACTTTTTGTTTGTAAATACATACTTAATATACATATTAAACACCCAGACCAAAACAAATAGACATGTTCATGCACACAAATATTTGTCTTGTTCGGGAATCGAAGTGGGTAGCCTACCCCTGCGCCAAATCGGTCGTCGAAAGACCAGAATCAGAAGATTAACAAACATCCATACTCACAAACTTTCGCATTTATAATATTAGTAGAATAAAGCAACGATTGGACTGAGCAGTCCGTTTGTGCAGTTTATCAAACGTCCATTGAGTGTCCACGCGTCCACAATATCTGCATCGCTCATCAGTTCTCCGCAGAAACTCAGACAAGAAACATGTCATCCGCAATGGAAAACGATGACGCGCAATGCGCTAGCTTGGCTAATTTCGTGCAAAAAGAAAAGAAAACCGAATAGTGTGTGCTGTGGTGTAAGGTCTGGCTTCTCATAAGGAAGTCATACTCTCACATAAATTTATTAAATGAGTTGAAATTTGCCACAAAAGATTGGCAAAATTATTTGACGATGAATGAACAAACTTACTTCTACACCTCCTGTTTTTAGTTACACCGCTAATACAAAAAAGTGACTACCGTGGTGAGAGAAGCAAAAAGTCTTCATGAACTGAATGATTGTCCCGATTTCCATCCACACACTACGATAAAACTGTGCAAACGCGATCGATAACGATTTATCGAATAGATTTTGCAACTGCATCTGATCGTTTACACCAAACAAAAAATCTACACACGTTCGGTAAAACTGTACAAACGGCCTGCGCAGTCAAATCGGCACGATAAATCGTTTTTATGTATACCGGTCATACGTAGGATAGCAATCTCTTCCAGGCAACCTTAGGTGCAAGATAATAAATAAATATTACTTATATAATTTTTGTTTTGTTATTTAATTATTTTCTTTCATTTTTGTTTACATTTTGTTGCGTTCCTCTCTCCGCGTTTAGGCAGCGGCGCGTCATGCAGCAGTGACGACGCGTCACAAGCTCTCGCATTTATAATATTAGTAGGATAAGTAGGATAGCAATCGTTTCCAGGCAACCTTGTGTGAAAGAGATAAATAATTATTTAAAAAAAAAATTTTTTTGTTACTTAATTTTATTTTTTTTATTTTTGTTTATATTTTGTTTTTTGTTGCGTTCCTCTCTCCGCGTTTAGGCAGCGGCGCGTCATGCAGCAGCGACGACGCGTCACGAGCGTCGCCCGCGTCGGCGGCCAGTTGCCGACGATGCGACTATAGGCGTGAGTATCAGACGACATCCGTGATGGATGACCAACCATATCATTTATGTATGGTATCCATGACATCAAAGTATTTATTTCTGACTTTGAATTTCTTTACCTATTCTCTTTATTTCCCGTATTATTTTTCTTTTTCGAAAAGACAATACAATTGAGCCATAGAGAATCTTTTTCGCTGCAAAAAAAAAAATGGTGGACGATTCATAAGCATTAATTTTATTTAATCTAGGTATATGAATAAAGATTTATGACTTTGACTTGGCTGTCTTGTTTTTGCAAAATGTATTTGTTTTTTAGTTTCTCATGTTCTTCAGACTTATTTTTTAATTTCCTTAAGTAAGTAAGTAAGACCAGGGGGGCTACCGCGTAACTTTAAGGGTATGAACTTCATACGTTTTTGGGAACTTTAGGTCAATTTTATAATGAAAATAGCCGCTTTCAGTTTCTTGTTTTGTGACGTCGGGTATAACGATAACTAGCTAGCAACGTTCAACAGAACAAAGCAGCAAAAATCTATCAAAATAAGGAATTCAAATGACAGTTGAAGCCCATACCCATATCCATATTTCTTAGCCGGTAGCCCCCCAGATGTTTGTATTAACATGTTGTATTGCTTAAGTTACATACAACACAACAGCGTGATTTAGTTGCAATACATTATATTTAACTGTACTAATAGTAGGTCATCAGCGAACGTCATGTTGTAGTAACTGTTAGTTACGGTGCAAGTCTTAATATGGCTATACTACACGTGGTCGAGCGGTGTGTAATAGGAAGCGGGAATAATAGGAAAAAAGGTCTCTAATTCTCTCTAATTTTAACCTATGTTTCTAAAGGAGCCTAACAGACGGTCAGGTCGCCTATCGGCAACGGCCTGTCAGTACCCCTAGTATGAGTTGGGCAAACTGTATTCGTAATCGAAAACTATCGCTCTATCTCTTTCATGTCCCTTGACTGCTTTACAGTCATGAGCAGTTCATCCGAGTATTCGTAAACGTTGACAATATAATTCAACTGATATCAGATCATATTAGGAGTACTGACAGGCCGTTGCCGACAGGCGAACTGATCCATCTGTGGGGCGCTTAAGGGAAAGCTTTACAGTTTCATAGATAGAATCACTTCCTAAAATATTATTCCTTTTTGTTACACGTTGTATGCATTCCTTGATTGCAGCGATGACGGGTGTGGGCGTGGGCGTGGGCGTGGGCTGCGCGGCCACGTGCGACCGCCGAGCACATCCCAGGCACCCGCTGCCTGATCAGGTAAGAAAGAAAGAAAAGAAAGAGAACTATGGAGACTATATTGGCTGAACTATGGAGTGATTCTGTGGGGAAACAGCACAGAAGCTCAATCTCTATTTACTCTTCAAAAAAAACTAGTGCGCATCATAGTCAACATTGAACCAACGGTCAGTTGTAAACCACATTTTAAAAAACATAAAATCCTCTCCTTGACTTGTATTTACATTCTAGAGATATGCAAATTTGTCCGCAAATATAACGAGTTTTACTCAAAACGTGGGGATTTACATGTAAAATATCTGAGACATAAAAACAAAATAGCTATTCCACCTGACCGCCTAAATCTATGTTCGTCAAGCACATACACAATGTCTGCCAAAATTTATAATAAACTCCCAAATAGATTTAGAGACGAAAATAATGATAAAACATTTGTAAAAAAATTTAAAGAATTCTTAATCACTAAATGTTATTATAATTTACAAGAATATTGCAATGATAAGATATAAGTAATAATAAAAACTACTAAAAACTAAATTATAAAAAGTAATAATTAATAAATTGAAAATTCATTTGATCTCATTTAAAACATAGACACCTAATTACTTTACTACTTATAAAATAAGTGTTCCTCTTCTCCAATCCATTATTATTGTTGTGCCCGACAGGGTCCATAGTGATTCTTAAATATTACCCTTCATATAAGATCCTTTATACACTGTGATATGCAATAAATTATTGAGTATTGAGACATTTTATTGACGACACATTCTAAAACACTGATATGTACAAAAAAAACATGAACAGAAAAAACAACATGTCGCCTACTAGGCCCCATCCTCAGCATGATGTTGCAGCGACAAGAGGCTGACAGCAACGCTGGTATTCTGGAGGGACCTATTTGGTGGACGACTTTAGACATGACAAACTAACCAAAATTAAAAAATCAAAAGCACAGGGACCGTACTCTGAAACGCTAATCCGAAACTTCGGTTAGCCCCGCCCCTTTCACTCGATTCTGTCACGACTCGAGAGTGAGAGGGACGGGTATAACGAAGTTTCGGGTTATGCGTTTCAGAGTAGGCCCTCAGGTACGTATACAGGGTGTTTTTCTATAAGTGCAATACCTCTTAGGTGGTGATTGTGCTCATGAATATGAACAACTTTTACTATGGGGTCAACTCTGCAACTCAACAAAAAAAATCAGCTGTTTCATACAATGAGTCACACCAATGATTTTTGTTATCAGCATATCTAAAAAATATGTTACTCGAGAAAAAAGAATATGTTTTTATTTTTTTCCTATCTTCAAAAATGACTGAGATATTGAACGTTAAAGTACGGCCTCCGTGAAAAATTAGGGTGAGCCAATGGAATTAACGTGTGACGTCACATCGCGATTGAGAGTAGGCGCTTCCGTTTTTCTCCTTTGGCTATTAGAGTTGCGCTCTCACTGTTTTGCAATAATTTTTTTTTTTTATTTTCGATCAATGATCAATTTTGTATTGAGCCCATGTGAAAAAACACCGTCAAATACATAAGTTGTATTTTCGTGATTAATAAATTAAATCAACTTTCGTAATGGCGGGCGGTATTCTGTCAATATAAATACTACCGTCAAACTTCGGTCAACAACAAGGAATTTATAATACATTATAAATTCCTTGGTCAACAATAACACGAAGCCGTCAAATGGACAGTAGGTGACAGTTTTAGAGTGTGGCTGCGCGCGGTCGAAATCGAATACTAATCATTTACCTTTTTTTTTTTTTATATAGTATGGGCTTGCTCTTGGCTTCATACTGAACCTTAGGGTTGAGAAGAAGCCTAAGATGGGGCGAGCTTACCCAGAAGCAGCCTACTCACTCTAGCTTTAAAAATAACAGGGTTGTAGTCATTCGGGAAAACAGACGCAGGCAGGGTATTCCATTCCTTGGCGGTGCGCATCACAAAGGAAGATGAAAAGCGCTTGGTACGCATCCGCGGGATGTTGACCAAGTAAGGATGATAGCCTGCTGTGCGCCTAGATTCTCGTTGGTAGAACGGGGATGGCGGAATGAGCTCATGCAGCTTAACCTTAACCATAACCTTAGAACGAAGAAAATGTACTGTAACTAGCGCCAAAAACGCACCAGTTGCACGGACGGACTCTATGTAGTACAGTTGGACGGAAAGCACCCGCAGCAGCCGCAATCGGAGATGTCACTGCGACATGACGTCATCGCAATAGCGCGCAAGGAAAGCAAATTTACAAAAGCTGGTGAAACTTTACAACGCTGTAACTTTGGAAATCCTGAACAGATTTCGATGAAACAAAAACTGTTATTACTTTTTTTTTTTGTTTTATTTATTTATTTAGCATAATAAACTTGCACGAGTGCGCGCATAAAATGCAGTAATTTTTATAGTCATATTTTGATGTGTTGGTGTGACTCATTGTTGATACCTACCTGACCAGAGTGTATGGAACAGCTGTTTTTTTTGTGAATTTGCAGAGTTGGTCTCATAGTAAAAGTTGTTCATATTCATGAGTACAATCACCACATAAGAGGTATTGCACTTATAGAAAAACACCCTGTATACAAGATGGAATTATTTAGATAGATAGATACATAAATCGTTTTATTACTGCATACCACACATACAATCATACACAGTTACAAAAACGATAAAAATATAACCTTAGTACAATGAAATAGAGTATTATTGATTGTTGAAAAAAATAATACTAACAACAAAAATGTACGGTTGTACATTTCTGTTTAGTGTAATTTTTTGCTCGGGAGCAATAATACTGATTTTCAACCATCACCCTCATGATACTTGAAGGGAAAGTAATCGAAATAATGGGGATAGCAAATTTTACTCAAAGGAAACATTGCTTTAGTTTTGACAAGAAACAAAACTAGTCACAGTTTTTTTACAAGCTTTTTATTAACTTGCTAGTTAGTTAGTTAATTAGTGGGGGGCAAATCTTGCAAGCTTAATTTGACCCACTTCCCAGTGTCCGATGAAGCTGTAATTTTTGTATACAGGTTTGGTTAAGATGACAATACAATATTTTAGTACAGTCAGCAAAAAAGCTTGTCATTAAAATGAAATTTTTACTAACAACTTATCAAACTTACCTTTTCCTTACAAAAGTACACATCGACTCGACTCGACTCGACATGGAATCATGATGTTTTCATTGTTTTCCTTTCATTTAATTTATCATGTTTCTCATTGAGATTTAATCCATATAAGTTACCCTATCGATTGATGTCATAAAAATACAGAGTGTTGTTTTTTTCGAATTTTATCCTGTTCCATTCCTGAGTATAAATTTTAAAAATATTTGAATGCAGTTTTATTTTATTCCAAAAATAAAGGAATGTTTCTTTTGAGTGAAATTTGTTATCTCCATAATTTCAAGTACTTGCCCTCCAGGTATCATGAACTATTTCCACCCTGTACAGTCAGATTATATTAAGAATATCACTGGACTACAATGCTATTATTATTTATTTATTAAAAGTATAAATAATTTGAGTTTAAAGAAACTTTCAAAGTTCATTTTTCATTTTCGGCTAGGACATTGTACACTATTCGTACTAATAGTAAAAAATATAGTAAAGTCAAATAAAATATTAAAATTCTCATTGTCTTTCTGGATAAATGGTACAAAAATAAACTTTGAAATAAAAATTCTTTGCCATCCACGGTCACACTGGCAACCATATTTAAATCACGTTCGGAAACTTTGATGTTTCTGTACGAAAAACGATGACATTGACGACTGATGATAATCTGTCAATGTGAACCTTTTTTTTAATGTTAGTGTGACATTTTACCGCCATATTGAATCGGGGTTGCATAATTATTAAGACTAGATAATGCTTTTGTACCATCAAACGCGTTAGCTTATTGCGATATAATTAGTTTTCAGTTATTATATTTATCTTTTGTTTGCCTATGGTATAGTGTACAAAGTCCTAGCCGAGGCTCCATACAAAACTGAAAAATCTCCTTTTTCCCCAAAATTTCAAGTTACTTTTCTTGAAATTTTGGGGTTCTGGTGTGTGCTTAGTTTGCCGTATGAAGATATTTATAGCATTCTAAACCTATCTGTGTCTTCAAATGGAGGCTTGAATATACACTGAGATTGTTCCAGAAAAGGATGGTACGGCAGTGGTGATGATGGCAGTGTTTGATTCGCTCTCTACTTGGCGCGAGAGAGAGATTGACCATGATATAATTTGTTCACAGAGCACCCCTCTCCTATCGAGCGTGGGCCCGTTAGGGTCGCCGCAAGCGTCGCTGGGCTCGCTGCACGCGCACCTCGCGCACCCGCCGCCCGCGCCCTGTGAGTACACACACACACACACACACACAATACATACCGCTTTATTTTTTATTTGCTCGTACACACGAGCACACGAGCAATTTCTTGGCACAACTGTAATAGATCAATATGGAGCAATTAAGTGGAGGGATGTTGCTCCATATTTCGTGGTATTGTTTGCCCATATCGTAGCAACAGGTTATACATTTTGACATTTTGCCATCGTCGTTGATACTTTGAATCGCTTGGTATGGTCGTGACTAGGGAATCCAATCTCGCATCAGAATCGCAATCCCGCAAGCCTGCGGGATTGAAGTCATCTATCCCGTGGATCTCGTTTTCAGTAGTTTTCTTTTATATACCAAAGGAAATAAAGTCAAATGTTTTAAGTATGTTATTATTATTCCTTCCTAGTAATTATCAACAGGATGATGATGATAAGCTGATATTTATACCTCTAAGCCTTCAGGTTTAGAGGTATAAATATCAGCTTCTTATCTATCTTATGAAATGATGTAATACAATATTTAGTTTTATGCTTCATCTTTGGATTTGTATTGACAATTGAACATATTTATTGGTTTTAGAGGTATAAAAATCGGCTTATATTTTCTGATAACCTAATACTTTCGAAGAAATGAGTTAGAATTTAACATTTCTTCTTTTAGTTTTTGATCTAATCTTTCACACTTCACTCGATCTTTTAAACTCTTTTTAAATCAAATTGACACACTCCTTGTTTAATTTGCTATGAATTTTTTTAACGAAAAATATATGTGTCGTACGTAACGTACCTTTTCACAACGCAGGATCCCGCGTTTGCGGGATTGGATTCCCTAGTCGTGACGTCATTTTGGACGGGAATTGATAGAAATTGCGCAATTTTGTTAAGCGAGCCATTCGGTACTGATATTCAAAAGCCTTCAATGACTGCTACTTTTTATACGTAGCCGCGAGTTTTTAGAATCAATTTGAATACTTCTTTTCCAGGTGGTTCCGGCGGATGTCCCCTAGGCTCCGCCTGCGTGGCGGGGGGAGGGGGGCTGTCGGGGGGGGGCGATATATATGCGTGTGCGGCACGCGAGAGGGGGCATTACGTGGCGTACGAACCACTGGGGCACTACACGCAGTGAGTATATGTATATAGATATAGGGGGGCTGAGGGGGGGCGATATATATGCGTGTGCGGCACGCGAGAGGGGGCATTACGTGGCGTACGAACCACTGGGGCACTACACGCAGTGAGTATATGTATATAGATATAGGGGGGCTGAGGGGGGGCGATATATATGCGTGTGCGGCACGCGAGAGGGGGCATTACGTGGCGTACGAACCACTGGGGCACTACACGCAGTGAGTATATGTATATAGATATAGGGGGGCTGAGGGGGGGCGATATATATGCGTGTGCGGCACGCGAGAGGGGGCATTACGTGGCGTACGAACCACTGGGGCACTACACGCAGTGAGTATATGTATATAGATATAGGGGGGCTGAGGGGGGGCGATATATATGCGTGTGCGGCACGCGAGAGGGGGCATTACGTGGCGTACGAACCACTGGGGCACTACACGCAGTGAGTATATGTATATAGATATAGGGGGGCTGAGGGGGGGCGATATATATGCGTGTGCGGCACGCGAGAGGGGGCATTACGTGGCGTACGAACCACTGGGGCACTACACGCAGTGAGTATATGTATATAGATATAGATAATTGGTGTGAATGTAAGAAGTTATTTATTTATTTATAGGGGGGCTGAGGGGGGGCAACGGCTATCTCAATTTTTAATTTCATTGTTTCACTCGTAGATGACATACCACTCTAATTTTAACCTCTTAATAACCCTTGTCTATCGTTCTATAAAGCATATCAATGTGAAAGTTGAAATCGGGCAGTAAATTCGTCAAAATAAAAAAAAATGGTTGTACTATGATGATCTAATATGTTGTAATATTATTATTTTTCTGCGGAACCATTGGGAATTTTTTGACAATACAATTATATTACTAGCTATAAGTAACCTATAGGAAAAAAAACTAGGTCATAATCTTCAAGGGCACTTTTTCTTCCCTTATCCAGCTACGGCCTTTTATGCATCCATAATATAAGTATATATTATCTTATCTTATTTAGGCGATTCTCGGAAAAATTATGCTAAAGCGAGATAGCAATGAGAAAATGAAGCGCGCGGGAGCGAGACCGATTTTGCCGATTACGCAAAAAAAAACACTAAATCACTTCGTATTAAAAAACTATAGCGATTTTAAAAAAATGCTTCTATACGATCCTAAATATTATTGGTGTTTCAACAGTATATGTAACCCCATTTAAGAATAATCTTGATATTTCGTATTTTTTAGATGTATTTTCGAAAAGAAAAAGTGTCGAGCCAAAATCATAAAATCGTGTTTTTGAAACTATACGATTCTAGATAAAGGTATGAAGAAATATATATCTTATTACCAGATTTATAACAACTCGTCCTAAAGTTTTATATCAAAGAGTCCATACTTTTTCCGAGTAGCGCCTTAAGCCGCGCGGATAAAGAAATAATATGGAAGTGGCGGCCGGACGGTCATGGTATCTCGCTCACACATACCGTCATGCTGCATGTATAGCACGTGGGTGGGTCATGCTATCGCGCTCACTCTAAATGCATGGCCGCCATTTACAGATTGTTTCTTTAACCGCGCGAGTTATAAGATCATATTGTATGGAAAGGCAAAAATAAAAACAATTGATGCTCTCAACCATGCACAAAAATTAAAATGGAAATGGGCTGGCCATGTAGCGAGACTCAAAGATAAAAGATGGACAAATACTGTAACAACCTGGCATGGACCACTAGGCAAACGTCAGCAAGGCAGACCATATGCGCGATGGGAGGACGATGTCAAGAAAATAGCTGGTCCGCAATGGAAACAGATATCACAAAACCGCGAAAAATGGCAATCTTTGGAAGAGGCCTTTACCTGAGAGGGGTTCCTCGCCAAATAGACATATCTTCACCAAGTCGCTACTATTGAAAATCATAAACTTACTAAAAATCTTAAAATAAATAAGTGAGCAATGTGGCGCATTAATCTTAATCTATAGTATTATTTTATTAAGTTAACTTTTTTATAATGTAGTTTTAAGATTATTATAATTTGTATGTAATGTAACTTACTAAGAGGAAATAAAAGGCTTTTTATTTTTATTTTATTATTTATATTGTATGGAATTTGACCGAATTGGCGCAGGGGTAGACTACCTGCCTTCTGCGCCAGAGGTCTCGGGTTCGATTCCCGAACAAGACAAATATTTGTGTGCATGAACATGTCTATTTGTCTTGGTCTGGGTGTATCTATGTATAATAAGTATGTATTTACAAACAAAAAGTATTTAAGTATATATTTATCCGTTATCAAGTTCACATAGACACAGTTTCTTATGAAATTTACTATGGGCTTAGATAATTGGTGTGATTGTAAGAAAAATATTTATTTATTTATTTATTTAATTATATCACGATGGGAGTGTACTTAAGTATACGTCCTTCTTCGTAGCCGCGACTCGCTGAGTAGCGACGCGACGGGTCCGGGCGCGGCCCCCCCGCCGGCCCCCCCTCCGGGCGGGGGGTCGCTGCGGAGGGGGTTCCTGGATAACAGCTCGGAGCATTCAACACCAGCACATTCTAGAGGTAAGTGTTGGAGTTAGATGTTTGATTGTCGCCTTGGGCTGTTTAATAATAGGGCTTAAGGTGGTTCGATGCGCTCAGTAGCGCCACCAATGGAAATAAATCAATTACATTTTATTAAAGGCTTAGATTAAAAGTTACGGTTATTTTGCGCAAATAGAAGAGTAAAGTGTAATTTTATAAATATACTTTCAAGAACTCAAACTTAAAAGTGGCCACATTTAGCAATATCGAGATCCATAACTTAATGCTCATGATTGAGGCCATGAAAAAATACTTAAAAATTGCACTTTACTCTTCTATTTGCGCAAAATAACCGAAACTTTTATTCTAAGCCCTTGATAAATCGTAAATGATTTATTTCCATTGGTGGCGCTACTGAGCTAATCGAACCACCTTAAAGAATGTATTTGCCGTTTTTTTTTCTTTTGTACATATAACTGGTCAACTTTTACGATATTAGAAATACATAATTTCTTTAATATTGCATTACATTAAGACCGTCTCGAGCAGCTTTTGATAATTTAATAACCACGATATTTGATTATTTACATAGAAAAAACTTATCTCGAAAGTTACGACTATTTTCGTTTCCAGAATTTCGTAGGTACTTTATTAGTAATACAAAATTTAGTTGTAACTTAGTGAAAATATTTTTTTTGCTCTTTGCTAGTTAAAATGTCCATAAATACGTGTGTAAAATTTTGTAAAGTTACATAATATTAGTCGTTGAATAAATTACAAAAACGTTAGTATGGGAAAAATAATTGTACAAAAATCTCCATACAAAACGGCAATTTGATACTTAACCCCTAATATACAAAAGTAAATATAAAAATAAAAAAGAGAATTCAAAAATATCAAATTGTATTGTATTTAACTATGTATATTAAGTATGTATTAACAAAGAAAAAAAGTATGTAAAGGAGATTTTTCAGTTTTGTATGGAGCCTCGGCTAGGACCTTGTACACTATACCATAGGCAAGCAAAAGATAAATATAATAACTATAAACTAATAATATCGCAATAAGCTAACGCGTTTGATGGTACAAAAGCATTATCTAGTCTTAATAATTATGCAACCCCGATTCAATATGGCTGTAAAATGTCACACTAACACTAAAAAAAAGGTTCACATTGACAGATTATCATCAGTCGTCATTGTCATCGTTTTTTCGTACAGAAACATCAAAGTTTCCGAACGTGATTTAAATATGGTTGCCAGTGTGACCATGGATGGCAAAGAATTTTTATTTCAAAGTTTATTTTTGTACCATTTATCCAGAAAGACAACGAGAATTTTTATATTTTATTTGACTTTACTATATTTTTTACTATTAGTACGAATAGTGTACAATGTCCTAGCCGAAAATGAAAAATGTCCTTTATTTATATTTATAAAATGTATGTATGGTCAGCAGGCAGCGCGCGCGAGACGTCCCCGTACAAGAAGAGTGCCAGCTCCTCGCCCGGGCACTTGCCCAACCGACTGCAGCTAGGTCAGTCACTTATTTTATTAAGAAGAGTGTGTAGCAAAAACGATTCCCATACAAACGGCGATCACTTTTGTTTTTTTTTATATATTTATACGACGTTATTTCACGGGAATGTGATATTTTTGGGGACAAAAAGTAGCCTATGTTCCTCTCCAGGTTACAAAGTATCTGTGTCCCAAATTTCAGCCAAATCCGTTTAGCCTTTTTGGCGTGATTGAGTAACAAACATTCAAACATCTAAACTAAAATTTCACATTAATTTATAATAATACTAGCGGATCCTCGCGGTTTACGGCGTGGTACCCGTTCCCGTGGGAATACCGGGATAAAATATACCCTTTGTCACTCGGGAAGAACGTAGCTTTCTAAGGGCATGAGCAGCTTGGATAAGCTTTCGTACGGATTTTACCCGTACGAACACGCATGAATGATTGTACGTACAATAGGGTATTTTACTGTTGTTGAAATGTAGATATTTAATGATGACGTTAAAAAATATTGCAATTAAGAATACCAAATGTGAAAAAATAATTTGAATCTGTTTTATAATAAAAGAATTATAGTCTGTTTGATTTTGACTATAGCTGTCTCTTTCTAAAACGAAATCTTCTATGGCGTGACTATGACGCTACTAACCCACTGACGTCACTAAGATAGCGTCCTGTCCTTGTCTAATTATAAAGTTTGAAGTCCTATATCTTTGAAAATATTCAAGATAATTCAAAATGAAAACTTGTTTTGTGTAGCTAATATTTCGAAAAAACATTTTAAAGAAATAAAAAAAACCCAGTAAAATACCGTATTAACTCGCACCTACGCATTCCTATAGTTCTTGGAGTATCGGGATCATTCGTGCGTGTTCGTACGGGTAAAATTCGTACGAAAACGTGTTACGCCGCATGTCCACCTGCAAGTAAACTTCTGCGATAAATGTCCGACAGGTCTGTCCGACAGCAACTTGCTAGTGTAAACTACGTAGCGATTACACTCGCAACAGCTTGCGTATGATATATTTGCATAGTTATATATATGCATAGTTTTAAGCAATTTAAAGATTGTACACAAATAATTTGCATGCTAAAATTTTGGCAAAACATGTGTGTCCTCGGAAATTGTAACACCTACTTATACCATGTTTTTTGGCAAATAAATGATTTATGATTTATGATTATGTCAACGATTTTGCAAGAACTTACGCAAGACTTTCGCAAGTTTACTTGCAGGTGGAAACGCGGCCTTAAGAAAAAAAATCAGCTGTTTCCTACAAAAGAGCAAAAGTATTTAATACAAATGTATGTATGTATAACAGCTGTTTTTTTTTCGCGATTTCAATGTTGGTCCGAAAATAAAAGTAGTTTGTTTTCATGAGAATGAAGAATAATCCCTAAAATTATCCGGGGTGATAAAAAATCGCCGTTTATTTATTAGGTTCGTATTTTCAGGCGGTGCCGTAGCGCATTGCCCCACAGAACTGGAACCCTTAACCCCTTCGCGGTCCACGGAGCGACTGCACCGCGAGATGCAGAACCTGGAAGGGTTGATGAAGGATCTGTCCGCCATCACACAACAACAGTTCCATTGCTAGCGCCACTGCAGGCAAGGATCCAGGATTTGGTTGAGGGGGGCAAATTTGGTTGGAGGGGGGGGGGTTTGGTTGGGAGGGGGGGGGCAATTGAAGGACTCATGAAGGATTTTTCCGCCATCACGCAACAGCAGTTCCATTGCTAGCGCCCAAGGCTAGGATACAGGATTTGGTTGAGGGGGCAAATTTGGTTGAGGGGGGGACAAATTTGGTTGGGGGGGAATTTGGTCTGGATGGGGGGGATTTTGTTCAGGTGGGGGGGGGGGGGGGAGGAAATGATTTGTTGATAAACCAGAGAGAAAAAAGGGTATCTCGTTTGAAGATTTCCTCTCTAACCAGGAGTGGAAGGAATACATCTCTTACAAAAGAGAGAGGTCCCTAGATTATCAAAAGTGAGAGGGAAGAGATAAAAGACAAGAAACAACATTACTTGAACGTCGGAAATGGTCGAATATAAAGGCCGTTAAAACAAATGTTGAAACAATAATAATATAGACTGTTACAATCAAAAGTGGGAGAAGATATAATATAATATAACAGATATAATATAACACTCGGAACTCGAATACTTACAAACATAATTCATACACATAACTTTTAATAAAAGCACATTTTCGATCAGTGATTTAAAAAAATATTGTTACTTTTTCCCATTTTTTATTGAAACAGACTATAAAACATTCATCTTCACCCCTTTTCTAATAAAGTTTGGGTTGCCAGTGCACAACTCACTAAAGGAACGTCTTATAAAGATTTAAACTTAACAATTTTCGGGACCTTTTACCTCCTTGAATATGTATATTTTGGTCCAAAGTTGACGTTTCAATTTATTTATGGAAACTACCATTGGTGTTTAAAATTAAACATGGCAACACTGATTTGATAAGTCAACAATGGCTGATGAATTCGAAGGGGCCAATGTACCAGTATTCACTAAAATCAATCACTTAATTTGATTAAGGTTAGTATTACCTCGTGTAATTGTTGCCAGTAGGGTTTTTTTCTACCAATTTGGTAGTTTTCAGAAATATGATCGATTTACCTGACTGTAACTTCTAGATAAGTTTGTACATGTGATTTATACAACTATGTGTATTATATTATTTACACACTTATTATTATTAATAATTAATAGTGATAACTGATAATATAGGATTATTATTAAATTTAAACGACTTAAGGATGCCATAATTTGTTAGTATTATTTTTGGTATTTTAATAAATATATGTGTGAAAATGTATTACAAAAGTTAAATGCCACCTGATTAAAAAACCTTCGGAAACGCTATCGGATTCCGATTCTGTGCTTTGTCCTTGTCTGTTCTATAGCGAGTGACAGAGACAGTGCATACGTTCCGGTGTCGGGTGCGTTTCTGACGTTTCGTGAGAAAGATTTTATTTCGTAGCTTTAACTCGGCAAAAATATACCGCTTAAAACAAAATAGGTCTAAATCGTTTCTTTGCATTTATTTTAAATAGTTTTACGTATGTTATTTTCTAGAATAAAGTAGTGGGTCAGAAATTAGCATGGTCTGTTTTTTAATGTTCAGATAATCATAAAAAGAATTTGTTTATTTATTTATTGTTAAAGTCAACCAACAGCAAGAAAAATAAAAACAATACATAATAGGTCTTATGGCGCGCTTACACGAGCAACTAAAATTGCTCAATTTCTTGCAAATGACGTCACGACCACATCAAGCAATTAAGGCCATGGAAAAATGTCAAATGTAGCAACCTGTGAAATATACGGCTACACAATACCACGAAATATGGAGCAACATCGCTCCACGTAATTGCTCCAAATTGCTCCATTACAATAATTGGCTGGCAACAAAAAAACGAATGCCATCTTATAATATGCCGATTACAGGTTATTTGTAAACAAAAGTTTTGAAAATCATGGGATGGGGCTTATTTTGTTTTTAGCTGTATATAAGTAACTTATAATAATATCTTGTATTTGTTTAATAAAACCACATTTTTTGTAAAAATATAGGTTAAAAAATATATTCCGTAATACAATTTCACGTGTATATTTCTGTAAGAACTGACATCGAAACGACAAGGAATTTGTCTCAACGCAATATCGACTCTACTGCGTTAGGTTTAGGTCTAAAGTGTTCTGTAGCCAATTGTTTGTAATCTTGCCTATAGGTTTTTTTAATCTATCAACACTGAGTCTCGTGTGAACGGTTGGGAACTAGCTTCAGCCTGCGGTGTTGTCTGTTGTTTGGACTTTCACAGGATGTTTTTCATTTTTAAGTACTTATGTCTGTTTAGTAAAATTAAACACTTTTAATATTAAATAGTAGGAAATTGTACTACCTAAATACTATGAAGAATCAGAAGAAAACATAAACAAAACTGTGGTTTTTCAAATTTATTTTATACTAGCTTTCCGCCCGCGGCTTCGCCCGCGTGGACTACACGACGTTATCCCGCAGGAATGTGCTATTTCTCTCGCTAAGTAAGTACAAAATCATTTGATGGCAGTAACTGAATATACACTTCACTTTAATATTAGTATCTACATTTTATATTTATATTTCTAAAGCGCTATAACAGCGATGTTTTCAGCATTGTTATGTTCCGGCAGTTAGAGATAAGATAGTCAGTTCCTCAGTGATTGAGGATTCCGGGAGTAGTGCGCTTCCACCTTCAGCCTTATCATCACTTAAAATCATGTGTGATAACGGCTAAGTGCTACCGCGTTGTGGATAAAAAAATATATTTTGTACTATAAATAAGTAAATTATCAAAAACAAATAAACCCACAGGCGTTAGCTAGTTCTCCGCCATGGTTGTCACATTTACTGTCGGCTTATTATAACCGAGATATTGTACATGTTTATATTATAAAGACTAGTCATAATACCGCTCGAATACAATACATGTCTGTACAGGGTGAGGGAGGCGATGACCTTAGAAGACAGATAAACAGATATTGAGTTTTAAGAAATCTTAAAAGTAAAAAAAAATACTGTAGTAATGAACAAGTCGTTGACATAAACTTTATTATTAACTAGCTTGCCGCCCGCGGCTTCGCCCGCGTGAACTAGATGTCGTTATCCCGCGGGAATGTGATTTTTTCCGGGATAAAAAGTAGCCTATCTTCCTCTCCAGGCTACAAAGTATCTGTGTTCCAAATTTCAGCCAAATCCGTTCAGCCGTTATGGCGTGATTGAGTAACAAACATCCAAACATCTAAACATCTAAACTTTTGCATTTATAATATTAGTAGGATTGACTAAGGTCGCTCTTTATTTAACTCGGTGTGTCTTACAGCCCCTATAACTAATTTCTAAAACTTAAGGCGCGCTTACACAGGCAACTTACATTGTGCAATTCCTGGCAATCCGTTACTGAGATGCACACACAATACTACGATATATAGACCAACATTGTTCCACTTAATTGGTTCAGATTGAACCATTAAACTTGCCAGACAATTATTGGCAAAAAAAACTGCCCATGTACGCGCGCCTTTGGTTCTTATGTAAAAACGAATTGCCTGTTTCACAGTCTACTTTTACCTCAATCTATCCACCAATTGTTAATGTGAATGGCACTTAATTCAAATCTGTGATACAGGTTAACTTGTAGGTACTTTACGGTACCTTAATGGTACTTCACGGTACGGTACTTTTAAGAGCACATCGTAAATTTAATTTTAATCACTTTTGTATATTTAACCATTTGTTTATCAACTCGAGTCGCTTTTATCCCCTCCCTCTCTCTACGTTCAAGTTAAGCCCCGCCTCTTAAGGTGTTTGTACATTGTCCTTTTGGTATACATTGTATGTTTGTACAGATTACTACGACGTGTATTTACTGTATCACGCTCAATTTTTAACTGCGCTGTTTCCATAAAATCTTTAAAGAAGATGGTGTTTTGTCGGTTCAAATTTTTTTTAGGAATAAGAGTATTTATAGTACTGTTTGTAAATTACAACAGACATACTAAAATTACCTATTTACGTCCCTTGATCATACATCGATTTTTTTGACATTATTATAAAAAAATAAGGTACCTATCTATATGGAAACCTAAATTATCTACGTTTTTAACGCAGGTCGTTACTTTCGCAAAAGTTCCCTTTCTCAAACCGTCACTTTCGCAAAAGGTCCCTTTGTCAAGGCGTAGGCGCCACCTTCGCAAAAGGTCCTGTGCGGGTGACAATGTCCCGCACTCTCTCAGGTCAGGACGGACGGAACCACGAATCAAACTAACACTTGTATTTACACTATATATATATATTTACACTTGCATATTGCAACGATTACAGCTGAATATTATCTAGCACGTAACACATGAAATTTTATCCAGGAAAATTGTTCCTGTCAATACAGGATAATTTTTTTATCAGTGCACAAATTTTTAGCATCGACTCAGAATCGATAAGTGAACAACTTTCTCCTAGAAACATGGGTCGAAATACGACAAAAATTTTTAGACTTCCCATACTAATTCGATCACGTGATCAGTCCGATTTGTATGAAAGGTCAAACAATTTTTGTCATATTTCGACCTACGTTTCTACGAGAAAGTTGTTAACTTACCGACTCTCAGTCGATCCTAAAAATTTGTGCACTGATAAAAAAAATATCCTGTATAGACGAATAGCGTTGACATGGATGGATGACAACTTGTCACCTCATATTTATTATTTTAATTGTGACGCCGAAAGCCGCAAGGAATGCAACCTCTTTCGGACGCCACAGTCCCTTTCTCAAAGCGTCACGTTCGCAAAAGGTCCTTTTCTCAAATCGTCTGGTTGATAGCTTCAGTATCCTGTTAAAACAATATAAAACTGATTAGTTCGTTATGCTAGCCGGTATATTTAATTCTAGATCTTTTACTTTATTTAAATTGCATTTTAAATTTTAACGACATGCGTTTTCAAATAGTTGCCTGGATACAGCGCAGTACATTCGACATTTTTGTAATATATTCATGGTTATAGCAAATGATAATGATATTCGTAACTTCGGTATACCGCACTTGTAAATATTTTGGACGGTCTTGGCCCAACTTACTACAAAATAATTTGACAAACGATTATGACCTTTAACTTGTAAAACATATGCTTGATAATCGCCTGTCAATCGTGTTTTGTGGTTAGTTGTGCGATTGACAGTACTTACACGATAAAGGTTGGTGTCGTACGGAATTTTTAGTATTTTTTTTTATTGTCTATTTTCCAAGTTTACTAGTGTTTTTAACAATATGGTAAACTTGAGAATAGTTAGTGTTCATTTGTATATTGGTAGTCTGTAGTTTAAATAACAATATCTTACAGTTAATCGATTTCGAACTTTACGTATTAAAGTTAAGGTTTAAATTCGATTGGAGAAATTTTTTCAACCTTTTTTGTCAACCCGATAGAAAGGCAAATTTGATTTTCAGATTTCGTATTAATCTAGTTTTGTACTAATGACTACCCTTATACGAGTGAACAAATTTATTATTGTATTTCTATTCCTTCTTATAAATAATGATTATAGAATTTTGTACCCTTGTGTAAATAAGTATTGTTCAGTAACAATTTATGATGTTTTAAATATTGTACATGCGAGACTTAAATGAGGAATTTCTACTTTTAATCGTAAATTAATATCGAATTTACCTGTGATGGGATTTAAACTCCAACAAGAATAAGTAAAAAATGTTCTTTGGGAGTCACACACTAAATGGCTCTGCAAATAAAAAAGATAAAAAAGATAAAAATATTCTTTATTCACTTAGACATAATAAATATGTACTTATGAATCGTCAATATTTTCCTACCACCCATTCAAGACTTTTTTAACTGACAAGAAGAATGGGCGCAAGAAACTTGCCAGCGTTTCTTAGTTAGGTAACGACATTTACAAAAAAAAACATATCGTTACTAATACAACAATTGCTTAGTATAAAAATACATCATATTAAACAGTGATTATGTTATGTGTTACATCATGACCATGCATTGCGGTCATTCAAATAATCGTCTACTTTATAGTATCCTTTGCTCATCAGCGACTCTTTAATGTAACATTTAAATTTATGCAATGGTAGTTCAATTATATGCTGTGGAACTTTATTAAAAAAGGCTATGCTTTTCCCCAGAAATAAGGCTCTGGATTTTTCTAGCCTAAACTTGGGAACGACAAGTTTATCTTTATTTCTTGTGTTAAAGCGATGAATATCGCTCTGTTTTACAAATGTATTATAATACTTTTTCACATAAATTATATTTTCATAGATGTAATGTCCTGCAACAGTTAAAATGTTTATTTCTTTAAATAGATCTCTTAAAGAATCTCTCGATCGGAGGTTGTACATGGCGCGAATAGCCCTTTTTTGGAGCACGAATATACTTTGGATGTTAGCGGCTGAGCCCCACAACAAAAGGCCGTAGGACATAACACTATGAAAATAACTAAAATAGAATATTCTAGCCGTTTCAATATCGGTTAAGAGCCTTATTTTCTTAACTGCGAATGCAGCCGAACTGAGTCTACTCGCCAAGGCTTCGATATGAGGATCCCATTGTAGTCGCGAGTCTAATATAATACCTAGAAATTTTGTATTGTTAATGAATTCGACCGTATCGCCGTCTAGTCTAATATAAAAATCAACTTGTCTTACATTAGGTAACGAAAATTTTAAACACTTAGTTTTCTTTGAGTTTAATGATAAATTATTACTATTAAACCAATGTGACACTTTTGAAAGAGCACTATTTACTTCGTCAGAACAGTCAAATCTCTCATATAAATTACATAAATCATAACATATTTTAAGTGAAACAGCAAATGACGTCAAGGGTTGAAATTAGATCGAAGGATGAAATTGGTCTAAGCGTTACTCCAGTAAAAATATTATAATATTACTAATGGCGCGCTTACACGAGCAACTTAAATTGAGCAATGATTTAATTGCTCCAAATTGATCTATTATGATTGCGCTTGAGAATGATCTTAAACAGATAGTCTGTGACTCCCAGCCAATATTTTTAACCAATAGTCCTCTCAAGTTTCGCATATCTTCCTGTCCTCTTCCATTGCTCAACCCCTTTCATACGAAAGAGTAAGATCTGTGATTCGACTGCACGCAAACGACTATGTTCATTGAATTGATAGTATATTATATACAGTCAAACCTATTAAATTGTGACCCACCATAAGTTCATTATCTAACAGATATTAGAATTCAATAACGTCAGAATTCAAACTTGTTTTGACGATTTCCAACAAATTATTAGCAAAATGCGTTTCGATTCAATTGGTTCGACCGTACATAAGCACTCAAGTAAAGATATTTTTTCGATATTAATATGAAAGCGACTTTATTCGATTCAGAAGTATGTCTAGAGTGATTTCCGTATGTTGTATTAGAAGAAAATATGTCCAAAATTTTATTTTAAATTATCTTTATTTACTTGAATTATAAAAAAAAGATAGGTAATGATCGTACGGTTTATTTATTTACTGAATAAGATTGCAACGAGAGTAACTACATGATTTTTTTTTTTTTTATTTTTTTTTATTTATTAACACAAACACAATATGTTACTGCAGTCGTGCAGTCGAATCGCAGTCGATCTGAAACCCACATAGACACCAGTGTTATGACTGCGCGCGTGTGCAGATATATTTATGTTTTCATTTAAAGTCGCCATTTTCTTTGTAATTGACTTATTTTGGTCGGTACTACCGAATTCACTCAAGTGTTACGCTCGTGTTACGATAATCGTTCTTATTTAAAACGTGATAAGGTAAAATTTTTTACTTGGAGAATTTTCGCTTGTACACCAGTAGGTGTTTTAATTGATTGTATAATTTCAAGTATTTGATTGAATCAGGCGTCACTTGGCGGAAGTCCCTAACCATTGTGAAAAATAAATATATGTAGCTTTCTTCCGCAAATAATCGCAAAACTTGCACCTTCACCGATCACACTACTCTACACGTGTTTCGCCCCAACCCGGGGCATCCTCAGGAGATGTTTGTCCGTATGCAATCCAGCACCGAATTCGGTGCTATATATTAATTTTAAACAATGTATAATTTTAGGTTTCAAGGTTATCTGTACTTCATTATAAGTTTTAAATACTTGAAGAATTGTATTCAAAAGACATTTTTGAAAGAAAAAGAAAAATATTTACTTTGTGTACAACTTATCTATAAATAACGAGTATTGAGAAAACTTTTTTGATTGCTGAAGGACACCATTGAAAGATCTCTTAAAAGACTGACTGCACATAGAAAATGGCGATTTAGAATTTGATTGAATCAGGCGTCACTTGGCAGAAGTCCCTAACCATTGTGAAAAACGAAATATCTGTAGCTTACTTCCGCAAAAAAAAAAGCGAATGTAGCTTACTTTTTTTGCGGAAGTAAGCTACATATATTTCGTTTTTCACAATGGCGACATACCAATATTGTGTATTTTATTAGTTTTAAGCGAAACATTATAGACTGATTTTTATTATTTTACTGATTTTTATATTAAAATTTTAATAACTGCGCGGTAAAATGGTTAGTTCTAGAATAGGAGGCCATTTTGAATGTTTATTTTATTAAACAAAATGGTGCACTTTTTACTGTAAAACTTCTTTAGACAATGAAAATACCATTTTTTAATAATAATTAATTACCTAGGTATATCGCGCAAGACATTTCCCTAACCATCATTATCTTATGAATGTATTTAAAAAACTTAGTTATTTCCTAATATTATAAATAATTCGCACAATTTTTAAATGACTGCAGTACTTAAAACTTCCGTACTAATAAAAAAAGATGGTGCAATCAGTTGCGATTATGTGTAAACTATTGACTACTGTATTTCGTTGTAATAAGGGTCATAATTGAGTGTACATGTTATTGAAGGTGATTGCACGTACCGACCGACAGCCCGAGATGCGGCGCTCTGTACATTTTAATAAACTTGTATTATTTATTAATTCGTTGTTTTATTTGAATGAATACGAATGAGAAGTTAGAGGTTTGAACTTTGAAGTTAGCACCCACAAATCACAAATAACCTTTGCTCAAAAACGCAATTTTACCTTTGTTAGGGTGGGCTTACTCGGGCAACTAAAATTGCTCAACTCCTGTCAATACTCGTTAACTATGGTCACGACCACATCCAAGCAATCGGTTTTGTTAGGGCGATGATATCAAACTGCTAAGATACGGCCACACAATACCGCGTAATATGGAGCAACTTTAAAAACTGTATTCGCTTGTTATTTTAGTTTTTAGTTTTTTGCATTCACAATGCAATTTTTATTACTGAAAAATGGAAAATGAAGTATTTTAGAAAAAATCTATCATCCCCATCCCATCGGAACTGATTGCGAGACGGGTCGATTTATTCTAAAATATTTCATTTTCCATTTTTCTGTATTCGCTTGCTGCGGCGACGTAATTTACTCCGCCAACCCTGCTGCCGTCTTGTTCCTGAAACGAAAACGAGACGTAGTTATATGTATAAACGAGATAGAAAGAAATTTTCTTATGAAGGCAACTCATATTCGCGACATTGAGAAAGTAAAGAAATCGGAAGCAATATTAACGAAACAATGCCGCAATTTGTTGTGATAGCTCCAGATCGCTCCACTTACTTAATTGCTTCCGATGGATCCATTACAGTTACTGTTGCCAATAAATTATTGCCAAAAATTGCCCGTATAAGTGTACCTTTAGATTTAATTTCTTAATATTATATGGCAGACTCACCGGGAATCTTGGCTATCGTAGAATTTCTATACACCGTACGTTACTTTAGAGTTAGTCTTTTCGTTAGTCGGTGGTTAGAGCATTCGCCCGGACAGTAAAAGGTCGTGGGTTCGAGTCCCATCGGAGCTAGTTGCGAGACGGGTCGATTTTTTACGTCCGTATGGATTGAGGAGCTTTTTAAGGATAGCTATCACCCTTATTTAGTAGCCATGCAGATAATTTTGTAGGCCAAATTCTGAAATTTGTAGTAAAATACATCAAAAGTTATATCACTGCAAAGGTGGCTCCTCAATCTAAACATCAGGATTGAGGAGCCACCTAGAACTCGTAATGTATTGAATGTAGGTTGCTGAAAATTATGTATCATTTTGTAGCTATCACGTAGGATATCTACTACAATTTTGAGCACATTAGTTCTAAAATTCAAGAAACTACAACACTTTTGTTGTGGCTCCTCAATCCATATACAATAGAGTAAATTTCTATGAATATTTGCAGTCAATTCAGATATCCGACATAATGATAATTTAGAAGGAGGTAAATTCTATTGCCTACAATATGAATGAAATACTAAAACATAGTGATTTCCGTAAACAAACGCATATTATTTGGCTCCTCAATCCTGACGTTTAGCAGACCAATAATTTACTATATTTACCTGAGATCACAACGAAATCAAAAGCCAGAGACTAACGTTTAGTAGGCATGCATACTAAATGGCTACATACAATTCATTGCTGTATTCGTTTTAATTGCTGAAAAGTAAAGCTTTTTGGTATTGCTCAAGGATCCGTTGCGAGGGGTGACCATAATTATGTGAATGAAAGTAGGATAAATAATTAATTAAAATTTTATAAATTATTTTTTACAAAATATAGGTTAGCGAATGGATGAGTACCTATTGGGTCTTCTGTGCTTTTACGAATTCTGGATTCATAGTCATCGTAACACAACATCTCATCCTTTGCTAGGATATGACATTTGTAGTGACCCATGCCAGTGATACTAACTCTGTGAAAGAATTCTATAGCGCCCATTAATGTGTATGAATGAGCTGCCTAGAACCATTATAGATTCTGGTATCTCCTTCAAACATTTTTTTTGCAATCATTCAAATCGAACGAAACCGTATTTGATAGTGTTTATTAACAGGCTGTTGTTTGGTTGTTGCAAGACTTACATGCGTTTTTATCTTCTGCAATACAAATAGCATCTTCTTTCACCTTTGATGCCAAATACAGAAAACATATTAGTCTCGCGACAGTAAACGCACGGCTGCGTTGATATTTCAGAGTTATTTTTTTGTGACACAATCCATCATTTTTTTTTCACAAATAAAGTAACCACGAAATTTAAGGCATTTTTCTAAAGCTGCGTCCAGACTTGTGTCATGACATCGGACCGGACTCCGTGTCATCGTACAAGACTTGTTACGCTCAATGTGGACGGTCTAGGTTGTGCTGCCGTAACATTTTGGCGTGTCAGAACCAGAACACCGTGTCTTTATCATGCATCGCTAGTTTTGTTGGGCATGCGCTGTGGTAATACTGTATCAAAGAGACAGTGTATTATAAAGACACGGTGTTCAGACACGCCAAAATGTTACAAGTGTAGACGCATGGTGTCAATCGAACAAGACTGCGTGGCAAGGCACCAGAACTGCTGAGTTCAAAGATGGAATAAAAAATAAAGATTATAAGTATTTAATACCTACTAGCTGTGCCCCCGACTTCGTCCGCGTGGAATTGTGACTTTCAGCAGCATTTTAAATTTTTAAGGCTAATTCTTTTGCATATACTTTTGACGACCGATTTGGCGCAGGGGTAGGTTACCCACCTTCTGCGCCAGTGGTCTCGGGTTCGATTCCCGAACAAGACAAATATTTGTGTGCATGAACATGTCTATTTGTCTTGGTCTGGGTGTTTTCTATGTATATTAAGTATGTATTTACAAACAAAAGTTTTCCATGATACAGTTTCGTAATGAAATTAAAATGGGCTTAGATAATTGGTGTGAATGTAAGAAGTTATTTATTTTTTTATTAGTTATTTATATACACTTTAGGCCGTCCGGGTGTCGCAAAGGGGGTGCATAAAAATAACACTAACTTTTTTTTCAAAAAGTGAAATAAAATCATAGCTTTCGAAAAAAGAACTAAGACGAAAAAACAAAAAGTTATCGTAACTTCGATGCGTAACAGCACACAGACCAGCGTCCACACTGCACCTTCGTAACTCCGTACATTGTCCGTACATTTATCTGTGTCAAGCAGTTTCTTCGAGTGTTCGGAATGGATTTGAAGCTTGTAACATGTACGCGAACTTGTTCGCGTGTCAAAAGACGTCCACATTATCCGTTCTGACACGCGTGTCTGACACGGTACGGGGTAATGTTCGGCGAAATGTTACAAGTCTGGACGCAGCTTTACCTATCATGTGTTCTACAGGACTTCCGAGGCAAACTTGCTCATACTTGTCACCTCAAAATAACCTAAAATACGACATTTTGCAATCACATATCTCACAAACTAGTTATCTCCGCGCTCTGAGAGTGGTGTCATTGGAAAGAGGAGATCAAAATCTACATTATCTGTACAAAGACTCTACAAAAAGCCTGCGGCTAGATACTAATACCAACCCTTCCAACACGATGTATTGTCACAGAATATATAGTACCTTACGGTACAGAAATTTCACTCCCGAGTTTAGGTATGATAAACGCAAGCGTCCGGTCACCGGATGAGTCTCAATAGGCTGGCACTCGCAGACGGCAGACAGTTATTGTACTATGAACGCTATACGCAATGCAAAAGGTTGAAATTAGGTTGTTTTCCAGAATAATAGGTAAATATCTCGGGGATTTTGCGCCGCTTGTATCGAAGTGAGGCAGGCCTGGTATTGTTTTTGTATATTTTCTTGCGCGTATATTGATTTGATACCCATCCACAAAGTAAAAATACCTCGCCTTTTCTTGTTATAAATTCCAGGTCTGTCATATTTTGTGATCAAATTAATATACTTAGAAATAAAGTAACTAATAATGTACTTATGACATTTTGATGTATGACATTTAACAAGGCCGCCTGTTCGGAAAAGATCGACGTTTCTGAACGCATCTCTAATGTCACGTCAAATTGACATTTAGCTGTCACTTGAAGTTGACAGTTCTCTTGATTGGACTTCTTGTAAAAAAAGATGTCGGATTAATTTTGCTGAATTGTTAAAAACCGCTCGCGTTGAATATGCCTGGCATATCGAGTTTGAATTGAATCCTGAATTATCCTTGTGATCCCGTTTTGTACGACCAAGATCTTGACGCCATCCAACATCGGGCCGGTCGCGGTGCTTTGAAAGATAACCTTTTCCACCACGCGTTGTTGTCGTGACAATATATCTTAATAAGCAAGCCCCGCGTGTGTCGTTGTGTATTGCTGAAGCGCCCAGTGTCTTGGGACCGCTGTGTAGTATTTGTTTTGTGAGTAAGGTGACGAATTGGTAAGGTCTGCAGAAGAACACGGAACATCATAGGGGGCCCCCTTATACCATCTGCCCCGGAGACCTTCGACACCACACACCCGTATGTAAAATTCACCTTAATTTAAATTAAGTCGCTGTGTATCGCAGTTCTATTGTTCAGTTACATCCCGGCTGAAACCAAGTTTTGTCCGGAGTCTATACTCATGATAACCTTCCACTGCGCCATGCCGATTCCGCGGGTCTAGGCAGGGGTGTACTGAACATTTCTTGGTAGCAAGAGCGTAGTTTGAAGGCCTGAGAGGCCCACGCCAAAACTTTGTCTATTAATCAGTGCCGTTTTGATGACCATCTGGTCCGGACTGGATTAATTTGTACTTGTAAATGGTAATTAACTTGCATTTGAAAAGTAAAGGGCATTCCTTTGTTATTGGTTCCATGTCTTGTAATTAATTGTCATGTATTGAAGTTCCAAAATGTAAACAGATGCCTTTCTTTGTTCATAATAATTATTATTTAGTTTTGTTAGCAAATTTGAGTTGTGAATATTGACAAGTTGTTGCTAAATAATAGCTAATAAAAGGTTGTCCTAAAAAGGCTTGGGTACTTAATAAGTTTGCACTCAATACTTAGTGAAACTTAAATGATTTAAGACATTATTTACACATTGAAACTTATTGAAACTTGTGCTTTGAAATAATTAAAATTAACTTGTTGTTGATATCCAAGTGAATTTCAATAGTCAGTGATTTGTTTGAACTGAATAACTTTGACTTATAAAGTCAAAGTTAGTTTGTGTCTAAGTTATAACCTCTTGAGAGTTAGAGTTATAATTATATACTTGAGTTTTGTTGTTTTCTGATAACCTCCAAATATTTAAGAGTTTGTGTCATTATTAATACTTTGTTGTTGTAATATTGGAATTTTGTGGTTATTAATAACCTCCAAATATTGGAGATTTTGTGTTATAGTGAATATTTTGAATTTGTTGTTTTTGTTGATAAATTTGTGACGTTACAATGACGGCCTCCTCTGCTAAAGCCAAAATACGTTCTGAGTTACGGTGGTTAGCTTCTGCGGTTGCATTGTTGGATCGACCGGATAGGACGGAGGCCTTGTTGAACAGATACGTAGATCTGCCCATACGTTTGGCTGTTGTTGATGAACAGTATGCCTTATTTTTGGAAAGGACTGTTGAGGCCGAGGTGGAAATGCGACAAGAAGTCGGTTTGGATGTGGACCAGTGTTATGATTTTGCGGACAGAATTACCCAGGTGGCTCGACCTTTGCAAGTGGCAAGAGAGAATGAACCGAGCCCGTCCCCGGTCACATCTAAGAGTATGCCCCCTCTATTTGCTAGATTGGCCCCCTTAGATTTAAGGCGTTTTGCTGGTCGTCTAGAGGACTGGGAGGGCTTTATTAATATTTTTGATAGTCTCGTACATGCCCGGGATGATTTGACCCAGGGCCAGAAGTTGGCTTATTTGTTATCCGTGTTGGAAGGGGAGGCCCTTGAATCGGTTCAACATTTGGCCCCCTCGGATGAAAACTACCCTATTGCTAGGGATTTGATTGCCCGTCGGTACCAGAACGTACGACGTCTGGCGGACAACCATGTGGCCGCCATTTTGAATTTACCCCGCGTTGCCAGCGTGATGCACTTGAGAGTGGCTTTGTTGAATCCGCTGTTGGTTGCCTACAACGCATTAAAAAACTTAAAACTCCCAGTGGAGCAGTGGTCGTTTTTGTTACTGCACATTGTCCTGGGAAAGTTGCCGGACTCTGTTAAGGTCCGTTTTGAGCAGCAGTATGGTGGGGATAGTGCGACTTATCTGCCACCCTTCTCGGACCTCTTGACGTTCCTGGAAGGAGAGAGTAGACTGGCAGATAATTCCTCTCTGGCCGGTCCTATGGGACCCGAACGACCTGTGCCACAGAGTAGGTCCCCCACCGGACCCCCCCGTAGGGGGCGTATGGCCCCTCGCGCGCCCGGCCGCTATGCCGCCGTCCAGGAGACCGCCCGCTGCTTGTACTGTCGGGAACCGGGTCACAGCACGACCCGTTGTGATAAGTTCCTCGACCAGCGCGTCCAAGGCCGTCGAGCGATCGCGCGACAACGGACATGGTGCTACTCGTGCTTGGGCCTGCACATGCAGCGCGAATGTACCCAAGCGCACCCATGCCGCTTTTGTAAGGGCAACCACCATCCCCTCCTCTGCATGAACAGCCCAGAGGGCGGCGGAGCGCCGCAGCGCGTCGCTGCAGGATCACCTCGTATGGGTGGGGGTCTCGGACCCCCCGCGGTGTTTGCATCCCGCAGCAGTTCTAGTGGCCACCAGAGTGGCCCCAGACGCTCTCCGCCACGTTTGGAGCCTCAAACGGGCGGGGGTCCCAGGGACCCCCCCATGGGAAACCGATCCCCAAGGTTATGCGAGCGTTGCCGGAGGTCGTAGAGGCCCCCCGCGACGTTTTGAGCCTCGCACGGGCGGGGGTCCCACGGACCCCCCCATGGGAAATCGGTCCCCAAGTAGGGGGTTCGATTTTGCGAGCGTTGCGGGAGGTCGTAGAAGCCCCCCGCAACGTGTTGAGCCTCGCACAGCCGGGGGTCCCCGGGACCCCCCTTCTGAAAATCGGTCACCGTGCCCCCGTGACTATGGGGCGACGTACACGGTGGATGCTAGGCACCGATTCTCGCCGCCGCTCGCCGAATACCCGCGTTTGGAGCGGCGCCCGCCCCGTCTTCAAGGGGCCGGGAGATATAACCCGCCTGATACCGGGCGAATTGGACGTAGGCAGTATGTGGGAGAATGGGACCCACTGGATCGCTATGAGCGACCCCCTTACCATGGGGGGACGTCTGGGGACCCCACATACTAGCAATCAACGTGTTTACGGTCGATTGTAGCCACCCCTCCAGAGACCGTTTTCTTGCCCACGGCCTCTGTGCTTGTCAGGGGATTGAATGGCGACCTTGTGGAAGTTCGCGCCTTGTTGGATTCCGGTGCTCAGGGGTGTGTTGTGTCATCTTGGTTAGTTAGGCGGTTGGGCCTCAAGGTGCACCCTCACACGGAAGGCGTGAGAGGTGTTGGCGATGTGAAAGTCCCCGGGTTGTTAGGGCATGTTGACTTCACATTTACATCACGTAATAAGTCCACGCCAGGCATTAAGACCTCGGCGATTGTGTTGGACACAGTTGTTGGCCGTCAACCTTCAGTTGACTTGGGACCGAGTATGTTGTCTTTGGTGTCTGATTCCCCACTCGCCGATCCAAATTTCTTCCGCCCAGGCCCGATTGATGCTCTCCTTGGAGCCGATGTCCTGGGGCGAGTTTTGTTGACGGGGAAGCGAGTTTTGCAGCCAGATTGCTTGGTAGCTCTGCAGACGACACTCGGTACAGTTGTGATGGGCCCTGCTCGCCGCGTTTTGGATTCCCTTGATGAGGATCGCGGTCTTGTTTTTAATGTGTCTCTCTCCGAAGTGGTGCAGAAGTTTTGGGAGGTTGAGGAACCTCCACCAGCCCCGCGGGTCGACCCAGTAGCGGATGAATGCGAGTTGTATTACCAGAATAACACTGGTCGCCTCCGCTCTGGTCGTTTGATCACCCGTCTCCCCTTTCGTGCCGGCCGACCTCCTCTGGGCGAATCCCGACCGCTAGCGGAACGTAGGCTAGTGGCGATGGAGCGTCGCATGAGCAAGGATCCGGTCTTCCGCCAGAAGTATGTTGAATTCATGCGGGAGTATGAGGAGTTAGGGCACATGTCCGTGAGCGATTTGGATTGGCGCCGGAAAGATTCGGGTGGTCTTTGACGGTTCGGCTCCCACCTCTACTGGAGCGTCCTTGAACCAGTGTCTGCATGTAGGTCCCAAGCTGCACACGGAGATCTCAGACATTTTGACCAACTTCCGGCGGCACCAAATTGTATTTATGACTGACATCCGGATGATGTTCAGACAAACGGTCATCCATCCAGAGGATAGGAGGTACCAATTGATTTTGTGGAGAGAGAGTCCTAGGGACCCCTTGTTGATTTATGAATTGAATACGAATACGTACGGTTTGGCTTCGAGCCCGTTTGTTGCGATTCGTTCTTTGTTGGAGTTGGCCGAGAAGGAGCGCTTGAGATACCCTCGCGCCTCCGCCATTTTGGCCAGTGACGTCTATGTGGATGACATTTGCACGGGCGCCTCATCTGTCTCAGAGGCGATTGTCCTGAGAGACGAACTCACCGCCCTTTTGAAGTCGGGAGGTTACGAGTTGAGGAAATGGATATCCAACTCGCCTGATGTACTGGTAGGTTTGCCCGAAGAGCACCAGCAGGACCCCCACCTATTCGAAAATGTTGATAATCCCCATGTGGTGACCGTCCTTGGCGTACAGTACAAACCGGTCTCTGACACGTTCACTTATTGTGTGGATTTACGACCACCGAAAGTCTGGACCAAGCGTTAGTGTTTTCTACTGTCGCACGTACCTTTGACCCCAATGGGTGGATTTGCCCCGTGCTGTTTATGGCCAAGTGTTTCTTGCAACGGTTATGGGCTTCGGGTGTGTCGTGGGATGAACCCCTCTCGGACGAGTTACTCCGAGATTGGTCGAGCTTCGTTTCATCCCTCCCCGAGATTAATGAAGTGCATTTGCCGAGGCTATTCCTCCCTTCTGAAAATTGTAAAGTTACTCTTCACGGCTTTTCCGATGCCTCCGAACGTGGATTTGCTGCGGCCGTGTACCTCCGCACCGTTACTGTTGACGGAGTTGTTGCTGTGCATCTGGTGATAGCGAAAAGCAAAGTCGCTCCCCTTCGGACTCGTCATACGATCCCGAGGTTGGAATTGTGTGGAGCTGCCCTCCTAATGCGTTTGTTGAACCACGTATGGCTCACATTAGGTCGATCTATTAAGATACAAGAGGTTTATGCTTGGACGGACAGTCAGGTCGTCCTTTGTTGGTTGAAGGCTCCGGCGCACACCTTGGACGTGTTTGTGGCCAATCGAGTGTCGCAGATTTGTAATTCCGACATCGAATTGATTTGGAGACACGTGCCGGGAACCATGAATCCCGCGGATTGTGCGTCTCGGGGTTGTGTAGCCCCAACCCTAATTAACCACCCCCTCTGGTGGGGCCCACAGTGGTTGATGCGGCCTGAGTCGGAGTGGCCGCCCTCCCCAGCGTTGTCGAACGTAGCCGTTCCTGATATGCGGGCATGCGTCCTGGAGACTAACCCCGCCGGGGAAAAGGATTTGTTGTTGGATCGGTACAGCTCCTTACAGAAGCTGCTTGGTGTTACCGCTTGGATCAGACGTTTTGCGTACAATTGCAGAAACCCACGCGCGAGGCGTGATTCGTCGGTTCTCACTCCGGACGAGCGTAGGGACGCGCTCTTGTTTTGGGTCCGGAGAGTACAAGCTGATAGTTTTGAGTCCGAGATTGAAATTTTGCGTTTAGGCCGTCGCAAGTTGAAGGGCGCGGTATCGCGATTGAATCCCTTCCTGGACGAGAGTGGGCTTTTGCGAGTCGGCGGAAGACTTCGAAATGCGAACCTGCCGTATGGAGCTCGTCACCCCCTTTTGTTACCTAAAGCCGGACATTTGACTCAACTGATAATAACAGATCGCCATGTGAATGCACAACATGCTGGCTGTAATGCTTTGTTGGCCATTTTGCAGCGTGAATTTTGGATTTTGTCTGCTCGTCGAGCCATTCGCACTGTGGTTTTCCGTTGCCTGCCTTGTTATCGATTGAAGGCCGCGACCATGCAGCCCCAGATGGGTGATTTGCCTGCTGATCGCGTCACGGAATGTAGAGCTTTTGCCGGAGTCACCACCGACTTCGCCGGTCCCTTTACTGTAAAGGCTTCGAGACTGCGTAATGCTAAAACCTATAAGGCGTACTTGTGCGTGTTTGTGTGTCTGTCCACCAAGGCTGTCCATTTGGAAATTGTCTCGGAATTGTCTACCGAAGCCTTTGTCGCCGCCTTGAGCAGATTTGTTTCCCGTAGAGGACTGCCGACATTGATACGTTCCGATTGTGGTACTAATTATAAGGGAACGTGTAATTATCTTAAGGAAGTAGTTAAGTTTTTTGTTGATAATAAAATAGACATTGGAACCACCCTCTCCCGGCGTGGGATAATCTGGAAGTTTAGCCCTCCAGCTTGTCCGACCTGGGGAGGAATTTTTGAAGCTTGTGTAAAGGCTGCCAAGACACACTTGCGTCGCGTGATTGGAGAAACTATTCTCACGTTTGAGGAACTTGATACGGTATTTTGTAAAATTGAGGCCGTCCTCAACTCGCGACCCTTGTGCCCGTTGTCTTCGGACCCGAATGACCTGGAAGCGTTGACCCCAGGTCATTTCTTGATCGGACAGCCCCTTTTGGCTTTGCCTGAATATCCGATTCAGGATGTAGGATCCCATCGTTTGTCGCGATACCAACTTTTGAGACAGATGTCCCAAAACTTCTGGGCACGTTGGTCGATGGAGTATTTGCATATCCTACAACAGCGCGTGAAGTGGACAGATAAAACCACCCCACCCCAGACTGGCGACCTCGTGTTGATTAAGGATGCTAACCTGCCGCCCCTATGTTGGCGAAGGGGGCGCATTGTTAAACTCTACCCCGGAACTGACGGAGTTCCTCGTTTTGCTGAGGTTTTGGTTCGAGATTCGGTTTTGAAGAGAGCAGTTAGTGGGCTCTCCTGATTACCCGTAGATTGACGTACCGTTCTTAACGGTCCGGGGCGGGGGGATGTTCGGAAAAGATCGACGTTTCTGAACGCATCTCTAATGTCACGTCAAATTGACATTTAGCTGTCACTTGAAGTTGACAGTTCTCTTGATTGGACTTCTTGTAAAAAAAGATGTCGGATTAATTTTGCTGAATTGTTAAAAACCGCTCGCGTTGAATATGCCTGGCATATCGAGTTTGAATTGAATCCTGAATTATCCTTGTGATCCCGTTTTGTACGACCAAGATCTTGACGCCATCCAACATCGGGCCGCTCGCGGTGCTTTGAAAGATAACCTTTTCCACCACGCGTTGTTGTCGGGACAATATATCTTAATAAGCAAGCCCCGCGTGTGTCGTTGTGTATTGCTGAAGCGCCCAGTGTCTTGGGACCGCTGTGTAGTATTTGTTTTGTGAGTAAGGTGACGAATTGGTAAGGTCTGCAGAAGAACACGGAACATCATAGGGGGCCCCCTTATACCATCTGCCCCGGAGACCTTCGACACCACACACCCGTATGTAAAATTCACCTTAATTTAAATTAAGTCGCTGTGTATCGCAGTTCTATTGTTCAGTTACATCCCGGCTGAAACCAAGTTTTGTCCGGAGTCTATACTCATGATAACCTTCCACTGCGCCATGCCGATTCCGCGGGTCTAGGCAGGGGTGTACTGAACACCGCCTCTGTGGTCTAGTGGTTCACATCACCGATTTCAAACCAAGATGTCCCGGACTTTTCTCCAGCATTAGCTTTTCGTAAAAATTTTATTATTGTACCATTTTGTCTAGCAACGACATAATTATTTTGTAAATGCGTTGCTTCTGTTAAAGCGGATGAATTATTTTCGCCTGTTTTTCTTGTCAGTTAAAAGATGTCCATAACAGGTGGTAGGTAAAAAAATGTTGGACGATTCATAAGCATTAATTTTATTTGATCTATATGAATAAAATTTTATTGACTTTGACTTTGACAGCTGCGTAGATATTTCAGATTTTTTTTTGTGAAACAATCAATCAGTGTTTTTTTTCACAAAAAGTAACCACGAAATTTAAGGCTTTTTTCTAACCTATCATGTGTTCTACAGGACTTCCGAGGCAAACTCGCTTATACTTAATAAATAACCTAAAATACTTTATTTTGCAATCTCATTTCTCACAAACTAGTAATCTCCGCGCTCTGAAAGTGGTGTCATTGGAAAGGGGAGATCAAAATCTACATTTTCCATACAAAGAATCTACAAAAAGCCTGCGGTTGGATACTAATACCAACCCTTCCAATACGATGTATTGTTTTTGCAAATTTTCTTGCGAGTGTATTGATACCCACCCACAAAGTAAAATTAGGTAAGTACCTTACCTTTTCTTGTTATAATTCCAGGTCTGTCAATTCTGTCATATTTTGTGATCAAATTAATATAGAAATAAAGTAACTAATAAATAATGTACTTATGAAATTTTGATGTAGGTATTATGTATGGCATTTGACAAACCGCCTCTGTGGTCTAGTGGTTCACATCACACCACCGATTTCAGACCAAGAGGTCCCGGGTTCGATTCCCAGTGGGGGTACATATTGTATTCGGTTTGGTTGGTGATAGGACTTGTTCTTAGTCCGCCTGGTTCAATTTATTGTACCAACTTGTATATACCGTCTTTTAAGCAAATAAACAATTTTATTATTAAATTATTATTTATGAGACATGTATTATTACTTATGTCAAATATAAATTATTTCAAATGATATTTACAGTTACTTATAATTATAGTATTTGTTATTAAGACATCTCATTTTATAGCAAATGAGAGTTATTGCTACTAAATAATTATATCATGCTTTATTAGTACAAATAAGAATAGAGTTAACAAATATTATGACCAAGCAAGGGCGGATCCAGCTTTGGCGCCAGGGGGGGTTACATAGTCGTGATCCTCGTGGTCAAGTCACAAGAAGAAAAATATTTATATAAACATTATGTTTAACAATTTTAATTAGTGGTCCACCAAGGATCATTATGGCAAATGAAATGATTAAAATTTTGTAAAAACAAATTATTATATTTTGATAAATTACTTATCCTACTTTCATTCACATAATTATGGTCACCCCTCGCAACGGATCCTTGAGCAATACTAAAAAGCTTTACTTTTCAGCAATTAAAACGAATACAGCAATGAATTGTATGTAGCCATTTAGTATGCATGCCTACTAAACGTTAGTCTCTGGCTTTTGATTTCGTTGTGATCTCAGGTAAATATAGTAAATTATTGGTCTGCTAAACGTCAGGGCAGCGCAGGACCGATCGTTGTGGAGATCCTTGGGGGAGGCCTATGCCCAGCAGTGGGCGTCGTTCGGCTGACATGATGAAACGTCAGGATTAAGGAGCCAAATAATATGCGTTTGTTTACGGAAATCACTATGTTTTAGTATTTCATTCATATTGTAATAGGCAATAGAATTTACCTCCTTCTAAATTATCATTATGTCGAATATCTGAATTGACTGCAAATATTCATAGAAATTTACTCTATTGTATATGGATTGAGGAGCCACAACAAAAGTGTTGTAGTTTCTTGAAGTTTAGAACTAATGTGCTCAAAATTGTAGTAGATATCCTACGTGATAGCTACAAAATGATACATAATTTTCAGCAACCTACATTTAATACATTACGAGTTCTAGGTGGCTCCTCAATCCTGATGTTTAGATTGAGGAGCCACCTTTGCAGTGATATAACTTTTGATGTATTTTACTACAAATTTCAGAATTTGGCCTACAAAATTATCTGCATGGCTGCTAAATAAGGGTGATAGCTATCCTTAAAAATCTGACGTGGCTCCTCAATCCATACGGACGGATTTTTTTTCTAATACTACATTATCCATATTTTACCCAGACCCAAGGAAAGATTGAAGTTTGTTTTCAATATTTACCCGACCGGGAATCGAACCCGGGACCTCTGGAGATAGCGGCACCTTAAAAACCGGTGCTCACACCACTCGACTAAGGATGTTATCCGCTTAGCCTATATTAGTAAAACTTGTTGTAAAAGTGCGCGAAAAATGTGCTCGAGTTGTTTTTTCAGTGAATGCGTAGCGTAGGACGATTTGTGACATCACAGTGACAAAGGAGGTATAAGTAATTAAAATTCATTAAGAAAGTTTCAAGGATTCAGGCGCAATGTATTCGGTCCAGTGCACTCGTGAATGAACAGTTTTAATGAACAGGGATTTTTACAAAAATATTTATGTTGACAAACAAGAAAGACATCTTATTTAGAATTCGTCAAAATGAATGGTTTGAAGAGCTTTTATAATTTTTTTTCTCGATTTTTTACATAGGTACCTACTGTTTTTTCACTCGACTGCGGCGTAGCCCAAAAAGGTTTATGTATTTGACCTTGATGTATGTGAGTGTTGTGTGTCTGTTCCTGTGTTCCCTCGTAACTACAAAACGGATGAACGGATTTAAAAATAGCCCAAACTGCCCCCCTAGCATGACCAACCAAAACGCGATATGATATGATAAGTTATCCGGTTTAACTGTCAAAAGACTATGGGTTTTGACGTTTGAATGTCGATAAATCGCTTTATCATGCGATACATATCGAGTTTTGGGTGGTCATGCTAGGCTTACTGATTCGTTCTATGCAGACTCAACAATAATTCTATATCAGTAATTTCTTAACATAGAAAATTAGATTATCTAGTTTAATTAATAACTCATTAGTAATCCACCAATATTTATGACAGCAACATTAAAAACAATAAATACAAAGCTATAAAAAATCTATAAAAAATGGGCAAAATTGGTATAAGTATTATTCACTTTACATTTGAATACATTTATTAATTATCTTTCGTAAAAGTATATAATCCTTCTATATTTGTAAATGAAAAACAAATAAACTTAAAAAAAACTCTCTACGTAAACTCAAATTGGCATTACACCTATATTAAAAATGCTAGCAGAAACATCCGACTTCTTCCTAAACATAGATTAATAACTCTTCGCTTCGCTTACGCTAGATCGATAGTCTTCATACTAAAGCTTCGTCAAAAGTGAAGCAAAAAATCAGATTTATGTGTGTGCGAGCATTACGTGCCTACGTGCGCCGACCAGCCCCGACACGCACACAAACAAAACTTTGATGTTAACATTAACAAAACGGGACGTTCGTGTAAAGTCGGGGGCCGACTGAGCCAAATTGGCTCAGTTTGAATTGCTTCATTTTCTTAGGCCTACTCGGTTTCTAGGCGTTATTATTCTAAGTTCCTAAAGTATTAGTTTCCCGTTTTATTTCTTTATGGATTTCGACTTTGGTGCTTAGATATGGTGAACATAAACACATGTTCACGATAAAATTGGACCATTTTGGGGGTATAACTTTTTTTTATACCTTCCAATGCGATATTATGTTGGATTCCAAAATATAGTCTCTTAAAATTATATTTAAGGGCCGTTTACAAAAATTTGGCCTGTTATTGAGTTTTTTACAAAAATATCGGATAGTTCTTGGGCTAAAAATGATATTATGTCTTTAGATTCGTTTTGATAGCGCGAGTGACATAGGGTACCTACATCAATAAAAAAAAACAGAAGGCTGTATATTCTGTGCATTGTAAAAAAACATTTTCAGTCCCATAGAGTGGGGTATCAAAATGAAGGGCAATTCCATAAATTCTTACGTATAACTTGCAGTTTTGCAGAACTCTCCGAATTTCTACAAACTTCAGGCGCAAGCACCGCGTCGCCACTATATTTGTATTTTTATTCACAACGGGGTAGCAGATAGCTTTCATCACAGATGTTAAGGGTGATAAGGCTGAAGGTGGAAGCGCACTACTCCCGGAATCCTCAATCACTGAGGAACTGGCTATTCTGATCTCTAACTGCTGGAATAAATACCTGCAATAATGTTGAAAACATCATTGTTACGGCGTCAGACTTAGATAAGATGGTGGTAGCTAGCCAGGCGGACTAAAACAAGTCCTACCACCAACCAAACCGAGTACAATATGTGTTGGAGAGTATCTACGCTGCGCAGTAGAGCAGTCACAGGAACGGGCGAGTATGCAGGAAAAAACAAATAAAAGATTTTATTATTTGATGTCATCTATTATCAAATATAATTACCTACCAAATATACACTATATGTTAACTATCTTCTAAGATTAAATTGGATTATTAATTTGGACAATATTATACAACGAGGCAGTCAAGGGGAATTGACAACAAGAGTGAGCGCTGTCATTCGTTGTTTTTCATAAGCAACTAAGAATAGCAAAGGTTTGTATTCATACAGCCAAGTAATTAATCCTACTTATCCTACTAATATTATAAATGTGAAAGTTTAGATGTTTGGATGTTTGTTACTCAATCACGCCAAAACGGCTGAACGGATTTGGCTGAAATTTGGAATACAGATACTTTGTAGCCTGGAGAGGAACATAGGCTACTTTTTATCCCGAAAAAACGTCACATTCCCGCGGGATAACGTCGTGTAGTCCACGCGGTCGAAGCCGCGGGCGGAAAGCTAGTAGATAATATTTCTAACAATATGCACCCCCCTGCTGGGAATATCCCTGAGTATCTTATCTTTATCTGCCACCGGAACACTTAGAATAATAACGCCTAGAAACCGAGTAGGCCTAAGAAAATGAAGCAATTCAAACTGAGCCAATTTGGCTCCCCCGACTTTACACGAACGTCCCGTTTTGTTAACATCAAAGTTTTGTTTGTGTGCGTGTCGGGGCTGGTCGGCGCACGTAGGCACGTAATGCTCGCACACACATAAATCTGATTTTTTGCTTCACTTTTGACAAAGCGAAGCGTTAGTTTTTAGTTTAGTATGAAGACTATCGATCTAGCGTAAGCGAAGCGAAGAGTTATTAATCTATGCCGGAACACAATAATGCTGAAAACATCATTGTTATGGCGTCAGACTAGTAAGATAAAACGCTTCGTAAACTTAATTCACCTGGGTTTAAGAGTTGTTAGATAAGAGCTAGCAAAGTTGGTTCAGAATTATTATTGTTATTATTCTACAATCGAAATCCTTCCATCATCGTCTGTTGCCGCTCCAGTGGGCACCGTAATCTAATTTGGTCAACCAACGCCAGATAGCGTCGCCGCTTCGAGTGGACAACGTTACGGTGATCCGTCTAATTAGGATTCACTTCACCTGCGTCTGGTACGTAGTAGGCACAGGGCTGACGCGAGCAATCTATACAGGGTTTATTTTTGAACACCATCCAAATTTTTAAGCTCGTCTCAGAATCGGTAAGTGAACAACTTTCTTCTAGAAACATGGGTCGAAACACGACAAAAAATTTTGGACTTCCCATACTAAATCGATCGTGTAATCAGTCTGATTTGTATGAAAAGTCAAAAAAATTATGTCATAATTTCGACCCATGTTTCTAGAAGAAAGTTGTTCACCTACAGATTCTGAGACGATCTTAAAAATTTGAATGGTGTTCAAAAATTAACCCTGTATATATAAAAATGAATACCTATATATAAAAATGAATCGCTGTTCGTTAGTCTCGCTAAAACTCGAGAACGGCTTAACCGATTTGGCTAATTTTGGTCTTGAAACATTCGTGGACTCAACGCGACATTTATTATGAAGTATATATTATTATGAAGTATATATTATTACTAGCTGACCCAGCGCGACTTCGTTCCCGTGGCCCTACCCCCTACTCCACCCTACCCTACCCGTACTCTACCCCTACCCTACTCTAGCCCTACCCTACCCCTACCCCTACCCTACCCCTACCCCTACCCCTACCCCTTCCCCTACCCCTACCTCTACCCTACCCCTACCCCTACCCTACCCTACCCCTACCCCTACCCTACCCTACCTTTACCCTACCCTACTTCTACTCTACCCCCACTTACCCCCTCTTCCCCTATTTTCTCACCGTAAGAACTTTCCTTGGACTTCCACGAACATTTCAAGACCAAAATTAGCCAAATCGGTCCAGCCGTTCACGCGTGATGTCGTGACCAAGGGAAATAGGGATTCATTTTTATATATATATATAGATGTACTTACAGCTTGACGTTTCGGCTGTGTTGCTACAGCCGTGGCCAGTCTGCTTGTGACGTGCTTGTGACCACGGCTGTAGCAACACAGCCGAAACGTCAAGCTGTAAGTACATAATAATATGTACTTCACAATAAATGTCGTGTTGAGTCCCGTTACTCTTGTTTATAATTATAATGGAACGCGAAAGTTTAAAATCTTATATTCGTGGAAGTCCAGGGAAGGTTTAAAAGGTGAGAAAATAGGGGAAGGGTAAGATACGAATAGAGTAGGGGTAGTGCTACGCGAACGAAGTCGCGCGGGTCAGCTAGTAACGAATAAATATTAATATTTTGTGAAAAAAGAAAAGCTTAGGTCGGTACTTCCGCAAAAAACATAATTATTAATAAAAACCCGACTTCAAAAAATTAACCACTAAAACGGGAAAAACAAGCTCTTTGCCATTGCAGTCAGGGGACTGTTCGGTGAAACGCTTTATAAAAAAGGTCCCCTGATTGCAATGGGAAATTAAAGAGCTTGTTTTTCCCTTTTTAGTGGTTAATTTTTTGCAGTCGGGTTTTTCGTGTTTTTTAATAATATTATTATACCTAGTTCTTATTTTCGAATTATTAGTTCATTATTAATTTCGAATCTAACGACACCTCATACGTTAAAATCCTTCAAACCGTTTAGGCTGTAGCAGGGAACATAGAAATCTACATACATAATGCTCTCGAAGAACATAACCCTCCCTCTGTCGCAGTCGGGTAAAAATACAACATGCAAGAAGAAACGCCCACCCGCCCGCAAAAAATTGCATGCGAAAACCAGCACCGAATTCAGTGCTGGTTTTCGCACGATCTAACTCCTGAGGATGCCCCGGGTTGGGGCGAAACACGTGTAGAGTAGTCTTATCGGTGAAGGTGCAAGGTGTATTTGCTGTCTTGCTAAATGCAGGTATTGTGCACTGGTATTTTTGTGGTGTGCGTGTGCAATTTTTTGCGGGCGGGCGGGCGGTGCAACTTGCGTGTTGTATTTTTGCGGAAGTAAGCTAAGTACATATTTTTCTTTTTCACAATGGTTAGCGACTTCCGCCGCCTCAACGCCTGATTCAATCAAATAGTTACTATAAATATTTTGGACGCCATCACATACATTGATCCAATACCTGACCCCGGGAATCGAACTCGGGTCCACCAGAGATAGCGGCACCTTGGAAACCGGCGTGCGCACCATTTGGTCACGAAAGTCGTCAAAATGATCAGTTAAAAAGAAAAACATAACACAGGTAGAGAGTAAAACAAAGGTAAAGTATAAGAGTTAAACATAGTTTTACTTATTTTAAGAAGTACTAGCGGATCCTCGCGGTTTTACCCGCGTGGTACCCGTTCCCGTGGGAATAACGGGATAAAAACATAGTCTATGTCACTCGGGAAGACTGTAGCTTTCTAACGGTGAAAGAATTTTCGAAATCGGTCCAGTACTTTTTGAGTTTATTCGTTACATACAAAAATACAAATCTTTCCTCTTTATAATATTTGTATAGAAGTATAGATTTCTTGCATTTATAACCTGGTCAATCAACGTCAGATAGCGTGGGGCATATAAGTAGTGTGATATTGTTATTCGTGTAATTACGACAGAATTACCTGCGCCCGTAGCAAGTGGGCACAGGGCTACGACCTCGGTTCAAATCCAGTCTGTATTATTTTCTTTTTTTGTTCAAATTCCTTTTTTTTGTGAAAAAGTCTAGGGAGCCCTTTATCAACGCATCTAATTCATCTCTAAGTATATTTTCTAAAAATCAACGGGTTAAAAAATTTAAGAATATCAAAAATGCACAGCGTTAATATTCAAGTTTTCACTCCTGCCGGCGTTCCCGGAGTGCAACTTGCTGTTTTTTTTTGTCTATGTTTTTGTTACCTGAGATTTTAAATTACTTTTTATGCATTCACAATGCAATTTTTGTAAGTATAGGAAAAATGTGATAGTAAAAAACCACGAGCCCTATAAGTAGCTTTCAGGCGGGATTCGAACCCGCGCCTCCGGGAATCCGGCCCGATGCTCTGACCACCTAAGCTACCGAAAGGCTTACACGACTCGTCGAATTTTGCTATCATTTGTTACGCTGTAGGCCAGCGTTGTTTCATCAATGTGAGGAAACCCTCGCATCCGAAAGAAACATTTTTACAAATGTTTAACAGTCGATTAAGATGAAACAGCCATTAAATTGAGATTTTATGCATTCACAATGCAATTTTTGTAAGTATAGGAAAAATGTGATAGTAAAAAAAAATATAGGGCTCGTGGTTTTTTACTATCACATTTTTCCTATACTTTTTGTTACCTTTTCCCGTGGCTGACACCCCTGCCCGGTTGCCCGGGATATAAGGCGGCGCGGTGCGGCCGGCCGGCAAAGCGCGCCGGGACTCCGACGTGGACAAACAGGTGAGTCGCTGGTTATTATTATTATCTCCTTTATTACATTTAAAATACATACAAAATTATTTTAATTTTTGCTTTTTTGCATTCACAATGCAATTTTTATTATTGAAAAATGGAAAATGAAGTATTTTAGAAAAAATCGACTCGTCTCACAACCAGCTCAAATGGGACTCGAACCCACGACCTTTCGCTATCCGGGCGACTGCTCTAAACAAACTCTAAACAAACAAACTGCTCTAAGCTAACAAAATTATATTTCTAAACATTAAATTTTTACAATGTATAACACTAAAAAATATAACATTTAAAAATACAAAAATGCAGTTCCCCAACGGCAGCAAGATCAAGGTCCCGGCTACCGATGGTTAAGGATCCAGAGACAGGAACCTTCTCACTATACGGGCCGTGTCCAGAAGTACTGCCTTCTGCATCTGACTCCCGATCCATCCACCTAACGCGAGCCTCTTAAGGTGTTTATCGAGGCTCTTGGCTATCAGACCATGGGCAGATATGACTATCGGAACAACAATTGCTGAATCAATGTCCCACATGTCAACAATCTCGTGAGCTAAATCAAGATATTTGTTTTCTTTATCTTTTTCAGCTTTCACAAGGTTGTCGTCATGGGGAACAGTGACATTTTTATTATTATAATAATTAGTTACACAGACATAAACTTAGGTACACATCAACTTAATATAATATGGTATGATGTGTTGCTTTAATAAAAATACCGTTTTTGTAATTTGTATTAGTTACTTTTTAATAATCCAAAAGGTGTTACAAGCATTATTATTATTACTAGTTTTCCGCCCGGGGCTTCGCCCGCGTGGACTACACGACGTTATCCCGCAGGAATGTGACATTTTTCCGGGATAAAAAGTAGCCTATGTTCCTCTCCAGGCTACAAAGTATCTGTGTTCCAAATTTCAGCCAAATCCGTTCAGCCGTTTTGGCGTGATTGAGTAACAAACATCCAAACATCCAAACATCCAAACATCCAAACTTTCACATTTATAATATTAGTAGGATTGAAATTTAAAATTATAGGTACACTTAACGTTTACATTTAAATTAATAATAATAAATAAATGCCATTCAAAAAGGGACTCAGTACTTATTTAATGAATGAAAAACATGTTCTCTAAATATGAAACTGTTTTTGCTAAGAACAGCTTTTCAGGGTTTCAGGTTTCACCCTAACATAACACGCAGACGAAATAACGAACAACCATTTGATACAAATAAATACACATTTTTTAATCAATTAATCAGTAGTAAGCTTTTCACAAGCTTTTTATTAACTTGCCTGTTAGTTAGTTAGTGTAGGACAAATCTTGCAAGCTTAATTTGACCCACTTCCCAGTGTCCGATGGACCTGAAATTTTGTATACAGCTTTGGTTTAGATAACAATACAATATTTAAGTACAGTCAGCAAAAAAGCTTGTCATGAAAATGAAATTTTTACTAAAACTTATATAAACGAGAAATATACCATGGTATTTACTAATAAACAATTTTCATCAGTGATGCGTTGATGTCTTTTCCACGTACGAATGTCTTTATACCGTACTAGCGGATCCTCGCGGTTTTACCCGCGTGGTATCTGTTCCCGTGGGAATATTGGGATAAAATATAGTCTATGTTATTCGGAAATAATGTAGCTTTCTAATGGTCAAAGAACTTTCAAAATCGGTCCAGTTGTTTTTGAGTTTATTCGTTTCGTCAACTACACGACGGTGTCCCGCGGGAATGTGATATTTTCTGGGATAATAAGTAGCCTATGTTCTTTTCCAGGCTATAAAGTATCTGTGTCCCAAATTTAAGCCAAATCCTTTCAGCCGTTTTGGCGTGATTGAGCAACAAATATCCAAACAGCTAAACTTTCACATTTAAAATATTAGTAGGACAAACAAAAAAACCTACAAATCTTTTCTATATAATATTAAGTGTAGATTAATTATAGTTAACAAACGGTTGTACGCGATTTCCTTTGTGTAGATAAAGGCTAATTTAATTTTGCCACTCCATGAAACTATAGTTACACAATTTCGTTTTAAAATAATTTCAGAAGTTATGCGACAAAAATGATTAAGTAGAAAGAAGCTTTGTTTTACAACATTATCTTACAAATCCTACTAATATTATAAATGTGAAAGTTTAGATGTTTGGATGTTTAGATGTTTGGATGTTTGTTACTCAATCACGCCAAAACGGTTGAACGGATTTGGCTGAAATTTGGGACACAGATACTATGTAGCCTGGAGAGGAACATAGGCTACTTTTTATCCCGGAAATATATCACATTCCTGCGGGATAACGTCGTGTAGTCCACGCGGGCGAAGCCGCGGGCGGAAAGCTAGTACTTTCATATAAAGCTCGTGCGTTACTGACTGACTGACAGACAACGCACAGCCGATAATACTGGGCGCAAGATTTCAACCGCCTCTGTGGTCTAGTGGTTCATACCACGGGTTTCAGACCCAGAGGTCCCGGGTTCGATTCCCAGTGGGGGTACATATTGTATTCGGTTTGGTTGGTGGTAGGATTTGTTCTTAGTCCGCCTGGCTAGCTACCACCATCTTAAGTTCATAAGTTCATAAGTTCATAAGTTCTTTATTCCATAAAACAATATTACATTGTATTGGAAATTTTAAATAAATTAAAAAATTTAAAAATGTGAAATAATAATTAGAACAATCACATGCATAAAAAATCAATAAATAATAAAAATTAATAACACACAATAATTGAAAGAAATTGTCAATAAGAATTAATAACATACAGTAATTGAAAATAAATTGTGATTAATATTTCACTCATTCAATTAAAATTAAATTAAATACTATTGTTATAGGACAGGACATATTGTATAAAAAATCAATAACCAGAATTAACATAATCTTCTACACTATAAAAAATTTTCTCCAGTAGATAAGTCCTCAGTCTAGCTTTAAAAACATTAAAATTTGATATATTTTTTAAATTTGTCGGCAATTTATTAAAAAGTCTTACTGATTGATATCTTACACAATGTTTGGCAATCTGTAATTTTGGTTGTATTGTATAGACTAAATCTTTTCGCCGCGTGTCATGACGTATTATTCTTTCCTTTGTGGTTTCGTATCTATTGAGATGTTTGACAAGGTCTGTGAGGAGAATAAAAATATACAAGCATGGTGCCGTCAGAATTTTGAGATTTTTAAAGTGTTCTCTACACGACTGTCTTTGGCTTATGCGCAACATAGTTCTTATTGCCCGTTTTTGAAGAATAAACGCTTTCCTAAGATTATAGTCATAACTGTTACCCCAAAATTTTATGCTATATCTTAAACGAGATTCTACAAGGGCGTAGTATACCATTTTTAATTGTTTCATTGTCAATTCCTCTCTTAGGCTTTTCAAGGCATAGCATGAAGAGGAGATTTTGTTTTCAATGTAGTTAACTTCTTCCTTCCAGTTTAATAAAGAATCTACATGTATGCCCAAAAACTTGACCGAGTCCACTAGTGAAACACAGCCTTTGTTTAGTTTTACGTCTATTGTTTCATTTATTTTTGAGGTACACTTAAAAAGCACAGCTTTTGTCTTTTCTACGTTTAGAATAAGGTTATTTGCTGAGAACCACTGTGAAAATGCCGCCAGTGCTCTATTTAGTCTACTACTGAGATCGTTTATGTTATGTGCATTTATCACCGCATTAGTGTCATCAGCAAAAACTACTAGTTCAATTTCTGGTATTGATTTGTACATGAAAGGGATCAAGTCATTGGTAAATAATATAAAGAAAATGGGACCCAAGATAGAGCCTTGTGGGACACCTCTCTGAATTTTCTTAAGTTTAGATTTAAATGTTTTCTCCGACTTTTGATCGGTGCGCTTCATTTCAACATATTGATATCTGTTATTTAAGTACGATTCAAAAAGTCGGAGAACATTACCTTCTATTCCGTAAAATTGCAGTTTTTTTATTAAAATTTGGTGATCAACCATATCGAATGCGGAACTTAGATCTAGAAATAGACCCGCTACTTTCATCTTTTTATTTAATTTCGTGACAACATCATCAATTATAGCATCAATTGCGTCATTGGTCCCTATATTTGTCTGGTATCCAAACTGTCTTTTATTTAGTATATTATTTTCAGCAAGATGCTTTAATAATCGCAACTTTATAATTTTTTCAAAAATTTTAGATAATATTGGCAGTAAATCTTATCTTAAAAATCTTATCTAAGTCTGACGCCATAACAATGATGTTTTCAACATTATTGTGTTCCGGCAGTTAAAGATAAGATAGCCAGTTCCTCAGTGATTGAGGATTCCGGGAGTAGTGCGCTTCCACCTTCAGCCTTATCACCACTTAATATCAGGGTTGATGAAGGATAAGTCGTGGGCCACACTGGAGCGACCGCGGGGCGCGGAGGCGACCTGCGGATCCGCAAGACGCGCGAACTCAAACCCGGTCGCGGCAACTGCCCGGACGCGCCAGTGTGGCCCCTCCCGTCCGTCTCAATATATTTGTTTTTCCCGCTCAACGCGGACGCGAGACGCGCCGCTCCAGTGTGGCCCACGGCTAAGTGCTACACCGTTGTGAATAAAATAAAAAAAATAGAAGGAGCACTAAGAGAGGACTTTTGGAATATCCCCTTCTAAAGGGGCAAAAAATAGAGGGAATCCACGCAGATGAAGTCGCAAGCAGAGCGCTAGTTTTGTATGTATTTATAATTATTTGTTACGACTTGGATGACTCAAAAGGTTCAGTCACTGATTTAATTGAAAGAAATAACATTAATATTAGAACACACAGAGTCCTTAAGGAAACGTATGACCAAAAAGCAACAGAAATATTTAACAAGAACTAAACAAGTACAAAGTGTGTACTTTTTGGGCCCTGCCTCAGCCCAAAAAGTGTCCTGGGTCAGTCGATGTTCAGAATGTTATTCTGGCAAGGCCTTGAGACAGCACGGATAATGAGGAAACATAATTAAATTAAAAAAGAACGATGAACACAAAAGAAAAATAAAACAAAGTGCTAGATACAAATTTTAATAGAAAACATAAATTAAACTAAGCGTGCAATTTATTATACTTACACGAAAATATTATAGTTAAAATCCTTATCCTTATCCTTACTTTATTATATTATCCTTACTTTATATTATAAATGCGTCTCTGTCTGTCTGTGTGTTACACAATCACACCTAAACTACTGAACCGATTTGAATGAATTTTGGTACAGAGATAGTCTAGAGCCTGAGAAAGGACATAGGCTACTTTTTATTCCTGAAATATATCACCTTCCCGCGGGATAACGTCGTGTAGTACACGCGGGCGAAGCCGCGGGCGGAAGGCTAGTTATATTATAAATTCGTTTCTGTCTGTCTGTGTGTTACACAATCACACCTAAACTACTGAACCGATTTGAATGAATTTTGGTACAGAGATAGTCTAGAGCCTGAGAAAGGACATAGGCTACTTTTTATTCCTGAAAAATATCACCTTCCCGCGGGATAACGTCGTGTAGTACACGCGGGCGCAGCCGCGGGCGGAAGGCTAGTTATATTATAAATGCGAAAATGCGAATCTGTCTGTCTGTGTGTTACACAATCACGCCTAAACTACGGAACCGATTTGAATAAAAATTGGTACAGAGATAGTCTAGAGCCTGAGAAAGGACATAGGCTACTTTTTTATGTGAACAAAGGGCTGTAAGGGGTTGAAATAGGGGATGAAAGTTTGTATGGAAATAAAGTCATTTTTAAAGCTAGAAACTTCAAAATTATTTTATAGGCTTTTGATTAGATAAATAAATACGACATTCAAAGTTTGTAAAAAAAACTACCCTAAAGAGGGCGAAAACATGGGATGAATTTTTGCGTGTGATGACGTCGGCAAAAAAGTTTACGGAACGGATTTTGATGAAAGTTTTTATACAGCTATTGGTCCTTGCCAACATATACTTAGCTATAATTTATTTTAAAGATAGCAATTTCTGATGTGGAACCATAGCAGTCCAGCCAAACTATGAGAGATATAAAAATACCGTTTTAAGGAAAATTGTTAAACGTGATGAGCACTTTCTATTGGCGTACAAAGTTTGAAGGTCTGGTACACCTGATGTGGAACCCTAGCAGCCAGATCAAACTATATGAGATACAAACATAGCGTCTTAAGAAAAGTTGTTTAACGTCATGGACATTTTCTATTGACGGAAAAATATCGAAGGTCTGGTACAGCTGGTACTCCTGATTTGGAACCCTTGCAGCCCAGCTTAACTATAAGAGATACAAATACAGCATCTTAAGAGAAGTTGTTCAGCGTGATAAGTATTTTCTTTTGACATACAATATATACTAATATTATAAATGTGAAAGTGTGTTTGTTTGTATGTCCGTCTTTCACGTCAAAACGGAGCAACGGATCGACCTGTTTTTTTTAGTATGTGGATAGTTTAGGAGCTAGAGTCCCATAGGCAAATTTTATCCCGGAAAAATATCACATTCCCTCGGAAAAACGTCGTGTAGTACACGCGGCAAAACTGCGGGCGGAGGGCTATGTGATATAAATTTTTAATGTGTTAATACGTAGGTACTGTTTATGTAGAATCGCGAAAAAATATCAGCTGTTCCATACATTTTGATTAAATATTTTTGCACTTTTGTATGGAATAGCTGTTTTTTTGCGATTTTAGTGTTGGTCCCATAATAAAAATTGTTTGTTTTCATGAGCAGAATAATCCTTTTAATTTTATCCGGGGTGATAAAAAAGTTACCGTGTATATTAAGTAAATAAATAAAATAATTCATACTTATTATAAAACTGTAATGCGATTCTATTCAGGGGGCTACCGGCTAAAAATTATGGGTAAGGACATGGGCTTCATTTGACATTTGAAGCCCATATTATGCCCTTAAAAGCAAGCAAAATATGGGCATCAAATGTCAAATGAAGCCCATGTCCATATCCATATTTTTTTGCCGGTACAGGGGCTGTATACATTGAAAAGAAATAGAAAAAAATACCACCAAGGGTCTTTTTAAACGGAACAGATACCAAAAATATAGTATTTGAATTTTTTGTCTGTCTGTCTGTTGTCCACGTTTCAGGCAAAAACTACTGAACGGATTTTAATGAAACTTTTTTTGTTATATAGCTATTAGTTGTCGCCAACTTATAGGAAGGCTATAATTTATTTAGAAGATCGAAATGACCGATGTGGAACCATAGCAGTCCAGCCAAACTATGAGAGATAAAAAAATACCGTCGTATGGAAAATTGTTAAATGTGATGAGCATTTTCTATTGACGTACAAAGTTTGAAGGTCTTGGTACACCTGCCTGGCTACCATTACCATTATTATATCACGCGATATGATATAGCACGTCTTGCTGTCTTGCTTCCACCTTAGTGGGGTAGGTAAGCAAGACAGCATGACGTGCTATATCATATCGCATGATAAAAGCCGTTCATGCTAGGCCAGCTGATGTGGAACTCTAGCAGCCAGGTTAAACTATATGAGATAGTATCTTAAGAGAAGTTGTTCAGCGTGATAAGTTCTTTCTTTTGACATACTGTTTGTATTGTTTGTATATCCGTCTTTCACGTCAAAACGGAGCAACGGATCGGCGTGTTTTTTTAAGTATGTGGATATTTTAGGAGCTAGAGAGTGACAAAGACTAATTGATATCCCGGGAAAATATAACTTTCCCTCGAGATAACGTCGTGTAGTACAGGCGGGCGAAACCGCGGGCGGAAGGCTATGTGAAATAATTTTTATGTGTTAATATGTATCATAGCGCTAAACTAATATGTATAAAATAAATACACAAAAAAACGAAAAACCTTATTAGCTAAAAAAATGAAAAATGCTGCCGAAAGTCACTATTCCACGCGAACGAAGTCGCGGGCACAGCTAGTATGAAAATAAAGGGAAAAAAATGTATTCTGAAAATTTTCCCAATTGACGAAGAATTCGCCGGGCATACATAGAAAAACTAAAATCTAAATAGGTAAGTACGCATTATAAAACAAACTAGCGGATCCTCGCGGTTTCACCCGTTCCCGTGGGAATATCGGTATAAAATACAGCCTATGTCACTCGGGAAGAATTTAGCTTTTTAATGGTGAAAGAATTTTCTAAATCGGTCCAGTAGTTTCGGAGCCTATTCGATGCAAACAAACAAAAAATCAGATCTTTCCTCTTTATAATATTAGTAAAGATAAAGATGAACGAGTGAATAGGACCACCCGAGAAGCGTCACCTTTCAGATAAAAAAAAAATATCCAAATCGGTTCATTAACTAAAAAGTTCTGAGGTAACACATAAAAAAAACAAAAAACATATAGTCGAATTGAGAACCTCCTTCTTTTTTGAAGTCGTTTAAAATAGTAAGAAGAAAAGGATTGTTGAGCTATTTGGTTTCTAAATAAAGAAATTGCGCTGTTTGTTATTGTAAACAAATAGTAATTATCGTAAAGGCATTTTTATCTACCTTATATTTAGATTTGTAATCAATAACGTACCATTGCGGCCCCCGCAATCATTAAGAGTGCAATAAAGTATTACGTAAAAAACCGGCCAAGTGCGAGTCGGACTCGCGCACGAAGGGTTCGGTACAATTATCTATACAAAATTAGATACTATTTATAATGTACAATATTAATCTATGTATATGTTACCGGAAAATAATAAAAACCGTAAATTTATTAATTTCCAAAAAAAAATTAACCACTATTTTAAAGTGAATATACAACTTCGTATTCGTATGTATTCAAGCGTCTACCTGTTGGTATTATTAATATCGAGCAGAAAACGGCAAAAAAACACGTTTCTTGTATGGAGCCCCCTTAAATATTTATTTTATTCGGTTTTTTTGTTTTTGTTGTTAACTATAGCGGCAAGAGAAATACATCATCTGTGAAAACCTCAACTGTCTAGCTATCACGGTTCATGAGATACAGCCTGGTGACAGACAGACGGACACCGAAGTCTTAGTAATAGGGCTCCGTTTTTACCCTTTTAAAAAGATGTCTGTGTAACGGAGACAGTTAAACTCTTTTTTAATCGAGTTTTAACAGCGCAATCACAGTTTATTGTATCAAAGAATAAAAACAAAGTGTCTACAATTTGAACAAAGGGACCAAAATAACTTTGGCCCCGATGGTGCAGCGGTACTTTACAAGTCATCCCTGCTGGCTCTATCCCAATCAGTATTTAAAACGCAAAAATGTAAAACGCAATGAAAGAATAGTAGATTGTATTACAAGGGAGCAAAATAATATATTTACGTCGAGGGCGCTATTTTGAATCCAGAGCGCAGTGAAGGATTCTAGAGTAGAATCTCGAGCGCAGCGAGGGATTCTAAAGTAGAATCCTGAACGCAGCGAGGGATTCAATATACGCCGCCCGAGGTGAAAATAATTTTGCGACCGAGTAATACACTCTGCTTTTCATCCCCCTCTATAAGAAAAGCAGTAAAGACAACTCAAACTACCTACCTTTCTTTGTCGTTCGGATACATCATAGCGCTAGTCGGGCAAGAAAAAAAAATTGAGTTTGAAATAAAAAAAAATTATATAAAAAAAAATATGTCCATCAGATTCCTTATAAGTATCTCCGGGGATGATTTGAAAATTTTGTTAGATTTTAGCTACGACTCACCGTTTACGAGATATTCTCAATTTTATAAAATTCCGTTTTCGAAAATTTCTCGGTCCCGAAAAAAGTCCCGGCCCCATACAAAATCAGTTGTTTTTTTTAAGTATTGCATACCCTTTGCTACACTCCAACCAATGCTTCTTTAATTATGTTCTAAATTCAAATCTCATCGTTTTGGACCCTGTTATGAAGCTGTTCAAAATTCAAATCTCATTTATACCCTCTTGTCATAACAGGTAAACAATGAATCGTTTTGGACCCTGTTATTAGATAAACAATCATCGCTTTTCGAATCGATGGGATGAAAAGTTTCTTTCTGTTTCCTAACTATGAATCTGTCATTCATTTAAATTTCCACTGTTTTTTTTTTAAAAACTGTCGACAAGGTCCATAATTGGTTTACCGCGGGCCGGCGGGGGTTGTGTCGGACAACAGCGGCGCCGGCGCCGGCGTCCGTTTTCCGGCCGCCGCCGGATTGTCGTCTGGCTGCCGGCGGTAAATCTAATAGCGGGCAGAGGGTAGGGCACTAGGGTTTTAGTGTCACGCTTTTACAGTAACACTTTTCGGCTTAAAATGGAATTTAGATTAGAGAACTTAGATCCTTTGTAACTATACAACGGATTTTAATACGGTTTTCATCAATAGACAGCGTTTCATAAGGAAGGTGGATAAGTCTATATACCTAATGCAAAGACTCCCGCCGCTGTAGGATTTGCGAACCGATGGCGTAGCTTCTTTGACGTTCATAAGTATTGTAAACACAATCTTATCTGAATAAACACGTTTGAGTTTTGAGTTTGACATGCATAACATATAAAATTGCATCCATACGGAGCCGGGTCGGGTCGCTAGTTTAAACACATCCTACTTCCTACTATATAATATTATAAATGTGAAAGTTTAGATGTTTGGATGTTTGGATGTTTGTTACTCAATCACGCCAAAACGGCTGAACGGATTTAGCTGAAATTTGGAACACAGATAGTAGATAGCCCGGATTAAAACACAAAATACTTTTTATCCCGATATTCCCACGTATTAACCTAACCTAACCAAACCACGCAGGTGAAACTGCGGGCGGCCGCTAGTCCTACTATCCTACAATATTATAAATGTATAAGTTTAAATGTTTGGATGTTTGTTACTCAATCACGCCAAAATAGCTGAACGGATTTGGCTGAAATTTGGGACAGAGATACTTTGTAACCTGAAGAGGATAACACAAGAAAACCAACAAAATCTTAATGGAATCATCATAAAAATAAATCAAATAGGTACTTTGATAAATTTCAAACTTATTTAATTAAAATCTATAATTAACTATAATAATTCTTCAAACTTTTTATCGGTCCGGATATCGTCGTGTAGTTCACGCGGGCGAAGCTGCGGGCGGAAATCTAGTACTTAAATAAAAAATAATATTAAGAAAAAAAATATAGGACACCATCACATATATTGTTCCAATACCAAAGTAGGTATAGTAGCTTAAGTCCTAGTATTATGGAACTTCCACATAGACCAAGACCCGAGGAGGAAATATTGAAAAGTTAGTTTTCAATATTTAGCCGACCGGGATCGAACCCGGGACCTCTAGAGATAGCGGCACCTTGGAAACCGGTGCGCACACCACTCGGCCAAGGAGGTCATCCAAAGCTAGTATAATATTGTGTTAAATACTAGTATAACTTTGTGGTCTAGTGGTTCACACCACTGATTTCAGACCAAGAGGTCCCGGGTTCAATTTGGTTGGTGGTAGGACTTGTTCTTAGTCCGCCTGGCTAGCTACCACCGTCTTATCTAAGTCTATCGCCATAACAATTTTTTATTTTACTTTTATTTTACAATTTTTCATTATTTTTTAGGAAAATATTGACGATTCATAAGTACATGTTTATTATGTCTAAGTGAATAAAGAATATTTTTATCTTTATCTTATCTTATCTTTCGGGAAGCTTACAGCTAGGTTACAGAAAAAAAATACTTAAATAAATATCTAGGGCCAATTACAAGCACATGTAAAAATCTTCCAATGATGTTTTCAGCATAATTGTGTTCCGGCAGTTAGAGATAAGATAGCCAGTTCCTCAGTGATTGAGGATTATGGTGGTACTGCGGGCAGCGCACCTTCAGCCTTATAACCACTTAACATCAGGTGTGATGAAGGCAAGAGCTACCCCGTTATAGATAAAAAAAAATATTTTGTCCTGTTGTCAGTGCGGACGCGATGTGCGCTGGGGTGTCGCTGTGGATGCGCGGGCTGTGCGTCGCTGCGCTGACGCTGCTCGCGATAGTGGCGACAACCACTGCTGACGACAAACGAGCCGAGAGTGAGTTCTGTAAGCCTCCTGGTTGTAACATTCTATTCTGCCAACCAGTTGCTGCTGACGACAAACGAGCCGAGAGTGAGTTCTGTAAGCCTCCTGGTTGTAACATTCTATTCTGCCAATCAGTTGCTGCTGACGACAGACGAGCCGAGAGTGAGTTCTTGCTCGCGATGCTGGCGAGAACCACTGCCGACGACAAACGAGCCGAGAGTGAGTTCTGTAAGCCTTCTGGTTGCAACATTCTATTCTGGTTTTATATGCGCTGGGGTGTCGCTGTGCGTGCGCGGGCTGTGCGTAGCTGCGCTGACGCTGCTCGCGATGTTGGCGACAACCGCTGCTGACGACAAACGAGCCGAGAGTGAGTTCTGTAAGCATCCTGTAGTGGCGTAAAGTGCCCCGGTGACGGTCAATCGTCATTCGTCAATTGTAAAGTGCCCCGGTAACGATCATTCGCAATTGACAATGTTTACGTCATTGAAGGACCAAAAGATCGTCTACAGAGGCAAATGAAGCCATTGTAATTCGAAACTACGTGATTGATGCGAATGATGGAAAGCCCATTGACAATCGCGAATGACGCTACCAATGGGCGATTTTCTGAAAGCTCAGTCACTAGATGGCGCTGTCCCACCTATGCAGCTAGAAGGAACGGAACGTTATAAATTTTACTTTGAAGCGACTTTTTTACGTAAAACGGAACGTCAGACAGATGTTATTTATTTACCTAAATCTTTAAATTTACCTATTTCGTTTCTGATTTAAATATGTTTCATACCAAAATATACCATAGACATGTACATACTTATTCAACGCCATCTAGTGAAGCAATTGGAAGTTTTTTTTTTAAATGGCCTCTCAGAAAATCGCTTATTGAACGTCTCGTTGTGCGGTTGACAGATTTTTCGGTCATTTTGTTCGCTAGCTAGTCGAGAAACATGGCGCGAGCAATTGACGCATCGAATGAAGCTCCATCATTCGCACCTTCAATTGAAACGGTCAATCACGTAACAATTGACGAATGACGATGGATCGTTACCGGGACACTTCGTGATTGACCGTTTCAATTGAAGGTGCGAATGATGGAGCTTCATTCGATGCGTCAATTGCTCGCCCACATTTGTTCCGCGATGCCCGCCATGTTTCTCGACTAGCGAGCGAACAAATGACCGAAAAATCTGTCAATCGCACAACGAGACGTTACATTACATACATAACCCAGCCTGAAGGGGCCCCCGAGTCAATAACGTACGTAGTGCATTTGCCACGGACCCCAAACGCTCTAGTTAGTTACTTAGATTAGTTAACGGCTGCTGCCGACGACAAGCGCGCCGAGATTGAGTTCTGTAAGCCTCCTGGTTGTAACATTCTATTCTAGTTCTACATGCCAACGTTAATATACTCTCACGTGCTGGCAAAGGTTGCTGCTGACAGTAAACGCGCCGAGATTGAGTTCTGTAAGCATCTTTGTCAATCCTGGCCACGAATCAAGAACACTACACCGCTATGGTTGAGTGTAATACGTAGTTCATTTGCCACAGACTCCAAACGGTATAGTTAGCCATATAGCCGAGAGTGAGTTCTGTAAGCATCCTGGTTGTAACATCCTATTCTAGCTATATATTTTGATGTAATCTTTACTTATAATTACACGTTATATAATACTCTTATATGTTGACAAGGGCTGCTGCCGACGACAAACGTGCCAAGAGTGACTTCTGTAAGCATCCGGGTTGTAACATTATATTCTAGTTATACATGCCAACGTTATATAACACTCTCATGTGCTGGTGACGGCAGATGCCGACGACAAACGCACTGAGAGCGAGTTCTGTGAGCTATTTCCGTTTCTATGTGTTACCAGTATGTAACGTCTCGTGCGTCTCGTGCTGCTGGCGACGGCTGCTGCCGACGAACCTATCCGGCATGTAACATTTCATTCGAGTTAACACTTTTTCTGTAACAATCAACAATTCAAGGAGGACAAAACGTCATCAACGTGCTGTTTTCCTCGAGAATTCGGAAACACACGTGTCTATGTGAAAATCTGAAATAAAAAAGATTAATATTTTTAAACTTAACTTTCTTTTTTAACACTACTAACGCCCCTAACTTAGGTACTTACTACTTACTTACTCCGGTGGCTCAGCGACCAAAAGTGTGTCTTGGCCTCCGATACTAGAGCTCGCCATCTATCTCGATCTTATGCTGTTACGCGCCAGTCATCAGCATCGAGCTCACGTAGATCGGCCTCCACCACGTCTCTCCATCGGTAGCGGGGGCGTCCGACCGGGCGTCGGCCAGTTGCTTGACCGAGATAGGCTCTTTTGGCGCTCCTCTCCAATCCCATTCTTTCGACGTGACCAAGCCATCGGAGTCTGTGTACCTTCGTTTCTCCTAACGCAATAACTAACTAACGCCCCAATATATAAACAAATAATAATAAATAACTTCTTACATTCACACCAATTATCTAAACCCATTTTAATTTCATTAAGAAACTGTATCATGGAAAACTTGATAACGGATAAATATATACTTAAATACTTTTTGTTTGTAAATACATACTTAATATACATAGTAAACACCCAGACCAAGACAAATAGACATGTTCATGCACACAAATATTTGTCTTGTTCGGGAATCGAACCCGAGACCACTGGCGTAGAAGGTGGGTAGCCTACCCCTGCGCCAAAAAAATATTGTAATAAACTAATGTAATTTTATTGTCTGTGTGTCACAGTGTCCCCGATGCCGTTCGTGCTGGGCTCGCGCTACGGGCGGTCGCAGCCGCGTCTCATCTCTCCTAGGAATGACAGGTATGATCACATGCTGGATAACTGCTTGTCCACACACATACACTCACAAACACTGATTTCCATGTTTATTTTACAGTAATTAACAATTTTGTTTACCTGCGTCTCAAGGGTGATGGCTGAAAATCAGTGTTTTTGCCTCCGGGCAAAAAACTACACTGAGCCTTGGCCCAATTTTGCTGCTGCACATACGTACAATTCTTTGTTTATGTAGTACCCCGTTCTAATTATTATTAAGTTTTCTGTGTCTCCCTTGCCTTGCCTTTTTTGCTTTTATGTTTACCATGTTTATAATTGTATGCGTGTGATGTAGCAAATAAACGATCCATCTATCTATCTATCTAACTTTATGTAGGTCGCGCCTTGATTGAGACCCGACTAGTCAAAGTTTTTCTATTGTAATGGTTTAGTAAATATCTTCATACGAGCGGCCGCTCGCGGCTTTACCCGCGTGGTTCCTGTTCCCGTGGGAATATCGGGATAAAAAGTATCCTAAGTTTTAATCCAATCTATCTATACTATCTGTGTGCCAAATCTCAACCAAATCCATTTCAACTTTGATCAACGATAGTACTAGATGAAGGCTTACGAACTAAATTGAATTCTAATCGCCTCTGTGGTCTAGTGGTTCACACCACCGATTTCAGACCAAGAGGTCCCGGGTTCGATTCCCAGTGAGGGTACATATTGTATTCGGTTTGGTTGGTGGTAGGACTTGTTCTTAGTCCGCCTGGCTAGCTACCACCATCTTATCTAAGTCTGACGCCATAGCAATGATGTTTTCAGCATTATTGTGTTCCGGCAGTGAGAGATAAGATAGCCAGTTCCTCAGTGGTTGAGGATTCCGGGAGTAATCGAGCTAAAATAAACAAAGTTATACGCGATAAACAAATATCAAAGTCGAGGCCGTCGAGGCCATTTTCTGAACTTGATAGATGCGCCATTTTAGAAAACGCCACAAAATGGCCTCGGGACAGACAAGGGTGTGACGGGACGTCCTCGTCGGCCAGCGGTATACTAGCCGGAACGTCGGAAGTCGCCGCCCAGTATTTAGTTAGATAATAGATATGAATAAAAAAGATGTTTATAGGGGCTTGATTTGTTTTATTGTAGGTAAGGGTAGAATTAAGAACTGTAACAACAAGATAAAAAATACATGAAAAACAAAAAGTAGGTAGGTAGGTAGGTAGTAGTGGGTATGATTATGAAAACTTACCACTTTCCAAGGGTCAAGGGTTCCATTTTTAATATTAATATAATCAACCAATTTAAAATGATATAAAAAACTGGTAATGCTCCGCGAGCTCTGTACAGCTTGGTGGTTTTGGTATAACTCAATCAAAAATGATGAACAGGGCACGTGAAACGAAGATTTTGAATTTGAATTGAAATAACAGGATAGGATTCGATAAAATTAATGGCCAGTATGTAGAACTTGATGGAGTTTCCAGCCATCATTGAGTTTTTAACCATCTGGTACGCATCGACATCGTTACAAGGGGATTCTTAGCTACCTCTCTCCCACAGGTTCTTCATGAGCAGCCGGTACGGTAAGCGGTCTGACCCGTCGGCGGCGATAGCAGCGGTATCGTCGCAAGCGCAGCTGCTGTGCGCGCCGACCGGCGTGCGCGCGCTATTCCGGTGCGCGCCGGCGCCCACGCCCGCCCCGCCGCCACACCGGTTCCAACACAACAGGTGAACCGTTACTTAGGTCCCTATCATCATCATCATTTTCTTCATGAGTAGCCGGTACGGTAAGCGGTCTGACCCGTCGGCGGCGATAGCAGCGGTATCGTCACAAGCGCGGTTGCTGTGCGCGCCGACCGGCGTTGTTTTACTATGCCGGCGTGCGCGCGCTGTTCCGATGCGCGCCGGCGCCCACGCCCGCCCCGCCGCCACACCGGTTCCAACACAACAGGTGGGATATAGACATCCACAGTACCTCTCCATTAATTGTTAATAGTCGCGATTGCGACTGTCTCTTTAAGATCGGTAATAAGCTTGCCGGGCCATTACTTACGTCTTTTTTTTATTTATATTTATTCACAACGGGGTAGCACCCTTGCAACTTAGGTATCACTGACAGCCCCCTATGTAGAGGTTGCGTTAGGGCCGAAGAGACAGCCGCTCATATCCTGGTTGAATGTGACGGGCCTACCGTGCGAGGTACCTCGGCTCGCCGGGAAGCGTCCATGAAGCGGTCTCCGACTTGAGGGCGCTGGGTGCTTTCCTGGCAGAGCTGGGTTGGCTGGAGTAGTCCAGCTGCACACTCTCCTCATGCAAAATTGGCGCAATGAGACGTCGAGTTGCGAGAAACGCCCGTATCGTATGAAGAAGAACGGGGTAGCACTTAGCCAGCCACTTAGCCACATACCTGGGGGCCAAGCCTGCTAACGTTAAATCGCAATCGTGTCTCAATCGTGTTTCAATTGTAGTTCAGTTGTAGTGCTTTTTTAAACACTAGTAACAAGAATTATGACAGTATGATGTGATGTGAATGTAGTGTGTGGTGTGACCATCAATAGTATTGTGAAAAAAGTACATATTTCTTAACTAGTGTGGAAAAAAGTACTACAACTGAACTAAAATTGAAACACGATTAAAACACGATTGTGACTTAACGTTAGCAGACTTGGCCCCCTGATGTGAAGTTATGATAAGGCTGAAGGTGGAAGCGCACTACTCCCGGAAGCCTCAATCACTGAGGAACTGGCTATCTTATCTCTAATTTCCGGAACATAATAACGCTGAACACATTATTGTTATGGCGTCAGACTTAGTAGCCAGCCAGCCAGACAACAGACAAGTCATACCACAAACCAATTTACCTATCTGAAAATTCGTTTTTTAATAAATAATAATCATTTCTTGTTACAGGATATCTACAGAAGAGCGCGAGTTAGGAGAGGACGAATGAGTCCCACCTCTCTTTCTTCTCTCTCTACTGACCGCTGTGATCTAGTCATGTTACACTCTGCGACCGGCAGCCGGCCTACAACCAACCTTAGAAAACAGTTATAAAGCACAATTATTACAATGTCATTATTAAAACCTAAAGATAGATAGAACTACAAGTTGCTATATTATGTTAGAGCCATGCTTTATCCAATTTATACATGTATGATGTTTGATGTTAATCCTCATAGCAAAATTATTTTCATATGACAAAAACATTTTATAGTGAGCCCCCCTGTCTTTAGATTTCTCTTTAAAGGCTAATTTAAATGCCAACTATTCTAGTCAAAGCCTAGTCAATTAATTGGGTTGGTTGTCTGTCTGTCGGTCGCCACTCAACTTTATCTCTGGAAGGTGACGAGATACGCTAGACAGGAGATAGATTAAGTAATTTAAGTGTTTTCCTTTACTTAAACGCTGCAATGAGTCGCTTTGTACCATAAACAACTAGAGAATCAAGTTAAAACATTATTTTCAATTATTAAATAATCTCTCTCTCGAAAAATGAGAAATGAAGTATTTAGAAAAAATCGATTGAGACTCCATAGCTCAGTGGTTAGAGCAGTCGCGCGGAAAGCGAAAGGTCGTGGGTTCGAGTCCCATCGGAGCTGGTTGTGAGACGGGTCGATTATTTCTAAATACTTCATTATCCATTTTTCGATAATACAACATTGTGAATGAAAAAAACCAAAAATTAAAATAATCTCTCTCTCTCTCTCTCTCCTGGTACGAGCAACTCATGAGCGAGTAGGAGAGGAACGCGACGACGAGTACAGGCTGGGAGCTCGTCGTCACGCGCGCCGACTCGCAAGCGACTTACATAAAATAGGAAAGTTATACGGTATACTTAAGTTATACTTCACTACATAGTATAAAACAAAGTCGCTTTCTCTTTCCCTATGTCCCTTTGTATGCTTAAATCTTTGAAACTACGCAACGGATTTTGATGCGTTTTTTTTTAATAGATAGAGTGATTCAAGAGGAAGGTTTATATGTACTTTTTATCCCGATATTCCTACGGGAACGGGAACCACGCGGGTGAAACCGCGGGCGGCCGCTAGTAAGTTATAAGTTAAAGTTATATATTTAGGAGAGTTTATCCGTAACTGGTTATAACAACTGGACTACAATTCAAAATAATTTAAATACATGTATCCTCAATGTTTTAAATGACATTTTTACTCTGTACCTACTTACCTCACTTTTGTTAAAATAATATTTTTTGACATAAAAACTAAGATTCAATAAGTGAATGATTTAATACAGTGCAGACAATTAACTTGTCAATTTTTTGTATAGGTACATATTTTTACTAATTTATGATTTGGGAAAGAATAAAATTTCCAAAACATTTGTATTATTAGGTATACTTATTGCTTGCTAGTCGGCGACTTCTTAGTACGTAAGTTAGACGTAACATGATGTTAATATTGTTAAATATTATATAATACGCCACTACATAAATGAAATTGAATAAACATACGTGGTTTTACTGTATACACCCCTTTCTTTTTAACCGACTTCTAAATCAAAAAGGAGGAGGTTCTCTATTCGTCTGTATGTATGTTTTTTTTTTTTTTTTTTTTTTGTGTATGTCCACCGATTACTCGAAGACGGCTGAACCGATTGAAATGGTTCAAACGATATTACATCAGGTTGGTTTCCAAGTTGGTCCCATTTTTTGAAATTTTGAAATCGGTTCAGTAGTTTTCAGGAAATCTTGAAAATACTGTCGTTTTCGTTACCACTTTCTGTAAATTTAATACGTATCTTTAGGCATAACTCCTTTGTTTATAAACCGATTTAGATGATTCTTGTTTTGTTAAAAAGGGGATACCTCAAGGTATTTTAACCGACTTTGAAAAAGGAGGTTTTCAGTTTGATCACATACCTATTTACCAGAAAACACGTAAATTGCCTGCACGATGCACTTAAAAGAGTGAAATAAAAATTATTTTTATAAAAAAATTAAACCGCCTTCAAAAAAACCACATCAAAAAAGTAAGAAATAATTCCTCACCAAATAAATAACGTAAGTACTTTGAAGTCGGGCGGGTTTTAACAAAAACAACAAAAAATTGTACTTACATGTTTCACGCCCGACTTCAAAGTACTTACGTTATTTATTTGGTGAAGAATTATTTCTTACTTTTTTGATGTGGTTTTTTTGATAATGTTGTTAGGTTTTCATTAAGAGCACATTGGAGACATTTTATATGCAAATCTGTACAGCGCCTCTAGTGGGCAGTATCAGAACTACATATTCTCATACAAAATGTATCCTGTATGCTCAGCAGACGCTCGCCGAGCACCCGATGTGTACAGGCCACTCACCTAGCTTGTAGCACGTAACATTGGGTGGCTCCTTGTCCAATATTGCATTTGATCAAAGGAATACCACTCTTATTAACATAGTACTAAGGGTGAATACAATTTCTTGGACCCAAGAATGGACTGGATCCAAGAATGTCACCGCATAACCAGGGACCGCGTACTTTGAAACGCTTATCCAAAACTTCGGTTAGCCCCGCCCCTTTCACTCGATGCATTTATTTGTTTATTTATTCACAACGGGGTAGCACTTAGCCTTCATCACACCTGATGATAAGTGGTGATAAGGCTGAAGGTGGAAGCGCACTACTCCCGGAATCCTCAATAACTGAGGAACTGGCTATCTTATCTCTAACTGCCGGAACATAATAATGCTGAAACATCATTGTTATGGCGTCAGACTTAGATAAGATGGTGGTAGCTAGCCAGGCGGACTAAGAACAAGTCCTACCACCAACCAAACCGAATACAATATGTACCCCCACTGGGAATCGAACCCGGAACCTCTAGGTCTGAAATCGGTGGTATGAACCACTAGACCACAGAGGCGGTTAAAGAGGAGACTGTCGCGACTAGAGAGTGAGAGGGACGGGTACACCGAAGTTTCGGGTTTTGCGTTTCAGATAGGCCCTCAGCTACGAGCTCTCGAATCCGCAGTAGCCGCCTTTGTGTTCGCAGTGAAACCGCCACTCGACGGGTCCACTGCGAGCTTACTGCGAACCACGCGCGAGCGGCTCGCAGCGGGCTCGTGCCTACGTACTCACTTTGATCTGTAGCATTAAGGTTACGTGTTACACAGCTCGGTGAGTACCCTTTACACCAGCGCAGCGTCAATTTTAAACTTCACATAGCAAATTCACCCTTATTCTCCACAAAACGTAATAAAAATATCCGAAACGTAATGATTTAATGATTTAATCTTTAATGCACATATTTCTTCTTCCTCATTGCTAGCTATGTGAAGTTTCAGATTGACGCTTCGCCAGTGTGCGTTAAGCCTAAAAGGGCTATTACACTTATCCTAAGGATGCTAATTCAGCATACATTGCTTGTTTTGATTGCATCACTTGCTAAAAATAAGCTGAATGTAGGTATGCTGAATTAGGATAAGTGTAATACACCCATCAGCTAAAATATCTCTCGGCACGATGGTTGGGCGATCAAAACTAAAATAATTAAATTTTTATAATTAAAAAATGGAAAATGAAGTATTTTAGAAAAATTCGACCCGTCTCAGAACTAGTGAAGTGACCTATCGGAGCTAGTTGTGATTGTGAGACGGGTCGATTTTTCTAAAATACTTCATTTTTCATATCCTTAAAATACTTCGCATAATATTCGCATCATAAAGCTACGATAGGTATCGTTATTAAATAAAGACGGTAGGTAAGTAACATATCTAATTATTAAACAAAACCTAGTTAAAGTTGCAAATTGGGGTCGAAGCTGCCTTCGGTCCGATTATGCAAACGGACAGATGTACAGATTAATATTAATGAATTATTCTAGAAAGAATTGAGATGATAATACCAATAATGCAGAAAGTTGGTGGATAAATAATATTGTAAGAAAAAGTTTGTTAATTATAAAAAACTAACGGATCCTCGCGGTTTTACCTGCGTGGTACCCGTTCCTGTGGGAATATCGGGATAAAATATAGCCTATGTCACTCGGGAAGAATGTAAGTAGCTTTCTAATGTTCAAAGAATTTTCTAAATCGGTCTAGTAGTTCCTGAGATTAGCGCGTTCAACCAAAAACAAACAAACAAACTCTTCAGCCTTGTAATATTAGTATAGATAGATAGATTAAATTTTACAGAAAAGCCAAGACCTCTCCAATGCCAAGGTTTTATCTCCATGGTCTCCTAATACTAATAATCTGACTCGATTATTACTAATAAGTCTTAGATAAAACTTATAGTTAGACTAAGGGCCTGTTTCACAATGTCTAACTAAGTTCTGATTAGCTGTTACTTGACAGATAGGCCATACAAAACTGTCAAGTAAACTGGAAATATCTCTTAATCGGACATTGTGAAACGGACCCTTACCCTTCACCTACCAGGGTCCTTTTTTAATGGCCCATTTTTATGTAAACAAAGCACTTGAGTGCGCGGCTATCGCTATCCCGAACATCTGGTTATACTTAGGCCGTCTTTGGTTACATTTATGATAAGCTGAATAACAGAGGCGATAAACTAAACAAGTTTGACAGTTTTACGATATGTTTTGTTTTTATAATGGTCGTTCAAACTCGACCTTTGAGTAAACAAAGAGCAATAATAAATAATAAAATAAATAAATAATAAATAAATAAATAACTTCTTACACTCTCACTAATTATCTAAGCCCATTTTAATTTCATTACGAAACTGTATCATGGAAAACTTGATAACGGATAAATATATACTAAATAAATAATAAAATAAATAAATAATAGTGCGGTCCATGCGATATAATTTTATTTCACATAGTTATCGATAAAATAACATATAAGAAGTATATATATATTTAGAATCTACATGAAAAAACCTATCTGATAAAAATATAATATACGGAAAACATTTTTTTACTTTATTTTTTGAAATTTTCAATTTTTTGTTTGTTTTTCTTCAGGACCACATATTATAGTGTATTTTTACAGTATGACGAGTTTATCTCTCTTTTGAACATCGAAAACCGCATTCAAAAAATCAAAAAATTGCAAATGTTACAAAAACAATTAATGGGGGTAGTTGTAAGAGCATCAGGTGATGCTAGCGGTCGGTCAAGGGGTAATCTTCTAAATATGAAATTAACTAATATTGAAAATTTAGTATTATGCCGGCATGGCAATAACGGCATGCGCGTCCTAGCGTCCTAGCATTATCAAATTAGTGCGCTAAGACCCGGCTACACCTGCGAATTATATCAAATAGCGCCCTAAAGAATGGCATTAGACGCAGGTGAAGCTCGGGCATAAGAAAGAATCGACCCGTCTCACAACTAGCATCGATGGGACTCGAGAACAGACCTTTCACTGTCCTGGCGAATGCTCTGACCACTGAGCTACCGAGTCGTTAGTACCCAGACGCATCGAATTTAAGATACCTACGACCTACTTCTTATGCAAAGAAATTAGTTAATAGTTCTTGCTATAAGGTAATAGGTAAGTATGTCTAATAATCGAACGAAATAGTTAATCCCACCAAAAACATAATGTAAAAAAACTAGCCAAATCTCACTGGAACTGCTTAATTTCTCTATAAAAAGTGATGAAATTTCTCAGTAAAGCCAAGCCAACTCTACGCTCTACCTAATGTTCCTTACCGGTATTTCTCTATTATTAAAGTCAGATTTTATGTGACTTATGTAACCCATCGCGTAACTGTGCAGAATCAACGGCCAAGTCTAGTTCTATTTTGATGATCAGTGAGTCACTTAGTCAGTGAATCAGTGAGTCAGTGTCGAATAACACAATATTGCTTTCGTAAACTTCGGAAATTAATTAGCTACAAACTTGAAATTTTGGGGTTCTGGCGTGTGCTTATAATTTATTATTTGACGATAATTTCAACGTTCTAAACCTATCCAAAGGTCCTATATATAGATGCTTGAAAATATGCTAAAATGGTTCCCGAAAAGAATGGTACGGCAGTGTTTGCTTCGCGCTCGACTTGGCGTGGGCACTGCCATGCCCCATGCTTAAAACTAGGTAAGACGTGACCACGGCACAAATCCTAAAAATACGAAATGCATACATTTGTGTTAATTAATAATAAGTACGTGCTGAAATCTTTGAAACAGGTGTTTTGTTTCACAACTCTCGAAAACTTAATATTTGTGGCTAGAGTTGCATTAAAGATCGTAAGTATAAGTATAATTTAGAGTTAATCGCATTTCTTGATATGTACTTTCCAAAAATTGGCGTGTTCATACAATTTCATTCAAACATAAAGCTCTTTATCTTTATTCTTTCGGTAAAAATACGTAGGTAAGTATAAAAAACCGTATTGACTTACGCAGCTAAACAAAACATAGTTCTATTTCAATAAAATCGATGCGTCTATTTGTGTGAATCAAATAAAAGTTATATCACTTTATTGTTCGGCCTAAACAAACTTGAAGGAATAACATTGAAGGCAGCCCTTAAGGGTTAACAAATAAACACGACTGTCACATTTCAAAACGCAGTTTTGGACACTTTTTACGAATTGTTTTATTATCTAAACTAATCTAATAATATTACGAAAAAAGGTGACACATTGAATGAAACGCATACAGTTGATTGTCATAATTTCATTTGGCATACATCTTAAGGCAGTTACTGAGTATTGAAAAGCATTTTATTCTTTGGCATAAATTTCATAACCCATAAATGATAAATCTTAATATTTGAAAGGCATAATACCTACTAAAAAGTATAATCTTTCAAATTCATATTTTCCTTTGTCATAATTTCGTAAAGCATACTTTAAAACGCATAACTATAAAGCATACTTAATTTTTTAAAACATTAATTTTATAAATATGTAAATATCTCGAAAACGGTGCGTCGTCGTAGCGACGACGTGTCGTAGCCAAATCTAACTAAATTTTCGATAGACTTTTAACATCCCTTGATGTTAATGGAAACTTAATGGAAGAGAACAAAAAAAAAACTTTTTAGGAGCTGTTGGCTCAAACAAGTTTGTAAATATTGCCACTTTTTTGTCTTGTATGAAATCCCGAAAGTGCAAATATTTCAAAAACTACAATGGATATAAAAAAAACAAAACGAACAGCGCTAGTTCTGCATTTCAACAATAACCGAACATCCATCGCATCGGAGCTAGTTGTGAGACGGGTCGATTTTCTTTATCTATACCACAGATTACTAAATAGTTACTTAAACTAATATTATAAAGAGGAAAGATTTGTTTGTTTGTTTGTTTGCATCGAATAGGCTTCGAAACTACTGAACCGATTTAGAAAATTCTTTCACCATTAGAAAGCTACATTCTTCCCGAGTGTCATCATCATCATCAGCCATTTAATGTCCCCACTGCTGGGGCACTGGCCTTCCTTATTATGGATGAATAAGGAGAATGAGCCATGACCCACCACGCGGGCTCAGTGCGGATTGGTGGGTATTAACGACTGCAAGTGCAGCCGGGACCAACGGCTTAACGTGCCTTCCGAAGCACGGAGCAGCTCAAGATGAAAAGTTTTTGGTCACCCATCCTGTGACCGACCATTGCGAACGTTGCTTAACCTCAACGATCGCAGGCCGAGCGCGCTATCCACTGCGCCACGGGCTCCTCCCGAGTGTCATAGGCTATATTTTATCCCGATATTCCCACGGGAACGGGTACCACGCGGGTGAAACCGCGAGGATCCGCTAGTTTCTAATAAGTAAAAATTATACGATAACGATAGTTTTTTGTATGCCAATGGTAATGAGTCCTTACTAGGTTTTGATATAGGACAGAAGTACAACGGAAGCCTTTTGATCAATCTTGATAAGTACCTATTTGACGGACGCTCTGTTTGCCGCACCTGCTGATCGCTGCCGGCTAAGTATTTGGCGAAAAGAAATGAGCAATTACGTCCATTATCCTTTCTTATACAAATAATTAAATAAACGGAACCAAATAATGTACGGTCAATATTGACTTTGTAGCACAGAATAATATATTAGTACCTTCATCATTTCAGCCGTACGGCGCCCACTGCTGGGCATAGGCCTCCCCCAAGGATCTCCACAACGATCGGTCCTGCGCTGCCCGCATCCAGCGGCTTCCCGCGACCGCGCACCAGATCGTCGGTCCACCTTGTAGGGGGCCTGCCCACGGAACGTCGTCCTGTTCGCGGTCGCCATTCGAGAACCTTTCCGCCCCAACGGCCATCGGTTCTCCGCGCTATGTGTCCCGCCCACCGCCCACTGCCACTTCAACTGAGCAATCCTTCGAGCGATGTCGGTCGTTTTAGTTCTCCTGCGGATCTCAACATTTCTGATTCGATCGAGCAGGGAAATACCAAGCATCGCTCTCTCCATTGCTCGCTGGGTGATCTTGAGCCTTCTTATGAGACCCATAGTAAAAGACCACGTCTCGCTTCCATAAGTCATAACTGGCAACACACACTGGTCAAAGAATTCCTCATGTCTTGAGACATTGAGGAATTTTGGACGCAAATATATGCCGGTACAGAAATATTAGTACCTTACGGTACAGAAATTTCACTCCCGAGTTTAGGTATGATAAACGCAAGCGTCCGGTCACCGGACTACGGACTAGTCTCAATAGGCTGGCACTCGCTCGACTTGTCGCACACGCAGCGCACGCATCCGCATGTGTCGCTATCTGTCTCGCTTCGCGTGTATTACTTTCACGGATAAAGTAGTACGTTTGACAGCCCTAGCAGATTGAAGCGAGATGGCAGCCGGCAGACAGTTTTTGTACTATAAACGCTATACGCAATCCCAAAGGTTGAAATTAGGTTGTTTGTTTGTAGGCCAATAAACATGTTATATTTGTGTGATAACCTCCGTGGCCGAGTGATGTACGCACCGCTTTTCAAGGCCACTATCTCGAGAGGTTCCGGGTTCGATCCCCGGTCGGGTAAATATTTAAAACGAACTTTTCAATTTCCTCGGGTCTGGGTGTATGTGGTAATACCTGTCGTTGTTTCCAATTTCCATAATACTAGTGCTTAAGCTACTATACCTTGGTATTGGAACAATGTTTGTGATGGTGTCCAAAATTTATTTTTGATTCAATGTGCTGTTAAGTATCTCTACCCACATTAGCTAGGCCTTGATTTATTCAAAAATTGGAAATGAAGTATTTACAAAAATCGACCCGTCTCACAACCAGCTCCGATGGGACTCGAACCTACGACCTTTCGCTACATTTCCTTTCCTGTTCGAGAAATTGCATTGTGAATGCAAAAAAGTAAAAATTTAAACAACTTGATTATTATTATATCATTTATTTCAGACAACTACAGTCCATAGTTCATGATACGAATAGTTTTACAGGAAGTAGAAATTAATTCGTAATAAAATTAGTAGTGTATGAAATTTTTCCCTAAAAATATTTTTTTGCTATTGCATTTGCCATAAAGAAAAATGTACACTCAACAGCACATCAAGTTAAACAGTTTAACTGCGATAACAGCTTTTATTACGTTGGGTATAAAGGCGGTCTCAAGGTCAACATGTATATTGTATAGTCTGATGTGCCGCCGTGTGTACTTACCTGTAATCATAATCAAGATACTTATTTAAAATACAAAAAACACGCAACTCACCAAAAACAATTTCAATTCTTTAATATTGTGTTTTTAGATGGGCCTCAAATCTAAACCTTTCATATTATGCGGTTAGATCTAACAAAAAACTTAAAATAAAAATGGCCACCGAAAAATGACGAAAATAAACCATCTCCAAAAATCCATCCATTTACTATCTAAAATACACTCGGCCCTCTGATAATGATAAGGCTGCCAGGCGTTTAGTGGAACTATCGCGCGTAGTTAGTGTTAGTGGGTCACCATATAATATTTTATTTGGTAGGAAACAGTGTTCGATGGTAGATCGATCATTACACCATCATTAGGAATGTGTTAGGATTAGATGAGATGATGGCTGAAAGAGTTGACCGTATGGGTAGATTGCTCTCTAAGCCCTTCTACGACCGCTAGCATCTTGTGATGCTCTTACGACTATTTTTTTTTTTTTAACTTTTGCCATTTTTTTTATTTTTAGAATGCGGTTTTCGATGTTCAAAAGAGAGATAAACTCGTCGTACTGTAAAAATACACTATAATATGTGATCCTGAAGAAAAAAAAAACAAAAATCATTCAGAGCCCGTGGTCCTACTGCTTGGTCCTATTAGTAGAACCAATTTTTTTTTAAAATGGTTTTTCCGTATATTATATTCTTATCAGATAGGTTTTTTTTTATTTACAACGGTTTAGCACTTAGCCTTCATCACACCTGATGTTAAGTGGTGATAAGGCTGAAGATGGAAGCGCACTACTCCCGGAATCCTCAATCACTGAGGAACTGGCTATCTTATCTGTAACTGCCGGAACACAATAATGCTGAAAACATCATTGTTATGGCGTCAGACTTAGGTAAGATGGTGGTAGCTAGCCAGGCGGACTAAGAACAAGTCCTACCACCAACCAAACCGAATACAATATGTACCCCCCACTGGGAATCGAACCCGGGACCTCTTGGTCTGAAATCGGTGGTGTGAACCACTAGACATCAGAGGCGGTTAAAGTTTATTCATGTAGATTCTAAATATAAATATATATATATTATACTTCTTAGGTTATTTTATCGATAACTATGTGAAAAAAATTATATCGCATGGACCGCACTATTGCTCTTTGTTTACTTAAAGGTCGAGTTCGAACGACCATTATAAAAACAAAGATATCGTAAAACTGTCAAACAGTTTTAGTTTATTGCCTTTGTTATTCAGCTTATCATAAATGTAACCAAAGACGGCCTAAGTATAACCAGATGTTCGGGATAGCGATAGCCGCGCACTCAAGTGCTTTGTTTACATAAAAAATGGGCCATTAAAAAAGGACCCTGGAAGGTGAGAGGTAAAGCAACCCACTTGAGGCTAGCATCGTTTTAAAAGGACGCCAAATAACAAAAAAAATGCCAAATACTAGTTAATGGGCTTAATTGCTATTGTATGGAGTGGAGTGGAGTGGAGCGCTTCTTGATACAACGGTAGATCAAATAATTTTCGAACCCCGGCGCTGAGTGATCAGCAACGCAGAACACATTACTTACGTTCCGTTATCGTTGTAGGGTTTCGATCGGTCCCGATATTAATTTTGTCAATGAATCGATTCCTTTTGAACGAAAATACGAAATATTGGTGATTTACCTTGGTGATCTTGGTTAAATGTTTAAAACAACACAGTCAATATAATAAGTATTGAAAATGAACGATACAGATAGAGCGTCAGAAGTAGCTATTAGGAAAATTCGACGCATAGAACAGACAGTGATAGGTCGTGGCCTCGTGGGTTCGGGTTCCATAGGAATAGAATAGAATAGAATAGAATATCGTTTATTGCCAATACTGTGTACATAGATATTGCTGATGGCATTGCATAAAACAAAGTCACAACAGTATATCCATAACGGACATGCAACATTAAAACAAAGAGACAAAGAGATACCTAATTAAAATTTAAAGAATACAAAACATTAATTTATATAATTATCTAGGTACAGTATTATTTTTATCATAATATTCAGCAAGATTATAAAAGGGGTTTTGTAATAACCAAGCCTTTAATTTAAATTTAAACATAGGTAAGTTTAAGGATTTAATGTCTGTAGGCAGATGATTAAATATTTTGATACCAGAGTTAAAAGCACTTTTGTAGCAAATTTGGTTGTTAGTCCTGGGCACACATATATCATATTTATATTTATCTCGGAGATTTGGACGACAAGACACTTTAGTTTTGAAGTATTCATTTGTATTTTGTTTGATAAATATTGAAATTTCTAATATATATATACAACATAAAGTTAGATAACCCTTTTCATTAAAAATATTTCTTACTGTTTCTATGGAATATAAATTATAAATAATACGTAAACATTTCTTTTGTAAAATAAAAGTTGACTGTACATCTACAGAGTTTCCCCAGAATATGATACCATACGTTAGGAGCGGATAAACTTGGCCAAAATATGCAGCCCTAGCCACTTCTATGGAAGTTGTTTCGGAAAGTATTGAAAGGGCATAGCAGCAACTAGATATCTTTTTATTAACTTTAGATATTTGAGACTTCCAATTTAAGTGGGTGTCAATATTTACCCCAAGAAAGTTTATTTCGTCAACTTCATCAATTTTTATGCTATCTTCTTCAATGTCTAATTTGTATGGATTTGACTTATAGTTCCTAAATTTAATAATTTTTGTTTTGGATAAATTTACATTAAGGTTAATTGAATTTAGCCACTGTAAAGTCTTTTTTAATGTCTCATTAATACTATTTTCAAAATCATTTATACTATTTGATGAATTTGGGATGAAAATGGTTGCATCATCAGCAAACATAACACACAAGTTTTCTGTGACATTTGGTAACTGATTTACGTATACTAAAAAAAGAAGGGGGCCAAGTATGCTTCCCTGAGGCAGACCTAATACAACTTGTTTTGACTGAGACTGGATTTCTTCAAAACTTTTTAAGTTTTTGTCAAAATGATCAATTACCGTAACTTGTTCTCTATTTTGCAAGTAGCTTTTAAAAAGATTTAAGGCTAATCCACGAACTCCTAAGTTGTCCAACATACGTAATAGAGAATCATACATAACGCAGTCAAACGCCTTGGACATATCAAGGAAGAGTCCAGCGCAAGGAGTTTTACTATTTAAGGAACCCCATATAGCCGTAAGGATCTTATAGATAGCGAGTGTGGTAGTTTTCTTTTTTTGGAAGCCGAACTGATTTTTGTGAAGCAAATTGAATTTATTTAGAAAATCTAACAATCTTTTATATAAAACTTTTTCAAATATTTTTGAGAAATTTGATAACAATGCTATGGGTCTATAATCACTAATATAGCTTTTGCTTCCTTTTTTAAAAAGTGGTTTTATTTTAGATTTTTTCAAGTCATCGGGAAATACACCACTTTGTATCATTAAATTCAAAATATGATGAAGGGGATCGCTTATGTATTCGAGAGATGTTTTAATGACTTGCATAGGAACTTCGTCTAAGCCACAGCTTTTTGTTTTTTAAGCCGGCAACGATGTTTTTAAGCTCCTTTTTATCTACTGGCTTCAAGTATATGCTATGTAAATTTGGAGATGGAAGGGAATATATTTTATTTACCTTGTTACAGCTATTTGATGCGACAAAATGATCATTGAACAGATTAGCAATATTATTTACATCAGTAACTACATTATTATTTACAGTGACATTATTGATCGTACTTTTTAATCTATTTTGCGTTGTAGTTTGATTTTTTATAAGATCCCATGTTGCTTTATTTTTGTTTGTACTATGCTTCATAAATGAAATGTTAGATTTTTGTTTCGCTAAACGTATTACAGATTTTAAAGTTTTACAGTATTTTTTATAGTGAGGTAACAAAGAAATGTTACGCTTTTGATATATTTTATTATGCAATGCCCTTTTTTCTTTGCATGCGCGATGTATGCCCTTGGTTTGCCAAGTCGTTTTCTTTTTATAAGAGACTCTAATTCTTTGCAAGGGTATACATAATTCATATATCAATTTAAAAATATTTACAAATGTTTCATAAGCTACATTTACATCATCGCATTGGTACACTTCTGAAAAACTTATTTGAGATATATATTTCAAAAATATTTCCATATATTTATTTACATTTCTTTTATATACATACCAATATTTTTCAACAAAGCCTTGTTGACATGGCAGGCTAATCATTTGACCTGAGTGATCAGATATGCCCAAGTGAAGAACTTTTGAATTTTAATTTTCAAATTAGTTATGACTAGCGGCCGCCCGCGGTTTCACCCGCGTGGTTCCCGTTCCCGTGGGAATATCGGGATAAAAAGTACATATAAACCTTCCTCTTGAATCACTCTATCTATTAAAAAAAACGCATCAAAATCCGTTGCGTAGTTTCAAAGATTTAAGCATACAAAGGGACATAGGGACAGAGAAAGCGACTTTGTTTTATACTATGTAGTGATGTTGTCTAAGCATGCTTTTAATCTAGTCGGTTCATTAATGGTATATTTTAAATTATATTTCAGCAAAGTATTTTTAAATATTGTACATTGTTTGCTGTTTTCCAATATGTTAACATTAAAATCACCGGCTATGATAGTTTTTCTTTTCAAGTATCGAGATCGGATTGTTATTTTGTGTAATAACAAATCCAGTGATTTAATAAACACATCAAAGTTTGAATCGGGGGTTCGGTATATGCATATAACGACATAATTTAGTTCAGGTAACAAGACACCACAACATTCAAAGTTGACATCCATACTTAATGATTCAGTGGATTGTAACGATTAAACATTAATATTATTTTTTACATAAATGCAAACGCCTCTTCTTGCTTTATTTCTACAATAAGAGGCAGCCACTTTATATCCCGGTATTTGAAGAATATTTACATGACACGGCATAAGAAAGGTTTCGCTAAAACATAAAATATCAATATCTTCTATCGATTGCAAAAGTTCTATTTGACCAAGTTTAGATCTAATACCCTGAGTATTCTGGTGAAATATATATAAATTAGATTTTGGAAGGCAAGGTTAAATTTCATGACTAATCCTTTGTAAAGGGACGAAAGGAAGACATTTTAGCATCTGAGATTACAACATTCGCATCACAGGTGTTGTGATCAGTTCTGTCTAAGTCTTGAAATGTATTACTTGCTATATACAAAATAAATTTGTTAATATCATTTAACATAAGTTTAACACAAGAAATAAAGATAAACTTGTCGTTCCCAAGTTTAGGCTAGAAAAATCCAGAGCCTCATTTCTGGGGATAAGCATAGCCTTTTTTTTAATAAAGTTCCACAGCATATAATTGAACTACCATTGCATAAATTTAAATGTTACATTAAAGAGTCGCTGATGAGCAAAGGATACTATAAAGTAGACGATTATTTGAATGACCGCAATGCATGGTCATGATGTAACACATAACATAATCACTGTTTAATATGATGTATTTTTATACTAAGCAATTGTTGTATTAGTAACGATATGTTTTTTTTTTGTAAATGTCGTTACCTAACTAAGAAACGCTGGCAAGTTTCTTGCGCCCATTCTTCTTGTCAGTTAAAAAAGTCTTGAATGGGTGGTAGGAAAATATTGACGATTCATAAGTACATATTTATTATGTCTAAGTGAATAAAGAATATTTTTATCTTTTATCTTTATCTTTTATACCGCTCAAATTTATTTTACCTGTGTATCCTGAAAACATATTATGTGAGTATTCAAGATTTTTATTTGAATCTAATACAAAACAATATTCGTTAAGTTTATTATCTTTATATAATAAATCATTAAACATTTCAACCCTATTATTAAAAATATTGGAATTGGGTTCTAACTTAAAAGTAGGTACACACAGTATTACATATGCTGGACATCCATAATTCTTCTCATTAATATTAGAATTAATTCTTTATAGTTCATTGACACATTAAAATCAGACTCGCCTAATATTATTACACAATAATCATTTAACGTAAACTGTTTGAGCTTTTCTTCTAACCCTCTTGATAGTAGTTCTATGCCAACTCCAGGAGTAGGTACTAATGACAGCATTTGAAGTCCTGTGTAAAATAATTTCTTACTACATTAGACGGAGCTAGTTCTTTGTGGGACGGGTCGATTTTTATTAATATAAAGGTTAATCTTTAAAAAAGTTTGCACCCTGAATGCAAAAGACAAAAATAATTAAACACATCCATTCACATTTTTTTATATAATTTATGGGCTTGCTCTTGGCTTCACACACTGAACCTTAGGGTTGAGAAGAAGCCTAAAGCGAGCTTACCCAGAGCACAGAATAAATAATTGCCCAGAGCAAAGAATATATACTAACCCAGAGGCAACCTATTCACTCTAGCTTTAAAAATTATAGGGTTAAATAGGTAGGTACCTAAGTATATACCTTATCGCTAACATCATTAATTATACTTACGTACGAATTACAGTACCACAGAAATTATAAAGCAAACACTCGTAAAATTTATTATCCTCCCTTTAATTATTCAGTCTGGCAACATAAATAAGAGTAAGTAGGTAATGTTTTGATAAATCCGTGATTTTTACCACATCACCTCCGGACTGCGGACGCATGCAAAACGTAATCTGTATCCCAAATTATTATTGTTAAGCTTTGTGTTGTTAAGGTTTAATTGTTGTACAAATATTATTGCTTTTCTTAGATTTCTGCGAGAATAACATTAAAATTATTGCATTTATTTTTAACAGCCTCTGTGGTCTAGTGGTTCACACCACTGATTTCAGACCAAGAGGTCCCGGGTTCGATTCCCAGTGGGGGTAGGTACATAGGTATTATTGTATTCGGTTTGGTTGGTGGTAGGACTTGTTCTTAAACCGACTGGATAGCTACCACCATACTTATCTAAGTCTGACGCCATAACAATGATGTTTTAAGCATTATTGTGTTCCGGCAGTTAGAGATAAGATAGCCAGTTCCTCAGTGATTGAGGATTCAGGGTGTAGTTCGCTTCCACCTTCAGCCTTATCACCACTTTACATCAGGTGTGATGAAGGCTAAAGTGCTACACCGTTGTAGATACAAAAAACGAGGAAATATTGAAAAGACCGGGAATCGAACCCGGGACAAAGTTATTTAAACTTATTACAAAAAATAAACAAAATATGCTCGTGATAACAGTAACTTAACATAAGGCGGTATCCAAACCGACAGTGGCGCTCGGTGGTGAATTTTATTTAATATTGTAATAATCTAATAAACAATTTTTAATGAAACTTTACGAGGATTTTTAGGGCCCATACACCCACTTGCAGGAAGCTCCATTAAAGTTAATGCTTCATTAAGTCTATTGCTGTCACTTTTCGTTGTCAAGAAATAAAAAGTGACAGCAATAGATTTAATGAAGCATTAACTTTAATGGAGCTTCCTGCAATTGGGTAATAGTCTAGTATTTTAGACGATATCATTACATTCCCTCGTAGTCACTGCTAGAAGTAGTTACCTAGATAGCAAAACTGCTATAAGTGGCCGTTTTTGACACATTTTGCTATCTTGTTCTACGAATGACTGAGGGAACGTAGCGACACTTTCTATAAATAGACTATGGGCTCTAAAATCCATGAAAAGTTTTATTACAACCCTTTTCTATTAGCAACTTATTAAATACTAGCGGATCCTCGCGGTTTCACCCGCGTGGTACCCATTCCCGTGGGAACATCGGGATAAAATATAGCCTATGTCACTCGGGAAGAATTTTCTAACTCGGTCCAGTAGTTTCAGAGCCTATTCGATGCAAACAAACAAACAATCAAATCTTTCCTCTTTCTAATATTAGTACTTATAGAAGAACCTCTGAGGGCGCCACTTTCGGCTAGCCTATAGAGGACTGGTATCTTTAAGATTTAACTCCTTCGCATTAAAACATAAACAATAGGCCAGTGTCGGCGTCGAGTGGTGTGTAAACACCCAGTGACGACACAAACAGAAGCGGCAAATATTGGAGCGGATCGCGACTGTTTGCTTGTGACAAACAACGTTATTAGCAATCGTTTTGTTATACTGTTTGATGTCAGACTGAGGAGGCGTTTACCTTCAAGAATGTTTATGAAAATAATTAGGTTGGTACTTAGGTAAGTAGGTACTTATTATTGAAAAAAAAAAGTTTTTAGATAGAGATAATGAATAAACGAATGATTGAATTATTCTATAAGTACCTAAACCGAAAACAATACCTAGGTACATTACATTAAATAAGCGACATGCAAGACGATACAGATATATAATTGTTCTTATAAATACCTACTTATAAGTAAGTAGGTAGTAGGCTGTAGGAGCGATTCCGGGAGAAGTGCGCACGCATCCCACCTTCAGCAAATACTTGCGGTAGTTTTCAACTGGCACCTTTAATTGGTTTATATTAAGAAGTAACTTCTTATTCAAATAAAAATCATTCTATTTCGGACTGTGCAAAGTGCGTTTGCGTTCCCAACAGACGAGCGTGTTGACACAGCTAATCGCTGTAGCCGCCCGTCTGGGAGCCCGAGGGGTATTGTTGAAATAATGTTGGTGAAAAGTCTTTTAAAATAACTTTTTGAAATGTTGTTTCAAGCTGACAATATCGTTTTGGGTACAATTCGAATTTTTTTGTATTTTTTTTAAATTTTAACTTATAAAGAAAGGCTAGCATTATTCACACTTACAGCCTTGGAGGAACGTAGAGAACGCGGAGAGCTTATCGAAGTTTACAAAATTTTGAATGGCCACTATGATCTAATTACTTAATCTCGATCATGAATTGTTCCAGTACTCCCGAAACACACACCTAAGGGGACACCATCTCAAACTATCAGAGGCTCGCTCATTTAACAACATTCACAAGCACTTTTTCAGCAACAGAGTGGTTGAACCATGGAACAGATTGCCAACAGATGTGGTTTCAGCACAAGTAAACACTAACCAATTTATGAACAGATTAGATAAATACCTACGTAGGTACTGGAAACGAAAACCTAACCATTGGCTACAAATATTATTCTGTGCCATTGGATAACAGGATGCAGGCTGGCCACTATGATCTAATTACTTAATCTCGATCATGAATTGTTCCAGTACTCCCGAAACACACACCTAAGGGGACACCATCTCAAACTATCAGAGGCTCGCTCATTTAACAACATTCACAAGCACTTTTTCAGCAACAGAGTGGTTGAACCATGGAACAGATTGCCAACAGATGTGGTTTCAGCACAAGTAAACACTAACCAATTTATGAACAGATTAGATAAATACCTACGTAGGTACTGGAAACGAAAACCTAACCATTGGCTACAAATATTATTCTGTGCCATTGGATAACAGGATGCAGGCTATCACCAGTGCCCGTAGTGTAAGTTTTTATGTCAAAAAACGCAAACTATTTTGATTGCGTATTTATGTCAATTTGTATGAAAACTGTATTAGCGCCTCTAGCGGCGAGTAGCGCGCTTATATAGTTTTCATACAAATTGACATAAATACGGAATCGAAATAGTTTGCGTTTGCTTGACATAAAAACTTACACTCGGGGTACTGTTGTTTTAACTGCCTGCCTGCTAATCATTTTAACACTTGACTTGACTCTAAAGCTTACCTACGTGTCTTCATATGAGAACAAAAAAGTATTCAGTTTCAGGGACTGATAAATCGATTTAATATTGAGACAAAGTCATAAGTCGCCCGCGAGTCGCCAATGCTTGTCTTGTCTGTTCCGAACGCCATATTACGGCGCTTTGGAAACGAGACGCGCATCTGTCACGCGACCATATTAAGGCTTCGAACTCTAACTTGTTTGAATATTTGTTTATCAGCGCCTACCTTTGCTTTTTAGCACGATTTCGATACTTCTACCTGTGGTGTGTTTTGTATAATCTGTAGATACAATACAGACGCAATAATTATTATAGTTCCATCATCATGTCTGTTCCGGTGACAGCCGTGACAGAGGAGCTACTTGCATGGACCCATGAAGCTCGACTTAATACTCTGAGGTAACTGGAGTTCTCACCCTGAATAAAAAAGTGTATTGTCTCATATGACCATGAAGTTTGACTTAATAAAGTCGAGCTTCATGCATATGACCATACGTATTTTTTTAAAGTGTAGGTGAGACGGAAGACAGCCACTGTGTAATTTTTGGGGCCAAAAAAGTGTTAGTACTGCACTCTCCAGTTACCTCAGTATTAAGTCGAGCTTCATGCATGGACCAATCGTATGAAAGAAAAGAAAACTGTTTTAGTTCCAAAGATTATCGCCGGCGGAACAGACAGAAATGCTTGCTTGTCGAACTCGCAGTCTCGCACTATAGGTAAATCTAATACTCCCACGGTCGTGGGTTATCAAAAATTTATTGATTGAGATGTGTTTTCACCTTTGATTCTTTATTTTTTTATTTACTGTCTGAACACTTTGTACTTTTACCATACAATACAGTCAGCGCGATGCAAAAGCGCCCAGCGCCATCTGTCGAGTGTTGCTCGACAAAGATGATTTATCATGCATCACTGTTGCCTAGCATGACCATCATTATATCACGCGATATGATACACGTCATGCTGTCTTGCTTACACCTAGGTCATCCGGCCTAGCATGAGCGGATTTTATCACGCGATATGATATGGTACGGCATGCCGTCTTGCTTACACCTTAGTGGGGTAAGCAAGACAACATGCCGTACCATATCATATCGCACGTTAAAAGCCGCTCATGCTAGGCCGGCATAGCCCACTTATACCGCACCGCTCCGACCCAACCAAAATATGAGCAGCCAAATATGGACTTAATATCGTTCTCTGTAGATGCACTTTACAGTAACAATATACAATAGCAGACAGCGCGCGGACAGCGCATGCTAATACATTGGTTGGGTGGGAGCGGTGCGGAAGTGGGCTAAAGGTCATAGCCCATTTAGACCGCACCGCTCCCACCCAACCAAAGTATGAACAGCGAAATATGGAATTAATATCGTTCACTGTAGATGCATTTTACAGTAACAATATAAAATAGCGGACAGCGCGCGGTCCGCGAGCTTACCGCCGTCAGACTGTTCGGCAGTTGACGCCTCGCTGGCGCCGCGCGGTCCGCGCTCTGTCCGCGTGCTGACTGCTAGCGGTCGCCGATATTCCCTATAGAGGGAATAGCAGTCGACACGTGGACAGCTGGGAGTCTGCTAGCTGTCGCCGCGTGGACTGCTGGGTGCCTGCTAGCTGTCGCCTTCGTTTAGGGCGGTGTTGGGTGGCAGCGGTGTTGGAGCGGTGCGGTATAAGTGGGCTATGACCTTTAGACCGCACCGCTTCCACCCAACCAAAGTATGAACAGCGAAATATGGACCTAATATCGTTCACTGTAGATGCATTTTACAGTAACAATATAAAATAGCGGACAGCGCGCGGTCCGCGAGCTTACCGCTGTCAGACTGCTCGGTAGTTGACGCCTCGCTGGCGCCGCGCGGTCCGCACGTTGACTGCTAGCGGTCGCCGCGCACCTATAGAGGGAATAGCAGTCGACGCGTGGCCAGCTGGGAGCCTGCTAGCTGTCGCCGCGTGGACTGCTGGGTGCCTGCTAGCTGTCGCCTTCGTTTAGGGCGGTGTTGGGTGGCAGCGGTGTTGGAGCGGTGCGGTATAAGTGGGCTATGACCTTAAGTGGGCTAAGTCCCTGTGGGGTAAGCAACACAGCATGACGTTCTATATCATATCGCGTGATAAAAGCCGCTCATGCTAGGCCGGCAGGTGTTGTTTGTGTTAGGTACTTATTTTATCAGAAAGTAGTACAAAAGCATATAGATAATACTTATAGTGTGACTATAGACTATAGGGAGTGTTCATAGTAGACTTCCGAGCATCGCGGCCGATCACAGCCTTTACTTTTAAGTACTTATTCTCAGACCTAACGAATAGGTGTACATTTATAATTTCATCAAAATCGGTCTAGCCGTTTCGGAAGAGGCAACTAACACTGTGACACGAGAACTTTATATACCTACCTATTAGAATAAATATATTATTTGGTACACAAGCAGTAATTACTAATTACTGCTTTACTGCTTATTACTGCTTTTCCAATAGAAATGATTTTCTTCGTAAATAAATTTTATTTCCCGGCAATAAGTACCAGCTAGGTTTCTTAGAGCATTAACTTGCTGCTTCGCTTTATAAGGTAATTGAATTTAAATGTAACTAGCCATAGGTAGGTATTCGATAATAGGACGACTGTGACTAAAGGGTCTACTCCATTCAGACGCCAGTCAGAGCTTGCTCCATTGATTGCGATGACGACAAGACAAGGCGCGAATGCGTCCCCGATGTAAAAGACCCCTTTTTAAAATTATTGCGAGGGGAATGTGTTTACGCGTACCCCGTACGGTGCTGTGTGTGGATGAGTCGGGGACTCACCTGGGCAGTTCTTGATCCCCCAGTCATTGACAAGGACTCGATGGGGGTCAGAAAGGGGGAATACCTACCCAAAAACTCCTTACTTAGCCGTGTAGGTGCCGGCCTAGAATAAGACCACCCCCTATCGTCCCTTGGGTGTTTAAAAGTGGACTAAAGGTCATAGCCCACTTATACCGCACCGCTCCTACCCAACACCGCCCTAAACGAAGGCGACAGCTAGCAGGCACCCAGCAGTCCACGCGGCGACAGCTAGCAGACTCCCAGCTGTCCACGCCACGCGTCGACTGTTATTCCCTCTATAGGTGCGCGGCGGCGACGGCATGGTGACCGCTAGCAGTCAGCGCGCGGACCGCGCGGCGTCAGCGAGGCGTCAACTACCGAGCAGTCTGACGGCGGTAAGCTCGCGGACCGCGCGCTATTTTATATTGTTACTGTAAAATGCATCTACAGTGAACAATATTAAGGCCATATTTGGTTGTTTCATACTTTGGTTGGGTGGCAGCGGAGCGGTCTAAATGGGCTATGACCTTAAGGGAAACCGCCATCAGGAGATGGGCAGCAGCCCCCCTGAAACACTAGGCCATACTGCGATCGCCAATATGGCTAATAGAAAAGAGAAAGAACCCCCCCCCCCCCCCCCCCACCCCCAAATGGCTTCACAATCACGTATTATACTTACCTACTTAGTCTTTTACAATGGGTCGCGAAGCGCGTCATTACAACGTAAATAGAACCCTAATAGTTTATTGTGAATTAATTTTCTTATGACATCTACTATGTATATTTCTTGCAAATAGGTATCAGTTGATTGAAAATGAAGTATTAGAAAAAACGACCCGTCTCACAACTAGCTCCGATGGGACTCGAACCCACGCGACCTTTCACTGTCCGGGTGACTGCTCTAACCACTGAGCTACGGAGTCGTTACGAAAAGCGTCTGATTTATCCACAGATGTCTGTGGATAAATCCGACGATGTCCAATACTTGGACGGACGACCGATTTGGCGCAGGGGTAGATTACCCACCATCTGCGCCAGTGGTCTCGGGTTCGATTCCCGAACAAGACAAATATTTGTGTGCATGAACATGTCTATTTGTCTTGGTCTGGGTGTTTACTATGTATATTAAGTATGTATTTACAAACAAAAAGTATTTAAGTATATATTTATCCGTTATCAAGTTTCCATGATACAGTTTCTTAATGAAATTAAAATGGGCTTAGATAATTGGTGTGAATGTAAGAAGTTATTTATTTATTTATTACGCGCTGTATAGCCAGTTGTGAGACGGGTCGTTTTTTTTTCTAATAAGTATAAAAGTCTATCTGCATTTTCAATCATAAAAATTGCACTGTGAATGCAAAACAGTTAAAGTAGGAAGGTAATTAGAAATATCAGTTGAACTGATCAATTTCAATGCACTTGTGAGGGTTCATCTCCATATTACCGTGATGAATTGAGTCCAACATAAATAAGTCCTAGAGAAGGCCTAAAGATTTCTTATTTCTGTAAGTTTTATGGAATATTAGCGGATCCTCGCGGTTTTACCCGCGTGGTACCCGTTCCCGTGGGATTATCGGGATAAAATATAGCCTATGTCACTCGGGAAGACTGTAGCTTTCTAACGGTGAAAGAATTTTCGAAATCGGTCCACTACTTTTTGAGTTTATTCGTTACATACAAAAATACAAATCTTTCCTCTTTATAATATTAGTATAGTGTATATAGATTTTAGTAGTGTGAGGGTAGTAATATCTTCACATTGATGAAATTAACGCTGGCTATACAGCGCGTAAGAAGTATTGGATAAACTCGACGCTTCTCGTAACGACTCCGTAGCTCAGTGGTTAGAGCAGTCGCCCGGAAAGCGAAAGGTCGTGGGTTCGAGTCCCATCGGAGCTGGTTGTGAGACGGGTAGATTTTTTCTAAATACTTCATTTTCCATTTTTCTATATTTTAGTATCCGTCAAGTACCTACTCAAGGTACTTGACGGCGGCGCCTCCGTGGCCAAGTAGTGTAGCACCGGTTTTTAAGGTGCCGCTATAACTGGAGGTCCCGGGTTCGATTCGAACGCCGGTCGGGTAAATATTGGAAACGAACTTACATCGAACCATCACATACATTGTTCCAATAACCAAGTATAGTAGCTTGAGCACTAGTATTATGGAAATTGGAAACAACGACGGGTATTACCACATACACCCAGACCCGAGAAAACATTGAAAAGTTCGTTTCCAATATTTACCCGACCGGCGATCGAACCCGGAACCTCTAGATAGCGGTACCTTGAAAACCGGTGCGTACACCACTCGGCCACAGAGGTTGTCAAAATCGTCGAAGTCGTCCTGAGTCGTGCATTGATTTCAGAAAAGAAAAACCGCCTTCAAAAAAACCACATCAAAAAAGTAAGAAATAATTCCTCACCAAATAAATAACGTAAGTACTTTGAAGTCGGGCGTGAAACATGTACAATTTCTTGTTGTTTTTGTTAAAACCCGCCCGACTTCAAAGTACTTACGTTATTTATTTGGTGAGGAATTATTTCTTACTTTTTTGATGTGGTTTTTTTGAAGGCGGTTTTATTTTTTTATAAAAATAATTTTTATTTCACTCTTTTTAGTGCATCGTGCAGGCAATTTACGTGTTTTCTGGTAAATAGGTATGTGATCAAACTCAAAACCTCCTTTTTCGAAGTCGGTTAAAATACCTTGAGGTATCCCCTTTTTAACAAAACAAGAATCATCTAAATCGGTTCATAAACAAAGGAGTTATGCCTAAAGATACGTATTAAATTCACATAACGTGGTAACGAAAACGACAGTATTTTCAAGATTTCCTGAAAACTACTGAACCGATTTCAAAATTTCAAAAAATGGGACCAACTTGGAAACCAACCTGATGTAATACCGTTTGAACCATTTCAATCGGTTCAGCTGTCTTCGAGTAATCGGTGGACATACACAAAAAAAAAAAAAAAAACATACATACAGACGAATAGAGAACCTCCTCCTTTTTGATTTAGAAGTCGGTTAAAAATTACTCGTACCTACATCATTAAAATTATGTCTACTTTTCGCATTTACGATGCAAATTTTATTATTGAAAAATGAAGTTACTACCTAAGTACTACACAGATAAAATAAAACTATAAGTAGTACTAATTAGAAAAAATCGACCCGTTTCACAACTAGCTCCGATAGGACTCGAACCCACACTCGCGAACTCATTCTCATTCATTACAAGGGCGTTTGTGCACTACACTAAATTTTACCGATCCGGAAAAAAACTAATGCTTGTATTTTAATAATTAATCCTTTATAATAGTAAGAATTTATTTATTTCGTGTAGTTTCAATGTTTCAAACCCTAAACTAAACGAAATAAATAAATTCTTACTATTATAAATGATTAATTATTAAAATATAAGCATCCGTTTTTTTCCGGATCGGTAAAATTTTGTGTAGTGCACAAACGCCCTTAGTCTAAATTACTTTTACTTTTTTTTATTCACAATGCAATTTTTATTATCGAAAATTAAATATTAGAAAAAAACCGAGCCATCCTCCAAGTAGCTCCGCCGGGAATCGAACCCAGGACCTTTCACTGTCCGAGCGAAAGCTCTAACCGCTGAGCTACGGAGTCGTTAGAGGAAGCGTCGAATTTTTCTATAGGTCCTTCACGCGTTGTGAGCCAGCGTTTATTTCATCAATGTGAAGATATTATTACTACCCTCGACACCCGAATGATAGCTAGTCTTAGATACTTATAGTTTGTTACCAATTTAATATGTAGGATATGGTAGCCCAGGTATTGGCTCGGTGGTTTAGATGTGAAGCTAAGCTCCCGATAGCTGGCCCGGTGACACGATGACACGTTGCGACGAATGATGACGAAGTCAAGATGTAGTGGGAATTAAAGGGATCTACTTAACTTGCTGATAATTAAAAGATTTTGATAGCTTGCTTTAGCATCTGCTTTACTACAAAACTTAGTTGGTACAAAATTACATAAAGATAGAGTATGATGAGAGGTGATGGATGGATGATGGGAGCGCGCGCGCGCTCACGACGTCCGTTGCAAAGAGCATGTAATCACTACGTTGTCCGTTGTGGCCGAGAAAAAGTATAGAAGTGAAGTTTGTGCAGTCACCAACGCGATGACGTTTGCTGCTGACAGGCGTTCCTGATTGGCTGCTGCTGTCCGTCGTCCATAGAGATCCGTTTCTATTACGGCATTGGCCTCATGCCTTTTTCGCCGTTAACAGGATGTAAAAATCAAAATCAAATCATTATTTTCAATGACGTTTTATTAATAGACACGTTACAGTCGAATAAATTGCATTTTAAAATGGCGACGTACTACCAATTCTCAGTTGGTCCAATTCGCAGTTGGCCTAATTCGCACTTGATCCAATTCGCAGTTGGGCCAATTCGCTGTTGATCCAATTCGCGTTTGGTCCATTTCGCGGTTGGTCCAATTCGCGATTGGTCCAATATAAAGTGTATTGTGATAAGATAGAAATAAATATAACCATGCATATTTGATCAAACGTATGATAGATAATCATAATATATTATATAAATATACACTTTTTACCTACCGGGCGAGACCTTAGCCACGTTATAGATTCCGTTCTATAACTTGGGAAACATTATCAATCTTGGCCTAACCGCGAATTGGTCGAACTGCGAATTGGACAAACTGCGAATTGGACGAACTGCGAATTGGACAAACTGCGAATTGGACAAACTGAGAATTTGACCAATTGCGAATTGGACTAACTGCGAATTGGACCAAGTGCGAATTGGAAATTTTTTTGAACATTGGACCAATTGCGAATTGGGCCAAATGCGCCTAAAGGGTTAAAAGAAACCAAAAACAAGCACAAGTTGTCAAAATATATTTATCTCTTCCTAACAACAGGCATTTCCGCATATCTATCTCTTTTCAACAAAATAATGTTAGTCAGAGACATATATACACAAACCCCCACTGTCAAAAAGAGATAGCAAGCACTGTCTTATGTGCCAGTTTTCTGTCTCTTTCATGCGTTCACAAAACTTTACAAGCTTACTCGCTCATGCATGTCGAACTGGCAACAGCGCAAAAGTCATCACTAATTATCTAATTTTTATTTTAAATTTTAAATTTCAATAATTACGTATGAAATCATTATGAAATGAATCAATTTTCTTGTCTTTTTTTTTTTTTTTTTTTTTTTTATTAGTTGATAGCTCTGAGTACTGAATCCTGTACTCAGAGGTTGATAGGCAAGCGCTTGTCCGCTATCACGCCTGATGTTAAGCGTTGATGCGATCTACGATGAATCGCGCTTGCCTAGAAGGTACCGGTTCACTCGCGACTTGAAGACCCCCAGATTGTACCTATCGGGAAATACAGACTCAGGCAAGGAGTTCCATTCCTTAGCGGTACGGACAATAAAATTAGAAGCAAAACGCTTAGTCCGTGTCCCAGGAATATCCACTATAAAACGGTGGCGCTGATTCGTACGTCTGGTTGTCCGTCTTTTAAAGATCCGACATAGTTTTTGCAACTTCTCTAAACACAGGAAGGCATTACGTTTATTATTTGAGGCGTAATTGAAAAATTGTTACAGCGCGTTGCCACGACAAGGGTCTGTGTGTGACTGATTAAACTTCGGGCAATTACCTTACTTTTTCGTCGCCACTTTTTAGTTCAGATAACGTATCTACATATAAAACATCATTGATTATTTTAGGCTGATACAGCACTTGTGAAAGTCAATGAAGCTACGCCATCGGTTCGGGAAACCTCCCCCCTGATTAATAACACTGTGTCACGCAAACACACATTAACATATTTGGGACTAATTGTTAATTAGATTACGAGCGCGGGACGAGTGCGGAATAGCATAGGCCTCACGCGTAGGTACAGTTGGAAATTGTTTTATGAATCACAATTATCTGCGGGTGTACTGGGACGAATATCTTAGCGAGTTATCGTTGACTAATAGGGTATTTGCTTGATTTTTTTTCATTGGTTTGCCCGAATGCAATAATTTCGTTTGCCATAATTTCATTAGAAATATCATAACCAAGCCATTACCAGGCGTCTGTCAATCTATGTACTTGCGCGCAAATCTCGCCCTCAATAGAAAGGTACACTCGACAGCACATCAGGTAAAACAGTCTGTTGAATTGCAATAACAGCTTTTATTACGTAGGGCATAAAGGCGGTCTCAAGGTCAACATGTATAGTCTGATATGCCACCGTGTGTACATAGGGCGGAAGAATTAAAGTGGCCTACACTCATAAAAAATATAAATACGGCTCTGCGCCGGCTTAAAATCATCAGTTGATTTTTTTATCATTTATATATTTTGTGTAAATTGATTGTACATTTTATAAATGTATTTATATTGAAGGTTTGGGTATTATAATTGTATTAAGTACAATTATTTATCTTTTATTTTTATTCCTTTTCATTGAAAATGAAGTTAAGTATTAGAAAAAGTCGACCTGTCTCACATATTCTTCTAATACTTCACTTTCAATAATAAAAAATTTCTGAATGCAAAAAAGTATAAATTAAAATTAATCCTTTTCAGTTTGTAATTCCTGTTAATTTATCACGGTTGGCTGCTGGAATAGATCTCTTTTAGAGATAAGCCCACCCTTGCTCACCTATTACAAAACTATGTTTCATATTTATACGTTATTTCAAGTGCTATGGTAGTTTGATTAAATACCGATTCATAATTCTCAAAGGGATAGGGTAAGTAAGCATAGACACAACAAACTTAGAAACACACATTATTTATTTATTTAAGTCAGTCCAAGTGTTAACAGTAATCTTAGAATTATACATAAATTCTTTTACAAATAGGATAATAATTTCAGAACAATACTTACTTTATTTTAATTTTTAGTTTTTTGCATTCACAATGCAATTTTTATAATAGAAAAATGGAAAATGAAGTATTTAGAAAAAACAATTATAAAAATTGCATTGTGAATGCAAAAAACTAAAAATTAAAATAACTTGCAATAGTAATTTCATCTTTAGCGATTGCCAAATACCTGGAAAGGTATTTCTTTCGCGTGTGAGGGTAGTAATATCTCCACATTGATGAAATTAACGCTGACTATACAGCGAGTAAGAAGTATTGGATAAATTCGACGCTTCTCGTAACGACTCCGTAGCTCAGTGGTTAGAGCAGTCGCCCGGAAAGCGAAAGGTCGTGGGTTCGAGTCCCATCGGAGCTAGTTGTGAGACGGGTCGATTTTTTCTAAATACTTCATTTTCCATTTTTCTAATACTTACTTTGTTCTTAAAACTAAAATTTCAGGACGAACGAACATGAAGTGAAAAAAAATATTTCGGCAATCACATACACTTAATAAAATTCATCAATCGGTCAATAATTTAAAAAAAACATTTATCAGTAATTAAATACATAGGGTAAATTGTCCTATAGTTGACACCCTACCCTAGTAACAGGCAATTTAGTACATTATAATATTATTACTATTTCACTCATATTTACCTAAATGTTTTTTTTTACCTAAACTCTAAGGTGCCAATACTTAATAGGTCGAGTACCAACAGTTTAACCTAGTTTTATAAAAAAGTAAAAGTTTGACCAGTTGTAGAAAAAAAAGAAAATATGAAGAACAAAATATAAAATAGAACATTATAAATGTTAGTGCGTGTAAAAAGTACAACTGGAGTTTTCTTGTTAACTTTATTTTTTGTGTACAGAGCTTGTATACACGAATTAATTTGTGTAAATTGGGCTAGAAGATATTATCAGCAAAAGCGAAAACAAAAACAGTGAAACTGGTGCCAATAATATAAAAAAATTCTTACATTATTTTCTAAGGGACCAACATTGTACAATTGTATAACATCCTTCACTAAAATTACGGTATTTCTAAATTACTTATGTATTTTCAAAGACATCTATACTTACCTATCAGCTTGGTAACAAATCTTTATAAAAAATAAATTAGTTGCGGGGTTTTCCCGTCAGAGAAACAAGGAACAAATATTTTGATTAATATTTAAGAGGCTATTATTGTATTGCAATATTAATAAAAAAAACTTTCTCCTAAGTACGAAAATGCTATTTTAAAAAAAATATGTTGGCATACAAAAAGATGATTATAATAGCAGATGAAACTACCTCTTAAATCTTATTGGGATTTTTTTCCATTACACAGTGTACTAAAATTAACATCAATAACTCATTTAAGTCCTTACATTATAGAGAAACATACATAAAACATACATTAACATTTACGAAGTAAACGCTTAGTTTGAAATTAAAACAAAACTAACCTATACCGAAACAATATAAAGTTGAATTAACATTGCAAAATAATAAGATTATATAATGGTAATAATGTAGAAAAATATTTCGAGAATGTTATTTCCAATTTCTGTTTTTATTCTAATGTTAATGAGACTCCGTTCTAACATTACAAATGTAATGTAAAACAATATAACAGTCTAAATCTACCTATAATGCGATTATTATAAGAATAGGATAGGGACACCACCATGTTGTGACGTCAAGCTGTCAAACTAACTTCACTTCAGTATGGTGTGCAAAAAAAGAAATTTAGAAAAAAAATACTATGCCATATAATAAGTTGAAATTTGGTCCTGTCCTTGCTCTCAGGTTACAAGAAGATCAATAGCTAACTTACTGATAACAATAATAATAAAATATTATATAACACCTCTGACTATCTTCAAATGCCTTCAATCAAATTTGATCCATTCGTTTGGAAATAACCAAACTGCGTTCTGCCAAAATGTTTTATTTTCATGCACTTTTTTGCGAACTGTAAGAGTAAAGTTTGTCAACAACCCGTCTTATTCTTATAATGATCGCATTGTACTAACATTGCCCTATATCTAATTTTAATATTATTCTTTACATTTTCTAAGTTTTAAAAATATCCGATCATAGAAAATCTACATTTCTAACATGGTGGTGAGAAAATAATAATTAACGCAATCAAAACGAGTACATAATCTTTGTCTTTTTACAAATTTAAGTGTTGCTAAGATTAGAGTGATAGTTATATGCGTTGTCGTGATTGAAAGAAGACAAAAAAATACTCCTAGTGCGTATGATCACACACAGAAGTGATTCTACATTCTACAGTTCCGATCAGGAACTGACATACTCACGTGGGATGGGACTTGCTATTTATACTCTGTGCTATAGATTCTCTGTCAGGCGAAGGTATAGGTGCCCCCGCTTTGAAGACCGGAGTGCACTATCTCTTCGGACTCCAAAATGGGCATGCCCCCGCTTTGAAGACGGGAGTTCATTATCTCTCCGGACTCTAAATCGGGCATAGATTGCAGTACTGTGTAGTTTCCACCTGGAAACAGCATTGTAGTAGATTTCAACTAAACTATCAAGGGTTTATCAAAACAAACGAACGGAATTTTGTGAGTTGTGAAGTGAGTCGCAGAAATTCGGTCGCAGAAATTCTGCTGCATTCGGTTTCATAGAAATGTCCTATTTGATTCACACGGCGACGCAAAATGAGATGTCTGCAGCTGGCTCACACTTTTCTTTGAAACCGAATGCAGGAACGAAATTCTGCGACTCACGACCTTCGATTAACAATAGTGCTATAGTCTGTTCGAATCCAATTTGGAAAAAATGTAAACAAAGACGCCATTATTCTGACCATAGACTATTTAGTGATGTGGTAAAAATTATACCATTTATAAATCGATAAATAATTTGATTGCTTCGATTCGATTAATTGAATGCTATTATGTTGGAGCTTCGCGTTAGTAAAGAGTTTTTAGTTTATTACTTCTCAAGCCTCGAGAGATGACGGTGTTCATCGCGATTATAGAGAAATAAAAGGCTTATATTGAACCGAGTAAAAATTAAGATTTTAAATTATTTTTATGCATTCACAATGCAATTTTGTAAGTATAGGAAAAATGTAATACTTAGTAAAAAACCACGAGCCCTATAAGTAGCTTTCAGGCGGAATTTTTTTAATTTCACACAAACACATCATCATCATCACATAACAAATTGAAGAGTGACTTTAACATAATATATATTATGTAAGGTTACTGTCCATCACAAATTTATCATAAATATTAAAACAAATTAAAGAACCCGGTACATAATCATCATCATCATCATCATTTTAGCCGTGCGACTGCTGGGCATAGGCCTCCCCCAAGGATCTCTACAACGATCGGTCCTGCGCTGCCCGCATCCTGCCGGCTTCCCGCGACCTTGACCAGATCGTCGGTCCTCAGCACCTCGATGTACCTGTAGTCTATTTGGCACCTCTGGAGAGACTGCAGCAATGCCCAGGTCTCGATCGAATCAAAGGCTTTCTCATAGTCCACGAACGCCAAGCATAGTGGCAAGTTATACTCTTCGGTCTTGAAGCTCGACTTAATAGTGAGGTAACTGGAGAGTGCAGTACTAACACTTTTTTGTCACCAAAAAATACACAGTGGTTGTCTTCCGTCTCACCTACACTTTAAAAAAATACGTATGGTCATATGAGACAACTGACAGCCACTACATACATAAATGTCAAATTTGCTGGGCACTTTTTTATTCAGGGTGAGAACTCCAGTTACCTCAGTATTAAGTCGAGCTTCATGGATAGACCACTCGGTAATAGCTTGAAAGCAATGTGTGTATTTTGCAAAACAAAAATGAATGCAAAAATAATCGAAATAAGCGTCATTCACAATAAAAAATATTTTTTTTATTTATTTTTATGATTTTTAAAAATAATCTAGCACTATTTTTGGAAATCCATACTTATCTAGCACTATTTTAGATGACGTTTAGCACCAATTTGTGGTATTGAGTTGGCAACCCTGACTGTAGTCCCAGCCCTAACGGACCCGAGAATATACTTTTTTAATATTTGTGATTTTTGTGATAATTTTTATTAAGACAGAGATAAGATTTTAAATTATTTTTATGCACTCACAATGCAATTTTTGTAAGTATAGGAAAAATGTGATAGTAAAAAGTTTTTCCTATACTTACAAAAATTGCATTGTGAGTGCATAAAAATAATTTAAAATCTTATTTAATGGCTGTTTCATCTTAATCGACTGTTAAACATTTGTAAAAATGTTTCTTTCGGATGCGAGCGTTTCCTCACATTGATGAAACAACGCTGGCCTACAGCGTAACAAGTGATGGCAAAATTCGACGAGTCGTGTAGGCCTTTCGGTAGCTTAGTTGGTCAGAGCATCGGGCCGGATTCCCGGAGGCGCGGGTTCGAATCCCGCCTGAAAGCTACTTATAGGGCTCGTGGTTTTTTACTATCACATTTTTCCTATAAGACAGAGATATTTTATCTTCGATAACATAACATCGATTATTAATCGATATAGTTGAACTAATAATTGAATTATCTGATAGACATTACGTCAAGCACTATGCGATCACCATGGCGATCACAGATAATACAAGATTTTTGCATGAATAAATAACCTCACTTTTCTTCTTAAAATTTTCAAATAAATTTTAAAAATAATAAACATACTCCGATCTTTGGAACAAATTAGTGAGATATAAGTTGAAACCTTCTAATTACTAATGAATGTGTTTTTAAATCCATTTAGTGGCCGAAAGTGTGAGAATTTTTAATGGAAAAGGTTTGTTTACATTTTTTCCAAATTGGATTCGAACAGACTTTAGATGAAAGCTCACGAACTAAATAAAAACTTTCTATGGCACCTTTAAACGGAGAAAAAATGTTAATAATGTTACGATCTTATGTCATAAATGACAGGAACTACTTATAAATATACACTCAAGTGGGCGTATATCGCTCGGCCATGTCTTTCACTCCAACTACGTATCTAGCCCTAGGTGTTATTGTTGATCGAAGCTCACGACTCACAAAATTGCGTTCGTTTGGCCTCACCCTTAATCACTTTGACAGCATGCTGTATGCTGTTCTCAATAACGGTATGAAATGAATCTACATGTGTGTGTATGTTTGCGTGTGTATATGTCATGTCTATTTGCTAAAACAACAACAAAACATCCATCTTGGATCGGCGATCTGAGATCAAGTGGGTACTTATACTCTAAAAAGCAAAATCCGAAACTGAAGTTAAGGAAATTGCGGTTCAGAGCTATGCACTCTCATTATTGATTATGGATGAAACTGCCTATGTCATTCAAGGATAATGTAGTTTACTACTGGTGAGATTTTTAAAACCCGTTCCGTAGTTCCTTAGTTAATTATCTCTACGATTCGTCCAAACTTTATTTATTACTAGCTTTCCGCCCGCGGCTTCGCCCGCGTGGACTACACGACGTTATCCCGTGGGAATGTGATATATTTCCGGGATAAAAAGTAGCCTATGTTCCTCTCCAGGCTACAAAGTATCTGTGTTCCAAATTTCAGCCAAATCCGTTCAGCCCTTTTGGCGTGATTGAGTAACAAACAGCCAAACATCTAAACATCCAAACATCCAAACATCTAAACTTTCACATTTATAGTATTAGTAGGATAATAAAAATCTCTTGTCAAGTGTTTGTCAAGGAGTTCTATTCCTATGAAATTTTTGTGTAGATTTGGTAGGTCGTAGGCTATGTATATCCCGAAATTCCACAGACGCAGAGCCTCGCGGGCAGCTAGTCTATAGTGTAGGTACATAGTTAATACTTACATTTGTCCTTAATTTGTATAGATTCTAAGCCTTTCGTGACGTCGTCATCCTCCGTCAGGTCAACGACCTCCGGTTCTTCTTGCGGCAACACCACTACATCAGGTGAATCGCGCCCGTCTTCAAATGCCTCGGAATTTTCCGAAAATTCGAGATTCGGGTCGGATGGGTTCGGTTCCGATTCGGCATCCTCGAAGTCGACGCCACAAGTGAGCACGGAGACACTTCCAACTTTGTCCACAATGTTTGAGACGAATGGATTTGATACCCTTTTGAGAATCCGTGGGTTATTCCTCGCATCAACTAGGTCAGTAGTATCTTGTATAGATTCATTTATATTAGAATCGTGGTCAGCAGTAGCTGTACGTTCATTTATATCAGAATTATTGTCAGTTGTGACATTGTTATGTGTCATTCTTAGAACAACGTGTTGTTTGAATTTGTATTGGTTAATATTAATTTCATTGTTATTGGCGGAGCTTGACTTTGTGTTCTGTGGTGTATCTGAAATGTTATTATCTGGAGACATCAAAAAATAATTTTGTACTTCAGACAAATTAGATTGATTAACTTTGATAAATAATGGTCGAGTTTGGTTTTCGGACGTCGTCGGTATCTGCACAAAAATGTCCTTATCTCTAGGTGCATTGCCATCGATTTCTATTCTATTACTTTTATTACCTTGGGAGTCAGAAGTTATGTGTATAGATTTCAGGTTTCTGTCTTTTGAACAAGCATTTTGTTGGTTTATCTTATTTTTAATATATTGTTGTTGATTTACAGTGTTTGCAATATGTTGTTGTGGATTTACCGAACCTGTAATATGATGTTGCTGGTTTACTGTATTCGCAAACCGCAGTCGCTGGTTTACCGTATTTATAATACGTTTTTGTTGATTCACCGTACTTGTGATACGTTTAACGACTTCAGCAACTTTATTGGGTTCGGAAGTAGACGGTGAAACTTGGTTTTCTAAATTGATTTCGGCGGGAACGAGAGTGTGCCGGTCTACATTATAGTTTTGTAGGACTAAAGGCAAGTTTCCGTCATCTGGGACATTTTTATTGTTTGGGTTCAAATGACTATGGCTGGTTCTAAGTACTAAATATTGTTTTCCGCCTTGGTTATTGGCTGTGGTTTTTTGTATTGGCACAAGTGGTGGCATGATGACTGCTTTCTTTAAATGTTTGTTAGCCTTCGCTGCAGGGTTATTCGATTTAAGCAAACTATATGTGGCAGGATATCTACTACTTAAACCTTGATTAATATTAAACACAGGTTGTAGAGGGCTCGCCACCGCATCTAGTCTCCTTTTAGTAAGTATATGATTTGGTTTGAAATTTTGACTTGTAGAAGGTATGGCGTTGTTTAGAATATTGGTTGTATTTGGTATGGTATTGTTCTGAATATTGGTTGTATTTTGTATGGCGCTGTTTTGAATATTGGTTGTATTTGGTATGGCGTTGTTTTGAATATTGACGGTTTTAAGTAGGGATTTGTTTTGAGGGTTCGTTTTCATTGGCGCCAGCCCATGCAGATGGCGTGTTTGTATATTTTGTTTATATAGATTTAATTGTTTTATCTCAATCGATGAGATTTTAGGATTGAGTTTAGTGTTGGAAGGTCCAGCTGCGTTCAAGGACTGTAATTGCGTGTGGGCGGCCAAGTTCTCGACTGTAAGTGGCGCGACTTGTTTTATCTCAATCGATGAGATTTTAGGATTGAGTTTAGTGTTGGAAGGTCCAGCTGCGTTCAAGGACTGTATTTGCGTGTGGACGGCCAAGTTCTCGACTGTAAGTGGCGCGACTGTAAGTGGCGTGACCCTGAGTGGCACGACTGTTTCGACCATATCTTGTGGCGTATTGCCGGTGGGTTGCCAGGCTATTTGCAAAACGCCTTCCAACTTTTTGGATTGTTCCCCATCTCTGTATTTCTTCTCTATCATATCGGCTATCATCAGCAATGGGTCCGGTATAGGTTTGTTCGGAGCCGGAGCGATTCTTACGTCACATTGTTTGGGGGTAATATTTGATTGAGATGTCGTTGGTTGTGTTAAAGGTTCTGGTACGTTATTTGGAATTGTTGTAACTACTGGCTCTGCTTCAACAGTTTCTTGGTTCTTAACCTTGCTTTTGCCGACCATAGATTTGATAAAGAAGTATTTTTTAAATTGGTTTCTCTGTCGGAGCCACTCGTCGTAGTCGGCGTCCCCACTCGTCACTCTGTCCTCGTTACTCTCTAAGGTAACGTCTTCTGTCTTCTTCGTACGTTTCCTCTTACTTCGGTTGGAATTACTACTAGGCTCTTTATTTTTCTTTGCCTTCTCTACTAATTCTTCGTCACTTTCGTCGCCGGAAGAGGCGAAAGTGGCTGCGTTGAATAGGGGGAATTTAGCTGTAATAATAATAAAAATAAGGTATCAGTTATCTTTTACTATACACTACTAACTTTAATTAGTACAAGTTTAGATAAGATTAGTATTTATAAGGCATACACTAAGAGTTTGTGATGAGAAAATAAAGATTTTTATTATTATTATTATTATTATTTTAGGGGATGATAGTGTTCATCAATACGAACTACTTTCACTATGGTGCCAACCACGGAATCGCGAAAAAAATTTACTATAAATTGAAATAAATATCGAATTAGTTAGTTGTCATGATTTTATAATATGGCATAATATCTATAAAATTGTTTAATATAAATATATTTGACAACTCTGTACCTAACATTCACATGCCCAATGTAGGCGAGACAGACGGACTTTATAAATTTAAACCAAATCTAATGTTTTCTGTAAATAAATAATCATTTCATTATTTCATTTCTTATAACTTACCAACGATGTCGTCTTCAGGTTTCTTCTGAAAATAAAATCCATATGTTAATCCATACTAATAATATAAATGTGAAAGTGTATTTGTTTGTCGCGTCTTTCGCGTCAAAACGGAGCAACGGATCGACGTGATTTTTGGAATGGGGATAGTTTGGGAGCTGGAGAGTGACATAGGCTGCTTTTTATCCTTGAAAAACGTATTGAGTAACTTGCCGAAAACCGGGTTTTGGCCACTTATTGATAATCAAACCTTTGTAAGTACTTATATCGAAAAATCAAAACCAAACCCAGCATAAATCAATATATTCTAATGCGCTAGAAACCAATCAATTGCAAAACAATAATTTAATTATTAAAAAGAAAAGTTCATAATAAATTTCATCAAAAACAAATTTCTTAAAATTTTCATACACAATAAACTTCAAAATAGAAAATGGCGTTTATTGAAACAGTAATCGTATGACATAAGGGATCCTAACGATTGTTGTTATTACCCTAAAATACCTTATTTTGATTGTATTAGGCAAAAATGATGAAGTTATTTTGAAAATTTTAAGAGCATAAGTTTTTAGTAAAAAATTAATTTTGTAAAACTAATTAACATGGCAAGTTAATAAAAAGCTTGTAAAAAGTGGCCAAAACCAGTACTGTAATAAATTTTAAAATAGAAAATGGCGTTTATTGAAAAAAAGTCGTATCGCATAAGGGATTCTAACGATTGTTCTTATTAAGTACCTAATTGTAATAGGGGTTAAAGAATGAAATTGCCGTTTTTTTTCTTTTGTACATACAAACTTAACAACTTTTATGTCATTAGCAATATATAATTTCTTTAATATTGCGTTACATTAAGACCGTATCCAGTTACTTTTGATAATTTAATAACCACGATATTTGGTTCTTTACACAGAAAAACTTATCACGAAAGTTACGACTATTTTTGTTTCCAGAATTTTGTACTTTATTAGTTGTAACTTAGTGAATTTTTTTTTTCTCTTAACGAATGTGTCATTTAGTAGTTAAGGTTTCCATAAATACGTGTGTAAAATTTTGTGAAGTTACATAACATAGTCGTTGAATAAATTACAAAAACGTTAGTATGGGAAAAAAAATTACAAAAAATCTCCATACAAAACGGCAATTTGATACTTAAACCCCTAATATTTGGCGAAAATGACGAAAAATTAACTATTTAGAAAACTTTTAGAGCAAAAAGTGGCGAATACCGGAGTTCCCACCCTACTCACTGTAACGGCGCTGAGTGCGGCGGTGAGTCTCCCCCGCTTGTACAGCAAGGCGGCGGGGTGCGGCGCGCTGTCCCGCAGCAGCCACCCGCAGCAACACTCGCAGCGAGGCTGCTTGTGTAACTTGTGACACCGGAGTGCCCACCCTACTCACTGTAACGGCGCTGAGTGCGGCGGTGAGTCTCCCCCGCTTGTACAGCAAGGCGGCGGGGTGCGGCGCGCTGTCCCGCAGCAGCCACCCGCAGCAACACTCGCAGCGAGGCTGCTTGTGGCTGTAACTTGTGATCATAACATTTTTGATCAGGGGGCCGATTCTCAGGCAATCGAGAAAAGTTCATTTTTATAGCTCGAAATTCAAATATTTTACGAAGATAACACATTTTGTGTATTGTCAGAATTTCACAATCGAAAAAGTTCGATCGAAAACCAGTCAAACGCAACGAGTGGTACAGACCAATAGATGTTCGTATACGAACTTAGCTGTCAAAATGAATTTGTTGACATGTGGGACAGTTTAGTTTGTGTGATGCCCCCAGTACAGGTTGGCCGACCATGGTCGGCGACCATGACCAATACATCGTACATTGACACTTTTGAAAGAACCTTTTTAAACTTGTTCGTTCAAAAGTGTCAATGTATGATGTATTGGTCATGGTCGCCGACCATGGTCGGCCAACCTGTACTGGGGGCATGAAACGTTCTAACTTTTCAATAGAAACCACAAACAAAATGTTCGAAATACGAATTACCACACTGAAAAAGTTGGAATGCCTGAGAATCGGGCCCCAGTTTGCAATCAAACAATGAGAGATTTTTGAGGGCCAGAAAAAAAGAAAAAAAAAGTTCTAATAATGAAACGAGATGGCGCTGACAAACAGCGAAGTCGGTGTGACCAGAAATAAAGTAAAATGACGAGTTGATAACATTTTGATTTGTTTTCAAATTCGTAGGTAGCACTGTCTAATATTAAAACAGTAAAATAACAACGAAGTAACAAAAATATCAGTGAGAACGCAACGTAAATCTACTAGTTGAAGCATAAGCAATCAAAAAGTGTGTAAAATCCCCGCGATCGACTGACATGACATGACTGGCAACGTTGTGCTTGCGTGTTTTTGACCTAACTTCCAGTCTTTTAAATTACTTTTGATCATTTCGTTATTAGTTGCGAACGCCATCTGTCGCCACTTTAAATCAACTTTTTTTTCTTTATAGCTGTCAAAAAAATTGCCCATTGAAAATGAATTGCTGATCTTCCGTCGGAACCATGAAGCTCGACTTAATACTGAGGTAACTGGAGTTCTCACCCTGAATAAAAAAGTGAACACCAGCAAATTTGACATTTAGTATGTAGTGGCTGTCAGCTGTCTCATATGACCATACGTATTTTTTTAAAGTGTAGGTGAGACGGAAGACAGCCACTGTGTAATTTGTGGTCACAAAAAATTGTTCGTACTGCACTCTCCAGTTACCTCAGTATTAAGTCGAGCTTCATGGTCGGAACCGTAGTGGTGGAGCCATGGAGCTAGACTACTTTTGTGACCACAAATTACACTGGGGCTGTCTTCCGTCTCACCTACACTTTGGAAAAATACGTATGGTCATATGAGACAACTGACAGCCACTATATACTAAATGTCAAATTTGCTGGACACACTTTTTTATTCAGGGTGAAAACTCCAGTTACCTCAATGTAAGTCTAGCTCCATGGGTGTAGCTAAGAGACAATAAATTAACAGGTCTTAAGTTAAAAAATTGCATTGTGAATGCAAAAAAATGGTCTAAAATTACTTATGTAAGCTCGACCAAGAAATAGCTGTATAGGGTGAAAAGTCCAGTTACCTCAGTGTAAATCTAGCTCCATGGGTGTAGCTAAGAGACAATAAATTAACAGGTCTAAAGTTAAAAAATTGCATTGTGAATGCAAAAAAATGGTCTAAAATTACTTATGTAAGCTCGACCAAGAAATAGCTGTATGTATCACCTTTAGCTTTAAAATTCTTTGTATGTTATAGATCGATAAGGTCTGATTTCATTTGAAAATTCAAAGTGGCAGTTTATATTGATGTATTTGTCACATTGTGCAAGACGCTAAAGGAATGTCATTCAGATCTGAGCTTTGGCGAAATTTTAAATGTACGAAAACTGAAAAACTTAAAATAAAGTATTTTAGAACAAAATCGACCCGTCTCGAAACTAGCTCCGATGGGACTCGAACCCACGACCTTTCGGAAAGGTATGAAAGGTATTTCTTTCGTGTGTGAGGGTACCTAGTAATATCTTCACATTGATGAAATTAACGCTATAGAAGTATTGGATAAATTCGACGGTTCTCGTAACGACTCCGTAGCTCAGTGGTTAGACCAGTCGCCCGGACAGTGAAAGGTCGTGAGTGCGAGTCCCATCGAAGCTAGTTGTGAGACGGGTCGTTTTTTTTTAATACTTCATTTTCAATAAGTTTAGACCTCAACGCTGAAGCAACGCTCGCTGGCCTACAGCGTAACAAGTGATAGAAAAATTTGACGAATTTTAGACCTGTTAATTTATCGTCTCTTAGCTCCACCACTACGGTTCCGACGGAAGATCAGCGCAAGGCATAAGCCAAGCGTAATGCTGAGGAGGGATCGTTTTGGGACAAAAGGCCATAATGTATTGTGTCTTTAAAATATGTTGTATTGTCCCAAAAAAAATGTTTTCTTTGAAATAAAATAAAATAAGTTTTCTCCTGGACAGGCAACATCCTAGACTGCATCCTGTTAGCCAAACAAGATGGCAGTCATTACTTGTCCGGTTTTTAATAATAAAAAATTAACGTAATAAAATAAAATTAAATAAAAAATTATATATTTACCAATACCAAAGTATAGTAGCTTATGCACTAGTATTATGGAAATTGGAAACAACGACAGGTATTACCACACCACATACACTACACCCAGATCCCGAGGAAATATTGAAAAGTTCGATTTCGATATTTACCCGACCTGGGATCGAACCCGGGACCTCTAGAGATAGCGGCACCATGAAAACCGGTACGTACGTACACCAAGTAAAATAAAATAAATGGAAAATGAAGCATTTTGAAAAAATCGACCCGTCTCACAACCAGCTCCGATGGGACTCGAACCCACGACCTTTCGCTATCCGGGCGACTGCTCTAACGACTCCGTAGCTCATTCGTAGAGCAGTCGCCCGGATAGCGAAAGTTCGTGGGTTCGAGTCCCATCGGAGTTGGTTGTGAGACGGGTCGATATTTTTCAAAATACTTTATTTTCCATTTTTCAATAATAAAAATTACAATAATAATACATTAATACAATAAAAATTACATTAAATTGCAAAAAAAAAAACGTTAGGTGGATGGATCGGGAGTCAGATGCAGAAGGCAGTACTTCTGGAGACGGCCCGTATAGTAAGAAGGTTCCGTCTCTGGATCCTTAACCATCGATAGCCGGGACCCTGATCTTGCTGCCGTTGGGGAACTGCATTTTTGTATTTTTAAATGTTATATTTTTTAGTGTTATACATTGTAAAAATTTAATGTTTAGAAATATAATCTGGTACTTAAGTATTTAAAATGTAATAAAGGGAATAATAATAAAACACTTTATTGCAAAAAGAAAACACTACAAAAAGAAGACACTAAAAAAGAAGTACACAAAAGGCGGCCTTATTGTTACGTAGCAATTTCTTCCAGGCAATCTTGAGTGGAAAAATAATTCAATTCAATTCAATTTAATTTATTGCGTTCCACAATGGTAACAAGATGGTAGATACAGAATAACATAGTACATTGTAGACCCTGAATAGGGCATAGCAAATTTATTTTTTAGAGAGGACGACTTACTTTTCGAATGTTAAATTCTTTACTTATTAGCAGTGATCGGATAATCGGATGCATATTTACCTAAAGTTGAGGTGTTAGCTGTTATGGAATGCACTTTTGTATCGATTTTTTTTAAATAATACCTCATGCTAAAGACGTCTTTTCCACACCATGCTACTGACTAATTTTGCATTCGCGAATTTTCTGGATCCCGGGTTTTTTTATATAAAAAAATCATGTTTTAAGAAGCCGCTTCCTTAATTTCCTAGCCAAATATTAACTTTAGGTAAATATGCATCCGATTATCCGATCTATACTTATTAGTTATTAATTTTAAATATCATAAATTATTAAATGTCACAAATTGTTAAATGTCAAAAATAATAATAATAATCGTCTGAGGACATAAAGGGAAGAAAAAAACAAAAATAAAAAATACAATACTCACACGTGTCGCTGGTAGGCGGAGGTCTTCCTCTTGGAGCTCGGCGAGTATTCCAGCGCCGCGCGCGCGCTACAACACGTCCAGCCGGCCTCGCGCGCGCGCTATCACCATCAAAGGTACACAATTTAATAAGTGTTTTGTAAAAAGATAGATAGATAAGACATTTATTTGTCACTTCAGACACACACAAGAATGAATACATTGAAAACACATTAAGGTGTATCGATGAGCTCAGTGGCGCCGCCAATGGAAATAAATCAATTGCATTTTATTAAAGGCTTGCATTAAAAGTTTCGGTTATTTCGCGCAGGTGAAAGAGTGGAATGCATTTTATAAATAAACTTTTGAGAACTCAAACTTACGCAATAAGTCTTGAATCTAAATAGTGCCAAAAGTGGCCACATTTGGCAATATCGAGATCCATAACTTGGTGCTCATATTTGAGGCCATGAAAAAACAATTAAAAATTGCATTTTGCTCTTCTATTTGCGCGAAATAACCGAAACTTTTAATCCAAGCCTTTAATAAAATGCAATTGATTTATTTCCATTGGCGGCGCCACTGAGCTCATCGATACACCTTAAATTAAACTTAATACAACAATCATGTATGCGTGCTGTAGTGGTGCAAAAAGGTCGCAGCTCAGCAGTCTATTTGCTCTAGAGCAAATCGCTGATTTTCAGCCGTCACCATGAATTCGCAAGACAAAAAAGCATCCTACCTGCATAAATAATGTAATCATTAATCCTACTAATATTATAAATGTGAAAGTTTAGATGTTTGGATGTTTGTTACTCAATCACGCAAAAACGGTTGAAAGGATTTGGCTGAAACTTGGGACACAGATACTTTATAGCTTGGAGAGGATCAAGGGTTCTTTTTATCCCGGCAAATTATATCTTTCTCGCGGGATAACGTCGTGTAGTCCACGCGGGCGAAGCAGCGGGCGGAAAGCTAGTATTATAAATAATACTTCCAAAGACGTGGATTAGAAATAAATAAATTGCAAGATCACTATTAAAATACTGAATAATTTGAATTTCAAACAATAAATATTAATTAATAAAATATAAGATAAAAAAAAAACTTAAAATATAGTTATCATAAATTCATTGCTAACGTTGCTGCTGCCAATTCAATTACAAAAAACAATAGTTACATTAAAATAGATTGAAAAGATACATACATGTCATATAAATAAATTGATTGTTATAATCAATTAATTATTCAATAAAATGCCGCAACCGAGTAGGTAATAATGTCAAACAATACAATAATATATCATAAAACTGACTATTATAAATAAAAGCAACGATTTTATTACAGTCTAATAGCTACAATATAAACTAATAAAAAAAGAAAGAAATAATACCTCTAATAAGTATTTACTTTGAAGTCGGGCGTGAAACCTGTTAATTTTTTTGTTTTTTTTTTGTGTTGTTGTTTAGACCCGCCCGCCCGACTTCAAAGTACTTACTTATTAGAGGTAAGTATTATTTCTAACTTTTAGGTGGATTTTTTTGAAGGCGGTTTTATTTTTTTATAAAAATATTTTTTATTTCACTCTTTTTAGTGCATCATGCAGGCGATTTTTGTATATCCTGGTAAATAGGTATGATAGTTGAACATCCGTCTTAAATTCATATGAAGTGGTAACGAAAACGACAGTATTTTCAAGATTTCCTGAAAATTCTGAACCGATTTCAAAATTTCGAAAAATGGGACCAACTTGGGAAAATACCTGATGTTATAACGTTTGAATCATTTCAATCGGTTCAGCCGTCTTCGAGTAATCGGTGTACATACATATAAAAAAAAAATATAAACGCGACGAATAGATAACCTCCTCCTTTTCAATTTTTGAAGTCGGTTAAAAAATCATTTTTAACAGACTTCAAAAATTGAAAAGTAGGAAGTTAAATACATCTTAGATTTCTGCACGAACTGTCCATATAAATAGAAACACTTTCACGGATTTTTTGACACAAGGTGCCGAAACGTCGGATAAACCAAAAAACCTCTAAAAACCACTAAAATTTAACCAAGTTGTTAAATAAATTGCGTGAAAAAATCCGTGAAAGTGTTCGTGACTTCAAAGTACTTCTTATAGTCCAGTCAAAATAAATGTGTTTGTATGGAGTAGGTTGCAATATTAGCACTTTGGGTGATAATTTGGAATAACATAAATGAATGCTTGAAAAACCAGAAATCAGAATAATCTCTGATATTAACTTCGTACTTGTCGGTTAATTAATCAATAAAGTAACAAAAAATAATTTGGGTGTGAACAAAAAATGGAAAACTGGTGATTTTATTCATTTTAGAGTCTTTTAGAATGCTCTAATTAAGGAATAAATAATCTCTCGTCTAGGTCGATTTATTGAGTGTATTTCGAATATACTATGTCAAATTATTTCTTACTTTATAACAATAACGGCACACCGAGTGATATTTAATCAAAGCATGTATATAAATAATACTAATAAGTATACCAATTATCACCAAGGTGACTCTGGTACTTTTTTTTTTTAATGCAGTTTTATTTGATTTTAAAATTTGCACATTAAAGTCACCTCGAATTTTTTTAGTAATCCATGTAGAAATAATTTATATAAACTCAAAACAATAAAAATCCCGTACCAATATGTTATAGTTATCTTATTATAATTATTATCAAAAACGCAAATGAAGTGAGGCGCGCGCGTCATTAAGGCGAGAATTCCCAACCGCAGATACAATTTGAAGAACATCGCATTATCAGTGGGGTGGGACCCCCGTGCGTCTCAGTAGGTATACTTAGCAAATAAGTAATTTTGAAAATTTATGGCCGTTTTCACCAAACACTCGTAAGGTATTTCTTAGCTAAGAATATCTTAATTTAAACAGTACCTTATGATACTGTTTCGTTTCACCAAACAAAACTACTAAAAAGATTCCTAGATAGGAACGTCTTAGTTATGTTTAATTTCTCTATAGAATGTCACTTCTGAAAACTGAATTCTAGCATAGATTAGGTAGGTACCATAAAGTTCCTTTGAAAGTCTTGAAAGTTCTAGGAAACCAACATTTTCCGTAATGTAGATACAAGTTCTCGTATATTTCCACAGCATGACAGCGCATCGTGTGTATTGGCGTTATCCGTCGTTTTTTTTATGCGTACAATATCACCTTCATCGTCGTCAAAATTTTCAAAGAAATTCAGAAATTCAAACAAATCTTACACATTCATTTTTTATTATACAAATTCATGATTACTTTAAACTTTATTCAAGATTTACGAAGATAACTCAAGTCAAGTTTGACGTTTCATTTGACATTAAGTTGATCCTTAACCATTAGGCGGCCGTTTTCTGTGTCCTAACTTTAGGAGCTTCTTAACTACTTAGGGCATTCTTAAGTTGTAGTGAAACGTAAAAGTTCCATTTAAGAATCGCTTAACGATAAGCATTGCCTTAGGAACGTCTTAACGTTTAGTGAAAACGGCCATAAGAATGCCTTTTAAAAAGTTTAAAGTTATGACTATTTATAAGTATTATTTGTTTATTGTATTTCGTAGAAGAGAAGTGGGAATTTCATAACTATGAATAAGGTAATCCGTGGCGGTGCCCGTGATATAGTTTTCTAGGTGTTTTTACAATGTTTGGCGGAGTTCCAAGCAGGAAAGTTGCTCAGTAGTCTCGACGATGTTTACCAACGCACCGCGGATTTCACGGGTAAGTAAGTAAGTTGCACGACTCGTATTCACAAAGTATTAACTTGATCCTGGATGTTAGTTCTTTAAGAATTACCCCACATAGGTACATTTTTAATACTTTTATCCTAACTTAAGAGGTTATACCAGTTATACTAAAATAAACAAATACTCTAAGTTTTATAATGCGACCAAAATATCTTGAGCATGAAATGTTAATTCGTAGAAAACATTGTAGGTATTGAAAACTATTATCCCTGATTTAATTTTAGATTTATTGTTTGTTTCTATCACAAAGTACAGTTCGCAGAATTGTAAAGTTTGGTAATCAAAGTGGTGGCAAATTCTCGACTCCAGCTAAACACTCCTAAAAATTTAGATGACTTCGATATAATACGTTTGTACGTGTTTGCAAACGTGCGATCGGTCTTGAGACCATAAGCAAATGGTTTGGGTTTTAATGCAGACGTGTAGGCATGCCTTTCCAGTGTCAGGCTGCCTTTGTGTTTTGCTAACTGGTATAGTTATTGTATGCTGTCCCAAGGATGCAGTCTTTTCAGGCGTCTTGTTTGCAATGGTTCAATAAGACACTGGGCCAGTTTGTTCTTATGAATACCAATTCGATCTTTATACGAACTAATGCCATTGGCTATGTGCTGTTTGACGGTTGGTATATTCAGATACTCATGGACTTCTTCCATTTTTGTGAACCATGGGGCATTCACTTGTGTTTTGAGCACACTGTACTGAAATCTTTGCAGAATTCCTATATTCGACGTTTTTGCAGTAAAATGTTTAGCTGGAGTCATGAATTTTCCACCACTTTGATTATCAAACTTTACAGTTCTGCAAACTGTACTTTGTGATAAACCTGAAACAAACAAAAAAAGTCTAAAATTAAATCAGGGATAATAGCGAAAATATTAAACAACTATACCTACGAATTAATATTTCATGGTCAAGATGTTTTGGTCGCACTATAAAATTACAAGTATTTGTTTATTTTAGTATAACTATATTGTATTATTTTGACCATAATATTTTATTGTATAAAGAGCAATGGGCAAATTGGTAGCCTACGCGGCCACTTCAAAAAATAGTCTCATTTCTTAGATTTTTCTATTCTCTTAAAAAAGTTTGTATGGGCACAAAGTACTGTATCCATAGTTTCTGAAATACATAGAAAAAAAAGCTAAATTTAATTTCGTTTATTCAATTTAGGTTTGTTTCAACACTTATGAACGTCAATGAAGCTACGCCATCGGTTCACAAATCCTACGGCAGGAGACCTTGTAACGAGAAGAACCGGCTAGAGACTCGCCATGGGCTATTTTTTACTCCCTGTTTTAATTTATACAGAGTCGTCAAATTTGAAATGTGACCTTTACATAATAGTAAGGTTACTTTCCATCACAATACAGAATACCGCTTAAAGTAAGTACAATTTTGCTTATTACCTACCTAAAACAGTAAACAATTTTCAACTAAACGAGGAATCAAATAGTTTAATGGACGCACTAATCTTAATCTTATTTACATTATATTATAAGATTATTAAAAAGGAAACTGCAAGCTGCGCCGTATATTTAAATCTATAAGTATTAACAAATAAAAGGAATTTTTGAATAAATATTAAGTACTTACAACAATAATTAGAAAAAATTGCTGTTACTGTAAGACACGAGTACTTACCAAAATTACTATGAGATACACCAGCTCGCTCACAAAAATATATTACGAGTATAATCACTACATAGTATAAAACAAAGTCGCTTTCTCTTTCCCTATGTCCCTTTGTATGCTTAAATCTTTGAAACTACGCAACGGATTTTGATGCGTTTTTTTTTAATAGATAGAGTGATTCAAGAGGAAGGTTTATATGTACTTTTTATCCCGATATTCCCACGGGAACGGGAACCACGCGGGTGAAACCGCGGGCGGCCGCTAGTACTATTATAAACCATATCCCGAACACCTTTAACACAAGTTGACACGAGCAGACCTACCCCACTGGCAGCACCCGTTCACGAGCATGACGCATGAGCCAGCCAAATCGCTTCGTTCAACCATATTTTAGGGAACGTAACGACCCGACTCACACGACACCACCGCAGGAATATTTAAAGAATGTAGAAAAGAAAGATCTTTTATATGAATATATTTTTTTTTTTATCCGCAACGGGTTAGCACTTAGCCTTCATCACACCTGATGTTAAGTGGTGATAAGGCTGAAGGTGGAAGCGCACTACTCCCGGAATCCTCTATCACTGAGGAACTGGCTATCTTATCTCTAACTGCCGGAACACAATAATGCTGAAAACATCATTGTTATGGCGTCAGACTTAGATAAGATGGTGGTAGCTAGCCAGGCAGACTAAGAACAAGTCCTGCCACCAACCAAACCGAATACAATATGTACCCCCACTGGGAATCGAACCCGGGACCTCTTGGTCTGAAATCGGTGGTGTGAACCACTAGACCAAACCTTTATAACTGTTTCCAAACTGAAAATACAAAAAGAAACTTTCATAGTGGTAACACATTATCAGGTATCTGTATAGATTGAACGACGACGCCCACTGCTGGGCATAGGCCTCCCCCAAGGGTCTGGGGGGTTCCGTAGCCGAATAGCAAAAAACGGAACCCTTATAGATTCGTCATGTCTGTCTGTCTGTCTGTCCGTTTGTCCGTCCGTACTAGCGTTGCCAAGTGTCCCGATTTTAGCGGGACGTCCCGCGAAACAGCTGAATTTTACAATGTCCCGCCGGGACAGGTGTGTGTCCCGCATTATGATATTTTTCAGTAAGACAAAGAAACAAAACAATCAAAGAGTAATATTTCACCGAATATACATTTTAATCAATTATTTTGAGCACCTATTTTAATTGTAGTTCGCAGTGTTTTTGGTTCAGCAGTGTGCAGCTGTGGACCACGTTGTCAAAACAATTTCCGAAATTGAAAATTTTTAATATTTTAAGTAGGTACCTATTCTCAGTTTTATTTTGTGCAGAGAGTATTGTATGGACAGACATGCGAAATCACAGAATTACAAAAACTTATCCAATTGGAGTTGCTGTAACATACAATTTTCAACTATCTTGTAAAGTTATGAGAAGAAAAATGAAAAATTGCTGAAAAAAACAAAAAGTGAATTGAAATATGACAAACAATACTTATTATTTGAAAAAGGATTATAAATAAAAGCAATAATTCATTAAAAATAAACTTAATTTTTTTTTATCTTTTTATTTTTGTTGTCCCGCGGCAAAATGCTATGTCCCGATTTTTTAATTCTATTTAATTACATGTCCCGAGTTTCTGAAAAAAATACTTGGCAACCCTAGTCCGTACGTATGTCACAGCCACTTTATTCCAAAACTATAAAAACTACACAGTCGAAACTTGGTAGTTAAATGTATTCTGTTAACCACTTTACGATTTTTAAACAAAAATAAAAAATATAAAAAAATTAAGTGCGACTCCCCATACATGGAACTAAAACCGATTTTTTTTTTTTTAATCAAACATATTATTATTCGTGTGGGGTATCTATAGATATGTCTTTAAAAATGACATGCAAGTTTCTCAAACCATTTTTTCTCAAAGTCTACCTTTTGAAAGAGAGAACCTTCTAAAATGGTAAAATGTGTGTCCCCCCCCCTCTAACTTTTGAAGTAAAAGAGTGAAAAATCTAGAAAAAATAAATGCTGTAGATCTTAATAAAAACTTTCAACGAAAATTGGTTTGAACGAGATATAGTAAGCACTTTTTGAGATATAATATACTACATATTCAAAAACCGCAAAACACTATGAAAAACAAAGTTATATTTTGCTGACGAAAAATTATAGTGGAATTTTGGCTAGGTATAACCAATCGGTACAGTAAATGGGTACGAAACCCTTCATGAGCGAGTCCAACTCGCACTTGGCCGATTTTTTCTAGTAATAGGTTTATATTAAGTCTTTTAGGCTATTTTCTATTAATCCCAATAGGTACTACTCGCAGTGTCAACCTTTCTTATGTTAATATTCTTGAATAATAGCATCGAAGGCTAAGACACAGTTTATCCATTTTTTCCATACAGCAGTAAGAAAACAGCAACGCAAAGTTAAAAATATTTAAAAAACCATGCTGGCAGCCAACTTTTTTTTGTGGGCCGATTTTTATGGAACTCTGTTTTAAGTATTATTTTGACAAGAAAAGAGTAACGCAATGTTAAAAATATTAAAAAACCAAGATGGCGGCCAACTTTTTTGTGGGCCGATTTTGATGAAACTGACTGACAGACAGACAAAAACATTGCGTTACTCTTTTCTTGTCAAAATAATACTTAAAACAGAGTTCCATAAAAATCGGCCCACAAAAAACGCGCCATCTTGAATATTTTTTTGTCATTTTAAGATTGCGTTACTGTTTCCTTGACAAAATAATACTAAAAACCGAGTTTAATTAAAATCGGCCCACAAACAAAAAAGTTGGCAGCCATCTTGATTTTTTATTTTTTTAACCTTGCGTTGCTGTTTTCTTGTCAAAATAGCACTAGAAATCAAGTTTCATAAAAATTTGACCCACAAACAAAAAAATTGGCCGCCATCTTGGATTTTTTATATTTTTAGAAGTGCGTTGTTGTTTTTTTGTCAAAATAGTACTAGAAATCGAGTTTCATCAAAAGCGGCTTACTAACAAATAAGTTGGCCGCCATCTTGGATTTTTTTATATTTTTAGCAGTGCGTTGTTGTTTTCTTTTCAAAATAGTACTAGAAATCGAGTTTTATCAAAATCGTCCCACAAACAAAAAAGTTGGCCGCCATCTTATTATTATTATTATTTATTGCTTTATTGTACAGAATACAAAGTAAGGTACAAAAGGCGGGCTTAACGCTAATAGCATTCTCTACCAGCCAACCTTCGGGAAAACAGAGAAAGCTCAAAAGCGGTACAAATAAAAATAATTTATACATACATAGAACATAGCAAAGTATAGACATAAATATATAATATACCTACATACATACATACATATAATATAGTAACTTAAACAGTGAAGATGATCAAAACTACATTCCATCCACATCATGACTGAGATCCTTCAAGAAGGAACGCATGAACATTTCTTTTAAATGCGAGCTTGGATGGAGATCTTCTTATGGAATCTGGGAGACTGTTCCAGAGACGGATAGCATGCAGTGTGAAAGAGTCGGCCATATAGCCAGAATGGAAGAGGGGAGTTGAGAGTGCTAAAGAATCGGAAGAGCGAAGGTGACGATCGTTAGACTTACAGAAATATTTAAACTTGCATTTTAAGTATTCAGGTGAGAGGTGATTATTTAAAAGAGTGTAAAGAGTACTCAGCAGCCTCAACTGTCTACGCTGACGAATGGGGAGCCATTTAAGCTGCGACCGGTAAGAGGAAATGTGATCAAACTTACGAAGGCAGAAGATAAAACGAATGGCATAGTTTAGAAGCCGGTCCAGCTTGTTGAGAAGATCCTCATTCAAGTTAGAGTAACAAACATCAGCATAATCAAGGCCATCTTTTTTTTTATATTTTTAGCAGTGCGTTGTTGTTTTCTTGTCAAAATAGTACTAGAAATCGAGTTTCATCAGAATCGGCCAACAAACAAAAAATTTGGCCGCCATCTTGGATTTTTATCATTTTTGACATTATGGTGCTATTTTCCTGTCAAAATAGTACCAAAACCCGAGTTTGATAAAAATCAGCCCACAAGAAAAAAAGTTGGCTGCCATCTTGGATTTTTTTATATTTTTAGCAGTGCGTTGTTGTTTTCTTTTCAAAATTGTACTAGAAATCGAGTTTTATCAAAATCGGCCCACAAACAAAAAAGTTGGCCGCCATCTTGAATTTTTTAATATTTTAACATTGCGTTGCTATTTTCCTGTCAAAATAGTACCAAAACCCGAACTGCAATAAAAAAATTAAATAAAAATAGTTTTTTGTAAAAAAAATCATTTTTTGACAAGCTTTTTTGCTGACCTTACTTTAATATTGTACTGTCATCCATACCAAACCTATATGCAAAATTTCAGCTCAATCGGACACTGGTAAGTGGGTCAAATTTAGCTCGTAAGATTTGACCCGAACGGACATACATACCTACATACATACACTGCAAGTTAAATAAAAGCTTGTAAAAAATCACATCCGCAATTAAAGTATCAATAATTTTACTCCGGCTAGTCTGCGCACAATACGCAGCAAACTTTTTTTGAAATTTATATAATAAGATGCGAATTTGTGTAATAAATAAAATAACAAGCCTATGTTCCTCTCCAGGCTACAAAGTATCTAGATTCCAAATTTCAGCCAAATCCGTTCAGCTGTTTTGGCGTGATCGAGTAACAAACAACATTCAAACATCTAAACTTTCACATAATCAATTTAATTAGGAAGTAGGATGCGTCTATCCATCCTTTTCACGCCCGATAACTCCGTCTCTCTCGCACACCGACTGGCCATGCGGACGCTCCGTCAAGGTCACGCGTAATTTGGATTTTGAATGAGTTATTTTATTACTTTGCGGTGATTGTGCATTTATTTATATTTTGAGGAATCTTTCTCATGTTATCAGGGGATTATGATTTTTTTATATATAAAATAAATATGTTAATGGAAATCTTACATAAAAACTGAAGTTACTTTAATGTATAACCGACTTAACGCAAAAAAACCACTTTTAACCAGGTTCCAAGAAAGTCACCTAGGTGAAAACTTAAAATAGGATCGAGGTTTTTATTTATAGTGTATAAGTAGTCAAATCTCTGAAAGTGCGATTTTGTAAGTTTCATTTTTGACGTCGTGACTGAAAATACGTTCTAATGTGCAGAATATTGTGCTCACGTCAGGGATTACTTGCCTAACATAATTTAAAGGGTATCCATAGATTATATTATAATATTCACCTAAAGTGCCTTTTTTTGTCTAATTATAAACGGCCAAAACACAACTTTAGGTATTTCTCTCGAACGGACACCAGTATACCTACAAAATCATGATGAGTGCTCAAAATAAAGGCAATATTATTATTTAAAAATAAATTTGTTAAAGGTGCCATTAATGTGACCCCGAACTTTATTTTGCCTGGACTATTACTTTTTTGACGTCATTTTTTGAAGGCGATTTTATTTTTTCATAAAAATAACTTTTATGACAAGCTTTTTTGCTGACCTTACTTTTATATTGTATTGTCATCCATACCAAACCTGTATGAAAAATTTCAGCCCAATCGAACACTGGCAAGTGGGTCAAATTTAGGTTGCAAGATTTGACCCGAACGGACATACATGCATACATACACTGCAAGTAAAAGTCGGAAAGCTAGTGGACTATAAACAAAGCACACTTACCAGTTCGTCCTGTATCAAATCGTGTAGCTCCTTGACTGAACACAGCCCTTTGCCTGTAACAATTAATTCAGTATTATAAATTGAATAATTTCTGAAAATAATTAAAATGAAGTAAGTACTTATTAAAAAAAATCTACCCGTCAAACAAATAGCTCCGATGGGACTTGAACCCACGACCTTCCACTCGATTTTATTCTAATACTTCATTTTCAATAATAAAAATTGCTTTGTGAATGCAAAAAAGTAAAAAAGAATTTGAATTATGTTATATTGTATACTAGCTGACCCAGCGCGACTTCGTTCCCGTGGCCCTACCCCCTACTCCACCCTACCCTACCCGTACTCCACCCCTACCCTACCCCTACCCTACCCCTACCCTTCCCCTACCCTACCCTACCCCTACCCTACCCCTTACCCTACCCTACCGCTACACTACCCCTACCCTACCCCTACCCTACCCTACCCCTACCCTACCCATACCCCTACCCTACCCTACCCTACCCCTACCCTAACCCTTGTAGTGTGTGTACACCTATATGCACACACGCATCTCTCTCTAATTATATAAACAATATATTCCTTAATTAAATGGCATTTAACCGCAGTCAGTTGTATCATTTACAAGTCCCGAACGGCCAACATTGCATGGCGACCCTGCCAGTGCTGCCTATCGGCGGCGCTGCGCAGATGGTGATAAAAAAAGTAAAAGTATAAAAACAAAATTGGTAAATCAGTGAAAAAGACACTTATAAATAAATTTTCTAAATATGGACAATAATAGTGAAAATATGTGTTCACCGCATTGCGTAATTTAAAAAGTGAGAAAAGGACTTGAACTAAATATTAAGAAATGTTTTAAATAAATAATGTAGTCATTAATCAATAATAATAGTAAAGCTAAAAATAAATTCTTCAAATAAAAATGGTAGGAAAGTTAATTATGAACTCTCAAAATTAAAATGTGAAGAAAGTGTTCGTTGCCGTTGCTGGATTATTGCTGAGGTGATGACCCTAGCAGGGTGCCGGGAGATGTTGGGGTCGGAAGTGGATGCAGCAGGGAGCTGGTCATTCAGGAATGTATGGCCATTCGGTGGATAACGCAGGAAACGAGGAAATTCAAAATTTTACGCCATGGACATTGTGGTTTGAAAGTGAGAATTATAATATAACCTATTACAATTTATTCAATTTTACTGAACAAAGAGTTTGAAATTTTATGTTACCTATCTGTTAACAACTCCTGACCTTTTATTGATAGTTCAATGTTAGTTTTTATACCTTAATCTTTACATGTTTTTTTGGAGCATTAAAATGAAATAAATTTTAGAAAAAAATTATAGTTTCAATTGCAATTTTTACATTGAAGAATTTATGACTAGCATATTTTATTTAAGTGAATGTTTAATCCAAGTTTTTATATTAAATAAATAATTGTTGTTAATGGGTACCCAACAACAAAATAGATTTTATTAAAAAGTATAGGGTGTATTTTACAAAATGAGAAATATTAATTTGTTTTCTTTATGTATTGAAAATGTTTTACCAATTATTTTATACAAAAAAAAAAAACTGGTTTATACTATTGATTGCACAGAATTAAAATAATTAATTAACCAAAAATTAATTTAAGTAAGTACTTATAGTGTTTTGGCAATTTTAATGCAAATTTTACAAATACTGTTTCTTATGTTTACAGTTCTGCTAAGTACTTTTTCACGATATCCTGATATTGGAGATCGCTTTGGTGAATGAAGGTAAATTTTAATGTAATCTTGCACATGATTTTCATTGTCTTGTTTTTTTTTCTTCCGCGTGTTTGAAAATCGGTTGTTATAGGTAATATACCTATTGAAAATATTACTAATATAGATTTTTTTAGTATGGGTTCAATTTAATTTTTATCTACTAAGTAGGTAGGTACCTATTAGATGTAACGGTGTTTTTTTTCTCTTTCTCTCGAATTAGATTTTGGTTATTTCGTTGGTTAATATAATCTGAATTATGTATTTTTTAAAGCAAATTAATCAAAAGTTATTGAACCTATTTAAATTGCGCACAAGTAGCGACATAATAGCTGACCAAGCAACGCGTGTGGAATTATTATAGGTAAAAATTGCATGTTCCAAATTTGCTATGATGTTCGCGTGGGTTTTTAAGTTATTTTATTTTGGTTATACTAGGTAATAAAATATACATAAGTAAGTAAAGGATGTCAAAAAACTGGTATTACTAGATTTTTTTTTATGTGAGTATTACCTAAGTATCTATATTTTTTACGATTAAATGTCAAAAACAATATTTGGTAAAGATATTTTAAAAGTTTTCTTTTATGTAATGAAAATTCAAATTTATGTAAGTATGTTGTTTATTTATTCAACTTTATTTTTGATCTTTTGAATACGTAATACACGCTAACAATAAATACGTTGTTTTGTTTAAAGTAAAAGTAATATTATTGTTTAGGAGCAAACTAAAGAGATTGAAATTCAAATTTGATATCAAGTTAAATAAAATATTTTTTTAGGTATTTCTACATAAGTAGGTACATTATTTCAGTAAATATATCATAAGTTCAGCAATAATATTAATCCTCTCTATTTTAATAAACTTCTAATCTCATTTTAAAATAACTTAAAATTGGGACACTTTTTTTTGTTTAGGACGCTATTTCCCATTATAGAATTATAGATATTTACATGTTCGAGTATTACACAAATTTTATGTACGTATTTATTTCTTTATACTTTGGAATATTTTGTCGTTTACATAAATAGGTAAATTTAAGTTACTTATTCCTTTGATATACGTCCAATGCACGAGAAGGTATTTTCGATAAAATAGATTTTTTTAGGTTTTTTTTTTCATAATATCTAGTAACTTTATCTTGTTATTTTTATTTTGTTTGTAACGAATACCTAAGCTCAAAAAATATTAATATTTCTTTTATTATTTTTCAACTGATAAGGAAAACTTATAATAAATTCACATAACTTTAATAGTTTCTTTACTTAAAATAGATCGTCATTTTAAATTATTTAGATTTTACTAGATCTTATTTCGTAGGTAGGATGCAAAAAATCGTTTGTAACTTATAACTCAAGTTCCTAGAAGATTTTATTCGTTCGTATGTTAGGAGTATAACTTTTTGTTTAGTCGGTTGAAATAAATATTGTATATTTATGTGTATGTATTTTTTTAGAGGTCTTTTCATTTGTGGTTTATATTTATCTAAATGGTATTTTTTTTTTCATACAAAGTATATGCTATAAATACATACAGACATACAACAAGTCAACACATTCATTAGTTTGAGTTTCGATATTTACCTACGTAACTTAAATTCATATTGATAGAATTGTTATGCAGATTATGCATTAGTGATGCAATCCGATGTGTTAAATTAAACAAACATGCTTGATTTAGATGTTCAAAGTGGTCAAAGTATTGTATTTCGATCGGCATTACGTGGAATATTCTACATCGATTTATGCAAGCTGTTAGTTTGGTGCAGCAGTAACATAAGTCGGTTAAAAACAATCCCACACGGGTTTGCTGGTTAAGCGGAAAATTGGAACCTTGTAAGAATAGTGTCACTTTAGTTGGAAAGAAATATTTTATCGGATCTATTTATAACTTTGGGAGTTGGAAATTTTTGTATTAAAGATAAAAGTAAATATTTTAAAATGGTTTGAATAATTGGAATATGATAAGGAAAAAAAAAAGAAAGTAGAGTAGATTAAATGTTGGAAAATGGTTAGATTTGATAGTTTGGAAAATGATTAGGAATGGATAGGAAGTAGGTATAGATATACGTCGCTGTATGAAAAATCTTTTCGTAACTTTTAGATTATGATTAGGTACGGCATAGGTTAAAAGGTATAGGTTTGTTATTTTTTATGTAGGTTCTAGAGTGTTGAAATGTGTTTTTATTTATTGAAGATAGGGAATTATATGGTTAATAATGTTTCACATGCGATTGGACTGATCACCCAAAAGCGATGAATTCATTATTTACCTTATATTCATTTTAGGAATGATAGTTATTTTAGAAAGTTAGGAATGTAATGTTTGGTAAATATGCTCGATAGTACGGTACACATTGTGTGAGAGGTACTATAGGGATCAGGTCCTTCAGATATACCAAGTTGCGAACGAGATTCCCCTTTGGATTCTGTTGGAGACCAAATAAGATGTCTTAAATCATGACCCTATATAATTAAATGGTACATGGGAGGTCAAATCCTTCTATCGATCATGGTGCGAACGAGCTTTCCTCTGTGAGATAAGTTGGAGTCCAAAGAGGCTTAAACTATGACCCCCAAATATAGGTTGTGCGCACAACCCAAATGGCACAAAGTTGTTCATTTATGATAATTAATTGATATGAAGTCGACTATAAATAAATATGATATTATGTACCAATAAGAATAATTAAATAAAAATAAAAGTACGCCGGCGCCGGGCGAATGAATAAAATGGATAAAGTACCCAAATGTGAATATGTGTATAAGTGTACCGATACTAAGTGATGAATAATGTTAATAAAAAACGAGCAGAGTAGGATTTAAAGTGTGGTCAAATAGGGACATTAAGAATTATGAGATATTGATATTTAAATATAAAAAAAATATATACATGATTTTTTATTGAGTTTTATATGAATATGTAAGGGTTTTTGTAAGAGGATTAGATAGAGGATTGGATAAAATGTCGTTAAAAATTAATAAATAAATAAGAAAGAATTCAGGAAGAACTATGAAGTGCAATGTTTACAAAGAGTAACGTAGGTAGTTATTATCATTGAAGTAAATATGATTTATTGAAGTGACTACTTTTGAGAAGTTTTAATGTTTTTTTTATTTGCCTAATTATTAGGGAAATTTAATGTAGGTAGGTTGTTCAAATAAAATTGACATAAAGACAGTTTGAATTTTTTTATGTATTTCTGTGCAATCTCTTCAAGTATAAATCAGAAAAAAAAATACTATGTAAAATAAACAGATTAAAGATATTATTTTAATTTGAATAAGTAAGTATATATATAATCCATAAGTATAAGTACTTATGTTTGTGTGTTTAATAATTAGATAAGGAAATTTTAAAAGTGTAAAGTGTTTCAAAAATATACCTACAAAATAAAAGAATTATAAAGTAAAGAATAATTAGTAACATTACTATGACCTTTTATTGTATGATGTTTAAATATACTTAAGTTAAATGTTGTTTTACACTTTCGTTAAATTTACAGTTTTAAATTAGTTGTTCTAAATAATGTGGAAATATTCACAATATTAAGATTTGTTTTTTATATTGAAATACAGTTGATTTTTTAAAACTTGTAAATGCTCTTCGCATATTTTTGAATGTTAGTACCTACCTAAGTTCTTCATTCTATTTAAACATTTGTTTACTTACTCTAAATTTTAATGACATAAGTTTTATAAACTTTATTATTTTGGAATAAGTGTATGAGTAAGGGGTAATAGTAGTAACTTTTGAACTAAAAAATGAAATAGTAAGTAATAAAAAAAAATCGTTTACTAATACTTCTTACATCAAATGTTTTAAAATTTTCCGTCAATAATTTTGTCAACTTGAAATATTAAGTTCCTACTTATTCTTCTTTTCTCTCTTTTTCTTTAACTTATGTTATGACTTTGGAAAAAATGTAACATTTTAATATTATCATTTTTTTTTTCTTTAAGGGGGAGGTGTAGTGTGTGTACACCTATATGCACACACGCATCTCTCTCTAATTATATAAACAATATATTCCTTAATTAAATGGCATTTAACCGCAGTCAGTTGTATCATTTACAAGTCCCGAACGGCCAACATTGCACCCTACCCTACCCCTATCCTAACCCCTACCCCTACCGGGCCCTACCCTACCCTACCCCTACTCTACCCCTACCCTACTCCTACCACTACCCTACCCTACCTTTACCCTATCCTACTTCTACTCTACCCCTACTTACCCCTCCTTTCCCTATTTTCTCACCGTTAAAACCTTCCTTGGACTTCCACGAACATTTCAAGACCAAAATTAGCCAAATCGGTCCAGCCGTTCACGCGTGATGTCGTGACCAAGGGAAATAGGGATTCATTTTTATATATATAGATTTAAAAATATTCGTCGCTCGCATGAAATCTTCCCTAAATATTACAATAAATAAATCCACTTCTTTGCTGTGCGCAATATCAAAGTTCTCAGTTTTAGTCAAATTCCTTATAAATTGTATGTTATAATTTTCAATAGATTTCTTGAAAAATGGAAAATGAAGTATTTAGAAAAAATCGACCCGTCTCACAACCAGCTCCGATGGGACTCGAACCCACGACCTTTCGCTATCCGGGCGACTGCTCTAACCACTGAGCTACGGAGTCGTTACGAGAAGCGTCGAATTTATCAAATACTTCTTACACGCTGTATAGCCAGCGTTAATTTCATCAATGTGAAGATATTACTACCCCCACACGTACACACACGTACACTCCGGAGCTGGTTGTGAGACGGGTCGATTTTTTCTAAATACTTCATTTTCCATTTTTCAACCATAAAAATTGCGTTGTGAATGCAAAAAAGTAAAAATTTAAATAATAGATTTCTTATTAATTTTCAGTAAGTGTATTTGATAAAATTAGGCGTTACTATTATCTAAGTATAAAAAAACTAAATTTAAATTATACAGGGTAAAGTGTCCTATTGTTAGCGGTAAAACAGCGCCATCTAGCCGCAACGCGTATAAATGGATTGTCACTTGATTAACCGTTAAACTGGCACGCACCAGCAATTGTTTAGGGCCCTGCACAGTATATTGGGCAAAGGGCGCTGTTTAGTAAATGCATGAGGGCGCTGTTGTTATGTTTAGTAAATGCATGACTTTATACAAATATATTTATACCTATAGATAGTAGCATAGTATTTAAGGCCGCACAAATGTCCGGCGAGACCAGATATTATCACTTGGCACTCAAAAGGATAATCAACTGCAATGTTACACGTTTGTAATCCTCCTGCTGTATAAATATAAGCACTATATCGTCGTTGCGCGTGCAAAAGTCGCAATGTGTCATTTAGTCATTTTCGTGTTTTTATGCAGTTTTAATCGTTATTTCAATACACACATTCTGCAAAAACAGCTATGTGATAAATGCAATATTTAAAGAGTTAGTAGAGTAGAGAGAAAGTAGCTATGTGACATTCATACATCGAAAGTTGCGAAGATTGCGCCCGATATGTGCAGTTTCACTGCACATAGCGAGTTTTTTGGTCAAGTTCAGACTCACTGGATCGCGAAACTCTTAAATAAATAGCTCTATGTGCCAAATTTGCCTATTATGTTTAATCAAGGTATTAATCTATATCTATCTATATATATAAAATTCAAAGTCCTGACTGACTGACTGACTGACTGACTGTGATATCAACGCACAGCCCACACCGCTGAACCTAGAGACTTCAAATTTTGCACATAGATACGTTATACAGTGTAGGCATCCACTAAAAAAGGATTTTTGGAAATCCACCCCTGAGGGGGTGAAATAGGGGGTGAATGTTTGTATGAAAGTCCGTCAGTTTTGAAGTTAGGATCTTCAAATTTTGTATTTATTTGGCTGGCAATTGAAAATTAATATTTAACTGTGTTAGCGTTTTTGACAATTCCAACCCCAAAAAATATTAAAATTCTCATTGTCTTTCTGGATAAATGGTACAAAAATAAACTTTGAAATAAAACTTCTTTGCCATCCATGGTCACACTGGCAACCATATTTAAATCACGTTCGGAAACTTTGATGTTTCTGTACGAAAAAACGATGACATTGACGACTGATGATAATCTGTCAATGTGAACCTTTTTTTTAATGTTAGTGTGACATTTTACCGCCATATTGAATCGGGGTTGCATAATTATTAAGACTAGATAATGCTTTTGTACCATCAAACGCGTTAGCTTATTGCGATATAATTAGTTTTCAGTTATTATATTTATCTTTTGCTTGCCTATGGTATAGTGTACAAAGTCCTAGCCGAGGCTCCATACAAAACTGAAAAATCTCCTTTATTGGAACCATGAAGTTCGACTTAATACTGAGGTAACTGGAGAGTGCAGTACGAAAAATTTTTTGAATACCACAAATAACACAGTGACTGTCATCCGTCTCACCTACACTTTAAAAAAATACGTATGGTCATATGAGACAGGTGACAACCACTACATAATTCATAATTCATAATTCATAATAACTTTATTTGCACTAAATAGGGTACAACAGAGTTGGTAATATAGAATAAAAGTCACTTATACCTATTTAGCCGTAAGTCTACAGCATGCAAATGTTTATGTCCTAGCACAACCAAGTTTTACACATTATCTAATAATTCGTCAAATTGGATCTATGCATCTACCATATAATTTAATTCTGTCATTATAGCCATGTTATTAGTCTTTACGTTTCAGAAATTCCTCCACCGAGTAAAATGTATTTTCGACTAGCCACTGACGTAGTACGCTTTTAAATTTTCTCATTGGCAAACATTTTATTTAGCATGGAATACTGTTGAAAATGGTTATACACATAGCGTAGCAGTTTTTCAAGAAACGCGTGGTTTTAGGCACTGTGTCTAATACTAATCTGTTAGGGTCTCTGTTACTTCTACAAGTTAAATCCCCAGACTTGGCAAACTTATTTCGATTCGCGTATGTAAAAATAGCCACTTCAAGAATATAAATACATGGCAATGGGAGTATATTTAAAAGTCTAAAGTAAGGTCGACAGGATTCATCCGGAGCTATGTGACATATTGCGCGTACACATCTTTTTTGTGCAATGAACGCCTTTTTGTTTTCCACGCTATTACCCCACATTATTAGCCCGTATCTCAATACTGATTCGACATACGCAAAATAAGTGGTTAGTGCTGTATTTCTACACGCTACCTTGCTCAATGTATAGAGAGCATATGCAAATCTATTTAGCTTGTTACATACTTTTTCGATGTGCTCTTTCCAGTCCAATTTTGAATCAATAATTATACCCAAAAATGTCACATGCTCAGCCGTCCGAAGAGTTTGTCCGTTAAAATGTAAGTCAATAGAATGATCTTTGAAATTATTAAAATTAATAAGGCATGTCTTGGATAAATTAATTATGAGATTATTATTTTGTAACCAATTTGTAATTAATGTCAGAGTTTTTATTATATCCGCTTCATGTTGAGCCACAGGGGCTTCAGAATCTGATGCAACTATTAACGATATATCATCGGCAAACAGTATAGTTTCATGGTTAGTAACAAAAACAATGTCGTTAACATAGAGTAAAAATAGTAGAGGCGAGATAACGCTACCTTGAGGAACTCCATGAAGATTTTGCTTAAAGTCCGATCTAATTGTCATAGTATTATTTTTATCATCTAGGTAGTCAATTTCCACACATTGGTATCTATTTTTTAAATATGAGCGAAACCAGTCATATGCTGGTCCTCTCACGCCATAGCGTTCTAGCTTTCCTAAAAGCATGTTATGATCCACCATATCAAATGCTGAAGACATATCAAGGAACAGCACTGAAGTTTTCTTTTTTATATTTATATCATGTAAAACGCTGTTTACTAGATGGAAAGCCGCGTGGACAGTGCTTTTATTTTTTTGGAAGCCGTATTGATTTTTAAGAGCTTTTCATGCATCGCCTTTTCAAATATTTTAGCGAATATAGATATAATAGTTATTGGTCTATAGTTCTCTACATCGCATACGCTTCCTTTTTTATGCAATGGTTTAATTATAGAGAATTTTAAGTTGTCTGGAAAAGTACCCGTTTCAAAGGAGAGGTTTACTAGGAAAGTTAAAACCTGCGATAATTGTTTACTGCAGGCTTTTATTACTTTCGTATTTATGGAATCGTAACCTTCCGATTTCGAGTTTCTTAAGGACATGATTATTTTATTTATCTTTTCATTGTCAACTGGTGTTAAGAAGATGGAACTGCTCGCGTGATTAAAATTATTATTAAAGTTTGATTTAGATGTCGTGTTTGGAATGTCAATTTTATCAGTGAAATGGTCATTAAATTTATTGGCTATGTCCGAAGGATTAAAAATGTCAATTCCATTGCATGTCAATTTGTTAATTTGTTTTTTTGAGTCAATTTGTCCTATTTCATTTTTAACTACGGTCCATGTCGCTTTTACTGTGTTTTGACTATTTAAGATAATTTTTTTATTTGAGAGTTTCTTAGCTTGCGTTATGCATTTTTTTAAAAGTTTATTATAATTCAAATAATTTCTACGGTCATGAGTGTCTTTGCTCGAGTAATATTTAAATCGTAGTAATCTATTTTTTTACAACTTTTAGCTAGACCCTTAGATGTCCACTTAATTTTATGTGATAGTTTTATTTTTATTCTAATTTTTGGAAAGCAAAGATTATAAAGTAGTCGAAATATGTCATAAAAGCTATTAAATGCAATATTAAGATCCGTATGTCCAAATGTGTCTGAAAATGAGATACTTTCTAAATAGTTTTTAAATCGGTCAATGTTTTCTTTCGAATAAGATCTTTTAAAAATAAAGTAATCTTTCAAAATGGGTTTGAATTTGGAAATATTGTACTTAAATACTTGCGCGGTATCGTGGTCGGAAAGACCAAGCGGGATTGTGCCACCATGTCCATCACTAACGTTACTTAAAATAAGATCAAGGCAAGAGTTTAATCGCGTCGGCACATTTATATATGATTGAAGGTTGTACTTCTTCATAATGTCTTTTAATCGTGTTGTATACTGGTTACTTTCTAACATGTTTAGGTTAAAGTCTCCAAGAAGAATGATTTTCTTGTTCTTTTTGCTAAACTTAAAGAAAAACTTGTGCAGTAACTGGTCAATTTTATCTAGGAAAATTTCGATGTACCTTTTTATCGTTGAGGGTATCCTATATATACAGACAATTATTGTGTTACTTGTAATTACATTTATAGCGCAAATTTCGAAGTGTTTAACCATAGCAAGCTCATCAAAATAGTAAATTTTTTTATATTCTACACCTTTTTTTATTAAAATGCAAGATCCCCCTCTTTTATCGTTCCTTGAATAATTGCTTGCTAATTCGTAACCATTTATGTGTATATTTTTAGTATCCGTATTTCTTACAAACGTTTCTGTAAAACACAACACGTCAGGGTAAATAGGGTCTGTGTGGTTTTTCAATTCTAATAGAGTCAGTTCTAGTAGGTCTTTTTTTGCCATCAGGCTTTGGATATTTTGATGAAAGACTGTAAAAGTGTAACTATGGTTCGGGTCGAAAAAATAAAGTTTTCTCATTTTGCAGCGAAGCCGCTACACTTTCAACTGGCTGTTTGGAGATTTCTGAAGACGTAATTTTAGTAATTTTCTGAAAGTAAAACGGTATTGTGCCCTTTTTAAAAGTACGCATTGCGCTTGTCCCCGATTTAACAACTGAAGGTCTCATTATGTGATTTTTTAAACTCTTAGGTAGTAGATATTTGTTTTTATATTCAATATAGTCGATGCACAAATTCAACTTGTAACATAAATATCCAATAAAAGAATGCGTTTGTTGATTAAATAAGTTGATGTCAATACAAGAGCAATTTACAAAATGTTTTGTCCAAATATGTAGATTATAATTTAATGTACAAATGTTAAAACTAGAGTTTGAGATTACAGGTAGCAAAAAAGTTTCATTTTTATTAATTTTGTCAAGTATAATGCAAATATTAGAATGTAAAACATGAATATTGTTATCGTTACTACCGAAACCCAAAATCACAATATCATTTGTGGTAATCGTATCAGAAATAGTATTAAAGTAATTTAATATTTCGGTACTTGTGGCACCAGACAGTATATGCGCCATGGGTATATAGTTGTCATTCCATTTCCCTTCTCTTGATCGTATTAGTGCAGCCGATAGACCTCTTATTTGTTCGTCTCCTAAAATATGAATTTTCCTACGATTTGATACAGGTACGTCGCTGCTAGCGCCATCTGTTGGCGGTTTTGTGGTTTCCTCGTTTTGTTTATCTTGTTTTGGTGTACTACATGTAGGTATAAGCGGGGACAAAATAGTTTGTAGCACCTGATGGCTTGGCTGTGATAAGTCGAGATTAAGCCGTGAGTCCTTTTTGTTATTTTTATCAAGTAACACTTTTTTAGGCGTGGAGCTACAGATATGTGATAATTTTTTTTTTTTTATTTCATACTCTGCCAGCTTTTTGGCCATATTATTATTTTCCGATATAAGGTTCTCTATCTCATTTTCCGCGATCTTAAGTTTTTCCGTTAATATGCTATTTTCTTCCTTGAGTTCTTCCAATTGATCGCTGTTATTTAGTCGTAGCTCAGTGAGGCTTCTGTTGATTGTGGTCGGAGGTGTTTGTGTGAATGATTGGTATTCATCCTTGTCTGAAAGTTCCTCAAACGAGTTTCTGGTCGCTATGTTTACCCTAAGTTTAGTCCGTTGTGTGACGAAGTCTTTTTCTGTAGTAGCTGTTCGAGGTAAAGATGTGTTCGGAGACTTTGGGAATGAAGTGCATTTCGTGCATTTGTATGTTTTTTTATTATCATTAGTCATAATTCTATAACGACAGAAAGAAACTTCTGTACAATCCAGATGATAATTCATTTTACATACCGAACACGTCAAGAACTGTTTGTTGACGATTTGTTGTTTACATTTTTTGCAATTTAGCGACATCTTGCGGTTGTATGTAGTTTTATATGAGTGTCTGTTGCTTTTGGTGTGCTTTGTGTCTAGAGCGACTAGTGTTCACTGTTGTTGGTAGATGTCGCTCGCTGAAGTTTGGTTCAAGTCCGAGAAGATCCCTATCAGCTGTTTAACTCAGTTGTTCGGGTCAAAGTCCAAGTTCGTTTTTCAATCAACAAAACATAAAACGTTATTTGTTTTTGAAAGTCTCAAAATTCCACATGCAATTAATTGTTTGTTTGCAAAGTTATCATAAAAAGTAGTTAATTTAGGTTGGTACCTTCTTGATGTTTTCTCCGTTTTTCATTTGTTGCACTTTTCAATATCCCTTTTTGACTCACTTAAAAATGTTGTTGACTGTCGGTTAACTAGTCACAATTAAACGTGGATAACACTTCTCGTGATGGATAAACCACAAACACAACGAACTTTATCGAATTTAGTAAGATTCAGCGTCGATAAGTATTTTTAAAGAAATTAATAAATCGGAGACTTTGTTTGCGTGACGCGAGCGCCATCTGCCCTCATACATAATCTACATACATAAATGTCAAATTTGCTGGCGACACTTTTTTATTCAGGGTGAGAGCTCCAGTTACCTCAGAGTATTAAGTCAAACTTCATGATTGGAACTGTTCAGTACACCCCTGCCTAGACCGCGGAGTCAGCATTGGCGCAGTGGAAGGCTATCATGAGTATAGACTCCGGACAAATCTTGGTTTCAGCCGGGATGTAACTGAACAATAGGACTGCGATACACAGCGGAGAGACTTTTAAGTAAGGTAAGGTTACATACGGGTCTGTGGGTCGACCGTCTCCAAGGCAGATGTGGTGTAAGGGGGGCCCCCCCTGTGGCTCCGTCTTCTTCTGCAGACCTTACCAATTAGTCACCTCACTCATAACACAAATAACAGCGTTCACAAGACACCGGGCGTTTCAACAATAGATACACAAAGACACACACGTGGGAGCTTTTTTTATTACGATATAGTGTCTCGACAACAAGCGCGTGTGGTAGAAAAGGTTATCTTTCAAAGCATCCGCGACCGGCCACTCCAGAGATGGCATCAAAACCTTGGTCGTACAAAACGGGATCACATAGATAATTTAAGATGTATTCAAACTCGATATGCCAGGCACATTCAACGCGAGCGATTTTTAACAAATTCAGCAAAATTATTCCGACATTTTTTTCACGAGAATTTCAATCCAGTGTCCCTGTCAACTTCAAGTGACAGCTAATGTCAATTTGACGTGACATTAGAGTTGCGTTCAGAAACGTCGATCTTTTCCGAACAGGAACATATAACACTCCCAAATACAATGTTTGACTCACTCGTGTCGTCGTCATCGCCGTCCCTCCCTCGCGCCGGTGTGGGCCGGACTTGCGCCACGGGCAGCAGCCGCGCCAGCCCACGCGTGGGCAACGTCACCGGACGGCTCGACGCCCACGCCCACGTCCTGAGGAAAACCGGGACAACCATTATCCTACTAATCCTACTAATATTATAAATGTGACAGTTTAGATGTTTGGATGTTTGTTACTCAATCACGCGAAAACGGCTGAACGGATTTGGCTGAAATTTGGGACACAGATACTTTGTAGCCTGGAGAGGAACATAGGCTACTTTTTATCCCGGAAAATATCACATTGCCGCGGGATAACGTCGTGTAGTCCACGCGGGAGAAGCCGCGGGCGGATAGCTAGTAATATGATAAATGTGAAAGTTTAGATGTTTGGATGTTTGTATGTTTGTTACTCAATCACGCCTAAACGTCTGAACGGATTTGGCTGAAATTTGGGACACAGATACTATGTAGCCTGGAGAGGAACATAGGCTACTTTTTATCCCGAAAAACTCACATTCCCGCGGGATAACGTCATGTAGTCCACGCGGGCGAATGTATGTACATACAAGCGGGTCCTCGCGGTGTTACTTGCGTAATACTCGTTCCCGTGAAAATATCGGGATAAAATATGCCTATGTCACTCGGGAAGAATGTAGCTTTCTAATGGTGAAAGAATTTTCGAAATCGGTCCAAGTAGTTAAGGAGCCTATTCGATGCAAACAAACAAACAAACAAGGGCGACGGGCAGCAGCCGCGCCAGCCCACGCGTGGGCAACGTCACCGGCCGGCTCGACGCCCACGCCCACGTCCTGGACGCAACCGGGGGAAATATTACTACATACAGGATACATTTACGGCCAGAATTAATAACCTATCCACAGATAGGGATAGGTGCGATCCAGATTAGTTGCTAGGCAACACCTAGCAACACCCTGGCAACTGTCGTTAATTCTATGTTTATATCAAGCGTTGGATAGCAACTAATCTGAGGGCCTTCTCTGAAACGCACAACCCGAAACTTCGTTATACATGTCCCTCTCACTCTCGAATCGTGACAAAATCGAGTGAAAGGGGTGGGGCCAACCGAAGTTTCGGATTAGCGTTTCAGAGTACGGTCCCTGGATCGCACCTATCCCTATCTGTGGATAGGTTATTAATTCTGGCCGTTAATGGCCATTTCGCACTTTGCAATTGTCTCGCTTCCAAAGTAAACATTTTTAAAGATTGTGGAAAACATATTGTTTTATAGAAAAGTGTTTCATGATGTCTCATCTGATATGTTTCATGATGATGATGATGATGAAACATATTTCAACATTGTCAATACTGCAATAATAATAGAATTACGAGCTTAAAGTTATCGAAAATTTCCTTCGTAATTCTAAATCAATACTCAATTGAATGAATAAAATAGCTTATACAAAATATCCGTAACATTGCGTTGTAATGACACAATGAAACACTTTTCTAAAAACCACGCGTGGGCAACGTCACCGGCCAGCTCGAGGCCCACGCCCACGTCCTGAACGCAACCGGGGCAACCATTATTATATGATAAACTATGTTTGGATGGCGTGGATCTGAACTAGGCTTGGACTACACGATGTTATCCCACGGGAATTAGATATTTTCCCGGGATAAAAAGTAGCGTATGTTCCTCTCCAGGCTACAAAGTATATGTGTCTCAAATTTCAGCCATATCTGGGGGGTAATTGTCTAACTTAACATCAATCGCAATCGCATTCAGTTTGAAAGATATTGCACGGTCATTGCTGCTTTTGTCAACTAAAATTTTGTGAACTTTCTTCAACAACAAGTGATGGATGCATGATGGATGTCAAACTGAAAGCGATTGCGATTGATGTTGAGTTAGACAATTACCCCCCCGTTCAGCTGTTTCGGCGTGATTGAGTAACAAACATACAAACATCTAAACATTAAAGTAGGAAGTAGGATGTCACTCGGGAAGAATATAGCTTTCTAATGGTCAAAACATTTTCTAAATCGGTCCAGTAGTTTCGGAGCCTATTCGATGCAAACAAACAAACAAACAAGGGCGACGGGCAACAGCCGCGCCAGCCCACGCGTGGGCAACGTCACCGGACGGCTCGAGGCCCACGCCCACGTCCTGAACGCAACCGGGACAACCATTACTATCCTACTTTCCTACTAATAATATTATAAATGTGAAAGTTTAGATGTTTGGTATGTTTGGACATTGCGAGATACTGAAAAGCAAAAGATAGATGCTTTAGAAATGTGGTGCTGGAGACGAATGCTTCGAGTCTCCTGGACGCAATTCCGCACCAACATCTCCATCCTACAAGAGCTCGGGATCAAAAGACGTCTATCGAATATAGTCCAAACTCGCATTCTCAAACTTTTCGGACACATTTCAAGGCGGGACAATGCTTCCAACTCCTGATTCATCTCCAAGGCCCGTTTCAAAAGCAACAGACTCAGTGAGATGTCAGTGTTTACATTTTATTCGTGCGCTTCGTCTATTATCACGTGACTGCAACCTTCGAAACCAATGACCATGGAGCTAGAACTACATACTGAGGTAACTGGAGAGTGCAGTACTAACACTTTTTTGTGACCACAAATTACCTTGTGGCTGTCTTCCGTCTCACCTACACTTTGAAAAAATACATATGGTCATATGAGACAACTGACAGCCACTACATACTAAATGTCAAATTTGCTGGGCACACTTTTTTATTCAGGGTGAAAACTCCAGTTACCTCAGTATTAAGTCTAGCTCCATGCCAATGACGATAAGAATAACGTTTACAACCCATAGACTCACTTTGTAAACACACCAATGTCCAGCGTGGCGCTCATGACGATAACTTTCAACTCCTGATTCATCTCTAAGGCGTCTTGTCGTCCGGGGCAGAGTGGAGGGCACCAGACCTCGCGGACGATCACCGATGCGATGGGCCGACCAAATAAAGACACTGGTGGGTGGGCCTCTCCATGAGTGCACCAGATTGACCACCAATAGGGAGAGATGGCGAAAGATCGTGAAGCAAGCTACATCGGCTACCCATAGCACTTCTTGTTGACCACGACCACTCTGACAAGAGTGATACGATTGAGATGATGATGATGTTTGTTACTCAATCACGCGATAACGGCTGAACGGATTTGGCTGAAATTTGGAACACAGATACTTTGTAGCCTGGAAAGGAACATAGGCTACTTTTTATCCCGGAAAAAATCATATTCCCGCGGGATAACGTCATGTAGTTCACGCGGGCGAAGCCGCGGACAGAAAGCTAGTATTTAATAAAATACCAAGTCGCTTTAAGGATCTGCCTTTAAAGCGTTTTAGGGCAATATTGCGGAGATGGTTGCTGGAATACACTTTCTACTCCGTTGACGAGTTTCTTAAATTTAAGGAATAGTTCTGAGGACTGTCTATGCACAGATTACTTTTACATTTAATTTAGGTTTATGACATTTAATTTTATATACCGAGACATATTATCTATGTCACTGTATTAAATTGAAAAACATCAGCATAAAAAGTAGGTATTAACAAATTATTATTAAATTCAACAGCACACAAATTAATATGTTAAGTATTAAAAAAAATTTTAATAAGTTAAATTTATAAATACAGTTTATATTGCTTTACAATTACAAAGATCAAATTATAAATCCTTATTAAATAACAGCAATATTAAACAATATTACTTAGTCTAATAGACCGCCCCGAGCAGTCCCCGGCGCAAATGTGCCCATGACGCTGGCCGCGTTGCCGCGTTGGATGGCAATGGACAACCTTTGCACCAGAAACGACCCAGAGCGGGGGTCACAATTTTTTTGTCTAAGCCGACGCCCCAAATCTTTAACAAATTGTATTGCCTCTGCCCCCCAACAACCCGCCGTTTCTACCGCTAGAGGGATGAAAATGTAGCCCTGTTCTAGCGGGGCATATTTCAGGTGCTTCGCGACCGCCTGGTGTTCAGCTGCCGCTCCGGCCGCGCGTGAGGTGCGACAGATGTGGGTAGCAGCGAATGTGCTGACACAAGTCGCATCCCACACCAAGCACCGCCCCTTTTCCCACGGCACTAACGTTAGGCCATCAGGCCGCTTACCGTCGGTGCGGCTGAGACCCGGCGGCTCAAGGACGGAGGGGATGCCGGCCGACGTGAGAGCCCGCTGTAGGATGTCGTTGAGGGCATGATGGCGAGGATGCCTTCCTGTGCAACGACGACAACTCAACGCGTGATGGCCATCGGCCCATGTATTAAATGACTGATATTGATATATGTTAGAAATAATATGATTGTATAAATGATCATTTAAATTGTAATCCTTATAAATATAAATCATAAAAATTTGCATGCTATTATAAATGGCTAAATAATATATAATATATATTAATATATATATATAAGCTCTTAAATTATGACTACCAACTTCTCTGATAGATTTGCATGCTATGATAGTTGGCTGAATGGGAGGAGCTACAAAATATATGACACCTGACTTGTAACATGTAACCCCAATCAAGTGCAAATAAATATATATTCTATTCTATTCTATTCTATTCTATTCTGTATTACACCTTATTTATGGCAAATAATAAATAATTCTAATTCTAAGAATATGGAGTGTTCTACTTACTTAGCGTATTCCTGCGGCGTCAGCTTGTGCAGTACAATGGACAGCGGACGACACAGCTTCAACAGTTCTTCTGTCGTTCCGGACACTCCGGACGCCGCGCCCGGACAGTGTCCGGACTCGGACGGGGACGGGCTAGTTTCCGATGGCGGTTTATTTCCGGATGACGTTCGGTTGTGTTCGTATGGAAATTGTTCATTTGCGGACTGAAGTTCGATCGATTCGGATGACATCTGTTTACGTTCTAACAAGAGTTTTTGATTTTCGGATGACAGCTGTTTACGTTCCGACAGGAGTTGTTGATTTTCGGATGACATCTGTTTACGTTCCGACAAGAGTTGTTGATTTTCGGATGACATCTGTTTACGTTCCGACAAGAGTGGTTGATTTTCGGATGGAATCTGTTGATTTTCGGATGAAGCTTGTTGATTTTCGTATGTGCGTCGCTTAGATTTGTAAATGAGCGGTTCATCTTCCGATGAAAGTTCATTAGATTCCGACGGGGGGTGATTCTTTTCAGATCGAGTATCGCAAAGTTTGGACGTTTCTACATCTTTACTTTCATGGCTAATTTGAGAATCTGCTGTTTCTAGTTCATTAACTGTCTTAGGTTTTAGATTACTAGTTCCAATTATAAAAATCTCCAAATCGTCGGAATCAGAATCGGATTCAATTCGGATCGGACTGATTACAGTTCGGATTGGTTCGGTTATAACTTCGTTGGTAGCATTGTCCATAGGTTCCGTTTTAAATATGGACTTTATAGGTTCTGTAGGTTCTAAAGACTTTTCAGCTAAAGGCATTCTGGTTACAGTTTGTATCGGTTGGGTTATATCTTCGTTGGTACCAATGTCCATAGGATCCTGTTTAAATATGGACTTCATAGGTTCTGAAGGTTCTAAAGACTTTACCGCTAAAGGTTTTCGGATTGGACTGGCTACAGTTTGGATCGGTTGGGTAATATCTGCGTTGGTAACATTGTCCATAGATTCCGTTTTAAATATGGACTTTATAGGTTCTGTAGGTTCTAAAGACTTTTCAGCTAAAGGAATTCTGGTTACAGTTTGGATCGGTTGGGTAATATCTTCGTTGGTACCAATGTCCATTGAATCCGGTTCAAATATGGACTTAACAGGTTTTGTAGGTTCTAGAGACTTTTTATCTAAAGGTATTCTCGTTACAGTTTCGACTGGTACAGTAATATCTTCGTTGGTACCAATGTCCATAGTTTCAAACATGGACTTTACAGGTTCTGTAGGTTCTAAAGACTTTTCAGCTAAACGTATTCTGGTTACAGTTTGGATTGGTCCGGTAATATCTTCGTTGGTATCAATGTCCATGGAATCCGGTTCAAATATGGACTTCATAGGTTCTGAAGGTTCTAAAGACTTTTCCGCTAAAAGGATTGGACTGGTTACAGTTTGGATCGGTTGGGTAATATCTTCGTTGGTACTAATGTCCATAGATTCCGTTTTAAATATGGACTTTATAGGTTCTGTAGGTTCTAAAGTCTTTTCCGCTAAAAGGATTGGACTGGTTACAGTTTGAATCGGTTGGGTAATATCTTCGTTGGTACCAATGTCCATAGGACCCGGTTCAAACATGGACTTAACAGGTTTTGTAGGTTCTAAAGACTTTTTATCTAAAGGTATTCTCGTTACAGTTGGGACTGGTACAGTAATATCTTCGTTGGTACCAATGTCCATAGGATCCTGTTTAAATATGGACTTTATAGGTTCTGAAGGTTCTAAAGACTTTTCAACTAAAGGTTCAGATAATATATCTGAAATAATTTTGGTTTTAAGGTATTGGATTGCAATGGACTGGTTATTTGGTTCTTCGACTGGTTTTGGCTGTGGACATGGTAAAGACTAAATTTAATATTAAAAATGAAATATTTGAAAAAAACGACTTAAAGAAACGACTCCGTAAACGGTCTCGGGTTCGATTCCCGGCGGAGCTACTTGGAGGATGGGTCGTTCTTTTTCTAGTATTTCATTTTATCCTACTTATCCTACTAATATTATAAATGTGAAAGTTTAGATGTTTGGATGTTTAGATGTTTGGATGTTTGTTACTCAATCACGCCAAAACTGCTAAACGGATTTGGCTGAAATTTGGAACACAGATACTTTGTAGCCTGGAGAGGAACATAGGCTACTTTTTATCCCGGAAAAAAATCACATTCCCGCGGGATAACGTCGTGAAGTCTACGCGGGCCAAGCCGCGGGTGGAAAGCTAGTCAATAATAAAAATTGCATTGTAATTGCATAAAAAAAGTAAAAATTTATCTGGATAGGTAGTGTATTAATTGAGACATGAGCATTGAAAGCAAAATGAGTTTATTTCGACATTTACCTGTTCAGTGGATGTCTTGTGGTAACTGTTGAAGATCTGCAAATTCTTTTTAGAGTCTATTCGTTCTAAGATCACTTTGGTGTCCATCAGAAGTTTATCGTCCACTGAAATACATAAACAACGTGTCAATACAATAACCGAAAAACCCATACAAGCAACTAATTTATTTTATATTAAATTGAATACCATTGAAAATAGTAGATTGTACAACAAGTGCATAAAACGGGGTTTTAAATACGAGCTTTCACTTCGATTGTGAGGAAAATAAATAGCAATATTGCAAAAAAGCAAAAATAAAGACTTCGCCATATCGGCGGGAAGACTTTCTTTTTCTTTTCTTTTTTATACGTAGCAGTGGCAGCACAGTGACTTTAGCATAGATCGTAGTCCATAATGCTCTTGAAATACTTATTTCTTAGAAAACTCATTAATTTAGCCTAAGTAGTTTTATTAATTTAGTAATTTAACATGGATTATGTACAAAATTGAAGAAACAGAATGAAATAACAAGTTTATTTAACGAAGTTTAATAGCGTGTGTGACTGTTTACCTGACGACCTTTGTCTTAGAGTCTGAGACTTAGACGAAGATTTTACTTTATGCACTAGAGCATAGAAGCGATTTTATGCAGCCTATACCCAACATAAAGACGAAATTTACGTGCGAAACGTGCGAACGTTACGTTTTAAATGCGAGCAGACCTGGTCAGTTACTGAGGTGCAGCTACTCGCACCAAGTGACCGCATCATACGAGTTACTGTCATGTGCGAGTGGGTCAGTTGCTCGCTCCAAGTTACTACAACATTTTTTGTTTAAAAATAAAATCGATCTTTACTACCTGATGCCAATAATCGTATGGGTGCCAATAATAAATGACGACCGATTTGGCGCAGGGGAAGGCTACCCACCTTCTGCGCCAGAGGTCTCGGGTTCGATTCACGAACAAGACAAATATTTGTGTGCATGAACATGTCTATTTGTCTTGGTCTGGGTGTTTACTATGTATAAGTATGTATTTACCAAGGAATTTATAAGTACTACGTACAACAGGAAGGTGCACTCCGTATTTTTGTGTATTTAAAAATACACTTTAATTTTAAGAGATAAGGTTTATATTTCAATACAAAATGTCAACGGTCCAGCTGAGACCGCAAGAACGAGGTGAGGGTGTCCCTTTCTCTGAAATTGCCAGCACTCTTAAATAACAGGTTTAGTAGATTTATCACAGATTTATGGCTCACAACTTTCGTTATAAAAATTTTTTTCGTAAAATTTCCGCTTCGTATTACTTTTAGTCAATAGAAAACATCGCATATTAATTAAGGTATTACCGTATTAAGCATAAAAATGTATTAGGTCGTATAATTTTTTTATGGCTTATCCTAGAAAAGAATTTGAATGATAGATTTCAGAATGTTAAAGTGGCAACAGTACAAGCCGAATGACGTTTTCTGTCTTCGTTGTGTCAAGTTCGCAACTCGCTCGTCGTCGCCCGCCGCCCGTCGCGCATGTTCGTGGCCGCCGTAATGGAATGGAGTGAGATAAACTGACCTCGTTCTTGCTATCTCATTAGGACCGTTTTTTAGCAGCAGTGCACCTTCCTGTTGTATTATAAATTCCTTGGTATTTACAAACAAAAAGTATTTAAGTATATATTTATTCGTTATCAAGTTTTCCATGATACAGTTTCTTAATGAAATTAAAATGGGCTTAGATAATTGGTGTGATTGTAAGAAGTTGTTTATTATTATTTATTATTATTATTAATAAGGCGGGTGCCAACAATAGGACAGCTTACCCTCTAAATAGATAAAATAAATAGATATTGCTCACCATCACATACATTGTTCCAATACCAAGGTATTAGGGGTTAAAGTATCAAATTGCCGTTTTGTATGGAGATTTTTGTAATTTTTCTTTTTTCCATACTAACGTTTTTGTAATTTATTCAACGACTAATATTATGTGACTTTACAAAATTTTACACACGTATTTATGGACATTTTAATTAATAAATGACACATTCGTTAAGAGGGAAAAAAATATTTTCACTAAATTACAACTAATAAAGTATGAAATTCTGGAAACAAAAATAGTCGTAACTTTCAAGATAAGTTTTTTCTATGTAAATAATCAAATATCGTGGTTATTAAATTATCAAAACTTGCTCGATGCGGTCTTAATGTAAGGCAATATAAAAGAAATTATAAATTTCTAATATCAAAAAAGTTGTTAAGTTATATGTACAAAAGAAAAAAACGGCAATTTCATTCTTTAACCCCTATTATATTAGATTATGCATTTGTATTACCTATGGAAATTGGAAACAACGACGGGTATTACAACATACACCCAGACCCGAGGAAATATTGAAAAGATCGTTTTCAACATTTACCCGACCGGGGACCGAACCCAGGACACACATACACCACTCGGCCACTGAGGTCGTCAAACCCTACCTTTTAAAGTGATACTATAAGCAACTGACCATCGATTAATTTTGAGTTTTTTTTTCTGTATCAATATTATCTTACTACTAGCTGACCCAGCGCGACTTCGTTCCCGTGGCACTACCCCCTACTTCACCCAACCCTACCCGTACTCTACCCCTACCCTACCCTACCCTATCCTACCCCTACCCTACCCCTACGCTATCCCTACCCTACCCCTACCCAACCCTACCCTACCCTACCTACACTCAATTCGGACAACGAAACAAATTTTGTAAAGACTCTTTATTAAATTTTCCACATTCGTGCAACAAAGTAAATATATAAAAAAAAAACCCCTACCCTACCCCTATAACCTTCCTTGGACTTCCACGAACATTTCAAGACCAAAATTAGCCAAATCGGTCCAGCCGTTCACGCGTGATGTCGTGACCAAGGGAAATAGGGATTCATTTATATATATATATATAGATAATTCTAAAAATCTGTTTGTTTTTGGCTTCAAAATCATATTTTGCTAATCGTATATTTCCCCCATTATTATTATTATTATTATTTATAGGGGGGACGCCAGCGAAGCCGGACGGGTGATCAGTCACCTAGGTCGGGACCATTTCACCCAGTTCCCCAAGTCCCCTAAAAGCTGAAAAATCAGGGGGGAGGCGGGTTATCATTTACCCCACCGGCGTCGGACCCTCGAACAGTACAGTTACAGTACCTGTTGAGTTGACTTATCGTTAACTTCTTTAGATCCTCTTCCTTAAGCTTGTCCGTTCCAAAGAGCTCCCAGCGCAGTGATGCGTACATCGGGCACTCTGCCATGAAGTGGTAGCTTGTTTCTTCTCTTTCTTTGCATTGCGGACAGATAGAGTCTTCTGTCCGTTTAATCACTGATAGGTGTCTGTTTAGTGGGCAGTGCCCAGTGAGTACACCTACAATCGTTCTTATATTTCTCCTACTCTGTTTCAGAAGTTCTCTAGTTTTCTTTTTGTCAACCGATTTGATGAAGATCTTAGACTGTCTGCAGTCCTTTCTTCTCATCCATCTTTGGTTGGCTTCCTTGACTGTTCTAATCTCGATAATGTTCTTAGTAATTCTATATGCGATTGGTAGTCTCGGTTCAGGGCCAATGAAGGGTGCATCAGCTCCTCCCCTGGCTAATTCGTCGGCTTCCTCATTACCTTCGTTACCCTCATGTCCGGGCACCCAGGCAACTTCTACCTCAACCAAGTTAGCAAGCTCCTGAATGCTTTGTTTGCATTCTTTCACCAAGGCTGAGGTAGTCTCCGTTTTGTCAAGGGCTTTGATGGCAGCTTGACTATCGCTATATATTATTATTTTTCCTACGTCATAATTGCCTATCTCACTTTTAATCGTGTTCGCACACTCCAGTATCGCGAATATTTCCGCCTGGAACACGCTGGCGTACTTGCCCAGATTAAAAGTAGTTCTTATAGTGTTGGGTTTAGCTATATAAACCCAACACTATAAGAACTACTTTTATACTTTTAAAATATTTCCCCCATAGGACAGGCATAGCCTAGTGTGGGGGTTAGTTAAGTTATATAATAGTGTAGGCAATGAACAGATTCTTTGTATGGAGACCCATACACTAATTCCTCAGTCGATGAAACTTTACTGAGTTATAAAATAGCATGAGCCATAAACTTTTAAATGATTACTTATCCAAAAAAAACCTCACACGGAAGTTAGGTATTTATACATAAATATACAAATCTGTTTATATATTGAACCGAGTAATTTCTCAGTCCAAATTTATTTTACCAAATGAGTTATTTATACTAGTATGTGATACTTGATGAAAATCCAAAACATTTTTCAAACAGGAGTATGCTTGGCAAAATGGTATAATTCCGTTAAAAAGTTCGACAGAGACATTTTTCAGTCCAAGTCACCCCATTTTGTTTTATAAAAATTTGGTGTTTCTGCTGGGATATTTTTTTGGATATTTCATATTATTGTTTTTGAACTTTACATTAATATGTCCGGTTAAGAAAGTTTAGACGGAGCATTTTTCCTAAAAAAGATATCAATGAAATAAGACTTTCATTAAAAAATACCTAATCTTCTATTATTATTATTTTTTGGAAATTTATACCATACTTTTAATTTATTGATACTTTATCATGATGTAGAGTTTTTTCTGACTGAGGAATTACTGTGGGGGTCAACTAGCTTCATTGACTACACTATAAGCTTTGTAAACTTATTGGAAAATAAACAATTTATTTATTTATTTATTTACTCACCTTCGACATCGTCGTTGGAACACTCGGAGTCTGCGTCAGAACCAGAAGCATCAGAACTATCTTCAAACATTATTCTTTTCCTGCTCGTGAGCAATGAAACATCGATATCGCTGTCCTTTTCCTTCTTAACAACATCTGAGTTCTTAGACATACTAATATCATCTGTAACTTTATCACCATCAAGTTGACTGTTCTTTGGCACTGGGACATCGATATCGCCGTCCCTTTCCTTCTTAACAACATCTGAGTTCTTAGACATACTGATATCATCTTTAACTTTATCACCATTAAGTTCACTGTTCTTTGGCACTGGGACATCGATATCGATGTCCTTTTCCTTCTTAACAACTTCTTTGTTATTAGACATACTAATATCGTCTTTAACTTTATCGCTATTAAGTTCTCTGCTCTTTGGCACTGGAACATCGATATCGCTGTCTTTTTCCTTCTTAACAACTTCCGAGTTCTTAGACATATTAATATCGTCTTGTACTTTTTCGACACTTAGTTCACTTCTGATATTGGTGATAACAATTCCAGTATCATTTTGAATACAATCATCTTCCAATTTTGCTCTTTTGAACACCTGCAAAGGATACCTCACTTCTATATCCAAAATATCATCGTCGTCCTTCTGTCTATTTGATTCGGTTTGCTCTTCAATATCGCTGTTATTATCATAAGGACTTCTCGTGTCCTCATCACTTTCGAATACGATTGTTGTCTTAACCTTACTGGGGTCTAAACTTTGCAAGTCTACTATAGTGTCCATATCGTCTGACGTCTTAGCGTTCTCAAGCGATATTGGCTCTTGTTCCGAATGCGTAAGGTCTATAGTCATACGAGTCTCTCTATCGAGTATGTTTAGCCTATAATAAAAATAGATAAATAAATAAGTTATTTTAATTTTTAGTTTTTTGCATTCCCAATGCAATTTTTATTACTGAAAAATGGAAAATGAATGAATCCATTTTTCAGTAATAAAAATTGCTTTGGGAATGCAAAAAACTAAAAATTAAAATAACTTGCAATAGTTATTTCATCTTTAGCGATTGCCAAATACCTGGAAAGGTATTTCTTTCGCGTGTGAGGGTAGTAATATCTCCACATTGATGAAATTAACGCTGACTATACAGCGTGTAAGAAGTATTGGATAAATTCGACGCATCTCGTAACGACTCCGTAGCTCAGTGGTTAGAGCAGTCGCCCGGAAAGCGAAAGGTCGTGGGTTCGAGTCCCATCGGAGCTGATTGTGAGACGGGTCGATTTTTTCTAAATACTTCATTTTCCATTTTTCAGTAAATAAATAAGTTTTAGTAAAAATGACAATTTTATGACAAGCTTTTTTGCTGACTGTACTTTAATATTGTATTGTCATCCAAACCAAACCTGTATTCAAAGTTTCAGCTCCATCGGTCACTGGGAAGTGGGTCAAATTTAGCTTGCAAGATTTGTCCCCCACTAACTAACAAACTAACTAACATGACAAGTTTAATAAAAGCTTGTAATAACATTAATTGCTAACAATACCACTAATTATGTAAGATACTAGCGGATCCTCGCAGTTTTATCCGCGTGGTACAAGTCCCCGTAGAAATATGGGGATAGCCTGTGTCTTTCGGGAAGAATGTAGCGTTCAAATGGCCAAAGAATTTTCCAAATCGGTCCAGTAGATTCGGAGCGTATTCAAAATAAAAATAAATAATTTATTTAAATGCAAAATGTTCCATTACATGAATTATCAAAACAGGATTATTTAAAGAAAACATTAAGGAACCTTATAATTAAGTTTCACAGCGGTCTCTGCACAAGACTCTAGGCCTGAATCGCAGGGACCAATTTGCGATTGTAAAACAGTTATAGCGGACGGTTCGGATGAAGTACAAACAGGAGAAACATTTGGGGGAAAAATAATATAACTATATATACTATATAAAAATAATATAATATAGGTATATATATATCTCATATTTATCACTATAAAAGAACACATCAAAATGGTCTCCGCTCAGCATATGTCCTGATATTTACCAAGACGCTGGTCTGCCATCTCTTATATTAAAAATAATTATTTAAAATTTACAATAAACATTTAAAAAAATATAAATATAGAGATAGAATAGAAAGTAAAGATAAATAAATAAAAAGTTTATTACACACACAAAGAAGCAATAGATAGAAAACTAAGACTTACCTATACAAATGCTGTCTTGTATCTTTTAGTTGAGTGTTTAATCCCTTTAAATGTTCGATCACGTCAGAGATTTGTAGCGGATTCATTGAGTTCATATTTAATGTTGGCTCGGCTGTGTAACTGTTTACGCGTATTTGCGGCCAGCGGACTGTACTGTTCTTCAATAAGCCGCGAAAATCTTCGTTTACTGTCAAAATTGAATAAACACATCTTAGATTTCTGCGCGAACTGTCCATATAGATAAAACACTTTCACGGATTTTTGTCACGCAGTTTATTTAACAACTTGGTTAAATTTTAGTTGTTTTTTGAGATTTTTTGGTTTATCCGACGTTTCGGCACCTTTCCAGGGGCCGTGGTCACGGAAAACTACCCACTATTTTTGGATTTTAATAAAAGAATATACCCACTTTAATTGTCTTTGTTTTTCGTTCGGAAACAGGATACGGTTAGGTATTGATTATTTTAACTTTATATTTAATTATAAGTAACAAAAATGATTTATTAATTTAACATTTTGATTTGTACCAAAATTACTTAAACAATAGAAAAATGGAAAATAAAGTATTTAGAAAAAATCGACCCGTCTCACAACCAGCTCCGATGGGACTCGAACCCACGACCTTTCGCTATCCGGGCGACTGCTCTAACCACTGAGCTTCGGAGTCGTTGATTTTTTCTAAATACTTTATTTTCCATTTTTCTATGATAAAAATTGCATTGTGAATGCAAAAAAGTAAAAATTTAAATTACTTACTTAAACAAATCAAAATATTTAACCAAGTTGTTAAATAAATTGCGTGAAAAAATCCGTGAAAGTGTTTTATTTAAAATTGAATAAATTAAGAATTATGTAAGTATAGGACGTAAATACCGGTAGTAAATGAGTATAGGAAGTAAATTTGACCGATTAGGCGCAGGGGTAAACTACCTGCCTTCTGCGCCAGTGGTCTCGGGTTCGATTCCCGAACAAGACAAACATTTGTGTGCATGAACATGTCTATTTGTCTTGGTCTGGGTGTTAACTATGTATATTAAGTATGTATTTACAAACAAAAAGTATTTATGTAAGTATATATTTATCCGTTATCAAGCTTTCCGTGACACAGTTTCTAAACGAAATTAACATGGGCTTAGATAATTGTTGTGATAGTAAGAAATTATTATTATTATTAAATAAGTTTTTTGTTGAAAATTTGTTTTTACGACAAGCTTTTTTGTTGACTGTACCTACTTTAATTTTGTATTTTTATCTAAACCTGTAAGTATACAAAATTTAGCTCCATCGGACACTGGGAAGTGGGTCAAATTGAGCTTGCAAGATTTGTCCCCCACTAACTAACAAACTTTCATGGCAAGTTAACAAAAAGCTTGTAAAAAAATGTTTTTAGGACAAAGCTTTTTTGTTGACTGTTCTTTAATATTGTATTGTCATCCATACCAAACCGGTATGCAAAGTTTTAGCTCAATCGGAAACTGGGAAGTTGGTCAAATTTAGTTTGCAAAATTTGACCCGAACGGACATGCATACATACATACATACACTGCAAGTTAAATAAAAGCTTGTAATAATAAGCTTTTTGAAAAAACATCATTTTTATGACAAGCTTTTTTGTTGACTGTACTTTAATATTGTATTGTCATCTGAACCAAACCTGTATGCAAAGTTTCAGTTCCATCGGACACTGGGAAGTGGGTCAAATTAAGCTTGCAAGATTTGTCCCCCACTAACTAACATACTAACTAACAAACTAACTAACTAACATGGCAAGTTAACTAAAAGCTTGTAAAACCCACGAGCCCTGCAAGAAGCTTTTAGGCGGGATTCGAACCCGCGCCTCCGGGAATCCGCAGGCTTATTACCAAAACAAGCAACCAGTTACTAATTGTACAAATAGCAACTCGACTGCTACTAGTTGCGGTTGGTTTGCAATCGGTACAGTACGGTACAGTACCTTTCATGCAATTTTAGTTCACAAATCGCTCGCTTGTGGCGCTATCGTAGCGATCTACGTTGCGTAATACGAATATGTGTTTTGGGAGCGATTAATTGTTAATAGGGTATTTTACTGTTGTTGAAATGTAGATATTTAATGATGACGTTAAAAAATATTGCAATTAAGAATACCAAATGTGAAAATATAATTTGAATCTGTTTTACAATAAAAGAATTATAGTCTGTTTGATTTTGACTATAGCTGTCTCTTTCTAAAACGAAATCTTCTATGGCGTGACTATGACGCTACTAACTCACTGACGTCACAAGGATAGCGTCCTGTCCTTGTCTAATTATAATGTTTGAAGTCCTATATCTTTGAAAATATTCAAGATAATTCAAAATAAAAACTTGTTTTGTGTAGCTGATTTTTCGAAAAACGTTTTAAAGAAATAAAAAAAAATCAGTAAAATACCGTATTGTCGCGGTTGCAACTGTCACTTTAAGCTCGGTAATAAGCCTGCCGGCCCGATGCAATGAGCACTATTTGATTTTTTCTCTCACGTGGACACAAATAGTTATATTATGTTATACTAGCGGCCGCCCGCGGTTTCGCGTGATTCCCGTTCCTGTGGGGATATCGAGATATAAAGTATTCTATGTGTTATCCCAGCCTATCCTATCCTACTAATATTATAAATGTGCAAGTTTAGATGTTTTGATGTTTGTTACTCAATCACGCCAAAACGGCTGAACGGATTTGGCTGAAATTTGGGACACAGATTTTTTGTAGCCTGGAAAGGAACATAGGCTAATTTTTATCCCGGAAAAACATTGAATAAATAAATAAATAAATTACATTCCCGCGGGATAACGACGTCGTGTAGACCACGCGGGCGAAGCCGCGGGCGGAAAGCTAGTAATCTGTTCACGCCGCGCGTGATTCATTCATTCACGTTGATTCGGGGGGTCGGCGCCAACCGCCGCCCGCGCGACATCGCGACCAGTTGGCCGTAAGCAGCCGTGAGACAAGTTCGTGTGTTTCTGTAGCGACGTGCCGCGCCAGCTACCTACCCGTATCGTGACCGAGATCTCGAGCGTTTTTGCACCTAGGAGCGCCCGGTCCGGGTACGGACTTGTGACCCGTGTGTGTTCGCTTTGAAAAGCGCCGGGAAAGTTTTAGCTGCCTATTAGGGCATTGTGTAGTATAAGAGTGTTAGCTGTAAGAGTTTCCCATCGGGGGTTGTGTGGAGATCGTTTTGCCCGGCGCGCGCCGGCGAGACAACGTTCAGCCCCCCTGGATTACGGACACTATTTTCTAGTAAGGTAGGACTAGTTTAATTTACTTAATTTTGCATGAGAAACCTTCGTTTCAATAAACTGTGGAACACAGTAGATGTGGTCATCACAATTGTGCGTGATCATATTTTTGGTAGCAGAGCGTAGTTGATATAATTAATTTTCATATTAAAATTAACTACATAAAATTTCATAGTAAAAATAAAAAGCGTACCTAAAAAGCGTACCGAAAAATTATTTTTTTTTGTTGAAATCTCGAGGGTATTTGAAGATCCCGAGACGATTTGAAGTACTAAGAAATTGTTCTAGTAAATTCTCGAAGCGAATGTTTCTCACTTGGTGGATCCGATAATAGATAGACACTTATATAATTGTTGTCACATACTAGTGTTTTGATACGAGTTTACTCGCCTAGATGTGTATATTTTTTTTTGTGTGTCCGGATTTATTTGACGAATAGTTCGTTCGAAAGTGTGTTTATTAGTACCACATACTAGTGATTTGATACGAGTTTACTCGCCTAGATGTGTATATTTTTTTTTTGTGTGTCCGGATTTATTTGACGAATAGTTTCGTTCGAAAGTGTTGTTTATTAGTACCACATACTAGTGTTTGTTCCGAGTCCGCTTGCCTAGTTAAAAAAGTGGAACTAGTTTTAATTATTAGTAGTATTAAATTACGAGTATTATTATTAAAAATAGTTTTGTTTTTGTTTGTTGATAACGGTTTAGTAGTTGATTTGCGAGGTTGACTTGGCCGTGCCGTTATGCCATACCGTTAATCCTATACGTTTTGTTTATACCGTTATATTGTTAGCCCTTGAAATTGGTAAGTTGTTAATAATTTATGAAAATAGTAGGGTCCGTGTATGTCGTCCGAATTTTAATTGTGTTTTATATTATCGTGACGCGACCTATTTCTATTGTTTTTTTTGTTGATGTTTACCACTTTTAAATTTCTTTGTTTGCTTTGTTATTAAACGGATTATAAATGGCTCCTACGAATCCGACCGCCGTATCCAGGGCTGGCATCCAAGGAGCTTTGCGTTGGCTTGCTTGTGCGGTCACATTAATAGACCGAGCCGACCGGGTAGGCGCGTTGCTAGCTCGGTATGGCGGGCTGGCAGCTCGGCTGCAAGACCTGGAGCGCCACGCCATGGAGTGTCGCGCGTATTATATGGAGAACCCCCCAGCTGATGATGCCGTGTCGGAACAGCTGGAGCAGGATGTAGCCCAGGCCTATGAGCTGGCTGACCAGTTCACGGAGGCGGCTGAGAGGGCCCTGGCTGTTCGGAAGGGGGAGCCGGTTTTGAGCGGGGAGGTCAAACCTACCCCGACGGCGTTGCTAGGCCGATTGCCTACATTGGAGATTCCCACTTTTAATGGGGATCTGTCAGCCTGGATGGGCTTCATTAATTTGTTTGACAGTTTGGTGGATTCACGACGGGACTTATCCCCTAGTGAGAAGTTGGCCTATTTGCGCTCCTCCCTGCGAGGAGAGGCCAGCTCGGTAATCCAGCACCTGCTCATCAGTGACGACAACTACCAGGTGGCTCGCCAGCTTCTGGTTAGCAGGTACCAGAATGTCCAGTTACTGGCGGACACCCACGTGGCCACGATTTTGGCCCTCCCGCGAATCACGCGGGTACACCTGTTACGGAGGGAGTTGCTGAACCCGCTACTGTCAGCGGTCAACTCCCTAAGGCGATTGGACCAGCCGGTGGATCAGTGGTCCTTTATACTGCTGCACATAGTCCTCGCCACATTGCCCGCTGAAATGAAGGGGCGTTTCGAGCAGAGGTACGGAGGCGACAGCGCCTCGTATCTCCCGCCCTTCGCGGACCTCCTTCGTTTTTTGGAGGACGAATGTAGGGTGACGGACCACCTGGAGCCCGCCCCGGTTCCAGGTGTTGGTCGTATGGTGGCGGCGAGGGAACAGCCCCGTCGCCCGACCAATCGCTATGCTGCCTTCCAGCAGTCCCCTCCCCCCGCACCGAGTGAGCGGTGCAGGTATTGCAGGGGAGATAGGCACATGGTGCACGAATGTGCCAAATTTAGAGGCCTCCGCCCAGAGGGACGGAGGGCCGTTGCTAGACAGCGCCAATGGTGCTACAGGTGTTTGGGGGGACACATGCAGTCGGCGTGTCCCCAGACAGAGGATTGTCGTCTTTGCGGAGGGAGGCATCACCCCCTCCTTTGTTTGGACCGCAAGGACGCCGGGAGCGACCGGGGTTCGAATTCCTCGCGCACGGGCGGGGGCCCGGCAGCCCGGAACCGGTCCCCTAGAGATTCGGCGGGGCTTAGCCCCTCCGTTCAGTCCCCCCCGGAGAGGGGGAACTATAGGAGAGACGCCCCCGCCACGGGCGGGGGTAGGGGGGTACCACAAGAGTACGCCACGGTGGCGATGGGCACGGGCCCTATTTGCTACTCCCCCCCCCTAATGGAGAGGCCTCGATTGGGGTACTATGTACCGAGGCACGCCCCACACGGGTATTACCCTGCACCTAGGAGTGCTGTTGGTCGGGGCCAGTATGTACCCGATTGGGACCCGCTCGCCCGGTACGAGCGTCCCACATTTGGCGCGCCGACTCAGGCGCGAGGGGGACAAGTACCCCCCCAAAATTTTTAATGGCGCCCCTGTCGGACCCAACCACCCCTCCGGAGCTTGTGCTGTTGCCAACAGCCTCCGTGAATGTTTGGGGACCTAAGGGCAATGTTGTCACGGTGCGTGCCCTTTTGGACTCAGGTGCCCAGGGGTGCATAATGTCCAGGTGGCTTGTCCGACAGCTGGGTCTTTTGCTTGTGCCGCATCACGAAGCGGTACGGGGGGTGGGAGACTCGCGGATCCCTGATCCGATTGGTCGAGTTGAGTTCTCCTTCTCCCCCCACTTCACGCCAAGGCCGAAGATCGGTGCTTCGGCGATAGTATTTGATAAGGTGGTTGGACCACTCCCGCAAGTGCGAGTGCCGCCATCCACGATTGAGCTGACGTCTGGACTGGCTTTGGCTGATCCTTCCTTCCACCGACCGGGCCCAATACACTTGTTGATTGGTGCGGATGTCCTCGGTCGTGTATTGTATGGAAGCAAGCGAGTTTTGCAGACAGCCGATCTTGTCGCCTTGTCCTCGTCGCTGGGTCATGTGGTGATGGGAAAGGTACCACAGACACCAGAGACCCCGTCGGTAGACCGCCAGACCATTGTCGGTTCTACTTTGTCCGACGTTCTCCAAAAGTTTTGGGAGGTGGAGGAACCCCCCACTGCCAAGCGGTTGGATCCGTTAGCCGAGGAGTGCGAATTGTTCTACCAGAACAACACTGGGCGCCTCCTCTCGGGTCGCTTGATTACCCGCTTGCCCTTCTTGGCGGTTCGCCCTCCTTTAGGGAGCTCCCGACCGATGGCCGAGAAGAGATTGTTGTCCATGGAGCGTAGGATGGCCAGGGATCCCGCATTCAAGGAGAAGTATATAGACTTCATGCGGGAGTATTTGGACCTTGGGCACATGTCCATCTCGCAGTTGGACTGGCGTAATGTGGAACATTACTTCCTGCCACACCACGCTGTTTTGAAGACTTCCAATGGGAAGATCCGCGTGGTCTTTGATGGTTCAGCGCCCACATCAACCGGAGTGTCGTTGAATCAGTGTCTGCATGCGGGGCCGAAGTTGCATCACGATGTCTGTGATGTTTTGACCAACTTCCGCCGGCACGCTGTCGTCTTTGTGGCCGATATCCGCATGATGTTCAGACAGACCGTGATTCACCCGGAGGATAGACGATACCAGCTCATCCTTTGGCGTGAGGATCCCCAGGATCCGATGTTGGCTTACGAGCTGAACACCAACACTTATGGTTTGCGGTCGAGCCCCTTTGTGGCGATCCGTTCGCTTTTGGAGCTCGCAGAGCGCGAACGGCTACGCTATCCCCGGGCATCTGCTCTTATTGAGGGGGGGGCCTTATTTGTCGACGATATCTGCACGGGGGCCTCGAGCTTAGATGAGGCTCTCGTCTTACGTGATGAGCTGATTGCGCTCTTGAGGGCTGGTGGCTATGAGTTGCGGAAGTGGCTGTCTAACTCACCGGACCTATTGGCAGATTTGCCTAAGGACCACCAGCAAGAGCCGCTCCTCTTTGAAAATCCGGAGACTCCAGACATGCTGTCTGTTTTGGGAGTCCAGTATCGACCAGTCCCGGATTTGTTCACATATAGATTGGAACTGCCAGACCCAAAGGTCTGGACTAAACGCACGGTGCTGTCCACTGTAGCCCGTACCTTTGATCCGAACGGTTGGCTCAGCCCTGTAGTGTTTTCGATGAAGTGCTTCCTACAGGAGCTCTGGGCTGCGGAATTGTCATGGGATGAGCCCCTCTCTGGTAGCCTCCTACGAGAGTGGGTGAGGTTCGTGTCATCCCTACCCGACGTCAATCGGGTTTGTATACCGAGGCAAATGCTGCCTTCGGGAAAGTTTAAAGCCTCCCTGCACGGCTTTTGTGACGCGTCCGAAAGCGGATATGCGGCAGCCGTTTACATCCGAACGGTGGATGCAGCAGGCGTTGTCGCCGTACACTTAGTTACGGCCAAGAGTAAGGTCGCCCCCCTTCGGACTAGGCTAACCATTCCGAAGTTGGAGTTGTCCGGCGCCACTCTCTTAGTACGGCTACTCAATCATGTTGCCGACACCTTGGGAAACGGTGTCGACTTGGAGTCGATATTTGCGTGGTCTGACAGCCAGGTCGTCCTTTGTTGGCTGAAGAGTTCAGTCCACACCCTTGAGGTTTTTGTGGCCAACCGGGTCTCACAAATTCAGACTTCAAAGGCCCCGTTGATTTGGCGCCACGTACCGGGCGAATTGAACCCCGCAGATTGTGCCTCCCGCGGCTGCGAGGCGCCTGAGTTAGTGGACCACCACCTATGGTGGAGTCCATCATGGTTGTTACGGCCTGAGCGCTCATGGCCTGCCACCCCGGCTGTGGCCAGAGTCCCAGACCTAGGCATGCGTGTTCACGCCGTGGAGACGGTGGCGGCTCCGCAGATGGAGTTTTTGTTAGACCGCTACAGTTCTCTTGATAAGTTGCTCGGCGTGACTGCTTGGATGAGGCGCTTTGTGCGAAATTGTCGCCAGCCTCAGGAGAAATTGTTGTCTCCGGTCCTCGCCCCACAAGAGCGGCAAGACGCTCTTTTGCATTGGTTGCGAGTGACGCAACAGCGAGAGTTTGAACCGGAGCTGAAAGCCCTGCGCTCAAGTAAGTCCAAGTTGAAGGGACCCTTGGTGCGGTTGAATCCCTTCTTGGACAGTACCGGATTGCTGCGTGTCGGAGGTAGGCTCAGACATGCCAACCTGCCGTACGGATCACGCCACCCTTTGTTGCTCCCCAAGGATGGACCGTTAGTTAGACTGTTGATTACAGACCGACATGTGAAGAATGCTCATGCCGGTTGTAATGCTTTGACCGCGCTCCTCCAACGAGAGTTCTGGATTTTGTCAGCGCGGAGAATAATCCGATCCGTTATTTTTCGTTGTCTCCCGTGTTATCGTTTGCGCGCCGATACGATGCAGCCCCAGATGGGTGATTTGCCTGCCGATCGAGTGAACGAATCGATGCCCTTCTCAGGAGTTGGAACGGATTTTGCGGGGCCATTTACCGTTAAGACATCGCGGCTTCGTAATGCTAGAACGGAAAAGGCTTACTTGTGTGTATTTGTTTGTTTGGCCACTAAAGCGGTCCACCTGGAGGTGGTTAGTGCCCTCACCACAGAAGCCTTTGTAGCCACGTTGAATCGTTTTGTGTCTCGCCGCGGAATGCCGTCGTTAATAAGGTCCGATTGTGGAACCAATTTCAAGGGCACCGATAGGTATTTAAAGGAAGTTTGTGAATTTTTGGATAGGAATAATTTTGAGATCGGATCCACACTCTCTCGCAGAGAGGTACGATGGCAGTACTCCCCGCCATCCTGCCCCCACTGGGGAGGGATTTTTGAAGCAACTGTAAAGGCCGCTAAAACTCACCTTCGTCGCGTTATTGGGGAGACGGTCCTCACGTTTGAGGAACTCGCGACCGTATTTTGTAAGGTTGAGGCGGTCCTCAACTCGCGTCCGTTGTGTCCGTTGTCTTCGGACGCGAACGATTTAGAGGCCCTTACGCCGGGCCATTTTTTGATTGGCAGACCGCTTAACGCCTTGCCGGAATATCCTTATTCCGAAGTGCCCTCCGGACGGCTCTCGCGATTTGAATTGCTCCAGCAGCTTACGCAGAGTTTTTGGCGCCGTTGGCATCTGGAGTATTTGCACATTTTGCAGCAACGCGTTAAGTGGTCGGATAGGACGACCCCACCCAAGGCCGGAGACCTCGTGTTGGTAAAGGATCCAAACCTGCCGCCCCTCCGCTGGCGTTTAGGACGCATTGTTCAGCTTCATCCGGGGTCGGATGGTGTGCCCAGGTTTGCCGAGGTCCTGGTGGGGGACTCTGTTTTGAAGCGAGCGATCGCTACCCTCTCTCGCCTGCCCTTAGATTGAGTTGGCGGACAGTTTGCTACTGTCCGGGACGGGGGGATGTTCACGCCGCGCGTGATTCATTCATTCACGTTGATTCGGGGGGTCGGCGCCAACCGCCGCCCGCGCGACATCGCGACCAGTTGGCCGTAAGCAGCCGTGAGACAAGTTCGTGTGTTTCTGTAGCGACGTGCCGCGCCAGCTACCTACCCGTATCGTGACCGAGATCTCGAGCGTTTTTGCACCTAGGAGCGCCCGGTCCGGGTACGGACTTGTGACCCGTGTGTGTTCGCTTTGAAAAGCGCCGGGAAAGTTTTAGCTGCCTATTAGGGCATTGTGTAGTATAAGAGTGTTAGCTGTAAGAGTTTCCCATCGGGGGTTGTGTGGAGATCGTTTTGCCCGGCGCGCGCCGGCGAGACAACGTTCAGCCCCCCTGGATTACGGACACTATTTTCTAGTAAGGTAGGACTAGTTTAATTTACTTAATTTTGCATGAGAAACCTTCGTTTCAATAAACTGTGGAACACAGTAGATGTGGTCATCACAATTGTGCGTGATCATAATCTATATCTGTTGCAAATTTCATCCAGATCTGTTCAGTAGTTTTTGTGTGAAAGAGTAACAAACATCCATACATCCATACTCATAACTTTCGCATTTATTACAAGCTTTTTATTAACTTGCCATGTTAGTTACCTAGTATGTTAGTTAGTGGGGGACAAATCTTGCAAGCTTAATTTGACCTACTTCCCAGTATCCGATGGAGCTGGATGACAATACAATATTAAAGTACAGTCAGCAAAAAGTTTGTCAGAAAAATGAAATTTTTACTAAAACCTTATAATATTAGTAGGATTGGCTCGAAAACAAAATAATTACGATAGTTTTGAAGTAACTTATTTTAATTATTATCTCACCACCGACATGCTCCGGCTCGACGTCCTGTAACTTTTCCAATTGGTCCTCCTGCAATATAAACATATTGGGTTAAACCGCCATATTTTTTGGCACCTCTGCTATTATTGGCACCCAAAATTTGGCGAAACTAGGAAAAGTATTAATGACGCAAGTTTGGTATGCATTAGAAAGCTAGTAATTAGTCTTCTTTATTTAAATTGATACTTTTATGTAATGCTAAGTTTTTAAAATAAAATAAAATATTGCCCGTACAAATACTCTTTATGCTAGTATTTTCAAAATTGCATTTTGTATTGAAAGATACGTCAAGACTGTTTAGGTAAAATCTTTCGCCCCACTGAATAGACTGTATGTGAGTGTGACTGTATTTGACATCAGACACACCGTGTAAGCCGTATTTTAACATTCTAACGCTACCCTGCTGCCTTTGTATACAACCGAGACCGACCTATATGTCAAGCAAAATGGTTAAAGATTATACTAGAAATAGAAACAGCCCTATATGTCAAGCAAAATGGTTAAAGGTTATACTAGAAACAGCCCTATATGTCAAGCAAAATGGTTAAAGGAACAGCCCTATATGTCAAGCAAAATGGTTAAAGGTTATACTAGAAACAGCCCTATATGTCAAGCAAAATGGTTAAAGGTTATACTAGAAACAGCCCTATATGTCAAGCAAAATGGTTAAAGGTTATACTAGAAACAGCCCTATATGTCAAGCAAAATGGTTAAAGGTTATACTAGAAACAGTCCTATATGTCAAGCAAAATGGTTAAAGATTATACTAGAAACAGCCCTATATGTCAAGCAAAATGGTTAAATGTTATACTAGAAACAGCCCTATATGTCAAGCAAAATGGTTAAAGATTATACTAGAAATAGCCCTATATGTCAAGCAAAATGGTTAAAGATTATACTAGAAACAGCCCTATATGTCAAGCAAAATGGTTAAAGGTTATACTAGAAACAGCCCTATATGTCAAGCAAAATGGTTAAAGGTTATATACTAGAAAGAGCCCTAAGTATATGTCAAGCAAAATTGTTAAAGGTTCACTCACTTAATGTGTAGAGAGTTATTTTTTGGGTAATTTAAGTATAAATATATTTTTTTAATTGTTTTGTTGTTTGCGTTGTCTAACATACCGGCTACATCAGAATACCAGCGCCACAACCTCGGATGTGGCAAAAGCTGAGATGAGGCCGTTTCAGCAAGAAATACCTAATGTTAATGCATTATTTTGTTGTTTTCTTTTTGTGTTGTATTATGTATATTTTTTGCTGAATAAACATTTTTTCTTTCACTCAAGCGAGTGACTTAACTCACAGAAGTTTAAGATATCCTCACAGACTAGTACTAGAAACTGTCCCAAACATTTAAAGCAAATAAACATATTTGTCTCACCGTTAGCTCGTACACGAATCCCTGTTCGCGTAGTTCCCGCCACGTGGGCAGCGGCTCTGTCGCGACGTGCGGCCACCTGTACACACGTGGCCAAATCAATGACTTATCCTACTAATATATTATAAACTAGCTTTCTGCCCGCGAGAACTACACGACATTATCCCGCGGGAATGTGACATTTTCCCGGGATAAAAAGTAGCCTATGTTTCTCTCCAGGCTACAAAGTATCTGTGTCCCAAATTTCAGCCAAATCCGTTCAGCCGTTTAGGCGCGATTGAGTAACAAACATACAAACATCTAAACTTTCACATAATATTAGTAGGATGAGAAAATTAATATGTTTGGATGTTTGTTACTCAATCACGCCAAAACGGCTAAACGGATGTGGCTGAAATTTGAGACACAGATACTTTGTAGCCTGGAAAGAAACATAGGCTACTTATTATCCCGGAAAAATATCACATTCCCGCGGGATAACGTCGTGTATACCACGCGGGCGAAGCCGCGGGCGGAAAGCTAGTAACTAATAATTTAACTTTTGCCATAAACCCACTACTATGGGTCAAAATGTCGAAAACTAAAAAAACTGTAATACTTCCTTTTTTGAATTATTGCAAACTTTTAAATAGCTCTATCTTAAAAACTATTTTACTTACAAAAACTAAATAATTCTATTTTTATTGCAAATTTAGTCTACTTTAAAGCGTGCATAGTAATTTTTGCCGTAACACAGGTCCTTGGTGGTAAAAATTTACAAAAACTTAAAAAACTCTGAAAATTTATTGGTTTTTTAAATATTTAACAATGATCCGGAGGGCTTTCGAGGTGGAAAACTTGGATTTGTCATTACTATCTCATCACTACTAACATAAGAAAAAAACCAGAACTACCTCATTTAACGCAAGGCAAAATGTACGATTTCCATGGACTATAAAGGAAGGTCCCGAATAAGCTTGCCATCGACTGTTTAGCTAACCGGGTCCCCTGGTTAACTGGTGGAGATCCGTCCAGGCTAGTGCACCCTATCTTGTGACATCACTCTGAGTACAGTCATCAGATGTAGAGTTGAGACGTATTTACTGGAATAAGTCTTTGGAAAAAGTATTTGCTTGGACGTCTAAATACTAAGTATTGAATCAGCGTCCAACGCGTTTCGAGTATTTAGAAGTATCGACGCGTACTTTACTTACTTACTCACACAAACTTTTTTATTTTTATTAATATAATTACTTACATTAACACTTTTTATGAAATAAAAATCTTATAAAAGTCCTAAAAACACTCCAAGAATAAAATTAATTTTTTTACTACATTTTTTCTTAGAACTGGTATTCCTATTATCTTCCTCTTCCTTCCCGCGGCCGGCGGGCTTGCGTTACTAAGGTTCTCGCACTGCCGTCCAGCAATACTAACTTTTCCTTCCATTCCTTTACTGTACAAGCTGCGCAACTTTGGAATAAGCTCCCCAAAGTTATACAAGACTCTTCTTCCTTAGCATCTTTTAAAACAAAAGTTGAAAGATCACTTTCTCGCATTAACATGATCATTTGTATTTATATGTATATCTATGTAGGTATTTATTTTTAATTATATATGTAAGTATATTTTATATATTTTGGTATTAATGTGTTTTTTTATTTAAGTTGAATCTAAAATATGTTTATAATTTTCTTTTTCTGTTGCACTTTGTGTCACCCTTTTTACGATTTTCTCAACAACATTTAGGTTGACTGGAAGAGATCTCTTTCAGGGATAAGTCCACCTTTGCCGAACATACTTGTACATTGTAAACTGTTATATATAATTTGTGCAATAAAGAATATAATAATTAAAATTAGTGATGTACCCATATTTGTAGTAGGCGACTAGTCGGCTGAAACGGCCGACTAGTCAGCCCGTTTTTCACTCCTATTAATTTTAAAAATACGGTGGTGAAATGAAATTGAATTATTTTTTATTACAGAATCAATTTTACAGTGTACCTACCTACTTTCAATGCAATCTAGAACAGTATAGGAGATTAGGAATAATTACTGGACTGGACTTAGATCCAGACATTAAACAAATGAATTAATACTTCTCACAAACAAAGAAACTTAAACAATTGGTTAGTAGTCACGAACATTGCCGAACTCAACCGAAAGCAATGATCGGCTAGGCCGACTAGTCGGCCAAAGTCATAAGGTATGTTGGGGTAAGATCGGATCGGGTAAACACCGGATCATTGAAATAAGTGCAAAACTATTAGATTTTATTTTCTTGAAATATAGTTTTTCGTTACTCATGTGAACCCCTTTATAGTTCAAATACTTATATTTACTATTTTATCCTAATATTTTTAATATTTTTTTTTCAAGTGGGTCAACAAATAGCAAAAAAGCATCCGAACTTCCCCCAACATACCTTATTCTTTCACGGATTTTTTCACGCAATTTATTCAACAACTTGGTTAAATCTCAAAAAACAACTAAAAAATTAACCAAGTTGTTGAATAAATTGCGTGAAAAAATCCGTGAAAGTGTTTTATTTATATGGACAGTTCGCGCAGAATTATTTATATGGACAGTTCGCGCAGAAATCTAAGATGTGTTTATACCTTATTCTCTAATTAAAATGTAATGTCCATTGAAAAGGACACCGGGACCGAAGGGGTTAATCAATCAACTTATGATTCCTACCTGGTGAGCAGGTCCCAGTGGTGTCGGTGCGCGCGGCGCTCGTGCGGGCGGCGCGCGGCGCGGCGCGCGTCCTGCTTCAGTTGCTGCCAGCGACGCTGCAGCAGGACGAACGGGCAGCGGAGGCCGCTGGGGCAACAGACGAACGAGGAAGTAAACACGGCGAAAATACGAGTTTTACATTATTATTTTATTGCTGCACTGTGATGCAATATCTCAAGATTCGTGCTTATGTCTTACTTAATTTGAATTTTAATTTCAATTCTTTATTGCTATTCCACGTAAGGTCTTAAAAATAACAAATCGTGAGCCTGTCGGGCACAGCAAAATTAGAAGGGAGGAGGGCACAATTTAATATCTCATTTTCATTTCCTTGTTTATATATTTCAGTTTTATGAAATAATAAAAGGTTTATAATAACTATATGTATGTAAAATGAAGTATTTAGAAAAAATCTACCCGTCTCACAACCAGCTCCGATGGGACCTATAAAAAAGCATCTGTGGACAGATTCTTTTATTCTATTGGGACACCTGCTAAACCCTAACAATAATCATTAGGTGTTCAGAAACTTTTTTCACTTTTGGCGCGTCGTTTAAAAAGTTATGCCGCATACAAATCGAATGCCTTTTAAAGGTAGTTGGGTGTTTACTTCATGAAATTGGATAACATCTTGGGTTCATAACACTATACACTTGCATACCTTTTAAAATGCATTTGGGCCTTACGAGGGTAGTGGCGCTGTTATGTAAAAATAGACGATTTCGTTATTATGGCGCCACGAGGTCGCGTACTCCGGGCACCCGCACTCACCCCTTGTTATAGTTGCTATCCCATCACTCACCCCTTGTTATAGTTGCTATCCCATGCCTCACCCCTTGATATAGTTGCTATCCCATCGCTCACCCCTTGTTATTGTTGCTATCCCATCGCTCACCCCTTGCTATAGTTGCTATCCCATCGCTCACCCCCTTGTTATAGTTGCTATCCCATCACTCACCCCTTGTTATAGTTGCTATCCCATGGCTCACCCCTTGATATAGTTGCTATCCCATCGCTCACCCCTTGCTATAGCTGCCATCCCAACGCTCACCCCTTTTTATAGTTGCCATCCCATCGCTCACCTGTTGTTATAGCCCCTGTAGGCGGTGGCCCACCGTCTCTGCCGGAGATCGCTCGGAGCTGTCCTGTCCTCCAGGTTGTATGTGGCGGCTAGTACTAGCAGCAGTTGTATGTTATAGTTGCTATCCCATCGCCCACCCCTTGCTATAGTTGCTATCCCATCGCTCACCTGTTGTTATAGCCCCTGTAGGCGGTGGCCCACCGTCTCTGGCGGAGTTCGCTCGGAGCTGTCCTGTCCTCCAGGTTGTATGTGGCGGCTAGTACTAGCAGCAATTGTACGGGTCGCGCGAGCGGGGCTGTGTATACCACCTGCGACATAACAGATTCATTATACAACGTGTTACAGTTGTCTAAATTAAAAAAAATATATATAAAGCATTTATTCACATGAAACAGTACATTTTATTTATACATACAGTTCCGCCAAACTGTATTACAGTTTGTTGGCAGAAGAAGACTCCCCTATTAGTTCTTAAATACTGTTTTTAGATACTTCACTTAGGATTAAGTTACTTATAATAATGAGTTATATTATCTTTTACTAAACAATTTTTCTTATTTATATATTACTAGCCTTCCGCCCGCGGCTTCGCCCGCGTGTACTACATGACGTTATCCCGCGGGAAGGTCATATTTTTCAGGAATAAAAAGTTGCCTATGTCCTTTCTCAGTCTCTAGACTATCTCTGTACCAAAATTCATTCAAATCGGTTCAGTAGTTTAGGTGTGATTGTGTAACACACAGACAGACAGAGACGCATTTATAATATAAGTAAGGATACTTATTGAAACTATATACTTCAGCTCGACTAACATTAATTTTTTTATCTAATATATATTGTTTTAATTTAGATTTGAATACATTTTTACTGGTGCTTTTTATAATACATAAGGGTATATTGTCATATATCTATAAGAGTAGTTTCTTACAAGTAGTAGTTAAGATGATGAAGTTAGATGTTAAGTTCACATAAAGTTCACGTAAGATGAGTTCGATTGTTGCACGGGAGCTGGATGTCAAGTAAAGCGACCGTCACCCTTAATATCGTTTATTGAACTGGTTATAAAATATAATAATTAATTAACAATGGAATAAAATGTCGCGTCAGGAAAATATAGAATTACAATGTCGAGCGTGCTCGTACATCCTACTAATATTATAAACTAGCTTTCCGCCCGCGTGGACTACACGACGTTATCCCGCGGGAATGTGATATTTTTCCGGGATAAAAAGTAGCCTATGTTCCTTTCCAGGCTACAAAATGTCCTAAAGGAGATGGTCAGTTTCTGTATGGGCGTCGGCATAGTTGTCAAACTTAATTTACACCGATGATTTTTGGTGTATTATGTTTGTTAATATTGGCACATTTAATCGCTATACTTAGAAAACTCAAAGAACTTGGGAATATAACGTAATTGACGTAAACAGTTTCATAAAACCGTTTATCGGAACGCTGGCAACAAGTGTTTAGCTGAAGAGGTATGACGCTTTACCGAGGCTAAGGTAATAAAAGAGATGTGACTTGTTCGGTGTCAAGATGTATATTGAGATAATAATATTGAGTACAATTAAAGATACATTATCTTAGTAAGCGATCTTATTCTAGATTGCTGAGAATGCTACGCGTGTGTTCCAATTTTCTGTAAATGCGCGATAATGCAAACATCTTGTTTGTGTAATATGTTGCAATCATACTTCATCTCCCCTGAAAAAGTGGAAGGATCATCCCCTCCCTGCAAAAAGGAACAGACTCGTAACATTGACTTTAACGAACTTAACCAAAATTTAATTACTTAAGTAAAATAAGTAAACAAAATTTAAACATTATCAACATAGCAAAGTTAAAACTATTTCATTTATTAAATCGTACTAATACAAAAACGTTTTACAATATAAACAATATACCTAATTAAAATTGTATCTAATTAAAATGGTATCGAATTGAAATGGTATTGAATTAAAACGGAAGCTTCACATTTTACACTTAATCATAACAATAACAAAGTGTTAAGTAACATGGTATGTAATTAAGTACCTATACTTATAATTACGTATCAAATAAAATAGTTATTTATTGAATGGTTTGGTATTATTCTTATGCACAATTATAGCTTTATTTTCTTTTAAAATTTCTACATTAGACGTCATATCTCTTAAAACTTTATAAGGGCCATTGTAAATACTATCTAATTTATTTCCTACTTGGTTCTTTAATAATAACAAATCGCCTAACTGATAGGTAACATTATTGCTAGTTTTATCATACAATAATTTTCTTTTCTCTTTAGATTGTATCAAGTTACGTCGTGCGTCGGATTGCGCTTGTTGTAAACGATACTTAAGTTCTCGGGGATAACTGTCATAGTTATATAAGGGGTCGATTTCTGATTGTAAATTATTTGGAAGGTTACAAATTTTCCCAAAAACTAATTCGAAAGGCGTATATTTAGTTTCACTATGCACTGTGGTATTAAAAGAAAAACACCAATATGGAATCCAGGTGCTCCAGTTATGTTTATAATTATTACACTGGATTCTCAGAAAAGCTCCTAGGGTTTTATGAGTATTTTCTAAAGCGCCTACAGTTTCGTGATGGTACGCCGTAGAATTTAATTTTTTAATATGTAATAGAGAACATGTTTCGGACATCACTGATGACATGAATTCGGTTCCCTGGTCAGTCAATATTTCTCTAGGAATACCATAACGTAAAATGAAATTATTGGTAAAAGATTGAGCAACTGTGACCGAGTCTTTACTAGGTAATGGATACGCTTCAACGAATTTGGTTAAATCGCATTGTAATGTCAATACATATTTATTATTATAGTCATCAACATCGAGTGGACCCATTATATCCAAACTAATTCTTTCGAATGATGAGTGGGCTGTTGATGTTATGGTTAAGGGCTGCTTAATATGTTTATTACTATGCTTATGATATTGACATTGATGGCAATTTTTAACAAAAAGTTTTACATCATTACTCAAACCTGGCCAAAAATAATATTGCTTAATGTTGTTCATCATTCTATTAACTCCTGCGTGTCCGCTGGTAGGTAATAGATGGAAATCATTTAGTATTACTCTTTTTTGTTCACTATCATATATTCTTAATATATTTTTTGTTATGAGAAAGCGCGGGGTAACAGAGTTAATTCTTTTTGTTGCTTGTACAAGACTTTTGATTTTACTCTCGTTACATTTTTCTTTAATAATAAGTACCTCATGTATGCCTATTTTTTGACATAATGACTCTAAGTCCCTCGCTAACACCTCTGGGGTAGATGACGATCGGGTACTCAGATATATCGCTGATTGCGAAGGTACGTAAACGTAACAACTTGCATTAGAAATAATGCTATCTTTAGACTTTGAATAATTGTCAAACTTTAATTGATTAAAACTTAATTCAGTTACGTCATCGGGTTTCTTGAGAAGTTCTACCGCAATAGGTTGATCAGGCCTAGTGCTGGTGGAGCTCTCTGAAGAAGAATCAGTGGGGGTTTTTAATTTTTTACTTTGTGCTCTAGTTAAAACTGATACTGTGTTTTGATGTAATGATTTTAAAGTAGAAGATGTAATAGGTATGCGACTCAATGCGTCTGCAGCTGCATTGTTTCGTCCTGGAACATACTCTATTTCAAAATCATACTCCTCTAGGAATAATCGGAATTTAGTAAGTCTGCTTGTTGGGTCTTTCAAGTTAAATAAATAAATTAACGGTTTGTGGTCTGTTATAATTTTAAATTTACGTCCATATAAATAAGGGCGAAAATGTCTCACAGACCAAACAATTGCTAAAAGTTCTAATTCTATGATGGGATATCTCGTCTCGGCGGGTTTCAGGTTTCTACTCGCATACGCGACTACTTGACCGTTCATGTTAGATAAAACAGATCCTAAACCTGTCTTACAAGCATCTGTTTGTAGCCGAAAGATGTTACTTTCTGAAAAATCTGGATAAGATAAAATAGGGGGTTGAATTAATGCTGATTTTAATTTTTCAAATGCCGTTTGACACTCTGATGACCATAGAAACTGTACATTCTTTTTTCTTAATTGATTTAAAGGATAAACAATGTTTGCAAAGTTCGGTATGAATCGTCTGTAGTAATTTGCAAACGCGACAAAACGATTGACATCGTCGCAGTTCATCGGCACTGGATAGTTTTGCATGGTTGCAATTTTACTTTCATCTGGTAAAATTCCATCAGAAGTTATTTTGTGTCCTAGATATATTATTTCGTTTCGCAAAAATTCACACTTCATAGGATTTAATTTTAAGTTAACTTTTCTAAATCTCTCTAGTATACTAATTAAGTTTTTATTGTGGTTTTCTATAGATTTCCCGAAAATTACGCAATCATCTAAATAAATAAAAGCCTTTTTATAATTTAAGCCTGACATTGCAATAGTCATAAGACGTGAAAATACACTCGCAGATGTCCGGAGACCCATGGGACAGCGTTTCATCTGAAAAATTTTATCACCAGCAGTGAAAGCTGTGTACTTTCGTGAATCTTCGCTTAAAGATAACTGATAATAGCTTTGCGAAAGGTCTAATTTTGAAAAATAAATGTTATTTGCAAGCGAATCTAAGATATCAGTTATATTAGGCAAAGGGAATTTGTCGTCCTCAATACGATTATTTAACTGCCTGTAATCTATAACTAATCGCCATTGTTTCTCGTTTGACCTATCTGTTTTTTTCGGTACAAGCAAGACGGGACTAGACCACTCTGACGTAGCCTCTTCTATAATATCATTTTCGAGCATAATATCTATCTGTTTCTGAACTTCCTTCCTTAGTGCGAACGGTAATCTATGTGGCTTGACATAAACTGGCGAGACATTAGGTTTTAAAGTTATATTATGGGTCATTAGGTTTGTACAAGAGAGTTTGTCGCCTGGCAGATGAAAAACATCTGCGTACTTAGCGCAAATACTCTCAATACTTCGTTTTTCTTCTAAATTCAGTTCAGGTAAATTTAATAATCCTAATAATGTTTTTACACGATCGACAGAAACCTCCTCTTTTTCAAAATTACAGACTTCAAAATCATTCAATGAAAAAGTCTCTAAATCGGTAAGATCTAGATCAACTTCTTTCTCGGTGGTGTTTAATATCCTTACTGGCATGCGACCATTACAAGGTTTCGCTATTATACTTCCTATAAAAACTCCTTTCTGTATCTCTTTAGATAAACAAACACAATCGTCGCCTAACGATGTAGGTATATATTTTATTACCTCACATCGTGGCGGTATCAAATGTCTATAGTGACTCAATATAGGTATAGACACATAATTACTATCTTTAGTTAAAAGCAAAGTATTTTCTTTATAGTTAATTATAGCTTGATAGCGTTTCAAAAAATTATCACCTAAAATACCATTTGCAGAACAAGACATATTTTTAAACACATACATTTTTCCTCTAAAAACTAACCCATTATAAGACAAATCTAAGTAAATATATCCTTCAGATACTAGTTTACCGCTAACACCTTTTATAACTAACTTCTCAAATGTAATTAAATTCAATAACTTCGGATAATCGCATAACCATTCGTATTTTAAAACACAAAGGCTTGCTCCGCTATCGACTAAAAGATCGATATTGCTATTACTTACGTTAAAAGTTACGGTACTACTATTATTGTAGTTTAAAACATAATTTTCAGTAGGAACGAAAAAAATCTAAATTATTATCGTTCTGGGGCTCAGAACGCGCTTGTGACTCACTATTGGTCGATTGCTCGTGGCTAGCGTACTGCACACGTTGAAAAGGCACAGCTGAGCGCGGCGGGCGCGGGCTCGGCCGACCGCGGTCACGTGAACGTGATTGTGTTCCTTGCGCGGCGCGGGAGTCTCGCGACATGTACTTACCTTGTTGTGGTCTCGTGTTTCCGGCAGCGTACCTATTGTTTGCGCTAAATCTATTATAGTAACTATATTTATTAGAATAATTACTTGGCTGACGCGGATAATTAGTAGGTGTGCGTGAGAAATTACGAGTATGAAACTTTTTAATGTTCATAACTTCCTCGTGTCTGGTAGACATTGACTGCTCGTCTAGGGCAGTTCTTATAGCCTCTGGTAAAGAATCAAAGTGACGTGATGCTATGATAGTACTAAGCTTTTGATTCACTAATCCATCTGAAAAGCGCTTGATTGCAACCTTTTCATTAATGGGACGCAATACTTCAAACTTAGTAGCGTCGTCATCCGCTTGTGCTATGGTTAAATTCACAAAAAGTTGTTCTAGTTCCGAGCCGAATGACTCGATCGACCTATGACCTTGACGACAGTTTTGTAATTTGTGTTGGATAGCAACAGCAGATTTTTTCTGAATCAAATGCGTATTCATATCTCTAATTAAATCTTTAATAGTTGGATAACTACTTTTTAAACGTAATTTTGCGCTAGGAGAGAGCCTAGTTTTAATCACAAAATCAATAAGTAACCCATGAGTAGCATCGCTGATCATTGAACTATATAATTGTATACCATCAATTAGAGATTTAGTGACGTGTTCTTGACCTGTCATCGTTGGTAAAAGTGCAATGGCTGTCTTCAAGTCAAATTTATCTTTTTCTGCCATTTTTGAAATACTACTAACACTTAAAGTCTCTAAAGAAATAATTTTGTCATAAATGATCTGAATGTCATTTGCTATTTTATTAATTAAAGTTATATCTTTAGTTGATACCTCCGATTTTTCAACTAAATTATGTACTTGAGCTAAAATATACTCTAATTTCGCGTATTCAAGTTTCGCTTCATTAAATTTCGTAAAACCTAACTCTTTTTGACGTCTATCTGGTCCTAGTTTTACTAAATTATCTTTAATATACAATAGTTTCTTATGCAATTCATTTAAATCGGAAATAATAAATGACATTATCTAATAAGAAAAAAAATGTAATCCTACATATTATTTAAAACGTTTAGGTATAAAATAACTTACGACTTACGGTGGCATTATAGCGCGCGAATAAAATAATTACGTCTCTGCACGATGAGTAGGTATGTGGTGACCGGCGTGGCGTGTGGGGGCTGGGGCTGCGGGCTGGGGGTTTTCTCATGCTCCTTGAGTGTGTAGGATCTTCAGACTTCTAAGATGGGTTCCTGGACCGCTTGAAACAGCTAACTGAAGATCGGGCTGGGATTTCCCTTGCCCCTCGTACAATGGGCCGGGTTTCTACCCTGGACACCTCCTGGTCTACGTTGATGGTTGAGTCGACGTCGTTGCCAGTTCCACGGAAGATATTGTGTTTCTTAGAACTGCGCTGTTGAATTCTCTACGGAGTCGGTTGACAATTCGGTCCCAAATTTTCCGGATGCAGGCGTAAATGATGAGTATAACGATGAGAAGCAGTATGACGGATAGTAAAATTTCTGTTGTAGTGAGCTGGCTTGAAGTTTTCTGCGTTGCTTGGGCGTCGCCGCTGGCGGTTTGTGCGATGATAACTTCTTCTTTACTTTGTGGTGCTCCCATATTATTGTTTTGTCTTCCCAAGTAATGCGATGAACAGAAGTGTAGAGCCAAATAGCACCGCAACGAAGACTGCTGCTAGTATGGTGTTGAAAATTTTGCTTTGCTGCTCCATGTAGTAATGATTTTCCCGCAAAAATTTATAAGTTCGGTTGGCAAAGGGTCGCCATGAAGAGGTATGACGCTTTACCGAGGCTAAGGTAATAAAAGAGATGTGACTTGTTCGGTGTCAAGATGTATATTGAGATAATAATATTGAGTACAATTAAAGATACATTATCTTAGTAAGCGATCTTATTCTAGATTGCTGAGAATGCTACGCGTGTGTTCCAATTTTCTGTAAATGCGCGATAATGCAAACATCTTGTTTGTGTAATATGTTGCAATCATACTTCATAGCAAACAGTCGTGAATTCTTACGGTACAAAACTAATATGGTTTTGGAATTATTAGGCATGTAATGCCCATCGTACCTACTAGGATTTCATCTGCATATCCATTGACTAATAAATAACTGGGTAATAGCACGTAATAGTGTACAATAGTAACGAAGTTTATTCGAAAAAACTTATGTTTTTGTGTAGGTAGTTAGTACCTACGTTACGTACACCTACAAACATCGAGTTAAATATACTACAAACTAGCGGATCCTCGCGGTTTTACCCGCGTGCTCCCGTGGGAATATCGGGATAAAATGATAAAATATAAGTAGCTTAAATGTTAATCAGGGATAATGTAGCATTCTAGAGTGAAACAGAGAAAACAAACAACCTACATCGTCACACAGTATTTTACAGCTATGCAGCTCTAGTGTTACAGAGATTGAGATAAACCAACCAAGCGATAACACAAAACATTTTTATTTCACTTAAACACTAAGTTGGAAAGTGTATATAATAAGCATTATGAGTAGTTGCATAAATAATTGCTTAAACATAACCAGACATGAGAAACAAATAGAAACATTGATGTACTTATATCTTATTTTACAAATTGTGATTGCCGTTGTAACAAAGATTGACCTTTCGTTAGATTTGGTGCAGGGGTAGGCTACCCACCTTCTGCGCCAGTGGTCTCGGGTTCGATTCCCGAACAAGGCAAATATTTGTGTGCATGAACATGTCTATTTGTCTTGGTCAGGGTGTTTACTATGTATATTAAGTATGTACAAACAAAAAGTATTTAAGTACTTATTATTTATCCGTTATCAAGTTTTCCATGATACAGTTTCTTAATGAAATTAAAATGGGCTTAGATAATTGGTGTGAATGTAAGAAAGTATTTATTCGAAACGTCGGATAAACCAATAAATCTCAAAAAGCAACTAAAATTTAACCAAGTTGTTGAATAAATTGCGTGAAAAAATCCGTGAAAGTGTTTTATTTAAAGTTATTTATTTATATTATTTATAGATCATTTTAATATTCTTCAATTGTTAATAATATGTGGTCTAAAAATCCTGCTGGAGCTTGAATGTTGTTTTGGTGTCTTGCCCAACCAAGGTACCAGATTATTGTCATAACATGACAACAACAACCAACGGTCCTGTTCCCTACAAGGCGATGACAATAGGAGGTACCCAAAAATAGCATTAAAGACAGAAGCACTATTTTGTTCAGTGTCAAATAAAACATATTATTATGTAGAATAAACTCTCTGGGAAACATGATGAGACTTAATACGGCCTCTTAATAAACAAGGATTATTTCCACCAATCCGTGTTGTACTGTAAAACCTGTCCAATAATGGCAAATATGGTTCGGCATTACTGCGACATTTTCAAAGTTCAAAATACTATTATTAATGTCTTCTATATGAATGGCACTAAATGTCAATGTCAATGCCACTCATCACTGTACAAATGTGTTTCACACACTCTACAGCTGCGAGGAACATAGAACTTATGTTCTTGCAATAGTATTTTTTTAAGGAATTGCGGGACCAAATGTAACATTCTGTTTCTGCATTGTGGAAATATACAGCGAATAGACATAATTGAAGCTCTCTTATAATTACGTAATGATATAGTATTACTACTTTCCCTTAGAAGTGGCCCACTTTGAACAAGCGGTAACAGTGGTGGCTGTGGTGGTGCTGGTGGGCTAACCACTGGAATATTGGAAGCTGGGGCATTGTCCAATTCTGGCATGTTTCGTGATGTGTCATGCACGGCCTGTCTATTTGCTCGCATCCAACACAAATGACAAACATAATTGTTTCTTGAGGGCTGAAAACAAACCACAGTTAGAATAAACACAGATGAAAGCTTAATTGTTTATATTATAACACTTTTAACAACAAGGGTAACTTTTGTATAATATCTGTTTATGTTTTCAAGTTTAATATTGTACATTAATGCGCAGTACTCTGTAATAAAATGCCTATAGCCTAATTTAGGCAATTATATATTAAAGATGTAAAAAGTTAAGACAGATTTACTATCATACATTAGGGTGGTATTCCGCTTATGAAATATTGGATCAAAGAAATTGGACGAGGGTGAATTCATTAATGGTTTCATTGATAATATTTCTTTGATCAAATGCATCTATTGGACAAAGATCTTTGATAAGTGGAATACCACCCTTATGTGCTTATTATGAAAACTATTTTTTTTAATTGTTATTTTTTTAGATAAGGTCAATGTGGGGAAGTCCGGCATACTTTTCTAAAATTTAAGTTCAACTGAACTTATTGAATCGAGATACGCTTTCTAAAGTGACTTGTGTCGTCGGAGATTATAGGTAATATATATATTTACCTATATTGGCCTTAAAATAGTATGAATTGCAATTATCTTTAGATTTATATGCTATTTTTTAAAACACGGCGTGTAGACGGACTTCCCGTGCAGTTTAGGGTAAGTCCGTCTACTAGCACTATATCCATAACTTGTGAGGCAATATGTATGAAAACAGTTTCTAGCAGTGACGTAAAACTAGCGTTGAAATGTGTGATTTATGTATTTGTCTATAAGGTTTACATTTCAAAGATAATTGAGTTTATTTTATTTTAAGGCAAGTCCGGCATATCTTTGGTGACAGTGGTTGCAAACATTTTTAATAAAATTGTATGTATCCAATTTCCTTTTTTGTAAAATAAAATACTAAGTAAAACATCATCAAATTGATCAAAATTCATCAAATTTGCTCATAGTCTATAACGACTGATCGCAGATGAAAACAGAGAAGGAAGAAAAAAGTAAAACATAAATCTTTATTTCTAATTCAATTTTTATATTCCTAGTAAGGTAGATATACGAAAGCGATTCATTACTATCTTACGGTACATAATTATATCCCTAGGGATATAACTATATCACGGCTTTATCGTGCAGGTAAAATACGTGCAGCTGAAAAGGTTGACAATATCTGCAATTGAGGCAAGACCGTCATAGACGGACTTGCCTTACGTATGCCAGACGGACTTCCCAACTATTACATTTTATGGTTAGGAATTTGTTGCAGGTAATAATTACGAAACTCAAGCGATATAAATGAGTTCATCACCAGAAATAAGTATATGGATCACTAAATGACTTGCGTAATCAAAGAAACTCCAAGAACTCCATTGATTTTCTACTTTTTTTTTAGTTTTTTGAAGAGACGTTACACTCCAGCTTCAAGTGCAAAACGCGAAAAAAAATCGCCTACCAATTTCTTTCAACCTAATGATGTTAGCGACGTCTATGATTCTCAGTTCGAACTAGCTCCGTAAAACTGTTTTACCGACCGAGGCATAAGAAGCTAGTCATTCAAAAATAGAAGTTATTGGCGCTAGACGGACTTACCTCCTAGACGGACTTCCCCACATTGACCTTAATTAATACTTTTTTAGATTACTTAATACAACTAGGTGGTTATAATGAAAAACAAAATGCTTACCACATAATTAGTATTTTGTGATAATAGGACAGCCAGCAATGGACTGTCCATACTGACATTATGATGTCTTATTCTTCTCACAGATTTCCCACAACCAAGGCAAACCATGCTATGCCCCAGTAGTCTCTCATGTTCACCAGCTTCGGTATTTAATAATAAAAAGCATGGATGACAAATAAATGCATCCAGAGGCAACTGAAAATAGGATGCACTATAAGTAAAATCGCATAACACAACATATACCTTAGATTGCTTTTTCTAGTCCAACTTCATACCTGGGTTTGAAGATTGGTTATCCAACGCGAAAGTCTTGTTTGATGGTGTGCAGAAAGCGAGAAAATGAGATGCCTTTGCAACCTTTGAATGGCTATTCCGCAGTTGATGCACCTCATCTTAACGAACCACAAATCCAATCCGATAGGCAATGCAAAAAGTCCAGTAATAGCCAGGTAATCGAGTGGTAGAAGGTATCAGCACAAAATAAAGAGGGCGACCGCCCGCGTAGTTACTTTGTGGCACAGCTTTGTGGTATCAGCAAATCATAGAATAAATATACTCACAAGGAGCAGCAAATACTATAGAAACTCTACGTAAACAAAATAAGAGGCCCGTTTTGACACATGACACATGCTAAAGTGACGTGATTAGGGCTACGTTCCGTTTTGCGTCGACAGCGATAATATCACTGATATCGCGCTCACACATCGTTCCGATTTGTTGTGAGCGCGACAACGAAAGCAGTAATTACGTCACGGATGACGTCACTACCGCCGCCATTTTGCGATCACGGTGATATCGTTCTCAAGCGTTAGCACTGTGAGCGGGCTGTCATATTTGACGTTTTGTTGTCAAACGTCATTGTTTGTTGTGGTTTTGTTTGAGAAATCTCTGCGTTTTAGGTTTTATTTAGGTATTTTATTTGTTTATCCCGAAGCAGAAAGCCAGAAAAATGATAGTGCTTATTAAAGATGAGACGACGGGTAGAGACATTACTCTAAATTTAAGCACGGATCACTATCATCATCGCTGTCCAATAAAACGTTTACTAATTGACGAATATCCATACTAAACCGGTGATTATTTACTTACAAATTCAAATCAAAACAACGCTCGCTCGCGATGCTTGCAAATAGCCGTTCCGAATTGAAATCGCGTCAACAGTGCTGTCAGCGCGATAATCAAATCGGAACAGCTTTTAGCGCTCACAGCGCCAACAGTACTATTGACTCAAAACGGAACACGGCCTAGGCATGTTGTAACCATACGAGTCCGTGATCGATTCTCGCGATCACAGAACCATATTACTCTAGGGACTCGCGATTAATCGATTAAGGTTATGAGTAATGGGCGATTTTCTGAAAGCTCAGTCACTAGATGGCGCTGTCCCATCTATGCAGTTAGAAGGAACGGAACGTTATAAATTTTACTTTGACGCGACTTTTTTACGTAAAACGGAACGTCAGACAGATGTTATTTATTTACCTAAATCTTTAAATTTACCTATTTCGTTTCTGTTCCTCACAGTAGTACTTATTTAATATATTATTAGTTTTCTTTGGGTTGTTAAAAAGTAATTACCAAAATATACCATAGACATGTACATACTTATTCAACGCCATCTAGTGAAGCAATTGGAAGCTTTTTTTTTAAATGGCCTCTCAGAAAATCGCTCATTAATCGACAAGGATTTTTTCTATAGTTAATTGTGAGTAGTGATGGGCAGTGGATAAATACTCAAAGAGTAAATACTCGGATATTTATCGAAAATGGATAAATACTCGTTTTTATCTGATATTTACTCAAAATCACGGATAAATATCTTTTTAGCTGTATCCACGCACAAGTTTAGTTTTGCTGGACTAGATTTGACGAATGTGGGCCGCTTTTTATGGAACTTGGTTTTTGGAACTATTTTGACAAGAAAACAGCAACGCAATGTCAAAAATGACAAAAAGTCGAGTTTCATCAAAATCAGCCCACAAACAAAGAATTTGGCTGCCATCTTGGATTTTTTAATATTTTTGTCATAGCGTTGCTGTTTTCTTGTCAAAATAGTACTAAAATCCAAAACCAAAGTACCAAAATCTTGTCTTAATAAAGTCGGGTATACCACTATTTTTTTAACCAGCGAAAAATAACTTTGTTTTTCATATTGTCCTTTATTTTCGATTTTTCAATAATAAAAATTGCATTTTGAATGCAAGAAGAAAAAAATATAAATCGCTTGAAATATTAGATAGTTATTTTGCTATTATTCATTAATTGTAATTTAAAAACGCAGAAACACATATTTTATCTTAAAAATACTAATTAGCTACATTCTAATTTCAAAATTTACGTTAAATAGAAATAAAAATGTTCAAAGAGTATTTATCCGCCTTTTTGGATAAATACTCGAGTAAAAATGGATATTTATGAGTATTTATCCATTTTGAGTATTTATCCGGATAAAAACCCATCACTAATTGTGAGTCGTGTTTTACAAAATTATTAATACTAGGTACATTCTTCTATTGGTTTCTGCGTTTTGAGATGAGAAGTTTGAGTATGTCATGCTCTCTGTAAACATTTCTGCGGTGGTGTCGTGAGAGGCGGGTCGTTACGTTCCCTAAAATATGGTTGAGCGAAGCGATGGCTGGTTCATGCGTCATGCTCGTGAACGGGTGCCACCAGTGGGATGGGTCTGCTCCTGGCTTCTTGTCTTATAATATGCAGATTTTTTATGTTTTATTGTTATTAGTTTTATTTTATCGTGGCTTATATACTACTACTACTACTACTAAAATGAATAAATGATTTTGAATTTTGAATTGAATTATAGTAGGTTTGCAACTTATGTGGATTAAGACTAAAGTTATTATTATAAAATGTTAAACATCTTTTAATAAACATATTATTAAAGTATAAATTGACCTTTTATGGTCTAGACTAGAAACTTGAATCGAATCCACTAAAATTGCATAATTTTAACTACAGCTCACAGAGCAGTAACTATTTAGTAATCTGTGTCACAGCATAGACATGCTCGCTCATGCATGCTGAAATTCGTCCTTTTGTAGGACAGGCGAAGACATTAAACCATACTGCCAATTCTTGAATAGTATTAAAGCGCCTCTACACGATGGGCGATCATAGATGATCACCATCGTGTAGAGGGCATAATGGGGAGAAACGGACAAAGCTTTTTGTAGATGGCGTTTTTCAGATTAGAGTCCACTTTCTACCTAATCTGTGGGATAATAATGTACTCTTTGGTCGATGATTGGTTAAGCCCCCAGTAGGGGTCTACCGGCTAAAAATTATGGGTATGGATATAGGCTTCATTTGACATTTGAAGCCCGTATTATGCCCATTAAGGACTAAATATTGTCTTCAAATGTCAAATGAAATCCATGTCTTCTACCTAATCTGTGGGATAATAATGTACTCTTTGGTCGATGATTGGTTAAGCCCCCAGTAGGGGTCTACCGGCTAAAAATTATGGGTATGGATATAGGCTTCATTTGACATTTGAAGCCCGTATTATGCCCATTAAGGACTAAATATTGTCTTCAAATGTCAAATGAAATCCATGTCTATATCCACATTTTATAGCCGGTACAGGGGCAGGATGGCCGATCATGTTGGCCGACCATGATGGGCCATCGTGTACAGGGGCAGTTTGCGTTGCTCGCAGACGGCAATCACACGCAAACCAGCCATGTACACGATGGCCCATCATGGTCGGCCAACATGATCGGCCATCTTGTACTGGGGGCTTTAAAAGCTTTCATCGATTTTGACAGCTGTCCAATATCACCTACGCCCTCTGTTGTGATAAAAAGTTAGTTTTCCTTCCCATTGTATATAATCGCCTATGATCAGTGATGATCGAGTGTGATCACCATTGTGTCGGTTTTTCGGACAATGGGTGATTTTCTGAGAGGCCATTTAAAAAAAAAAGCTTCCAATTGCTTCACTAGATGGCGTTGAATAAGTATGTACATGTCTATGGTATATTTTGGTATGAAACATATTTAAATTGATTACTTTTTAAAAACCCAAAGGAAACTAATAATATATTAAATAAGTACTACTGTGAGGAACAGAAACGAAATAGGTAAATTTAAAGATTTAGGTAAATAAATAACATCTGTCTGACGTTCCGTTTTACGTAAAAAAGTCGTGTCAAAGTAAAATTTATAACGTTCCGTTCCTTCTAACTGCATAGGTGGGACAGCGCCATCTAGTGACTGAGCTTTCAGAAAATCGCCCATTATCAAATTAATAGCCGCTACACACGCTCCTATCCGACCGCCGATTTGGTGCGGGCGAACTTCACTGCAGATCTGACCCGCGCCTACACACGTTCAAACCAAATCTGCCGCACCAAATCGGTCGGCGCTACACACGTTCCGATTTGGTCTGGCCGACCTCTAGCCGTTGTTGCAGTGTTGCCAGCCACTGCTAATCTCCCAATATTATTATAATTTATAAATACTGAAAACAACAATTTGCTTGCAATCAATAAATTAAAAGAATTTTATTTTCGGTTTTTATGTTTTATTACTATAAAAAAAAAAATTTCATTATTTTTTTATTTTCTGTTATTTTCATTAAAATACTAAAACATGCTAAATATTTACTAAAAGCAGCACTTATTGATGAGATGTTATGCCCTTTTTATATATATTTAGTTTTACGATAAATTGCGAGTTTTTAAATAAAATAACTAAAAAAACTAATAGTTAAAAGAATCTTTTCATAAATGGCCATATTTAAACCTTTCGTTCGTTCAGTCCTACGTAAAACTCATGAACGAGCATTAAATTGAATCCTCTGAAAATCCCTTAAACGTAATTTACCTGCTTTAAATATTTCCGCTTTTACATATTTTCTCCCTAAATCTAGGGGAAAACCTCCAAAATTGCCAACACTGCCAAGTTGGTCCGGTCGGAAGCCTACACACGTTCCGATTTGGTAGGAAGTGAAGTTCGTGCGAACCAAATCCGGCCGACCGCGTCAAACACGAATAATAATAATTATGGTCGGACGACTACGCTACACACGTCCAGATTTGGTCTGGAGCAGACCAAATCGGCGGTCGGATAGGAGCGTGTGTAGCGGCTATAAGTTTTCCGCCATGATTGTAAGCGCGTCCATACGATCGCCGATCACTCAGTTCGTATTTGTTTATGATACGGTGCGGAAGCGTGCTATTTATAATTAACATTTATATTATAATGTATATACACTAAATAAATAAATAATGGCAGCTGGTACTGTTTCGACGTCCGTATTTAACAAATGTATGTGCGCCATTGATAGTGCCAATCATGGCGCATTTTGTGTTTTCCATCATGGCTATAGATATAATAATAAAATAATAATAAAATAATAATAATAATAATAATAGATGTAAAAAACCAGTTATTTACTGTTATTAACCGAAAAGGACGGTCAATTTCACATAAATAACGGTTAATAACGGTTAGATTATCCGACTTTGAACTAAAAAGAGGTTGCAGTTTTACTCGTTTTTTTTTCAGTTAAGTAGGTATGTTATTATGATACTTAAAAAAATTAAATCATAAGTAAATATAGAGTAACCTAAAACGACTGTTACATTTTATTGGGTGGCGAACGGCGCGGCGGCGGGGGGAATCTTGGGAAATATTGAAAATAGAAAAATTTGACTCATCTCACAATACTTGTTACTAATACTTCATTTACAATCAATCAAATCAAATAATCGACACGGAACTTATACCTAGCAAATCAAGCCACTAGCGCCATCTAGCGGTGGTTTTTAAAACCAAAAAAAAACCCGTTAATAACCGTAAATAACGAAAATAACTATTCATAACGGTCAGTTATTTTCATAGTGTTATGTCCTATGGCCTTTTGTTGTGGGGCTCAGCCGCTAACATCCAAAGTATATTCGTGCTCCAAAAAAGGGCTATTCGTGCCATGTACATTTGTACAACCTCCGATCGAGAGATGCTTTAAGAGATCTATTTATAGAAATAAACATTTTAACTGTTGCAGGACATTACATCTATGAAAATATAATTTATGTGAAAATAGTTATTTGTTATACAAGAGAGCAAAATCATTTTTCGCTGCGAGTGCTGAATTTAAATCACGAACTAGCGAAGTAGTCTAAAATTGAATCACGAGCGTAGCGAGTGATTCAAATATAGACTACTGAGCACAGTGAGTGATTTAAAGGCACGAGACATCAGAAAATTTTGCTCTCGTGTTAAACATACAACTTTTCACCTCTACCAGCGAGAAAAGTGTTACAGGTCAGAAAAACAACATTGAAGGCAACATTTATTAAGAGTAAAATTGGTGCAATTATGCAAGTTGAAGGTAACTGTTTGCATTGCGTTCAAAAACTGCACTGCATGTAATTTTTATGAAAACCAAACATGATATTAGATATATAGACTGTGATATTAGTAAGCGATATAATGTTCACTTCATATTATTTATTTTAAATATTGCGTGTTTAATAAAAAGCAATGGTAGTACAATCGTATTTATATAATTTGTTAATAGAATTTATTAATTTTATATTTATATCATGCATGCGACCTCATTTCGTCCATACTCTTTATTTCGAACCTTTGGTATCCGTGTATTTATTTTTTAAGCTTTATATTTCATGTCCATTGACATAAAGCTATCTATCTATCCTTTTTGCTCATATTAATTTTGAACATATTTTAAAAGTCGCATCCTTGTCACTCTATTTCTTTTTTCTTATTATTTCAAAAGTTGGTGTAAGAAATTAAAAAAGCACTTTGCCTCACGCTCGCAGCAAAAATCGATTTTGCTGCGAGTTTTTAGGCGCCAAAAGCGCCCTTTTCGTGCTGGAGAGGTGAAAAGTATTATAATACATTTGTAAAGCAGAGCGATATAATAAAGATAAACTTGTCGTTCCCAAGTTTAGGCTAGAAAAATCCAGAGCCTCATTTCTGGGGAAAAGCATAGAATTTTTTAATAAAGTTCCACAGCATATAACTGAACTACCATTGCATAAATTTAAATGTTACATTAAAGAGTCGCTGATGAGCAAAGGATACTATAAAGTAGACGATTATTTGAATGACCGTAATGCATGGTCATGATGTAACACATAACATAATCACTGTTTAATATGATGTATTTTTATACTAAGCAATTGTTGTATTAGTAATGATATGTATTTTTTTTTGTAAATGTCGTTACCTAACTAAGAAACGCTGGCAAGTTTCTTGCGCCCATTCTTCTTGTCAGCTAAAAAAGTCTTGAATGGGTGGTAGGAAAATATTGACGATTCATAAGTACATATTTATTATGTCTAAGTGAATAATAGTAGTTTATGTGACTGTCGCATAATACCGAGTTATGTGCAGTCTCATACACTACTTTATCTACACTCATTACATTTATCATAATAATATACGTCTATTTCAAAAATTAAGCAAAAAATATTAAGTACAAAATGTGGATTGGCGCCAAACCCTACTGATAGGAGTCTATACGGTCTATACCTTCTAAATTCTAATTTTAAAAAAGTTTCTTATCTAAAGAAGGGCTTGAATGAGTTGGAAGTCAGGGCCGGTAAATCCTACGGTTGCCATGGAGATTGTAAAATTAAGAAAAATAAGTGTTTTATAATGAGTGAAAGCTGTATCCGGTTGTATCATAATGGCCATTATTAAACACTTTTATTTTTTAAAGTTGACTATGGCATAAAGTGTACCAATATAGGTTCAGGCATGAGTTCATAATTCGAATATTATGACATGTGTCGTATTTCAAAAAGTAATGATTAAAACTAATTAAAATATAAGTTTAGTAGGAATTGTAATTGTCATTCTGGCAACACTATTCATTTCTAAATTGAGAAAGCGCCGGCGCGGCGCCACTGTTTTCGGGTGATATGGTGGGAACCTAGACGAACGCGCGCCGGACAGTCAGTCGTGTTTGAGTTGTCGACTCGAAAGGACGTTAAACAGTGATTGTACGAATTAAGTGTTAATAAATGGATACCTTTACTGCTGAGATTTTATTTCATAAAATCTCAGAAGTGGGATGTCCGCGACCCACAACGAAGTTAAGTTACGAGGTATGTACAGTTATTTTCTAGAAGTTTTGTAAAATCAGTTGAGCTTATTCCCTTCTACAAAATATAAAAGATTAAATCTCGTTTGTTTGTGTTGCTGACGGGAGGGGTACCTTTGTCGTTTGAGCATGTTTAATCGGGGCTACTCCTTGATAGATGATCTGCGATAGGGGTATACTTTCTTAGCACATGGACTACACAGCTAAAAGAATTTATTTATGAATTGTACGATGTTTTGGCGTGTGACAGGCTTGATCAGGGCTACTCTTTGATAGCTATGTTACGCGCCAAAAATGAACAACCACTTTGACTAAACGATATACAAGAATGCAAAATAAAAAGGGAAGGAGGTTAAGTGTTAAATATTTGATTCCTTGTTTTTAAAATTAGTTGAACTTATTCCTTTCTACAAAATATAAAAGATTATTTGTCTGTGTTGCTGACGGGGAGGGTGCCTTTGTCGTTTGAGCATGTTTGATCGGGGCAACTCTTTGATAGCTGTTCCGCGATGAGGGTATACCTTCTTAGCACATTGACTATGGACTACACAAAAACAAAAAATATTTATAGATTTTACGATGTTTTGGCGTGTGACAGGCTTGATCAAGGCTACTCTTTGGTAGCTATGTTACGCGCCAGAATAGAAGAACCAGTTCAACTAAACGAGATACGAGAATTCAAAATAAATAAAAAGGGAATGAGTTCAAATGTTCAATATTTGATTCCTTGGTTTCTATGACCACGCAATTTTAATAAAATAGTTTGTCAAGAAAAAGAAAGCCCGATTAGGATCCGTTGATAAATATATTCTTATTCAATTATTAGATAGTAATGGACATATTACATACCGTAAACAGTAGACAGAATCATGAATGAATAGCTAATTTGAGATTCATTATTCAGTCGCTTAACAAAAGTAATGATATAATCAGGCCATGTGTGTCGCTTAAAATCGGGCCATGTGTGTCGCTTAAAATCAGGCCATGTGTGTCGCTTAAAATCAGGCCATGTGTGTCGCTTAAAATCAGGCCATGTGTGTCGCTTAAAATCAGGCCATGTGTGTCGCTTAAAATCAGGCCATGTGTGTCGCTTAAAATCAGGCCATGTGTGTCGCATAAAATCAGGCCATGTGTGTCGCTTAAAATCAGGCCATGTGTGTCGCTTAAAATCAGGCCATGTGTGTCGCTTGAAATCAGGCCATGTGTGTCGCTTAAAATCGGGCCATGTGTGCCTATAGCTCAGTTGAGTAGCCATGTGAGCTACGAGTCGGCCATGTGTGTCGCTAATAATCAGGTGTGCAATTGCGTGGGGTAGTCGTATTTGTTTGACGGTTCATATCGTATTCAGTCGGCTGCAATTTGTATGGAATGACATTTATTATGATGTAATCAAAAGCTGTCAAATGGATACGATTGACTTTACGCAGTTCCATAGCAGACCATGTGCGTCTTAGCTTGAGTAACCATGTAGACTAAGAATATGTCGGCCATGTGAGCCGTTTATGATTAGGATAACTTAACATTGATTTGTCGTATCGGAGCTATAGATCACTAATCCAAATCCAGCTACAGATCCACTAATGCGAGTCTCTAATGATTAAGCCATGTGTGCCAACAGTAGTAACCGCTTGTTGAGTATCAATATGTGCGGTCGGAGTAGGAAAACGATCGTCACCTGAAGATCTTTTCGTTTGCTCAATATAAGCAATAGGTTACCGATTAAGTATGACGTATTCCGTCGAAATGCCATTATCAAGCAACCAGTTCGTCAACCAAATAGAATATGAAACATTACCGTTTGCCATGATATAATTTACTCTGGTAATTATATATGGTACGAAATACAAGACAGACAGACAGACGGGCAGACAGACAGACGGACAGCGAAGTCTTAGTAGCAGAGTCCCGTTTTTACCCTTTGGGTACGGAACCCAAAAAAAATAAATAAATAAAATTTTATATAAAGTTATAGCAGATAAGTGAATTACTCTCAAAAAGTACAAGTCTTGACTTATTAAAGGAATGAATTTGATAAATGACTAAAGGACATGTCCCAAAATGGGCCACGTCTGTGTGCACCATCCCCAGAGATAGAGAAAAATTTACTGATTCTGAGAAAAATATAAATAATATTATAGAATGCACGAATTATGTACGCGCATTGAAGGAGGAACGCTGACGTAGCAACCACACTCTATTGCCGTGCATCGACGCATCAAGGTCAGCGCGCCACAATGTGCCGACGCTGCATTTCCTTCAATACCAATATTTTATTATATAAAATCACTCTGCATTCTAGCATCGAATCGGACGTTAGGCTAATTAGATTGTAATCAGTTTTTGTACTTTTATATTTCAATTAAATTTATTGAAACGATTTTGGTTTTTTTTCGATCCTCCGGCTGTAGCAAACGTAATTGGCGCAGTCGGTAGGATACTCGCGGGCCGGTTCGCGAAAATTAGGGAAACTATTTACGAATCCGCGATCGCGAGTCGCCCGGGCGGCTTCTTAGCCCCGTTGGCCGAGTATCCAGAATCTACGGACCTGCTGCAGACCAGAGGAGAATCTAAACTTCGATTCCAGAGGAAAACCAGATATGCTGTACATGTAAGTGCACTTGAATTATTCTCGTGTTGCTATCCTTAGTCCTTTAGTTCCTTATTTTAGTTTCAAAATTTTTCATCCGAAAAGTTATAAAGTTCGGCAACCTGTATCGGTACAGGGACGCCGACGAGTTTTAGACTTAAATAGGGATTTAGAATACCTAGATTTAACTACGGCAATGCCAAATGAAAGTGAAATTAGTATTAAAATGGATCCGGATGTAATTTTTAAGGCCCTCCGCCTGGTACCGGAGTTCGATGGTAACCCGAATATATTAACTAGATTTATTGATATTTGCGACCGAGTAGTATCTGAATATATAAAGGAAGGCTCAGAAAATGATTTTACTAACGTTTGTTTGATAAATGGAATACTTAATAAAATTTCTGGTAACGCTGCTTCAACTTTAAACTCTAATGGCATTCCGGATAGCTGGTTAGGTATAAGAACTGCATTAATTAATAACTTCTCGGACCAACGCGACGAAACAGCCCTTTACAGTGATCTATCTCTAGCAACTCAAGGTAATAAGTCCCCTCAGGAGTTTTACGAGCATTGTCAAACATTGTTCAGTACTATAATGACGTACATTAGTTTACATGAGGAAGTTAGTTCGACTATAGCAGCAAAGCGTACTCTTTATAAGAAAGTAGTTATGCAGGCTTTTGTACGGGGCTTAAACGATCCCTTAGGGTCACGTATCCGTTGCATGCGTCCTCCAACTATAGAAAAAGCTCTTGAATATGTTCAGGAGGAGTTAAATGTCATTTACCTGCAGCAACGTAATGATACCCCTAAAGCCCAGGCAACCCATCATGCTCCTAAAGCACACACTCCGTCGTCATTGTTACCACCTCCACAGGCCAGGCCTCAGTTCATACAGGTACCCATGTGGCCAGCACCGGTTGCCCAACGTGGTTACCAACCACCACCTCAAGCCTTCAAGTTTAATAACCAGCCGGTACAGTATCAGCAACGTATGGGCCCGACTCGCACCCAGCAAATGTTTCGAGCTCCACCTGCTAATTATAATCCTCACAGTAACGTTTTCCGTTTACCTAATAGAAATAATCCTTCATTTAACGCAGGACCGAAACCTATGAGTGGGATTCAGACCTTTACGCCTAGGCAATTACCGCATACTATGATGACAGGACATGACTGGCGCAAGTCAGGTAACCCACCACCTACCAACTACTTTAAAACCCGGGAGATGAATCTTAACGAGTTGTATAACTACGACGGACCGTATTACCCTACAGAGTACTATGACTTTAACGACTATCCTTATTATACGGGACCATTGGACTATGACGATTACCACGACTATTCAGCACCTGACCAAAGCGAAGCTATAACTATAACCGACGGTACAGACTTAACTGACTCAACGGAGCCACAACCGGGACCTAGTCATTTTAATCAGGATTTTCACAAGAATCCGCTTTCAAAGAAACCAAAATAGAGATAAACCTCCAAACTCAGAGACAGCTGCCTTACATACAAATCCATGACCCTCCTTTAAAATTACTTATTGACACAGGTGCCAATCAGTCTTTTATCAGCCCAAAAGCAGTTGAAAAATATTTTAGTAATTATTCATTGAATTATGACCCTTTCGAAGTGACAAATGTACATGCCACAAGTCGCAACGAATATTCGATAACCTTACCATGTTTTAATGAATTTAATGACAGTGATTTAATAAAATTGTTCATTTACCAGTTTCATAACCATTTTGACGGGTTGATAGGACTAGACCTTTTGTCTAAATGGGAATCCAGGATAGATCTGAAGGAAGGAGTGCTAGTCACCCGATCGTCATCGAACCCAATTCAGATGTACAACTCACGTAACGTTAACCTCTACGAGGATATAATTCCTGCGCAATCCTCAAAATTAGTTAGAATACCCATAGATACCCAGGATGGAGAAGTTTATATTAAACAACAAGTTATATGCAATTGCATTATCCATGATTGTCTTGCTACAGTATCTAATAATCGCGCTTACTTAGAAATTGAAAACCCTACAACTAATGATATTATTTTTTCACTTGACCATCCCGCTCACGCGGAGCTATTTAACGTTAATTTCAATCAACCTAAGTTACGAACTAAAGAAGTTATTTCACGTTTACGGACAGACCATTTAAATGATGAAGAAAAGGCTAATTTAATCGCTCTTTGTTCCAACTATTCTGACGTATTTTACGTAGAAGGTGAACCTTTAACTTTCACTAACAAAATTAAACATCAAATTAGAACAACCGATGAGATACCGGTCCATGCAAAAAGTTATCGATACCCGTTTATACATCGACAAGAAGTTAGTGATCAAATAAATAAGATGCTGGAGCAAGGTATCATAAGACCATCTGATTCAGCTTGGAGCTCTCCAATCTGGGTTGTACCAAAAAAGATAGACGCATCTGGGAAACAAAAGTGGCGACTTGTTGTAGACTTCCGAAAGCTAAACGAAAAGACAATTGACGACAAATATCCAATACCGAACATAAATGACGTACTTGACAAATTAGGTAAATGCCAGTATTTTAGTACCCTGGATTTAGCAAGTGGCTTTTACCAAGTTGAAATGCACCCCCACGACATTCCCAAGACAGGATTCAATGTAGAACATGGACATTACGAATTCCTTCGTATGCCCATGGGACTTAAAAACTCACCGTCCACATTCCAGCGCGTTATGGATAACGTGTTGCGGGGCCTCCAAAACGAAATATGCTTAGTGTACCTTGACGATATCGTCGTTTTCAGCACCTCACTCCAGGAGCATATCCTTAACCTGGAAAAGGTTTTCCAGAGACTTAGAGAATCCAATTTTAAAATACAAATGGATAAGTCCGAGTTTTTAAAACTTGAAACGGCTTACCTTGGCCATATCATCGGCAAGGATGGTATTAAGCCAAATCCCGACAAAATAACTGCTATAAAAAATTATCCCGTTCCAAAATCTCAAAAAGAAATTAAACAGTTTTTAGGACTTCTCGGTTATTACCGTAAATTTATTCCAGATTTTGCTCGAATCACAAAACCGATGACACAGTGTTTGAAAAAAGGGAAGAAAATAACTTTTGATCCAGACTATGTAGAAAGCTTTGAAAAATGTAAAACTCTCCTCACAAACGACCCAATATTACAGTATCCCGATTTTAATAAAGAGTTCCTTTTAACCACCGACGCTTCGAACTTCGCTATTGGAGCAATACTATCCCAAGGACCTGTAGGGTCTGACAAACCTGTATGTTATGCTTCCCGCACTCTTAATGACAGCGAACAGAACTACAGTACAATCGAAAAAGAGCTTCTTGCTATAGTCTGGGCTACTAAATACTTCCGACCATACCTTTTTGGAAGAAAATTTAAGATACTGACTGACCACAAACCCCTGCAGTGGATGATGAATTTAAAAGAGCCAAATTCTCGTCTCACCAGGTGGCGACTTAAACTTAGCGAGTATGACTTTACAGTAATATACAAGAAAGGTAAAGCCAATACGAACGCCGACGCGCTTTCTCGAATAGAAATCCACAACGAGGAGATAGAATCCGTTATAGAAAGTCTCAAAGAACTTAGTTCACTAGTAGCGAATCCATCCGAAAGTATAGTTGCAAACCGCGATCATCGATCAACTACTGATACAGCTCATACCAGTAATGAACACCCCATCTTGGAAATACCTATTGTAGACGAACCACTAAATAAATTTAATCGACAAATATATTTCACAATTGTAGGAGACATAAAACGTCGACCTGTCGTGACTAAGCCTTTCGACACTCACACGCGAATTGCAGTACAGTTATCTGAAAATAATCTAGAGGAAGACGTAATTAAAGCTATAAAAGAATATGTCAACCCAAAAGTTAAAACTGCTATCATGATAAATCCAACCCTTGCTATGTATTCAGTAATTCCCATCCTTCAGGAAAAATTCAAGAGTTCAGCAATGAACCTTGTTCTTGCTAAGACAGAGCTGGAAAATGTCAAAGAATATTTACGACAGCAGGATATAATCCGATTGTACCACGAAGGTAAAACAAACCATCGCGGTATAACCGAAAGTTATTTAGCTCTCTCCCGTAAATACTATTGGCCAAAAATGAAAGATCACATCTCGAAATTTATCAATGAGTGTACGATATGCGGTCAAGGCAAATATGATCGAAATCCAGTTCGACCCCAATTCAATATAGTACCCCCTGCAACTAAACCATTTGAAATAATTCACATGGATTTGTTCACAGTTCATCATGAGAAATATGTTACGTTTATAGATGTATTTACAAAGTACGGTCAGGCTTACCACTTACGCGATGGTACCGCGGTTAGTATCTTACAAGCATTGTTAGTTTACTGTACTCACCATGGAGTACCACTTAGCATTATAACTGACAACGGAACGGAATTCACAAACCAACTATTTGCCGAGTTTGTTAGGTTACATCAGATAAATCATCATAAGATACTTGCACACTCACCAAACGACAATGGTAACGTTGAACGTTTCCATTCCACGCTGCTTGAACACCTCCGTTTACTAAAGTTAAAACAAAAAGACGAACCCATTATAAATCTCATGCCCTACGCCTTAATAGCTTATAATAACTCTATTCACAGTTTCACAAAATGTAGACCATTCGACTTGTTAACTGGACACTTTGACCCTAGAGACCCTATTACAATTGACTTGACGCAACATCTTTTACAAAATTACGTACAAAACCACAGAGAACAGATGCATAAAGTTTATGAAATTATTAACGATGCGGCTCTTACAAATCGCACTGCCATAATTAATAACCGCAACAAAGATAGAGAAGCTGAAATAGAATACTTACCTACACAACAAATATTCATAAAAAATCCAACTGCTAGCCGTCAGAAAACTGCTCCCCGGTTTACACAAGATACAGTACTAGCAGATTTGCCTATTCACATCTATACGTCAAAGAAACGTGGCCCTATAGCAAAGTCACGCGTGAAACGAGTTCCTCATACAGCTAAATTGTTACAGAATAATCCTGACACTGACCAGCATAATGACGCGCGCTCACGAGATAAAACTTGAGAGCTTAGCCGAAGGACCAGGACTACTGCCTTACAAACTGGGGACAGCAAGACTTACCGAACAGTATCATACATTCATACAGTATATACAACTAGACGACTTAGAAACTGACATTAACTTAGTACAAAATCAACTACAGACTTACCGTTCCCGACTCCCGAACGATACTTACCTTTTATATGAGCTACAAATAGAATATCTTTCTAATAGAATTAAAATTGCACTTACCCAGTTAAAATCTTTAGAGCCCGATAGTAGAGTCAAAAGAGGTCTTATAGATGGTCTAGGATCGATAGTTAAGAGCATTACCGGTAACTTAGATCATTCAGATGCTATAAGGTATAACGCAATAATTAAAGAATTACAAAGTAACCAGAATAAAATTGTATCCGAATCCAATAGCCAAGCTAGTCTTAATAAGGATTGGATGAATAAGTACCATGCAATTGTTAGCAAAATAGTCGAAAATCAATATAAAATTAACTCCACACTAGAATTACTATTAAAGAAAGATGCTTATAAGGAAAGTAGTTTAATAAAATACGCTAAGTTTGCTCAACTACTCGACATCCTCTGTGAAAATGTAGAGGATATTATACTAGAGTTAATGAGAATAGAAAATATGTTAGCTTTTATAAAAGTAGGTACTACACACCATTCTATGATTACCGTAGATGTACTTAAAACTATGATAAGTAAATTAGATAATCTATATAGTAAAGAACAGATTTTGAACCTCGACTACAGAGATTACTATGACGTCATTAAGCCAGGCTATTATTACGTAGAGAAACAGGTAGTAGTAGTTTTCAAATTCCCTATAGTTTCCAGAAATGAATTCGATTTTTATAAATTATCCCTTGTTCCTAATAAAGACCAACATATCCTAGTACCACCCTTTCCCTTCCTAGCAACTAACGAGAAGTCATTCGTGTACATGGAGGCTGAATGCCCGAAGCTAAGTTCCTGGTACCTCTGCGAACGAAAGATAAGTACTCAGCTTCGAACTAAACCGGACTGCATACAGAACCTGATTACGTCACAGGCACTCGGTGACTCCTGCCACTTCACCTCAGTATCGTTAACCAAAGAAGCTCTAGAGAAACTTGACGACCAGCACTATGTAATATCGCTCCCTCAATCAACCAGGGTGCGCTTAGCCTGCGGCAGCCAAGACACTACGATTCTCCAAGGAAGTTACCTAATCACTATTCCTCTCAAATGTTATCTCCAAACTGCTGAGTTCACAATCATCAACGAAAATGACGAGATCAACGGCCAGCCTCTGAAGCTTATGAAAATCCCGCTCATCGACGTAGGTAACGATAAGCCACATCATCTTAGATTGAACACAATTGACCTTCAAGGGCTACACAGCATCCAGAACAAGATCATGATGGAGACACCCCTGCGACTGGAACGACTACAGGAAGAAACTTTGTACCACACAACTATCCCCTTCTACATTTTGGTACTTTTGGTTATCATCGCCCTTATCGCAACCCTTGCAGCCCGATACTATAAAACAGCAAAATTTAAAGGACCAGCTGAACACACCCCAACTTCAACCACCAGGGAAGACATATATGCAGTGCCCGAAGATATTAGGAGGAAGGAAACCACTCCAGCGACATTTTCCCTAAAGGTCTTAAAATAGTCGCTGCTCTCGGGGTGGAGGAATTATGTACGCGCATTGAAGGAGGAACGCTGACGTAGCAACCACACTCTATTGCCGTGCATCGACGCATCAAGGTCAGCGCGCCACAATGTGCCGACGCTGCATTTCCTTCAATACCAATATTTTATTATATAAAATCACTCTGCATTCTAGCATCGAATCGGACGTTAGGCTAATTAGATTGTAATCAGTTTTTGTACTTTTATATTTCAATTAAATTTATTGAAACGATTTTGGTTTTTTTTCGATCCTCCGGCTGTAGCAAACGTAATTCACGGTTAAATGGTTATTAATAAAAACAAAGCAATATTTTTTACTCGAAATAAGGCGTGAAATAAAACTCTTCGTAAAAAAAACTGTCAGTGTCACTGTAATTGACTTGAGTTCTGTTCTGCTCTGCTCTGTGCTGTGTGTTGTTGTCATGAGGCTCGACTTGATACTGAGGTAACTGGAGGGTGCAGTACGAACAATTTTTTGAATACCACAAATAACACAGTGGCTGTCTTCCGTCTCACCTACACTTTAAAAAAATACGTATGGTCATATGAGACAACTGACAGCCACTACCTGCCACTACATACATAAATGTCAAATTTGCTGGCGACACTTTTTTATTCAGGGTGAGAGCTCCAGTTACCTCGGAGTGTTGGGTCAAACTTCATGGTTGTTGTCATCATTATTCAACTGACCGACAGCTGACAGTGGCGGCGCAGGATAGACCAGACAAACAACATCAAATGACACCTTCATTCTTCCGCCATGATGAATTGTTATGTGATTTTGCATTTTATTTAATGTTCCTTCCAGAAAACAAAGCGATTTTAAAGAAATTGAATTATTAGAATCTGTTTATCGTATCGTTATCTATTTTTTGGTATACTATACGGAGACGTGGCCCAGACCTCATACATTTTTGGACATCACCTTTGTCCTGCCCTGACTATACTATTTTTAGTTAATTATGCTATGTGTGTGGCGTGGCTCACACGTAATTAAACGACATATAATTATGGCAGGAGACATATAATTAATAATTATGAACAAGCTAGCCGCTTTTTATTTTAGAAAAGAAGGTTAAACATTATATGTCTCGCCATACTTAACCTTGGATTCATACGCATTCCTCTCGCAGACCGCACCAGATGCAAAATGATTAAAAGCTGACCTCTCAAGTACCTGCCTAGTTTGCTTGACCTTTGGTGTCACGAATGCACTTTTCTTGCGTTGACATCAAATTTGACCTTTGATCGTCTGAGAGATAAATGTTTATGAATAATGTTCCTCTTGGATATGGTAGAGTTGAATAATCCAGTGAATTTGCTATAGAAGTTTAACTTTTTCAAGTATTTTGACTAATTAACTACATTGACTAGAAGGATAAGTAAAACACAATGCACTAATATCATTTATTTGTTCTTATGTTTCCGAGGTCATCAAACGTAGACAAGTGAAGGAAGAAGGCGGCACCCGAATAGAGGAGCAGATCACCTACTCCGTCACCGATGCCTCGTTGTTCTGAGCCGTCTCCTTCCCTTTGGATCGTCAAAGTGATTCTAGGTTATCAGTTGCCGCATCTTCTACGGAAACTAGTGGAAGGGCGGAGTGTGTATATAAATTACTATCGGCATTAAATATTAAGACATAATTGTGTAATTTCGTAACTCCCAAATATTGTGTTATTATGCTCTCCGATTTAAACCTTGCTGATGTATTATGTGACTGTAGTGTTTCGAAGTCTAGATTTGCCATATTTAAAAATATATTAAAACTATTAGTTATTAAAACGATTTTGGATATTACATAAGAGTAGGTATCGAACAGAGAAAGGTCTTAGCTCGCGACTTAAGTATTTATATTCTGTATATATCAGAAATACAAAAAGCATTTTTTAATGTAATGTTTACTACCAATTGTCTACTACGACCAGCATCCTGCTTATGGAAACCACTAGAATAACACCGACATCATGAACCTGTTAACTTTGTTTTACAAATGGTTTCTTACATAATGATGTAAATAAAAAAATGCGTAAGTATAGAGCTTTCATAGAACTATATAAGGTATGAAAAGAGATTGAAGTGGCAATGTAAAGTTATACTAAGTAGGATACTAAGTAGGTACATGAAATCCTTACATAAAGGGGGGTGATATCTTTATAAAATAATATGTAGTAAAATTACAGATATATAGTTTCTTGTTATGAGAGTACTGTAGAACATTAAAATCTGCCATTCATGCAGAAAAAGGGAGCACTAGTAGCAGAGTTATACATCAGGCTATAAACCTACTAATATCAAGCGGAACAGAATCTGTTTAGACTTTGAAACTAATTTCCTTTGTATATGACCTTAAACCAACCACAATGTTTGTATTAATGACACTGCAATAATAGTCGAAAGCCATAACCATGACATATGGGTTCTTTATGGTGAATAGTGGTTAACAGGACTAAAGGAAGGTAAATCATAAACTGTACTAGACTGTTATTATTCCAAATACACTGATACAAATTTTGTACAAAATTGAATCTCAAGGAAGCAGTGGCGTTGTCGGTATCCCGGTGCATGTAACTGGGAAGTCTATTGATTCATTATGTGGGCTTTGAGACTTAAGCATTCCCATATAAAATAAATTTGCGGTAAAAAAATCATTACCTATTTGATTTGATTTAATAAGACCTAGAAATTCAAATGGTTGATTTTTGAGAAAGTAATATTTTATAATCTTTATGACCTTTAAAAATATAACAATTTACTTAATACCAATAGAAGTTTAAAGAAAAATACCTATTTACTATCTTAGCAATTTTCATGGTCCTTATGGTGTGGTATACTAAGCGCAATTAATAAAAGAAAGATATGTTGGAAGCTTTTGACGATGTAGTTAGTCACGTACCTACTGCTCAACCGACTCGAAATTGGCGCAGTGCCGTGTTTCTTTAAAATTATTTAAAGATAATTTACAAACTGGGAACAATATAGTTGTACGTCTGAAGTGCGTGCGTAATTCATCCCACGATTATTAAATTAATTCAATTTCGTTACCTCAGATGAGACTGGTTGAACTTAAACAAATATGAATCAAACTCAAAAATAATAGCAATAATGAAAGTATTTACTTGGTGTATCTATAGACGCTATAGGTATATAAAGTATCAAAAACAAGATCTCAAATAATGTTACGCTTTACTTATACCTAACTATTTTCGGTGATTTTGGTAATGTGTATCCTATTTTAACTTATGGCATCATATATATCGGAGCAATTCTGTAAAATTTAATGTTGAATGGTAAACTCGTATTACCAAATGATGAATTTACATTATTTGTATCACGTTCTCATTGTTTATCTGACGTTTTACCACGAAATGCTTAGGACTTTCAAAGAAAAGAAATCCCTTTCTCTTGCATAAATCTATATTCTAGCAATTTGTTTAATTATAAAAAAATGAAAAAAATGTTATTGAGAGAAATTTGATTAGTATTAAATTATTCATGAATGTAAACCTTTATTCGATTGGTTATGTAAATTATTATATATTTTGATCTATCTATGTTTCACCTGTTTAGGTGTTTAGTGACTCGCCGCAGTTTTGCCTGCCATTCCCGTGGGAATGTCGGAATGGAATATAGCCCTTGCTGAATCATGTAGCTTCCTACTGGTGAAGGAGCTTTATAGTAATAATAATAATAATAATAATAATCTATTATAGTACATATAAATAAAGACTTAGGAATGGTCAAGTAGCAATTAATTAAATCCAAGGATTGGACGATTAAAAGCTCGTTAAATTAAAGTAAATAATCACTGATAAGGATTAATAACATTTAGTCACTATCTATAATAGTTAACTTACAGATTAAAGCTTGTTATTTTTCACTTTTATGATTATCCGACTTTATCCAAGCTAGCTAGCTCAATACTACGTTTGTTGCACAGTTCAAATGTAAGAAAAGCGCCAGATAAGAATAATCTAAGTATTCTTTTATCGACAGATAAATAAATAATCACTTTATTTCTTTGCTACAGACACACATATTCATTAATTACAAAACAGATTCACAAAAAAGATAAGGTTATACTGTATAAAGAACAAGGAGAGAAAACACAAAATAGGTATGACACAAAAAGTTCAAAAAAAAGATGGGTGTGTGCCCTAGCACTACTCAAGGGTCGCAGCTTAGCGTCATATTGCTTGCATGGCACACAAGCAAATTACTGATTTATCAGTTGAAACCGAGAGTGAACGCCTGTACCATAAATTAAATGTAATAATAAAGTTGCAGGTCAAATAAATAAAAAGTCATTATATTAATTTATAGGATAAAAATAATAAAATAGAATTATTAAATTTGAAATGATTAATGAATAAGTAGGGATAACAATAATTATTATTTCATTTAGTGTACCATATCCACTATACTTGTTTAAATTCTGAGAATAATAATAATAATAGCAAGTAAGAATAAGCCCACAGGGCAGCTTGTAATGTGGTAAGCGTTGGTCAGTGGCACCACGGGTAAACCGAGTGCTCCTGGAAGTAGATCGACCCCGCCCCACTGCAGGCGTGCAACTACAATTTCTAATCGATCAACAAACAGAAATCAACACATTTTATTAATAAATAATTAAACTAAAATAAAATCACTTTATTCCAGACAGAGTCAATAAGATTAACAATTCTTACAAAATCTTTTAAAATGAATTCTAATTATATAAAATATGTATTTAACTTGAAAAGAAATGTGTAAATATAAGTTCAGTGAAATTCAAATATAGAATCAATCGAATAAAATACAATCATAAAAATCACAATAATTACAAAAAAATGCGAATCACATTAAAAGTATTGATGTAATTAATAATACATGTCATATAAGAGTCAAATAAAATAAAAATAATGAAACTACTTATTGTCATAATTAAATTAACTTCAATCATATTCTGGCAAGTCCTTTTGTGTAGGTATAAGTAAATAAAAAGAAATTAAAAGACGGAGGTCGGTCAGTCCACCCTTCGCGAGTTTTCTTGCCAGTTCTTTCTTCGAAGGGCCTCCCCATTTGTGAACTGGTAGTGAGTCAGTAGTTTTTGCATTGTTTTAAAATAATTATTAATCTACTTCTTTCGAAATAAATCTAAACTCAAATAGATAATTTACTTTGTCTCGTTAAAAATCTTAACTTAAAAATCAGATACTGTTGTTATAATGCCGAATGTCGTATTGTATTTATATTTCATTGAAATTGTATTCTTGAAAATTTTTGAGTGAAAATTAAGAAATTGACTGCTTGGATCGGTTGAGTGCACCAGGAGGTTGCACTCTGTCGGATGGCCGAATGTCGTATTTCAAAAAGTAATGATTAAAACTAATTAAAATATAAGTTTAGTAGGAATTGTAATTGTCATTCTGGCAACACTATTCATTTCTAAATTGAGAAAGCGCCGGCGCGGCGCCACTGTTTTCGGGTGATATGGTGGGAACCTAGACGAACGCGCGCCGGACAGTCAGTCGTGTTTGAGTTGTCGACTCGAAAGGACGTTAAACAGTGATTGTACGAATTAAGTGTTAATAAATGGATACCTTTACTGCTGAGATTTTATTTCATAAAACATGAGTGTAGATAAAGATTTTTTTCATTTCATTTCATATGTGCCGAGTTTGATGTTTTTTAACAATGGGACCACAACTTTCAGAAATGCATTGTTGAAAAATTGACATGTGGACGGTTGCAGTTATGTATTTGTTTATTTATTGTGCTTAGTGTTTCCCTTTATTTTCCTATTTTAATTTGATTCATTAGTGATTAATTGTTTATTTAAATGATGAACATAGTTTTAATCGAACATCAGAATATGTGTGTTATTTATTTAAGTTAAGTTTAAGTAAAGTTTAAAATTAAGTTGTTTTGTATGTGTTTTATTCTATTGTTTGTTACTGTGTCTCTGAAAATAAAATAAAAAAAATAATAAAATCACGCCAAAACGGCTGAACGGATTTGGATGAAATTTGGGACACAGATACTTTGTAGTTTGGAGAGGAACATAGGCTACTTTTTATTACGAAAAAATATCACATTCCCGCGGGATAACGTCATGTAGTCCACGCGGGCGAAGCCGCAGGCGGAAAGCTAGTTTACTATAAGGCCAACTTTGCAACTCAACAAAACAAGACAGCTGTTCCATACATTCTGCTCGAGGTATTGACAATTTGTATGAAACAGCAGTATGCATTATACAGGGATATTTTTGTAAACCACTGGGCAAATTTTTAAGTTCGTCTCAGAATCGATAAGTGAACAACTTTCTCCTAGAAACATGGGTCGAATCGAAATATGTCTTTTTTTAACTTTTCATACAAATCATACTGATCACGTGATCGATTTAGTATAACAAAACCAGGCGTCCGTCACTCGCTCAAGAACCCGAGATAAGTGCCTACCGCTTCGGGTATATCTCGGGATACCAAATCAATCCAATTTACAGCGGGCCGCCTGCCCGAGCACGATAGAATATATGCGATAGAAAGAGATGCAACGTCTAGCCGTTCGTAATTAGAGCCGTACAAGCTGAATTCTACTTTATCGTGTTAAAATTAGAGTTGCTATTTGTTTAAATGGTTTCGCAGAGTGCAGCTTCTGTTAAGCTTTGGTTTCCTAGGATAGCGGTGCGGTCATATAGCGGCCGTAATAACGGACGCAAAAAGACGTCGCCGTCTTTACGGTGACGACATGTGGAAAGTTCCACGACCGTATTAACACATCGTCTTTTTAAACAAACGTCAAACGAAACGTATCCAGCAAAGACACATCATGGTTACGTAGGAAATCTATTAAAATTTCGTCGTCCTCGCTGCTTCAGTTGGAGTTGGAACTCATTTTGTTCGTCGTCCGGTCAAAACAATACAATATTTTATAAAAATAATATTATAAATGTGAAAGTGTGTTTATTTGTTTGTTTGTCCGTCTTTCACGTCAAAACGGAGCAGCGGATCGACGAGATTTTCGCTATGGGGATAATTTGTGAGCTGGAGAGTAACATAGGCTACTTTTTATTCAGGAAAATTTTAAAATAAATGTGGTAATTTTGTAAATAAAAATTGTTAAAATGTCGTACTTTACACAACTATCATTTCCTACATAGCCGCTTCCAAAGAGTAGCTGTATGTCAAAGAGAGTATGTAATCAGTGACGTATTTGTGTCTTTGGATGACCTATTTTTAATAAGTGACATTTATGGCAGGCAGATTTTGGTGATACGAAGTTCAGTTCATGTCCAATAAAATTTATATGGCAAAACAACGTTTGCCGGGTCCGCTAGTATTTTATAAAAATGGCTTCACCGCTATCGAGAAAAACGTTCACGAACCATCCGACGCCTTCAAGACGGCCGTCATGCAAAAGGCGGCACCGCTTTTTGACGTTACAGTGTCAAATACCGCTTTTTAGGAAACCGCGCCATTTTGTTTACACAGACAACGTTCTAGTGACGTTATTCACCGCTGTATTACGGCCGCTATATGACGGCACCGCTATCCTAGGAAACCAAAGCGTAACTAATATTTTATTCTGTGGTATAACTCCAGCTCCATAATGACGGTCCCACTGTTGGCCCACTCTCTGGGCAGCTTGTATACATTATGTACCAGTTACTTACTGCCCACTCCACGTGATCTAGCTCCATAATGACGGTCCCACTGTTGGCCCACTCTCTGGGCAGCTTGTATACATTATGTACCAGTTACTTACTGCCCACTCCACGTGCTCTAGCTCCATAATGACGGTCCCACTGTTGGCCCACTCTCTGGGCAGCTTGTATACATTATGTACCAGTTACTTACTGCCCACTCCACGTGCTCTAGCTCCATAATGACGGTCCCACTGTTGGCCCACTCTCTGGGCAGCTTGTATACATTATGTACCAGTTACTTACTGCCCACTCCACGTGCTCTAGCTCCATAATGACGGTCCCACTGTTGGCCCACTCTCTGGGCAGCTTGTATACACTATGTACCAGTTACTTACGGCCCACTCAACGTGCTCTAGCTCCATAATGACGGTCCCACTGTTGGCCCACTCGCTGGGCGACAGTAGCGCGGCTCTGGGCAACTTGTCCCATCGGTCGCCCACACAAGTGAGCCATTGGAGTTTCATTCGGACGCCGCTCGAGAACAAGTCCCTGGTAACAAGATAAATAAATATAAGGTATTTTTTTTTTATCCCGGATAATTTTAGAGATCATTCTTCTCATGAAAACAAACAACTTTTATTATGGGACCAACACTGAAATCGCGAAAAATAATCAGCTGCTCCATACAAAAGTGTAAAAATATATCTATAAATAAAACAATGCCTACGAAAGATACAGGTAAGTAAGTAATTTATTTTATAAGACACTCACCACACTGTCTGCACCCGTATCTGGTCGACGCCATACTTTTCGGCAATTTCGGCACATTTCCCGTTCGGCACCGACGCCGATATCTCGTCCAGGAGGTCCGAGTAATGAGACAGGTGGTCTTTCTGTGCAAAACAGTACAAATAAGTTTTTAGTAAAAATTTTATTTTTGGTACGAACTTTTTTGCTAACTGTACTTTATAATTGTATTGTCATCTAAGCCGAAACTGTATACAAAATTTCAGCTCCATCGGACACTGGGAAGTGGGTCAAATTAAGCTTGCAAGAGTTGTCCCCCACTAACTAACATGGTATTAGTTTTGAGTAAAAAATTCATTTTTATGACAAGCTTTTTTGCTGACTGTACTTAAATATTGTATTGTCATCTAAACCAAAGCTGTATACAAAATTTCAGCTTCGTCGGACACTGGGAAGTGAGTCAAAAAAAGCTTGCAAGATTTGTCCCCCACTAACTAACTAACATATAAGTTAAATAAGATTTTATTAAATTAAAATACATGAGCATTTTTGAGTCGTCCTACCACCCGTTCACGACTTCTTTAGGTCATCAGCTCATCTCTCATCAGCTTTATCGAAAGAAGAATGATTAGAAGCAACCAAATTGAAGTAGGTAGAAAGAGATGATGATAGATAGAGCTACTCCCATGCATGATGTAGTCGACCAGATGCAGCATGTCGTCGGCCAGCTGCCATACTCACATGCATGATGTAGTCGACCAGATGCAGCATGTCGTCGGCCAGCTGCCATACTCCCATGCATGATGTAGTCGACCAGATGCAGCATGTCGTCGGCCAGCTGCCATACTCACATGCATGATGTAGTCGACCAGATGCAGCATGTCGTCGGCCAGCTGCCATACTCCCATGCATGATGTAGTCGACCAGATGCAGCATGTCGTCGGCCAGCTGCCATACTCACATGCATGATGTAGTCGACCAGATGCAGCATGTCGTCGGCCAGCTGCCATACTCACATGCATGATGTAGTCGACCAGGTGCAGCATGTCGTCGGCCAGCTGCCATACTCACATGCATGATGTAGTCGACCAGATGCAGCATGTCGTCGGCCAGCTGCCATACTCACATGCATGATGTAGTCGACCAGGTGCAGCATGTCGTCGGCCAGCTGCCATACTCACATGCATGATATAGTCGACCAGGTGCAGCATGTCGTCGGCCAGCCTCAGGCCGCAGGCGGGCGGCCGGCGCCGCGCGCGCTCCACGGCCGGCTCCGACCACACGTGAGGGCGGACCAACTTGCGCCACTACGACGATATTAATCATAGTATTACCGCCAGTTGCAGAAAGCTCCATCAAAGTTCATACTTCATTAAATCTATTGCTGTCACTTTTTCGTTGTCAAGAAAATAAGTGATAGCAATAGATTTAATGAGGCATTAACTTTAATGCTTTCTGCAACTGGCAGTTAATATAGGGTTTTTCATTAAGAGCGCTCTAACTTTGAAATGGAATAAAAAAACCCGTTTAAGTGATATTGCCACAATTTTTATTTTATTTTAAAGAGCATTTGATGACATTATTTATGGAATATAATTTCAGCCAAATGACCACCGCGATTCCGCTGAAGGTGGTGTATCCTGGTGGACAATTTTGGAGGACATTTTCGCATAAATGGGGCTCAATCTCATGAATAACGCGAGTTATGTTGGCCTTCAGGGCAGCAATTGTCTGTGATTTGTCAGCATAGACTCGTGATTTCACGTAGCCCCACAGAAAGTAATCGAGCAGTGTTAGATCACACGATCTCGGTGGCCAGTTGATGTCATCACCACGCGAGATAACGAAGCCCTCAAACTTCTCATCCAATAAATTTAATGTTTCCCGTGCAGTATGGCAAGTGGCGCCGTCCTGTTGGAACCATATGTTCCAGGGTGAAATGTCACGAGAAAATATGTATTTCCGCCAAATTTGACAGCTATCGCTTTTCCAAGATGGCCGCTATTAACTTTCAAAGTTCGAGCGTCCCTATTGAAAAACCCTTTATTATAAATGTGAAAGTTTAGATGTTAGGTTAGGATAGATGTTTGGATGTTTGTTACTCAATCACGCCAAAACGGCTGAACGGATTTCGCTGAAATTTGGAACACAGATACTTTATAGCCTGGAGAGGAACTTTTTATCCCGGAAAAATATCATATTCCCGCGAGATAACGTCGTGTATTCCATGCGGGCGAAGCCGCGGGCGGAAGCTAGTAATAACAATAAATTTAACAGGTTCACAGTTGGAGCCAAATCGTGAGATATGACCCCCAAGTCTAAGTAGGTTTTTGTGAAATTTTTGACTGGATAGTCCACAGCCCATATGTGGGCTGTGGACTTGAACCTATTAATAAAGGAGATCAGCCACGCTTATTCAAGTTTGAAAATGACATTTCTTTTTCATTTTCAAACTTGAATAACTGCTTGGCCACTAAACGTACGCTGTTGACGTCATACTAGTGGAAGATCATTATTATTAAATAGCGACATTGACATTATTTTCTTTTGACTATTAATAGTATACTAAACAGACTGTATTTTGCAAAATAAATTTTTAATTATTGTTTAAATTAGAAGTATAAGTAGCACTCTCTCATATTGCTACGCCCTTGCAGGGTGTCACACGATCTGTACCAAAATTTCCCATCTACGTACTTTTATTTTATTTATTTTATTTTATTTGTGACAATTTCCTTAAAAGCTAACAGACGTTGCCATCCAAAACGCTTAAAAGTTAAATAAAAATAATAATTAAATTAATAATATTAATCCTAGGAATTTATGATAATGTTAATAATAATAATAAAGCGTCAAATTTAAAAGTCCCTAGCAAATTAGTGATAAACAAATTTTCATGTCATATAAGTAGCGAAATGTCAATTTGGATTACTTGTGACATGCAATGAAATAAATAATAATAATAATAAAGGGGTTAGTGGAAAATACTGGAAGTAAACGGCACTTCGTATCAAAATTGTGCCACTTCGTACACTTGTTCCCTAGCAGCAGACGCAGAGCCGGAAGTTCCGACTCCGTAACTTCTCTCCGTCTCTACCTCCGGAGAGAAGTTATGACGTCATCTTTTATTTGTATGGGAAAAAAATCTGAAACCTATCGTGTCGTGTGTGGTATTTAATGAAAGGGCTTACTAAGCCAATTCTAAAAATATTATATCACGTCATTATACAGGGTTAATTATTAAACACCATCCAAATTTTTAAGTTCGTCTCAGAATCGGTAAGTGAACAACTTTCTTCTAAAAACATGGGTCGAAAGACGACAAAATTTTTTGGACTTCCCATACTAAATCGATCGCGTGATCAGTCTAATTTGTATGAAGGGTCAAAAATTTTTTGTCATATTTCGACCCATGTTTCTAGGAGAAAGTTGTTCACTTACAGATTCTAAAACGAGCTTAAAAATTTGGATGGTGTTCAAAAATTAACCCTGTATTTCAGTCAATTGTTTTAAATTAAAATTAAAATCATTTTCAAAACAAACCAAGTTTAGGCTCGTCCAGATATGATACGGTTGAATCATTATTTATTTGTATATTCAGTCAAGCGAAATCGTTTTCGAAAGCACTTACAAGAAACTTTAACCGATTGATAGTTTTAACTACTTCGGGCTCTGCAACTGTACTCCGGTAGAGTTTAGCGTTGTATTTTTTTTTATTTAAAGTGTTATCCTTCCTTTTTTTTATGCTAAATATTTAGCTAGCTGATCACTAAACACTGATCTGTTTTTTTTGTCTTTCATTTATTTTGCATGTGTTGTACACCTATTAACCAGACACAATTTAAGTTAATTGTTTAAGATATTATTATAGATATAAGTGCTTAAAAGAAACTATGTGAAATCTAGGGGGTGGCCTGGAGACCAGAAAAGATCTCAAGCCTAGCTTTAGGCTTAGTTTCAGGCTCCAGTCTCCCACAAAACTTAAGTAAGTTAGCACTTTTTTGTAAGCTTAGATTCTAAGGCAAGTTTTTGTGGAAGAAAATAAACTTTATTTTATTTTATTTATAAGTATTTGTGCAATTGGAATTATTACTTCTTTTAAGTTACTTTTTTATTATGTTGTATGATTGTTACAATTGTTGGTGTATCAATAAAATAAAATAAAATAAAATAAAAATGTGAGGGGGAGGGGGTAGTGGGGGAGAGAAGGGGGGGGGGGGGGGAATTGTCTGTACGTACCTGTTTGAGCAGCCACAGCTTGGTGTAGGTGACGCCACTCGGGGACACCTTATATGCCAACTGCAGGTTACAATACAATACACACATTAAATTATTCCTATGTTTTTGCATTCACACTGCAGTATCCAAATTTATACAGGGTTAATTTTTGAACACCATCCAAATTTTTAAACTCTTCTCAGAATCGGTAAGTGAACAACTTACTTCAAGAAACATGGATCGATATACGTCAAAAAATTTTGGACTTCCCATACTAAATCTATCGCGTGATCAGTCTGATTTGTATGAAGAGTCAAATATTTTATGTCATATTTCGACCCATGTTTCTAGGAGAAAGTTGTTACAGATTTACAGATTACTTACAGATTCTGAGTAGAGCTTACAAATTTGGATGCTGTTCAAAAATTAAACCTGTATAAGTATCATATTCTTTGAAGAAAATAACGAAACCGGTATTTTTCTTGTAATATCACCTAGTACTAAAATATTAAGTTAAAGCTACACAAAAATATCCAAAATAAAACTACGTTCAAAAATGTAGTGTTTGAATGAGGTACGTATTTAAATGTCTAAAATTAATAAGTATTTGGTAAAAATTTCATTTTTATCACAAGCTTTTTTGCTGACTGTACTTTAATATTGTATTGTCATCTAAACCAAACCTGTATACATAATTTCAGCTCCATCGGACACTGGGAAGTGGATCAAATTGAGCTTGCAAGATTTGTACCCCACTAACTAACTAACATGGCAAGTTATTAAAAAGCTTGTAAAAAACCTAACGTTATAACACCTACGTTCAAAATATCTAAACTCAAAATACCTAATGGTTGTTTTACTTAAATTCAAAATACTTACCTAAAGTTTAAAATGTCAAATGGTTATATTACTGAAGTTCATAAAAGCTAAAACTTGAAATACCTATGAACAAAGTTTCTAAAATTAGTTTACCTAACAGTTATTTGACCAAAATGAAAAACACAGAAAATGTTTCACAAAAAAAATAACCAATTTTTTTCAATATTTATTTAAGGACACTTTAAATAAATATTGAAAGCAAAACGCTTTTTAAAGTATTAAAATGCAAAGCTTATTTGACAGAAAAGAAAAAATTCTAATTTGCGTAAGTGGCGCCATCTAGTTGGGTGAGACTTGAGTTTTACTGAGTGAGTGTGTTCGAAACGAGTGGCGAAATTGAAAAATAGACCCCCTCTATACACGGTAATTTTTTTATCACCTCGGATAATTTTAGGGATTATTCTACTCCTGAACACAAACAACTTTTATTATGGGACCAACACTGAAATCGCAAGAAAAAACAGCTCTGTTCCATACATTTTGTTTAAATATTTTTGCACTATTGTGATAAAAAAAAAATTACGGTGTATATTGATAAACACGATAAATAATATAGATGTTATTTAAAGTTTTACTTTATTGCATTCACAATGCAATTTTTATTATTGAAAAATTTAAAATGAAGTATTTTAGAAAAAATCGACCCGTCTCACAACCAGCATGCTAGCAACAAGCATGTGTCCCATCGGAGCAGGTTGTGAGACAGGTCGATTTTTAAAAAAAAAAACATACTTCATTTTCAATTTTTCAATATATAGATGTTAAGGGCACGTACTTCGAAATTATCGAAATCAACCAATTTTTGATTCAAAAGTAAACAATCAAATACTTATTCCTTATTATGACCAGATAGAAATATAATGTTGAAGTTTCATAAACGATCTAGATTATTTTGTGGCTAGAAGCACGATATTCGTATCGTAACTCTACAATAAAAAATTTCAAAAACAAAGAAAATTTTCATTATTTTTATATTTTTTTGGTTATATACTTAGATTATTTATCTCTAAGCACAGAACTGCATTCCTACACAATAGCTTCCTACTAATGGCACCAAAAGTTTTTAATAAAATTCCGAATAGCATAAAGATGTTGAACTATAACGCTTTCAAACAGAAACTTACAGAACTTTTGCTTGAAAAAATATACTACTCCATTCAGGATTATTTAAATGACAAAGATTTTTGACAATGGTTATTATTCTAATGAAATGTAGTTTTTTTTTTGTTTTAGGTATTTATGATGATAGTTAGATTTTGAGAGATGTTGTGATCGAATTTTATCTGTGGACTTATTAATTAATCTATTCTATATTTTTCTGTGATTGTGACATTATTATTATTTATTTCTATTTGTTGTATTCGTTTTAATAACATTTTTAATTATTATTGACATGTGATTTTAAATTGAATGAATGAATACTTACTCTAATTCACGAATAATATACTTATAGAAAAATAGGTAATGACATATTGTAGACTATTCTCAGGCTACTTTTTCAAAAAGTAAATTTATGCTCAAATTAACAACAAAAACATTGAAAAAATGAAAAAGTGAGGTTATTTTCATTACTCTTCACATGTAAGGAAAAAGACAACGACAGAGTTTTTTTTTTTTTCTTTTGGAAGATCCTGCCCTTAATATCGACACGCTGAGAGGACTCACCACATTGGCAGTGTCGAGCAACTGCGGAAAAAGCAACAAGTCCTTCGCGAACGCGGCCAGCCTCGCTTCCGGAATTCGCCGCCGGAGCACCACCTCCTCCTGATACTTCGACTGGAATGAGGATAAAAATAAAGATAATTTATTTGTTCAAAACATTTGTACCAAAGATAGAAAAATGGAAAATAAAGTATTTTAGAAAAAATCTACCCATCTCACAACCAGCTCCGATGGGACTCGAACCCACGACCTTTCGCTATCCGGGCGACTGCTCTAACCACTGAGCTACGGAGTCGTTAAAGTCGTCAACGACTCCGTAGCTCAGTGGTTAGAGCAGTTGCTGGCATGCTGGTTGTGAGACAGGTCGATTTTTTCTAAAATACTTTATTTTCCATTTTTCTATGATAAAAATTGCATTGTGAATGCAAAAAAATAAAAATTTAAATAACTGTACCAAAGATGTTTGCATAAAAATAAGTTTCAAAGATGTTATACCGTAGACGATGTGCAAAAACATAAAATAAATGGAAACCGTTACCTACATCATCATCATCATCATCCCTGGGGCACTGGCCTTCCTTATGGATGGATAAGGAGAATGGGCCATGACCATGACATCACATGTATAATGGCGTATGATAAATATTTTGTTCTAATTCAATGTTACAATTTTTGGCAGTGGGGGGAGACATTTTCTATCCTAAAGATCCTATCTATCGGAAGGCACTTTTAAGCCGTCAGTCCCGGCTGCGTTTGCAGTCGTTTGCACCCACCAATCCGCATTGGACCCGGGCAAGATGGCGCCCGATGGATCTTCCAATGTAGAAGGAAAATAGGCCATGGCCATGCATGGCCCATTTTCCTTCCATAAGGAAGACTTTTGCCTAACAGATGAAAATGAAATAAATATTTGACAGAATCACCATAAATAAATAAATAACTTCTTACATTCACACCAATTATCTAAGCCCATTTTGATTTCATTAAGAAACTGTATCATGGAAAACTTGATAACGGATAAATATATACTTAAATACTTTTTGTTTGTAAATACATACTTAATATACATAGTTAACACCCAGACCAAGACAAATAGACATGTTCATGTACACAAATATTTGTCTTGTTCGGGAATCGAACCCGAGACCACTGGCGCAGAAGGTGGGTAGCCTACCCCTGCGCCAAATTGGTCGTCGAACCATACATTGCTGTAATCCCAAACTTAGCTTAAGCATCTGTGTTATAGCGGTATTAGGACTAAATACTCCAGGTCAGGTACTCAAACTGGAATGAGGAGGTTAACGGTAAATATTACTAATCCATACTACAATTTCTAAATGTGAAATTGTGTTTGTTTGTTTGTCCGTCTTTCACGTCAAAACGGAGCAACGGATCGACGTGATTTTTTATATCGGGATAATTTGGGAGCTCCTCAATCTCGTCGTTCGTGGCGAAATTCACATTGCTTTATGTAATTTGACATGACGTCATGTGACATGTAACATGTAATGTGATATGTAACATGTAATGTAACATGCATACCCGTCGCTCGCCCGGTGGGGGCAGGTACAGCGTGGGCACGTCTGTGGGCCGCGGCGGCGCGTAGAAGTGTAACATGTAATGTGACATGTAATGTAACATGCATACCCGTCGCTCGCCCGGCGGCGGCAGGTACAGCGTGGGCACGTCGGTGGGGAACGGCAGCGCGTGGAAGTGTAACATGTAATGTGACATGTAATGTAACACGTAATGTGCCATGCATACCCGTCGCTCGCCCGGTGGGGGCAGGTACAGCGTGGGCACGTCTGTGGGCCGCGGCGGCGCGTTGAAGTGTAACATGTAATGTGCCATGTAATGTAACATGCAAACCCGTCGCTCGCCCGGCGGCGGCAGGTACAGCGTGGGCCCGTCGGTAGGGAGCGGCAGCGCGTGGAAGTGTAACATGTAATGTAACATGTAGGTAATGTAACATGCAATGTAACATGTAATGTGACATGTAATGTAACATGTCATGTAACATGCATACCCTTCGCTCGCCCGGCGGGGGCAGGTACAGCGTGGGCACGTCTGTGGGCCGCGGCGGCGCGTGGAAGTGTCGCGAGCAGACGCGCGTGCGCTGATCATGGTACTTGTACTTGTACTTCCTGCCTGCGAGGAACGACCACTGGTCGCGCATTGTGTCGTCAATTGGAAACCTGAAACAAGTGAATAGAATATACAATGTGTTAATGCAAAGCAGACGCAATAACCGAAAATAAGTTGGTATAACTTTACACCAAGTTTATTAGTAAGGGGTTACTTCTTACTTGTAAATGTAGTAAACTTACTAATAAAGTAAGGCGTGGTACCCGTTCCCGTGGGAATATCGGGATAAAACATAGCCTATGTCACTCGGGAAGAATGTAGCTTTCTAATGGTGAAAGAATTTTCTAAATCGGTCCAGTAATTTCGGAGCCTATTTGATCAAATCTTTCCTCTTTATAATATCAGTATAGATAAATAAATAACTTTTTCACCTCACCTGCACGAAAAGGGCGCTTTTGGCGCGTTAAAACACGCAGCAAAATCGATTTTGCTGTGACAGTGAGGCAAAGTGCCTTTTTAATTTCTTACACCACCTTTTGAAATAAGTAAGAAAAAAGAAATAGAGTGAAAGGATGAGACTTTTAAAATTAATTTGTGCAAAAAGGATAGTTAAAAAAGATAGCTTTATGTCATTGGGCATGAACCCTTGGGTCCTTGGGTTAAATACTTTTTGTTTGTAAATACATACTTAATATACTTACAGAGAAATATTTGACGACCTCCATGGCCGAGTGGCGTACGCACCGTTTTTCAAGGTGGCGCTATCTCTAGAGGTTACAGGTTCGATCCCCGGTCGGGTAAATATAGAAAACAAACTTTTCAATATTTCCTCGGGTCTGTGTATGTGGTAATACACATTGTTGTTTCCAATTTCCATAACACTAGTGCTTAAGCTACTATATTTTGGTATTGGAACAATATATGAGGCGCTGAGAACAAGTGAGCCAACCCACAAAAATTTAATAGCGCAATAACTGCAATTTACGAACCTTTAATCAAATAATGTAAGTATTGACCATGTGATTAGTTGACATGACGTTGTATTTGACATTGTATTTGTATTGTTTTTATTGAAATTAATTTTGAATTTGTAATAATAACTGTTATGTATTAGAATCCATAGTAGATTATATGTGGGTAGATACCAGCAGGTTATCTTGTTGTTTAATAAGATCAATACATGAGGGTACTTGTGACTCACTTTTACTTTGCTGTGTCAATGTTTGCTCCCAAGCTCAATAAACGTTTTCATGTGAATTATGGTGTTTTAATGGACATAACAATGGCGACTTAGGATAAATCAGGAACAATGCAGTGCAAATCAGTGAACTTTCGTGAATTTGATCCTAGAAGTGACTCGTGGAACAATTATATTGACCGACTAAAATATTGTTTTGAAGCCAATGGAATCAATGCAGACTCAGTACAAAGGGCTAATTTCTACACTGTTTGTGGTGAACAAGTATTTGAAACGCTACTTGCATTAATTACACCCCGAAAATCAAATGAAGTGACTTTCAGTGAGATTGAACTTATTCTAACCAAACATTACAGTCCTAAGCAAAATGAAATATCAATGTCATTTCAATTTTATAAACGAGATCAAAAACAAGGCGAAACAGCAGCAGATTACATAGCTGCACTTCGAAAAATTTGTGCTGGATGTAATTTTGTGAGTTTGGAGCGGATGCTTCGCGACAGACTCGTGTGTGGCATGCTCGACCACAAGTTGCAATTGGAACTGATGAAGAGGGATAATTTACAGTATGATGACGTTGTAAATGTCGGAGACTGCGGGAAAGGACGCTCGGATGATCCAGGGCGCCTCCGCTGCCGCTGCCAGTACCGCTACGCAATACGCCGCGGTGACGTCACCGCCATCCCTAGAACCCATGGATGTGAATGCAGTTAGATCGAAAAATAGTTGGCGATTGTGCTACCGGTGTGGAGATCGTCATGGTGGCGAGTGCCGTTTTGTCAATGCGATTTGTCATTATTGTAAAAAGAAGGGACATATTGAAAAGATTTGCACAACAAAAAATAGAACGACCCCTTCAAAAGTGAATTATACAAATACAAATGAAGTTTCTGACATGCAACTAAACGGTATATACAAGTTAGATAGCACGCGCACATGAGTGCCGGCGTACCAGGTGACAGTTTTGTTGGAAGGTGTTCCTGTGCTGATGGAAATAGATTCGGGAGCGGCCTTTTCTCTCATCAACCGTCAAACATGGAACATGCTGCAGTCACGTTCTCCGCTGACTAACTTACCTAACCGACTGCGGACGTGGAATGACTCTCCAGTGTCAGTGATGGGACAGACCTGTGTTTCAGTTGAGTTTAAGGACATTAAATGTAAGCTTGATATTATTGTAGCTAGGGGATCAGGACCTAATTTAATAGGAAGAAATTGGTTTGAGGCTCTTGATATTTCTTTATCTATTAATTTGATGTGTGATGTAGATATGACAATTGTAGATAGTATATTATCCAATCATAGGGAAGTATTCAAACCCGGTCTAGGTACATACCGAGGGGATCCTGTCACTATCCACTTAAAATCTAATGCTACTCCAAAGTTTTTTAAAGCTCGCCCGGTCCCGTTGGCTATTAAAGAACGCGTAGAAACAGAAACAGACAGATTAGTTAATGAGGGGGTACTTCGTCCAACTGGTTTTTCAGAGTGGGCCACCCCGGTCGTACCTATTATAAAAAAGAACGGCGAGATCCGTTTATGCGGAGACTATCGCAGTACGGTGAACCAGGCTACGGAGTCGGATACATATCCTATGCCGACTGCTAGTGAAGTCTTCGCTGCGGTTGCTGGAGGTAATTTTTTTACCACACTTGATTTAGATCGCGATACACAAGTGGTAGTTACGAATACTACCGCACGACTTTTAACATTAAATACATGCAAAGGTCTTTATAGTGTACGCCAATTAGCTTTCGGCGTCAAGGCGTGTCCAGGTATTTTCCAACGACTGATGACGGCGCTGCTAGCAGTCGTTCCAGGTGTAGCCGTTCTGATTGATGACATCATCATCAGCGGTTGTTCTCTGACGGAAATGACCCAGCGCTTAGATATAGTACTCGGTCGAATAGAAAATGCTGGCTTGCGTCTCAACGAAAGTAAATGTAAACTCGTTAAAGAGTCTGTGGAATTTTTAGGCTTCATCATCGATTCAAAGGGTATCCACCCTGCACCGAGCAAGGTATTGTCAATAAAGAATACACCAGAGCCTAAAAATGTTCAAGAGTTACAGGCATTTTTAGGACTATTTAATTTCTACGAAAGATTCGTACACCACAAGGCCACGATATTAGAGCCCCTACATAGGTTGCTCGACAAAACGCAAAAATGGCAATGGACGGAGCGTGAGCAGAGCAGTTTTGACACAGCGAAAGGACTCCTGTCGTCTGAGCTCACACTCGTCCACTATGACTTGAATAAACCTCTTGTACTAACCTGTGATAGTTCGGAATATGGTGTGGGTGCAGTATTGTCGCACGTAATGGAAGATGGGCAGGAACGGCCCATTGCAATGGGCTCTAGGACACTTCACTCTCATGAGCGACGATACTCACAGCTCGATAAAGAAGCGGCAGCAATCATGTTTGGAGTCAATAAATTTTATAATTACCTGATGGGTAGATCTTTCAGGATTATCACGGATCATAAACCTTTATTAGGCATATTTGATCCCAAGAGACCAATTCCTACTGTTTTATCGCCCCGTCTTATGCGGATAGCTCTGGTTCTTACCTCTTTTGATTATGATATAATCCATAAGCCTGGAAAGTCTATTGCACATGCAGACGGCTTGAGTCGATGGCCTCAACCAGTTCCAGACCAACCAGAGCAGCAATTATGTGATATTTTGTTGATGGCTGAGACTCCTCAGGATTTCCCAGTCGATGCAGATCACATAGCCACAGCTACCAGTCGTGACAGGGCTCTATCCCGTGTTAGTCATTATATATTAAGTGGATGGCCAGCTAAAGTAACTGACGAACAGTTGCGTCCTTACTGGTTACATCGGGCTGAATTGTCCCTCCATGAAAATTGTATTCTATTAGGTTGTCGCGTGGTAGTGCCACGGTCATTACGTGAAACCGTTTTGCAAGGTTTACACAAGACACACAATGGCATTGTTCAAACGAAATCGCTAGCCAGGAGTTACATTTGGTGGCCGGGATTAAATAACGACATAGAGGCTATGGTACAGACCTGTGACAAATGTTTAGAGCATCGACACATGCCTCCTAGATCAAAGTTTGAATGGATTACACCATCCAAACCCTGGTCTCGCATAAATATTGATTTTGCTGGACCTTTTCAAAATAATACCTTTTTAATTGTTGTGGACGCATACTCTAGATGGCCGGAAGTGTTCATCACTACATAGTATAAAACAAAGTCGCTTTCTCTGTCCCTATGTCCCTTTGTATGCTTAAATCTTTGAAACTACGCAACGGATTTTGATGCGTTTTTTTTTAATAGATAGAGTGATTCAAGAGGAAGGTTTATATGTACTTTTTATCCCGATATTCCCACGGGAACGGGAACCACGCGGGTGAAACCGCGGGCGGCCGCTAGTAGTCAATAACATGACATCTGCCACAGTAATCAAGCATCTTAGAATGCTATTTGCTACTTACGGCCTTTGCGAAACCTTAGTATCGGATAACGGGACACCATTTGTGTCCACTGAAATGAAACAGTTTCTTGAAGCCAACAAAATACGACATGTTACTACAGCACCATATCATCCATCCACAAATGGATTAGCCGAGAGAATGGTACAAACAGTTAAAGATAAATTACGCAAGATTGATAACATGCCATGGGACCTTAAAATCCCTAATATGTTACTGGGGTTGCGCGTTACACCATGCGTTTCGACTAATAAAAGTCCTGCTGAATTATTAATGAATCGACGCTTAAGAACTTTATTAGATACAATCCATCCAGACAACCACACACGCATTTCTAGAGAAAACCAGGTTTTACGAAATGCTCAAGTTAAGTGTAGACAGTCTGATGTTGGCCAGAGTGTTAGGTACAGGAATTTTGGTAGGGGGCCGCGTTGGTTACCAGGTACGGTAGTTAGAAGAGAAGGAATAGCAAGTTACGACATAGCCACAGAAGATGGCACCGTTGTTAATAGGCATATAGATCAGCTGATTAAGCAAAAACAGTCTGAAATAGAAACGGAGCAGGAAAGTCTGGAAAGGTATGAAGGAGAAAGGAGGGAAGCGTGCAGTGATGATAATTTGGAAGTAGATGATGGTTTGCATGATCAAGAAATCATAGAGATACCTAGTGAGGAAAAATGGGCTGAGATGTTAGGAATACCGGTAGAACCAGAGCCAGGGTTCTCTGGCGGTAAAATTAGAAATAAATTGTATGTTCATGATAGTACTCCTTATACTAGACCTCACAAAGATTGTAAGTTTATACATTAGGTTATTCATTAATAATAAAAATTAAGATGTAAGTCAAAATCAGTGTAGTCTAGTTCTAATATTCTGTTTATTGTGTTTAAGTTTAGTTTGCCTTTGTACATACTTGGGGGAAAGGTATGTTATGTATTAGAATCCATAGTAGATTATATGTGGGTAGATACCAGCAGGTTATCTTGTTGTTTAATAAGATCAATACATGAGGGTACTTGTGACTCACTTTTACTTTGCTGTGTCAATGTTTGCTCCCAAGCTCAATAAACGTTTTTAATGGACATAACAATAACTAACATAATTTTTAAGTTACCTTTGTTACTAACCATTATGAGTCTCGTTACTTGAATAAACAAATTTTTATTATTATTATTATTGAATTTTTGTGGGTTGGCCCACTTATGTTCTCAGCGCCTCATATTATGTGATGGTGTCCAATAATTATTTATTTATAGAAAACACCCAGACCAAGAGAAATAGACATGTTCATGCAAACAAATATTTGTCTTGTTCAGGGATCAAACTACTGTTCTTTACAGGTTTGTGGCTGATTAGACTAACTACATGCAGCTTCCCAACAATTAAGGCTTAAGAACGGTCGCAAAATACCACTTAATTGAGATCTTAACCAGTTTCAAATTATTTTTTATGTTTTTGCATTCACAATGCAATATTTACTATTGAAAAATTTAAAATGAAGTATTAGAAAAAGTCGACCTGTCTCGCAACTATCCCATCCCATCGGAGCTAGTTATGAGACGGGTCAACTTTATCATATACTTTACTTTAAATTTACCAATCTTAACCAGTTTTTCACAAAACGCTTGCTCGGTGCGGAATTGCTTAAGCTTGCCACAATGATTAACCTGTTTTGTTATGATGTTTGATGACAACATCATAACGCAACCGAAATGCAAACATCACTGTTTTGATAATGCATGTTTCAGAGCCCTGCCAACAATAACTAAAGAATAGTAATATTATGACTGATGGCCATTGGAGCGGAAAGGTTCTCGTTTGGGTCAGAGTTTGGCGAACGCCTACCGGACAACGTTCCGTGGGCAGGCCCCCTACAAGGTGGACCAACGATCTGGTCAAGGTCGCGGGAAGCCGCTGGATGCGGGCAGCACAGGACCGATCGTTGTGGAGATCCTTGAGGGAGGCCTTTGCCCAGCAGTGGGCGTCGTTCGGCTGACATGATGATGATAACTGTGCTAACCTTAGTTTTAATTTCATTCGGGTAATAAAGTTGCAACAAGTGTTGGTTACTCACGGATAAAGAACATTTTCAGTTGCGTTCCGCGTATATTTAGGGCAACCATAAATGCTGCACGCCATTATAACTAGTCAGCTTTAGTTCATATTAGAACGCACTCATTATCATTAAAAACGCAGAAGTTATTTCGAATTCACACAAAAAGTTAAAATAAAAACATTGTTTACACCACACCACAAAACTCAATTGCCATTGCCACCAATTGCCACACCACTAGTGATGTGCCTAGTACGGCTTGGCACGAGTCAGACTCGATTCCTGCTTTGCACTCTCCTACTCGAATACCAATATATTTTGATTTGAGTACACTGGACTCAAATCCGATTATCGAGTCAGGAAGAATCGCCAACCGGCGGTATACCTGTCCCGTCTGCACCAAACCGTTACCGAGGGGTCTTAGCAAAATGTTTAAAAGAAAAAATAACAGGCTACATAGAAAATGTACATACCTTAATTTTAGAATAGAGTAAAACTATCGATTAAATGCGGCTCATCACTAGCATGTATGGGAGCTCGGCGGAATTGCCCCGCCTATGATAAAAAAACGGTTTTACCCAAAACTTAAAATTCAAAATTCAAAATTTGCACTGTGTTTCATGTTTGTAGCTTTTTCAATAAAGAAAATATTAGCGAACGTCGTAATTGCCCCTTGGCGGGGTTAAACCGCCGTTTATCCGATTCTCGAATGAAATCGCTATATATATATATAAACTATAAAGGGTAACAAAAACAATCTATTTATGCATTTTTTTATACAATAAACATATTTGATATCTTATATTTTTTTTCCTGAAACGTTTTTTTTTGTCTCCTGTAAAGTGCAATATTTTGACTTAGAACAAATTGGTTCTTAACCTAACCATCGATTTGAATTTCTTATTTACTACTTTGTTCTCTGTTGAACGTTGCTAGCTAGCTATCGTTATACCTGACGACACAAAGCAAGGAACTGATAGGGCACTTGTGCATTACACTGAATTTTATCGTCCCGGAAAAAACTGATGATTGTATTTTAATTACTATTTATAATAGTAAGAATAAATAAATTCTTACTATTATAAATACCTAGTTGTACCTATGTTTCACAATAAATGATTATGATTATGATTATTATGATTATAGTTTATTATTAAAATACAATCATCCGTTTTTTTCCGGGACGGTAAAATTCAGTGTAGTGCACGCGCTTGTGCACTGGCTATTTTTTTATAAAATTGGCTTAAAGTTCCAAAATACGTATGAAGTTCATATTCATAAAGTTAAGCGGTCGCGGAATCGAGACACGATTCAAATACCTACCGTATAAACTGACTTGAATCGACTCGATCCACCAAAACAGTGACTTGGCACATCACTACACAAATGACAATATAAAATAGACAGTGACATGACTTTTTTTCTAACGTTTACCCATTTTGAGTGGGCAAAGGGATCAATTACCCATACAGCCTAGTCATCGGTAATGGAACTCTTGGTAACGTGGGCAAGACTACCGCAATCCTTATCGGGGCCCAGCGGAACATGCCACTGAAGCTGGCGATAAAGGAGCGGGGGATCGCCTGGCAGCCTAACATCTTAGACGTCTAGTTAGACCCCCAAGGGGGCTACCGGCTAAGAAATATGGGAATGGGTATGGGTTTCCACTGTCATTATGAATTCCTTATTTTGATAGATTTTTGCTGCTTTGTTCTGTTGAACGTTGCTAGCTAATTATCGTTATACCCGACATCACAAAACAAGGAACTGATAGCGGCTATTTTCATTATAAAATTGACTTAAAGTTCCCAAAAACGTATGCAGTTCATATCCTTAATGTTACGCGGTAGCCCCCCTGGGCTGCCACATCGACCGCGGCCTGACTATGGCCACCCAGGTGGATCACGCCATATTATCGTCTGCCCGCACCGCGCGGGCCATCCTACGCCCTGTCCTTCGCTCCAGTCTACCGCTGCGGGCGAAACTCACCATATACAAGACCCACGTCCGGTCGCGACTCACTTACGCAGCGCCGGCGTGGTACTCTCTTTGCTCGCAGGCGCAGAGGAAGCGACTGCAAACCCAGCAGAACGTGGTGCTCCGTATCATCACCCAAGCGGGGCGCTACGTCCGCAACGAGGTCATCGCGTGGGACCTCAACATCCAGCCGCTGCAGGTAGCTGCAGGACTTCGTGGGCGTGGGCCAACTGGCGCGTGGAATGTTCGACTGCGCCGACCACGGCCCCCTAAACACCTGCAGGCATCGCACCCAGACGATGAACACCGCCGCTAGAAACCGAAGAATCAGCTCCTTCCCCCAACATTACCACCAACACCAGAGCCACGAAGAAATGAGCGCTGCCCCACGATATTGTGCCCCCGCCACTTCCCCAGCCCACGTCACCCAACCCTCACATCCCTTCTAATACCCCTGCCTACCTAAATTATAGCTGTTGGCAACATAAATTATTAATATTAAATATTTAAGTGTAGCAACACTAGGGAGACTAGTGAAGTAATCTGTGTCCTGTTGCCCGCTCTCTCTGTACCATGCAATGTGTGTGAACGTGATTAAAGTTTATAATTTGAGTCAAATCTGGTGTTCCTATTTCTGTCCCTCGAAGAGAAGAAACAACAATCACAGTCCACTGCTTCCCATCGCTGTCGCACTACCAAGGGAACTATTTTGTGGTGTTCGCATCAATAGCCCATGCCCCGTTTGCGCGCCCGCTCGCAGGCGCTAGCTGGGCCTCCAAAGGGGTCTCACCCGGCAGGCCGCAAACATCCGGTGGGGCATACCACCACCCAATCATACAGCTGTCAAAATTGATGAAATATTTTGATGAATCTTTTGATGAAAATGCGCGGGTGGTTCACACATATTAATGTTCATGGGAGTTTACGCGGGAATGGAAATTTGGGGGGCTACCGGCTAAAATTATGGCACTAATCTACTGTAGCTACTGTTTCCGGCTTGCTCTATTTTTATTGAAAAAAGAAACAAAATAATCTAATGGCCCCAGTACAGGTTGGCCGACCATGGTCGGCAACCATGACCAATACATTGTACATTGACACTTTTGAACGAACAAGTTTAAAAAGGTTCTTTCAAAAGTGTCAATGTACGATGTATTGGTCATGGTCACCGACCATGATCGGCCATCGTGTACTGGGGGCTTAAAAGCCCCAGTACAGGATGGCCGATCATGGTCGGCGACCATGTTGGGCCATCGTGTACAGGGGCGGTTTGCGTGTGATTGGTGACTGTGAGCAATGATCGCCGGCGATCCGTCCCGTGTCGGTTTTTCGTGCACGATTCAAAGGGAGTTTGTCGCAGGCCACAAAGAGCGTTCACACGTTGGCCGATCATTCAGTTAATCTGAATATTTCTGCGTTGACTGACGTGTAGGATATTTTAGATTTATTGTTTTTTTTCGCAATCAGGCCATTTTGTGGAGCATATTACATTGTCAAAAATATCCTTGATGTTGTATATCTTTGATAAAATATATTTTTTATTCAAATGATAGTAAAATACACTTAATTCACAAGATGTATAGGAGTATTCTGTTTTGTTATCTAAAATTAAGTAAATAAAAATAAAATGAATAAAACGTTATTAATACATTATTATTATTATCTGGGTTCAATCCCCGCCCAAGAAATATTGATAGGTATGATGTAAGTATTTGTTTTTTCTGTGTCTGGGTGTTATGATATATATGTCTATTATTACTTTAATGCATAATTACATTTATCTAGACATATTATACAAGATCCAGACTCTATTAATATAGAATCATTCTCGTAATAAATTAAAAGCGCTGTAAATGTAAATTGCATAAGCCTATGGACGTATTGGCCGGCGACATCAGGAGGAGCCGGCGACGGCCATCTTTCTGCTCGCGTGTTATGTTGGGACGATACTCCAAATGAAAACACCGAACTGAGCAGAAAACGTATATTGTTCTCGGCGCTAACGCCGCCAGAAAACTTTGACACCGTTTTTATGAAATAAAATCTCAGCAGTAAAGGTATCCATTTATTAACACTTAATTCGTACAATCACTGTTCAACGTCCTTTCGAGTCGACAACTCAAACACGACTGACTGTCCGGCGCGCGTTCGTCTAGGTTCCCACCATATCACCCGAAAACAGTGGCGCCGCGCCGGCGCTTTCTCAATTTAGAAATGAATAGTGTTGCCAGAATGACAATTACAATTCCTACTAAACTTATATTTTAATTAGTTTTAATCATTACTTTTTGAAATACGACATTCGGCCATCCGACAGAGTGCAACCTCCTGGTGCACTCAACCGATCCAAGCAGTCAATTTCTTAATTTTCACTCAAAAATTTTCAAGAATACAATTTCAATGAAATATAAATACAATACGACATTCGGCATTATAACCACAGTATCTGATTTTTAAGTTAAGATTTTTAACGAGACAAAGTAAATTATCTATTTGAGTTTAGATTTATTTCGAAAGAAGTAGATTAATAATTATTTTAAAGCAATGCAAAAAACTACTGACTCACTACCAGTTCACAAATGGGGAGGCCCTTCGAAGAAAGAACTGGCAAGAAAACTCGCGAAGGGTGGACTGACCGACCTCCGTCTTTTAATTTCTTTTTTATTTACTTATACCTACACAAAAGGACTTGCCAGAATATGATTGAAGTTAATTTAATTATGACAATAAGTAGTTTCATTATTTTTATTTTATTTGACTCTTATATGACATGTTTTATTAATTACATCAATACTTTTAATGTGATTCGCATTTTTTTGTAATTATTGTGATTTTTATGATTGTATTTTATTCGATTGATTCTATATTTGAATTTCACTGAACTTATATTTACACATTTCTTTTCAAGTTAAATACATATTTTATATAATTAGAATTCATTTTAAAAGATTTTGTAAGAATTGTTAATCTTATTGACTCTGTCTGGAATAAAGTGATTTTATTTTAGTTTAATTATTTATTAATAAAATGTGTTGATTTCTGTTTGTTGATCGATTAGAAATTGTAGTTGCACGCCTGCAGTGGGGCGGGGCCGATCTACTTCCAGGAGCACTCGGTTTACCCGTGGTGCCACTGACCAACGCTTACCACATTACAAGCTGCCCTGTGGGCTTATTCTTACTTGCTATTATTATTATTATTCTCAGAATTTAAACAAGTATTTATTTATTTATTTATTTATTTATTTTACAATCTTAGGAAAGCTTACAGCTAGGTGGGATTACAAAAAGTAGGTACTAACTTAAATATTGAAGGCCAATTACAAGCTTCCACTTATAGCAAGAAAGTTAAGTTAATGTTCTACACAAACTAACTAAATAAAGAAAAATACATTACACATGCTAACTAAAGTAAGAAAAAGAAAAAAAAACAATGAATTTGCTACTTTTTTTCGAAAAATGTATTATTTAAAAGTCGCTTCAGCCTGTTGGATGACGTATTAAAAAGGTCTATGTCCAAATGCCTTGTTAGAGCGTTAAAATACTCGCTTGATCTGATGGTATACGAGTTTCTCATATAATTTGTTTTATATTTGGAGATATGCAAGGTGTTCGGGTTACGGAAGGAGGTCACCGGAACTCGCAAACCAATGCCGCTCAGAAGCTCGGGACAGTCCACCACGCCACTCGCTATGTTAAGCAGATATGAGATATCGGCTACGCGTCTTCTATCAACGAGCGGTAAAAAGTGAAATTTACGGCAGCGTGTATTGTAATCAGGCATGTAGGTTTTGGTTTTAAATTGAAGATACCGCAGAAATCGTTTCTGAATCATTTCGATTCGCGTCTCGTATATTTTGTAGGAGGGGTATAGTGTAGAGTATAGTGGAGAGTATAGTGGCTATGGTACACTAAATGAAATAATAATTATTGTTATCCCTACTTATTCATTAATCATTTCAAATTTAATAATTCTATTTTATTATTTATATCCTATAAATTAATATAATGACTTTTTATTTATTTGACCTGCAACTTTATTATTACATTTAATTTATGGTACAGGCGTTCACTCTCGGTTTCAACTGATAAATCAGTAATTTGCTTGTGTGCCATGTAAGCAATATGACGCTAAGCTGCGACCCTTGAGTAGTGCTAGGGCACACACCCATCTTTTTTTTGAACTTTTTGTGTCATACCTACCTATTTTGTGTTTTCTCTCCTTGTTCTTTATACAGAATAACCTTATCTTTTTTGTGAATCTGTTTTGTAATTAATGAATATGTGTGTCTGTAGCAAAGAAATAAAGTGATTATTTATTTATCTGTCGATAAAAGAATACTTAGATTATTCTTATCTGGCGCTTTTCTTACATTTGAACTGTGCAACAAACGTAGTATTGAGATAACTAGCTTGGATAAAGTCGGATAATCATAAAAGTGAAAAATAACAAGCTTTAATCTGTAAGTTAACTATTATAGATAGTGACTAAATGTTATTAATCCTTATCAGTGATTATTTACTTTAATTTAACGAGCTTTTAATCGTCCAATCCTTGGATTTAATTAATTGCTACTTGACCATTACTAAGTCTTTATTTATATACATGTACTATAATATTATAAAGAGGAAAGATTTGAACCTTCGTTTGTTTGTTTGTAGTTATATAAACTAAAAAAAACCGTTGAACCGATTTTAAAAGCTCCTTCACCAGTAGGAAGCTACATGATTCAGCAAGGGCTATATTCCATTCCGACATTCCCACGGGAATGGCAGGCGAAACTGCGGCGAGTCACTAAACACCTAAACAGGTGAAACATAGATAGATCAAAATATATAATAATTTACATAACCAATCGAATAAAGGTTTACATTCATGAATAATTTAATACTAATCAAATTTCTCTCAATAACATTTTTTTCATTTTTTTATAATTAAACAAATTGCTAGAATATAGATTTATGCAAGAGAAAGGGATTTCTTTTCTTTGAAAGTCCTAAGCATTTCGTGGTAAAACGTCAGATAAATAATGAGAACGTGATACAAATAATGTAAATTCATCATTTGGTAATACGAGTTTACCATTCAACATTTAATTTTACAGAATTGCTCCGATATATATGATGCCATAAGTTAAAATAGGATACACATTACCAAAATCACCGAAAATAGTTAGGTATAAGTAAAGCGTAACATTATTTGAGGTCTTGTTTTTGATACTTTATATACCTATAGCGTCTATAGATACACCAAGTAAATACTTTCATTATTGCTATTATTTTTGAGTTTGATTCATATTTGTTTAAGTTCAACCAGTCTCATCTGAGGTAACGAAATTGAATTAATTTAATAATCGTGGGATGAATTACGCACGCACTTCAGACGTACAATTATATTGTTCCCAGTTTGTAAATTATCTTTAAATAATTTTAAAGAAACACGGCACTGCGCCAATTTCGAGTCGGTTGAGCAGTAGGTACGTGACTAACTACATCGTCAAAAGCTTCCAACATATCTTTCTTTTATTAATTGCGCTTAGTATACCACACCATAAGGACCATGAAAATTGCTAAGATAGTAAATAGGTATTTTTCTTTAAACTTCTATTGGAATTAAGTAAATTGTTATATTTTTAAAGGTCATAAAGATTATAAAATATTACTTTCTCAAAAATCAACCATTTGAATTTCTAGGTCTTATTAAATCAAATCAAATAGGTAATGATTTTTTTACCGCAAATTTATTTTATATGGGAATGCTTAAGTCTCAAAGCCCACATAATGAATCAATAGACTTCCCAGTTACATGCACCGGGATACCGACAACGCCACTGCTTCCTTGAGATTCAATTTTGTACAAAATTTGTATCAGTGTATTTGGAATAATAACAGTCTAGTACAGTTTATGATTTACCTTCCTTTAGTCCTGTTAACCACTATTCACCATAAAGAACCCATATGTCATGGTTATGGCTTTCGACTATTATTGCAGTGTCATTAATACAAACATTGTGGTTGGTTTAAGGTCATATACAAAGGAAATTAGTTTCAAAGTCTAAACAGATTCTGTTCCGCTTGATATTAGTAGGTTTATAGCCTGATGTATAACTCTGCTACTAGTGCTCCCTTTTTCTGCATGAATGGCAGATTTTAATGTTCTGCAGTACTCTCATAACAAGAAACTATATATCTGTAATTTTACTACATATTATTTTATAAAGATATCACCCCCCTTTATGTAAGGATTTCATGTACCTACTTGGTATCCTACTTAGTATAACTTTACATTGCCACTTCAATCTCTTTTCATACCTTATATAGTTCTATGAAAGCTCTATACTTACGCATTTTTTTATTTACATCATTATGTAAGAAACCATTTGTAAAACAAAGTTAACAGGTTCATGATGTCGGTGTTATTCTAGTGGTTTCCATAAGCAGGATGCTGGTCGTAGTAGACAATTGGTAGTAAACATTACATTAAAAAATGCTTTTTGTATTTCTGATATATACAGAATATAAATACTTAAGTCGCGAGCTAAGACCTTTCTCTGTTCGATACCTACTCTTATGTAATATCCAAAATCGTTTTAATAACTAATAGTTTTAATATATTTTTAAATATGGCAAATCTAGACTTCGAAACACTACAGTCACATAATACATCAGCAAGGTTTAAATCGGAGAGCATAATAACACAATATTTGGGAGTTACGAAATTACACAATTATGTCTTAATATTTAATGCCGATAGTAATTTATATACACACTCCGCCCTTCCACTAGTTTCCGTAGAAGATGCAGCAACTGATAACCTAGAATCACTTTGACGATCCAAAGGGAAGGAGACGGCTCAGAACAACGAGGCATCGGTGACGGAGTAGGTGATCTGCTCCTCTATTCGGGTGCCGCCTTCTTCCTTCACTTGTCTACGTTTGATGACCTCGGAAACATAAGAACAAATAAATGATATTAGTGCATTGTGTTTTATTTATCCTTCTAGTCAATGTAGTTAATTAGTCAAAATACTTGAAAAAGTTAAACTTCTATAGCAAATTCACTGGATTATTTAACTCTACCATATCCAAGAGGAACATTATTCATAAACATTTATCTCTCAGACGATCAAAGGTCAAGTTTGATGTCAACGCAAGAAAAGTGCATTCGTGACACCAAAGGTCAAGCAAACTAGGAAGGTACTTGAGAGGTCAGCTTTTAATCATTTTGCATCTGGTGCGGTCTGCGAGAGGAATGCGTATGAATCCAAGGTTAAGTATGGCGAGACATATAATGTTTAACCTTCTTTTATATTCTAAAATAAAGAGCGGCTAGCTTGTTCATAATTATTAATTATATGTCTCCTGCCATAATTATATGTCGTTTAATTACGTGTGAGCCACGCCACACACATAGCATAATTAACTAAAAATAGTATAGTCAGGGCAGGACAAAGGTGATGTCCAAAAATGTATGAGGTCTGGGCCACGTCTCCGTATAGTATACCAAAAAAATAGATAACGATACGATAAACAGATTGTAATAATTCAATTTCTTTAAAATCGCTTTGTTTTCTGGAAGGAACATTAAATAAAATGCAAAATCACATAACAATTCATCATGGCGGAAGAATGAAGGTGTCATTTGATGTTGTTTGTCTGGTCTGTCCTGCGCCGCCACTGCCAGCTGTCGGTCAGTTGAATAATGATGACAACAACCATGAAGTTTGACCCAATACTCTGAGGTAACTGGAGCTCTCACCCTAAATAAAAAAGTGTCGCCAGCAAATTTGACATTTATGTATGTAGTGGCTGTCAGCTGTCTCATATGACCATACGTATTTTTTTAAAGTGTAGGTGAGACGGAAGACAGCCACTGTGTTATTTGTGGTATTCAAAAAATTGTTCGTACTGCACTCTCCAGTTACCTCAGCATTAAGTCGAACCCCATGACAACAACACACAGCACAGAGCAGAGCAGAACAGAACTCAAGTCAATTACAGTGACACTGACAGTTTTTTACGAAGAGTTTTATTTCACGCCTTATTTCGAGTAAAAAATATTGCTTTGTTTTTATTAATAACCATTTAACCGTGCATTCTATAATATTATTTATATTTTTCTCAGAATCAGTAAATTTTTCTCCATCTCTGGGGATGATGCACACAGACGTGGCCCATTTTGGGGCATGTCCTTTAGTCATTTATCAAATTCATTCCTTTAATAAGTCAAGACTTGTACTTTTGAGAGTAATTCACTTATCTGCTATAACTTTATATAAAATTTTATTTATTAATTTTTTTTGGGTTCCGTACCCAAAGGGTAAAAACGGGACTCTGCTACTAAGACTTCGCTGTCCGTCTGTCTGTCTGCCCGTCTGTCTGTCTGTCTTGTATTTCGTACCATATATAATTATATCATGGCAAACGGTAATGTTTCATATTCTATTTGGTTGACGAACTGGTTGCTTGATAATGGCATTTTGACGGAATACGTCATACTTAATCGGTAACCTATTGCTTATATTGAGCAAACGAAAAGATCTTCAGGTGACGATCGTTTTGGTGGGCCAAGCATTAGCTGCCGTCGCCTCTATGCGACCGTGGTTAAAAGTATGGCCTTATACGGTGCGCCGGTCTGGGCAGATGCCATGAATAGGCATATCTGTGCGCTCCTGCGTTCCCCACAACGCGCGATGGCTACACGGGCTATAAGAGCTTACCGTACAGTTTCTGCGTCGGCGGCCCTAGCGCTGGCAGGCACTCCGCCATGGGAGATGGAAGCGGAGGTGCTTGACGAAGTATACCGGCACAAAATTGAGTGTAGGGCACGGGGAGATCGTCTGACCCATGAGGAGGTCCAAGCGATAAGACGCGACGCGCACGACGCAGTTATGCAGCGATGGGAGGAGGAACTCGAGTCCGCGGAGTTTGGTCGGCGCACAGTTGAGGCAATCCAGCCGGTGCCGTCTCCCCTCGCCTGACGCGTTGCAAACGCCCAAAGTCGCGCCTAGAGCTACCCCTAGAGCTGCCTCTGCTACCTTCACGGAGCACGAAGATGGTGTTACTCCCGAGATTCCCCCTGCCGCCCGCCAGAACGATGACTGGCAGCAGAAGACTGGGCGAAAGAAGAAGAAGGGTAAGAAGGCGAGCCTAACCACTGCAGCTCCTCCTAGCACCCAGAAGAGACCGCAGGCTGCGGTGAAAGCGCCTGTCAAGGCTAAAACAAAGCCAAAGCTGATCATCCCGAAATCTGCAGCAGTGGTACTGTCTCTCCTCCCGGAGGCGCGCGGAAACGGGGTAACATTTGCCGAGGTCATCAAACGAGCCAAAGCTGTCATCTCCCCTGCTGACTATGGAGCACAGGGGTTCGTTATTAAGGAGAGCCAGGCAGGAGCTAAAATCCTGGAGCTGCCGGACCCTAGCGGTACTATGGCCAACGCTCTGGCCGACAAACTCCGCCAAACAGTCGGCGATTTGGTTGAAGTCAGTAGACCAGAAAAGACGGCCGACCTGCACATCACGGGTTTCGATGACTCTATATCGAGAGACGATGTTCTGGACGCCGTAGCGGCCGTGTCTAGTTGCGCGCGACAGAAAGTCAAGACGACGTCCATTATGGCTGAGAGAGACGGGTCCTGGTGCATCCGCATTAGATGCCCTGTGGCGGCTGCCAAGGCGGTTGCGATGACCGAGAAGTTTAAAGTCGGGTGGAACATCGTTCGGATGAGGGTGCTGTCCCCTCTTCCTTTAAGGTGCTTTAAGTGTCTGGGGCTGGGCCACACAAAGCCCAGGTGCCCATCGAAAGAGGACAGGAGCAAACTTTGCTTCCGTTGCGGTGAACCGGGCCACATGGCCGCGGCTTGTAGTGTCGTCAAACCCCGGTGCTCGGTCTGCGCTGCGAGTAAGCAGCCGGCCGACCACGTCATGGGGTCCCGCAAATGCAACCCACCAGTGAGTAAGGGGATACTGCCCGAGCGCAGTGGGCTTGCCCAAGTCGGAGCACGCCCTATAGAGGGCGAGCGTAGCAACAGTGGGATGACTGAGTGATCGGCATCTCCACTTCTCCTGTCGACTGTCGTTGCTCCCCGCTCTCTCAGTCGAGATGAGCTCCGGGATGAAATGACACCCGATAACGCGCGGATGGCGGACTGTCGCGAGGTCCGTTTTACGGTCCGTCCATCTGGGGAGGCGTCCATTTGTGACTGAGGTGCCTCCCGTACGCTTCAAGCTTGGGCCAGGTTTTGCCAAGGCCAACCGGGGTAGTGTGGTCGAATCCCAAAGGGAACCCACACTGCCGTAAACCGGACGAGATGTCACAACGGGGGTTTTTTAGTTGTGGTATGCCCGCTGGCCAACAGCGGGAGAGCCCCACTTCCCCTGCCGTGTACCTCAACGGCGGGGTGTGCATAAGGAGCATTTTTCCCTCGAAAGAAAAAAAAAAAAAAAAAAAAAAAGGTTAGGTTAGGTTAGGTTAGGTTAGGTTAGGTTTTTTTTTTTTTATTATTATGTTTTAGAAATTATCTTTTCTTTATTACATGGTCAGTGCTTACGGTGTACACTTCATATGTAATACAATTTATTGTGTTTATGGGGTTAACGTGAGTTTAGTTTTTATGCATTTATGAGTTGGGTAATTATGTTTTGTTAAAGTTTTTTAAAGAGTTTATTATGTATGTTATATATTTTACGAATGCGTCTGTGGAGGTATTTTTTGTGATAATTTGTTTGAAGTTGTATGGATCTTTGATGTTATTGGTTGCTATGAGGTATGTGTTTCTATGCGAAGAGAAGCGAGGGCAATGTTTGAGGAGGTGGTTGAGTGATTGTATGGAAGTAGAATCGCAGGGGCAGAATGGGTTATCAGTTATATGGAAACGGTTAAGGTATTCTTTATGATAGCCGTGGTTGGTTATAAATTGAGTTACAGCAAATTTAGGTGGTATCACTCTAAGAAAATCTTGTAGCTCGTCGTATGAATAGAATATTGTTTTCGTGTATGAGCAGGTTTGATACAGTTCTTTAGCTGCCTTAGCAGAGAGGAGTGTGTTCTGATATTTTATGTGTGAGATTGGTACGTGAGAGTAGTCAAGAGCTTTATGCAAGTTAGCGGCATGTTTAGCAGATTGGTCAGCAGCCTCGTTGCCAGCGAAGCCAACGTGACCTTTGACCCAGACAAATTCTACGTGCGTGTTTATTTCTTTTAGATTTATAAGGTGTTGGTGTATTTGAGCAGCTAATGGATGAGTAGTATTGGGGTTTTGTAATTCTGTGAGGGATGATTTACTGTCTGAAAAAATTATAGCTTTAGGTGGGGTTTCAGTGGTTAACCATTTGCAGGCTCGTTCGATGGCAAGCAGTTCGGCCTGGTAGGCCGAACAGCATTTGTAGAGTTTGAATTTTTTTGTGGTGATGGTGCCGTTTGGTTTATGGGCAACAAATGCAGCTCCGACCTTATTATCATGTTTACTTCCATCGGTATAAATATGATAGGTATTCTCGTCTGTTGTTTGGTTGAGTTCGTCGGGATTTGATAATTCAGTAAATGTTATTCCAGTTCTAAGTGATGGGTGAGGTAGACAAGATGTGGGAGTGTATGTTTCGATGGGGACTTGGGTTGGTAGGAAACGGGATGTTTGGGTGAGTTTGGTGGATTCTATATCAGCGATTGCTTCTAATTTGTTTGGTAGTGGGGTGAGTTGAGCAATGGATATAGCGGCTGGTGTGCTTGTGGTTCGGAACCCCTGTATAATCTTTATGGCGACTAGTCTTTGGAACGAGAGCAAACGTTTACGAACCAATTTGTAGCTCATTGCTTTGGACCAAACTCCGGCGGCATAAGAAATGATGGGCTCTAGGACTTGTAAGTAAATAGTTCTTATGTTTTCGGTATGTATTCCCCATGTTGGTCGAGTGAAGATAATGAGTTTATTGAGGAGTATTTTTGCTTTGTCGAGTGTGTAATTGACGTGTTTAATGAATTTAAGATTTTTATCAATTATTATTCCTAGGTATTTTATTTGGTCAGAGAAGGTTAGTCGTATATTGTTCATGACTAATCTGCAGTCGGCAGCATACGGTGAAAAGTAAATAGCTTGTGTCTTTTCAGGACCAAATTCCAGTTTTACAGAATTGCCCCAATTGCTGATGGTTTTCAAGCATGTGTTAATTTTATTCTGTAAGATGAGTGTGTTTCTTGCATGGCAGATGAGAAGAATATCATCGGCATAGGCTTGTATGTGGCAGTCAGATGGTAATTCCAGTTCCAAAAGTTCGTCAAGGAGTAGATTCCAGAGTATAGGGCCACATACAGAGCCTTGTATGCAGCCTCTAGATAGTTCTTTGGAGGCTTTACAGTTAGTGAAGCGAATTTCAACGGTGCGGTCTTTTATATAGTTTAATAAAATGTTGTATAGATTTTTAGGACAGTTTATATGGTTAAGACGTTTAAATATGGCTGGCCACCATGCTCGATCAAAAGCGGATTTGATGTCCAGCGATACGGCGATGACCTGCTGTCTTTTGCTTTTGGCATTTTTTATAATGTTGAGTGCATCGTGGATTGCATTGATGGTGGATGTTTGTGACTTAAATCCGTATTGTTTTTTGGAGTCAAGTTTGTTTTTAAACATAAAGTGGCTGAGTCGGTTAGTGATTAATCTTTCTAGTAGTTTGCCCAGTACGTTAATGAGGCCAATTGGTCGGAAGGAAGTAAGGTTGGTATAGTCAGGTTTGGAGGGTTTTGGTATTATTTTGGCATATGCATGTTTCCAAATTTTAGGGAAATAATTTAGTTGAAGGCAACGGTTCATGAGGGGGGTGATTATATTCGGAAAATTTTCGGCAAATTTAGTGCAGATATCTGAAGTCAGATGGTCGGTTCCGGGAGCTTTCTTGGGATTCATGTGTCTTAGAGCTTCAATGATTTCAGTAAAATTGAAGGGCGGTTCATCTTCAGATAGATGGTTAGGGTTGATCATGTCAGCTCTAGTCTGTTTTTGTTCAGGGGTGGAGTCAGCATTGTCTTTAGGGAAGAAATGAGTAAGTAGTGAGTCAGCCGTTTGTTTAGGGTCTTTAGTGTATGTTCCATTTTGTAGTTTAAGGGTGCTAGGTGGTTGGGTCATGGGGCGGGTTTTTATTATACGGTTGGTGACTGACCATACGTCTTCTTTGGTTTGTTTATTGCAGAATTCTTTGAATTGGGCTGTGGATTCTTTACAAATGGCATCGGCATATTCTTTTCTGAGTTGGTTTTTTGTCTGTATAGCTTCTTCCATAGGTAGTCCGCGTTTACTAAGTTTGCAGAGTTCGTGGTGATTCTTAATGACTTTTTTCTTAATTTCATCTATTTCATTAGTCCACCAGGGTGGTTTAATTTGTCTTTTTGATCTGGTGCGGAATATTTCGTTGCAGGTGTTTTGTATAATTTGTGTGAGTTTGTTGATGTATGCTTCTAGTTCTGTTTCGTTGAGTTGACTAATGTTTGTTTCTGAAAGCTGAGAGGTGATGGATGCTACAAATGCTTCAGTTAATTCCTTGTTGTTGATATTGGCAGTGTTATATTTGAATGTAGATAAGCCAAGATTTTTATCAACTAATGGTGGTGAGGTGTGTAGGGAGAAATGGATGAGGGCGTGTTCAGAGGATTTGCAGATATCCGGGTCGACTGTCCAATCGGTGATTTGTGTCTGAGCATCGTTAGTGGTTAAAGTGAGGTCAATAGTCGAGTGGCGTGGAACGCCGTGAGTGATTGTGTAGAAGGTAGGTACTCCAGGGATGTTATGTACTTCCATGTTATGTAATATGGTCATATTGTATACGGAATTTCCTCGAGGGTTGTTCTTTTTAGATCCCCATAGGGTATGCCATCCGTTAAAATCTCCGCACACCACGTGGGAGGAGTTAGGGTACTTTGAGAGGAAGAGTCCTAATTTGTTTAATGTTGAGTGATCGTCAGTTTTAGGTTCTACGTAAATTGATGTTAAATATATATTCTTATTGTTAGTTTTATTGTTTAATCGTATAATACATAGATTTGGTGTAGAGTATTCAGTCATACCTAGTACGGAGCAGCAATTATCTTTTATGGCGATGGCGGACTTTACGGGTTCAGAAGACTGCGGTCCGGGGAACTGGTATATGGTGTAACCTGGTATACTATTCAGGACTTTAATATTGCTAGTATAAGGTTCGGAGATAAAAGCGATATCGGTTTTATTATCAGAAAGAAATTTTTTAACTTCGTGTAGAGCATTTCTGCTGCGTCCAATATTTATTTGCGTGCAAGAAAATGTGCGTTTGGTTTGGTTAACGTTTTTATTAGGATTGTTTTGAGCCATAGTCGATTCTTTCGGTCAATCGGATCTTATATGCGATCCTGACTGGACAGTTGTTCGAGGTGGCTGTATGGGAGGTGTTATTAGTTTCTTTGGTTTTTTGATTTTGCACGAGACAGTTTAGACACTTGGCAGATGATTTGTTATCTTTTTTGGGACAATTTTGGTAGACATGTCCTTCGAGGGAGCAATGACTACAGAATTTAATTGTATTGGGGCATTTGGAGCGTGTGTGTCCGAATTTAAGACAGTCGAAGCACTGCAAAAGGGGTGAGTGTTCCGCAACATGTATTTTGTGATGGTCGACATTGAGTCTTTCCGAGTTTATAGCTGCATGCCAGACTTGGGGGGATGCTTTAAAAACGTAGTTGTATAAGTTGGGGTTTCTGTTATTTAAGGTTATGCACGGTGTGAGAATTGCGTTAGTTGTGGTCAAGGAGTTCTTAAGGGTTTCATTTTGGTGGATGATTATGTCAGGGACTTCTTCTACAGGGATGTTTCGGGGGATGCCCTTTAGAACAAACATCGGCATTAGTTTTTTAGCGACTTCAGCGTCGACATCGGGATTAGTTTCTAGTCGTTTGAGTGTTTCTTGGCATTGGTCGTTGTTTTCAAATTCGACTTTAATTTTGTTATTGGATATCGCTTGGAATTTAGCGGGTGCATATGAAACATGTCTAAATGAGAAACTTTTGTGCCACTTGGTGATGGCTTCTTGTTTTGTTGTTGCAGAAGGCACTGTAATAATTAAAGCAGGGTTGCTGGTTTTATTATTTGAGTCTTGTACAGGGGCGGTGTTATTATTTGTGTAAGTTTTGGTTACAGCGGCATACGTTTTCTTTTTAGGGTTGGTATCAGGTGCGGAGAGTTCTTTTTTGAGTAGTGCAAATTCTGCTTTAACGCAGTTTGACACTTCTTGTTTAACACATGAGACGATTTTGTTCGTCAGGTTTGAGTTAAGGTTTGGTTCAGTTTCCGTTAGGGTGAGGTCTACAGGATTAGAGATAGATTGAGCGTGTTTCTTAATAAGGTTAGCAAGTGCAACTATAGCGTCCTTGTTTTTCTTGGTGACACTTTTGCCTAGATTGATGTACTGAATAATGTTTTCAGATGCTTGTAGGACTATTTCAAGTGAAGTGCTTTCGTCAACGTTGATGGGCTCTATAACTGTTTCAGGCTTCGTCGGTGCCGTCAGGTTAGTTGTTTCGGGCTCTGCCAGGTTTGTTATAGAGCCGGTGGGAGACGCATAAGGAGGTGAGATGCTAGTATCTGATTGAGTGGCAGGTGCTTGAGTTATATTGTGTTGTGTTGTTAGGTTTTTGGTGGACATTTTCCTCCAATTCTGAGCGTTTGTTGTAGCCAGACGTGTGAGAACAACCGCAGGTGTACCGTTACGTTTCGCTGAGCAGGTAGTTTTTATTGGATTCATTAGGTTAGGTTAGGTTGGGGTGCGAAGTCAGACAACGTCCCCGTCGTGCACCCTGGGCAACGTCGTCGCATTTCCCGCGGCGGCGGCTAATAGTCTGACGGGAGGGGAGCCTCGCGGTTCTATCCGCATTTGCGGTTTCGGTGGCTCCGCGCTGGCGTCCCAGACATATTCTGGGCAGCGGTAGCGCGGTTCGGGCTCGGCCGGCGTCCTGGACAGTCCAGTAGCGGCGGTGCGAGCGTAGGCGGCGGGTCCGTCCGATTGCGGTTGTCGCAATCGGCGGATGGGTCTTCATGGCCAACCGTCGGCGAAGCCGTCCCGTCAGTCATGTTTTGGGGGACGGTGGGGCTGCCCTTAGTTGGGTGTCCCCGCGAGGAGAAAACCTCAATAAAAAACCCTAATCCTACGCCTGCCACGGGCTAGGGGATGGATGGCTGGTGGGAGACCAGTCCCAACGTGGCCAACGGAGTAGGGGACTGGCGGACCCCCTGTTTCGTGAACCATACGCTTACCCGGGTATGGAGCCTCTGCCCGGGTGGACTGATTATTTGCTACCATAATCGTGGGACTAAAATGGAATCTTCAAACAAAACAAAACTAATTTTAAAATTTGGCGGTGGGCCTAGCTCGGGCGAAAGAAAGCGGGAGAAGCCTAGCTCAGGGGCTTTAAACGAGCGGGCGCATTCTGCGTCAGAAATGTTTTCGGCGTCATCTAAAAACTCCGTTTCGGACGTTTATTCAGCGGATGAGGAGTGTGCTCCTTCTAACACAGGAAGCGCAACAGGCCTTAATGCAGGTGCTAGAAGAAAACGCCCTCTTGAGGAATTTTTAACCCCGGACTTCGTCGGGCCGGGTGGAACGACTGTTGCCGATAGTCCTAAAGTCGGTAAATTCGGGAAAGGTAGAGGTAGGCGTGGCCGTGGTCGTGTAGCAGCAACTGGCCCACGCCCAGAACGTACGGTGTCTGAATCGCAGCTCAATCTGCGTCGTCCATTGTCGGACTATGAGCGGGATGCCGATGAGGCGATGGGCGGTGCCGAGGCGACAGGTGGCGCCGATGCTATGGATGGCACTGAAATCATGACGAATGTCGGTCGTTTGGAGGAATGCTCCTTTGAGGAACTACGGTCTAGGTCACCTATGCCCGGTATTGAATGGGACAGCACGGCGGAGATTAGAAAGGAGGTGTCCGCTAAGCTGAGCTCTATCACAGATGTTTCGCGCTCATCTGGGAAGCTAAAGGGCACACACCAGAAGCGCTTGAACGATGCGGCAAAGGATCTCTATGACATCTTTGAGACCCTGACTACCCGCTCTCCAGACGATGAACTACGGAGGGTTCACGCGAACAATATCCGTCTTAATAGGCAGCTCGCACTATTACAAGAAGAGGTGAAAAGTCTGAGGAAAGCGTTCTCAGAGCGCAACCAGCAGTGTCAAAGTGGATCAGCGGCGTCGCCTCCTAACTCCTTGCGCGCGCCATCGCCTTCTGACTCCGTACGTGCGAGATCGCGCTCGCGCTCGCGCTCGCGCTCGCCTTTGCCACCGGTGTCGATACGGCCGGCGCCACTGCCACCGATGCCTCAGCCTCCGACGCCACTACCATCTGCGTCACCACCTTTGGCAAATATGGAGGCTCTCCAGGAGTTTGCACGCTCCTTGACGATATCCATAGGTGAAATGGTTAACACCAGGCTCAGCAGCATCGAGGAAAGGCTACCTCCAGCGCCTATACTTAGAATTAGAATTAGAATTAGAATTTTTTATTTGCTAATAAACATGGTATAAAAGTTGTTATAAATTATTGATAGGACCATACATGTTTAGCTAAAATTAATTAGCATGCAAATTACATAGACTTATTTTAAATTAATGCCGAGCATAGACATAAATAACGAAAAAAAAATATGTTATTCCATGTTCCATTTTAATCAAATGTAACATACTTAATTACTTAATATCAAAAAATTCTTTCAAGTCATAAATGGTATGGGATAACAACCAAATTCTGAATTGTTTTTTAAAATTAAATACATTATGGACTTTCAACTCATTTGGTATTTTGTTGAATATTTTGACACACATTGCCAGGTTGCTGTTAACATATTGAGATGTTTTTGGTATGTTATGTAGGACTAACCTATTTGGATCTCTTTTATTACGTGGATATATATCACAAGCTCTTTTAAATAAATGCTTGTTTTGCATAACAAAAACGCACACCTCGAAAATATAAAGTGAAATCAGAGTTAGCACCTGCATTTGGCCAAAAAGATTACGACAAGATGTAAGTGGTGGAACACCACATATTGCTCGTAAACATTTTTTTTGAGCGATAAATGCTCTGTTTAAATGTGAACTATTGCCCCATATTAGTAATCCATACCTAAGCAGAGAGCCTACATAGGCATGGTACGCAGTTATTGCCGTATTGATATTTGTCACGTTCCTAACACATTTTAAAGCATACACAAATGAGTTAATACGCTTACAAACATTGTCTATGTGATTTTTCCAATTCAATTCTTTATCGATTATAATACCTAGAAATTTAATTTGTGTCACTTCATCAATATCAATGTCTTTATATTTAATGTCAATTTTTATATTTTTATATTTATTAAATTGTATATATTTTGTTTTAGTCAAATTAATTTTTAAATGATGTATATCAAGAAATTGGATTAAGTCATTTATAGTTTTATTTACTTCTTTTTCGTGTTCTGTTAGACTATTATTTGTAGTTACTACGACAGCTACATCATCTGCAAACGCGATGCATTTATGATGATCCGTTACATTAAAAATGTCATTTATATATATTATAAATAAAATTGGGCCCAGTACGCTTCCTTGTGGTACTCCACATTTAGTTTGTTTGTATTGTGATGAACACGCTATAACTTCATTTGTCTTGCTTAGTTCATCTATAACTACACTTTGTTTTCTGTTAGTAATATATGATATTAGCCATTCCATAGCAAGTCCTCTTATACCCATAATTTCTAACTTTCTAGCTAGTAATGGATGAGAGACGTGATCAAATGCTTTTGAGAGATCTATGAATATACCACTTGTCAATTTTTTATCATTAATACCTACGAGGATGGTTTCCAAAAGTTTATGTGTTGCTAACGTAGTAGACTTTTTCTTTTGGAAGCCATATTGGTCTTTATGAAGTAAATTAAATTTGTTACAAAAATCAATTAATTGTTTTAACATGCATTTTTCGAATATTTTTGAAAACACTGATATTATAGCAATAGGACGATAGTTATCTAGTTCATCAGTGTTTCCTTTTTTAAACAACGGTTTTACTACTGTTATTTTAAGTAGATCTGGAAATACACCAGTAGAAAATGACAGGTTAATAAGGTAAGTAAAAACGGTGACAAATTCACTAACACATTTTTTCAATACTTCTGTACAAATTTCATCATAACCTTCTGCTTTTGTGTTTTTCAAACTCATTATTTCTTTTTTCACATCTGTCTCAGTAAGGGGTTTGAGAAACATAGAGTTTGATATTTGGGATTGGCTATCATGATTTTGTATACGTGTACTGTAGTCATTTTTAGATACATTCACAAAATGTTCATTGAAAGCTGAAGCTATACTAAGAGGATTTGTGAGTATTTCATTGTTCAAATTAAGTCTATTTATTAGTTTAGGATTTTTTTTCCTATTATTTAATTCTCTATTAATTATGTTCCAGGATGCTTTACACTTATTGTCACTCTTACGTATAAAGTCAATGTTTGTTTTTCTTTTAGAGTCATAAATACACTTTTTTAGCATTTTTGAGTAGTTTAGATATTTGTCCTTATTGAATTGAGTTTTATTTTTATAATAATTATGTCTATATGTCCGTTTTTTTCTACAGCTTAATTTTAAACCCTTCGTTACCCAGTTATTCTTAGCTTTTTTAAAGTTGTCAATATTAATTTTATTTTTTGGAAAACATAGCTTATAAAAAAGCGTAAATAATTCATGGAAATTATTAAAACTTTTGTTCATGTCGGGCTCATTAAAAACATCTGTCCAAGACAGATTTTTTAAACATTTTTTAAATTTCATGATGTTTTCATAACTATAATCTCTCCTATACAAAGAGTAAAATGGAGGACCTTCACATCTATTTTTCAGGGGGAAATTTAATAGCTGTGCGGTTTCATGGTCAGAAAGGTGCAACGGTAGGACTTCAGCTGAAGCATTAGGTATATTGCTTATTATGTGGTCTATACATGACGTCTTACGAGTCGGTTCAGAAATGTGTAGCGTCAAGTTGTAAGTTTGTACTAAGTCTTGCAAGTTTTCTGTAATTAAATTTTTATTTAGTGTATTAATGTTTATGTCAGCTGCCAATACGATTTTAATTGAATATTTAAATTTATTGAATAAATCATTTAATAAATTGTCAAGGTTTCTAAGAAAAATATTAGGGTCCGATTTTGGTATTCTATACAAACAAATTATAATTAGTCTACTCGATTTAAGTTCAATACCACAGCATTCAAAGGATTTTGGAGTGGCATATTTTTTTATGGAAGTCAAATCGCTGCAAGTAATTCCTTTTTTGACCAATATGCAAGTACCGCCTCGTTTCTCATTTCTACAAAAGGAAGACGCAATTTGATAATTTTCTAGTCTTACATATTTCTCCTGGCCTGATTCCAAAAATGTTTCAGTTAGACATATTACATCAGGGTCCTTGTTTTCATTGATTAAATCCAAAATAGTTAAGTCTAATATCTCTTGTTTCGCTAGAACACTGGCAATGTTTTGGTGTAATATTATAAATATTATAAAATGTAGTATTATAAAATCCCTATCTTTAGACTCGAAAAAAGTTCTTAGTACCAATAGGAGCATTTAATGTAGTATCCAGTAATATTTGTTTATTGTTATTGATAACCGCTTTATCCAAGACCTTAAAATAGAAAGGAATGGTACCTTTTTTTTAGTGATTTACTAGACCTTAGACCGCCGCTAGCGGCTGACAGAAGACGCGAGATGCCTCCGCCTGCATCAGCACCCCCAGCTCGACAGTCAGCGCCCCCAGCTCGAAAACTGGCGCTTCCAGCTCGACAGCCGGTGCCTCCGCGCCCTCAGGCCTTAACAACAGACCCTTCTTCTGCGCAGTCTCAGCCAGAACGCTCTCAAGCGCCAACGGCTTCCACATCTACAGAAGGAACCTGGAACGAGGCAATAGGCAGAAAAAAGGCCAATAAACAGCGTAAAGCAGCCCTTGCCGCGGCCAATCAGGCAGGGCCTACACCAGCAGAAGCTTCCACACAAAAGAAAAAGAAGACCAAGAAGAAGACTAGCCTTACACCTCCGAAAACGGCAGCGGTAGTACTTACCTTGGACGCAGAAGCAATAGAACACGGTGTCACTTACGCTCAAATCATCGGGAAGGCAAGGGCGGAACTGCAACTGAAAGATTTCGGCTTGGAAGGGGTACGCTGCAAGACGGCAGCTACTGGCGCCAGGATCCTCTCGATCCCAGGGCCTGAGAATGGGAAAAAGGCGGATGAGCTTGCCACTAAGCTCCGTGAGGTTTTGTCCGGCGTCGCTAAAGTCACGAGACCCATGAAGTGTGTCGACTTACGCATTTCGGGCCTTGACGATTCGGTCGTGAAGGAGGATGTCATCGCTGCAATTGCAGAAAAAGGCGGATGTCATTCTGACCAGGTGAAGGTCGGGGAAGTCCGATTCGGTGCTAACAGTTTGGGGACAGCTCTAGCGAAATGTCCCGTGGCCGTTGCCAAGAAAATTGTGGAGGCTGGCAGGCTCCTAGTAGGCTGGAGTTCTGCTCAAGTTCGGGCATTGGATCCTGTACCGATGCGCTGCTACAGATGTCTGAGCCTCGGGCACACAAGTCAGCGGTGTCCAAGCCAGACTAATCGCAGTAATCTCTGCTATCGATGCGGTAGGGCGGGCCATATTGCTGCTGATTGTCAAACAACTGAATATCGCTGTGACGTTTGTGCGGATGCCGATCGACCCGCATGTCACAGAATGGGGGGAAGAAAGTGCAACCCACCGCAGGTCAAGCCAAAGGAGGGTCCTGGTACGCGGGTGCCCCCCACAGTGCAAAGGACTCAGCCTATGGAGACAGTGGAGCTACCTGAAATTGTCATCAATGGATAGTACACGCCATTTCAAGTTTCTCCAGGCGAATATCAACCACTCCACCAGGTCACAGGACCTTTTATCGCAGTCTATGGTGGAGTGGAAAGCTGATGTCACGGTTATTACGGAGCCGTATTACGTGCCAGTCCTGCCCCATTGGGCTGGGGATCTTAACGATTCCGTAGCGGTCGTTACTGATCCCACTTCTCGTTTTCCGCTGGTTGTTAGAGAGAGGGGGGCAGGCTATGTGGTGGTTAAATGGGGAAATATCGTCATCGTCGGGGTATACTTCTCTCCCAATGCAAGCGTCTCCGAACTTGAGGTGTACCTTGCTCAACTGAGTTTAGTGGTCGGTGGGCTCAGTCGAATGCAGGTGCTTGTAATGGGGGATCTAAATTCGAAGTCGGCGTTGTGGGGGTCACCCGTCACCGATGATAAGGGAGATCTAGTCGCGGATTTTATAGCTTCAATGAATCTCTGCGTGGTTAATCGAGGCAATGAATTTACCTGCGTCAGGAGAAACGGAAGATCTATCGTAGACGTCACTTTCGCGTCGCCTGCTCTGGCTCTACGCATTTCTGGCTGGGTCGTTCAAAAAGAGGTCGAATCGCTCTCCGACCACCTCTATATCACCTTTGAGGTAGCTACTCAAATAGCACCCGCTCCGCCCAGGGTGGAAACGAGAAACAGAACGCGGTTCCCAAGGTGGGCTTTTACTCGTTATGATCCTAATCTCGCGGAAGAGGCAGCGATGATTGCGGCCTGGAATCACGAAGCTCGAAACAACCGCAGACAAAGTGTCAACGAACGGGCGATTAGGTTTAAAGAAGACCTTACTACGATCTGTGATGCGGCTATGCCACGTTCTAAAGGCCTGCCTCCAGGAAAAGAGGCTGTCTATTGGTGGTCTGCTGAACTGGCATCTCTCCGGGAAGCCTGTAATAGCGCTCGAAGGGCCCACAAAAGGTGTCGACGGCGTAGGCACTCGGAAGCACAAGAGCAGCTCCTTTATGACGCCTACAGAGAAACGAAGAAAGCTCTCCAAAACGCCATATCAGCTGCAAAATCTAGAGCCAGGGAAGAGTGGCTGCAGGACCTGGATCGTGACCCCTGGGGGAGGCCCTATCTTGTAGTGCGCAGTAAAATGCGACACGGGGCACCACGAACGGAGGAATTTGAGCCGCAACTGCTGCAAGATGCCGTAAACGCACTTTTTCCGCGTAGAGACACATTCGTTCCACCCTTAATGTCAACTCCGGCAATAAATGAGGAACCAGCGGCCAGAGCACCTCCTGTTACTGACGCTGAATTGGATATAGCACTCGATAAACTACGGGCTAAAAAGAAAGCCCCCGGTCCCAATGGCGTTCCAGGACCTGTTTTGGTGGCGGCGTCAAAACATCTTGCGGATCAGATTCGGGAGCTTTTCACATCCTGCCTAGAGTCGGGAGAATTTCCTTCCGCATGGAAGACGGGTCGTTTGTGTCTGATCAAAAAGGAAGGCCGTTCACCGGACTCCCCGTCATCATTCAGGCCTATTGTACTGCTTGACGAAGAGGGAAAGCTCTTTGAGCGAATTGTCGCGGCACGTATCGCCCAACATCTGGCGACAACGGGGCCTGACTTGTCAGATCAACAATATGGTTTTCGCGTTGGTAGGTCCACCGTGGATGCCGTCAAAGACGTTAGAGGTATCTGCGATGAGGCGAAGTCAAGCGGCGAAGGTGTTTTGGCGGTGTCACTAGACATCGCCAACGCGTTTAACACCATCCCTTTTGAAACCATCCTTGAGGGTTTGAGGTTCCATCAGGTGCCGCGGTATCTGCTAGAGCTAGTGGCGAGTTATTTGAATGATCGGCAAGTTAATTTCATAGGGCCTGGAGGTGTAATGCATAGCCGTAATGTTAGCTGTGGCGTTCCGCAGGGGTCGGTTCTAGGCCCACTCCTGTGGAATATAGGCTACAATTGGGTGCTTCGTGAAACTCTGCCATCCAAAATTCGTGTCTGTTCGGAAAAGATCGACGTTTCTGAACGCATCCCTAATGTCACGTCGAATTGACATTTAGCTGTCACTTGAAGTTGACAGTGACACTTGATTGGAATTCTTCTTGGAAAAATGTCGGAATAATTTTGCTGAATTTGTTAAAAAATCGCTCGCGTTGAATGTGCCTGGCATATCGAGTTTGAAAAATCTTAAATTATCCTGCCGATCCCGTGTTGTACGACCACGATTTTGATGCCATCCTGATGAGTGGCCGGTCGCGATGCTTTGAAGGATAATCATCCACCACACGTGTTGTTGCAGGGGCAATATATATCTTGACAAAAGGCTCCTCCGTGTGTTATTGTGTATCTATTGTTGAAACGCCCAGTGTCTTGTGAACGCTGTTATTTGTGTTGTGAGTAATGTGACTAATGGGTAAGGTCTGCAGAAGAAGACGAAGAAAGGACCCCAGGGGCGCGCGCGCTCCCTTACACCACCTCTGTCTCCACTGCCCAGGACCACAGACAGTATGTAAAATCCACCTTACTTCACAATATAGATTAAGCGCTGTGTATCGCAGTCCAATTGTTCAGTTTACATCCCGGCTGAAACCTAGTTTTTTGTCCGGAGTCTATACTAGTAATACCAGCTTCCACTGCGCTAGCCATTCCGCGGTCTAGGCAGGGGTGTACTGAACATTTCTTGGTAGCAGAGCGTAGTTTGAAGGCCTGAGAGGCCCACGCCAAAATTTTGTCTATTAATCAGTGCCGTTTGATGACCATCTGGTCCGGACTAGATTAATTTGTACTTGTAAATGGTAATTAACTTGCATTTGAAAAGTAAAGGGCATTCCTTTGTTATTGGTTCCATGTCTTGTAATTAATTGTCATGTATTGAGGTTCCAAAATGTAAACAGATGCCTTTCTTTGATCATAATAATTATTATTTAGTTTTGTCAGCAAATTTGAGTTGTGAATATTGACAAGTTTGTTGCTAAAATAATAGCTAATAAAAGGTTAGCTAATAAGTTTGCACTCAATACTTAGTGAAACTTAAATGATTTGGGACATTGTTTACACATTGAAACTCATTGAAACTTGTGCTTTGAAATAATTAAAATTAACTTGTTGTTGTGTTGATATCCAAGTGAATTTCAATAGTCAGTGATTTGGAGTGAATTTCAATAGTCAGTGAGTTTTGTTGTTTTCTGATAACCTCCAGATATTTAAGAGTTTGTGTCATTATAAATACTTTGTTGTTGTAATATTGGAATTTTGTGGTTAGTAATAACCTCCAAATATTGGAGATTTTGTGTTATAGTGAATATTTTGAATTTGTTGTTTTTGTTGATAAATTTGTGACGTTACAATGACGGCCTCCTCTGCTAAAGCCAAAATACGTTCTGAGTTACGGTGGTTAGCTTCTGCGGTCGCATTATTGGATCGACCGGATAGGACGGAGGCCTTGTTGAACAGATACGTAGATCTGCCCGTACGTTTGGCTGTTGTTGATGAGCAGTATGCCTTATTTTTGGAAAGGACTGTTGAGGCCGATGTGGAAATGCGACAAGAAGTCGATTTGGATGTGGACCAGTGTTATGATTTTGCGGACAGAATTACCCAGGTGGCTCGGCCTTTGCAAGTGGCAAGAGAGAATGAACCGAGCCCGTCCCCGGTCACATCTAAAAGTATGCCCCCTCTCTTTGCTAGATTGGCCCCCTTAGACTTAAGGCGTTTTGCTGGTCGTCTAGAGGACTGGGAGGGCTTTATTAATATTTTTGATAGTCTTGTACATGCCCGGGATGATTTGACCCAGGGCCAGAAGTTGGCCTACCTGTTATCCGTGTTGGAAGGGGAGGCCCTTGAATCGGTTCAACATTTGGCCCCCTCGGATGAAAACTACCCTATTGCTAGGGATTTGATTGCCCGTCGGTACCAGAACGTACGACGTCTGGCGGACAACCATGTTGCCGCCATTTTGAATTTACCCCGCGTTGCCAGCGTGATGCACTTGAGAGTGGCTTTGTTGAATCCGCTGTTGGTTGCATACAACGCATTAAAAAACTTAAAACTCCCAGTGGAGCAGTGGTCGTTTTTGTTACTGCACATTGTCCTGGGAAAGTTGCCGGACTCTGTTAAGGTCCGTTTTGAGCAGCAGTATGGTGGGGATAGTGCGACTTATCTGCCACCCTTCTCGGACCTCTTGACGTTCCTGGAAGGAGAAAGTAGACTGGCAGATAATTCCTCTCTGGCCGGTCCTATGGGACCCGAACGACCTGTGCCACAGAGTAGATCCCCCACCGGACCCCCCCGTAGGGGGCGTATGGCCCCTCGCGCGCCCGGCCGCTATGCCGCCGTCCAGGAGACCGCCCGCTGCTTGTACTGTCGGGAACCGGGTCACAGCACGACCCGTTGTGATAAGTTCCTCGACCAGCGCGTCCAAGGCCGTCGAGCGATCGCGCGACAACGGACATGGTGCTACTCGTGCTTGGGCCTGCACATGCAGCGCGAATGTACCCAAGCGCACCCATGCCGCTTTTGTAAGGGCAACCACCATCCCCTCCTCTGCATGAACAGCCCAGAGGGCGGCGGAGCGCCGCAGCGTGTCGCTGCAGGATCACCGCGTATGGGTGGGGGTCTCGGACCCCCCGCGGTGTTTGCATCCCGCAGCAGTTCTAGTGGCCACCAGAGTGGCCCCAGACGCTCTCCGCCACGTTTGGAGCCTCAAACGGGCGGGGGTCCCAGGGACCCCCCAATGGGAAACCGATCCCCAAGGATGGGGATGAGTTATGCGGGCGTTGCCGGAGGTCGTAGAGGCCCCCCGCGACGTTTTGAGCCTCGCACGGGCGGGGGTCCCACGGACCCCCCCATGGGAAATCGGTCCCCAACTAGGGGGTTCGATTTTGCGAGCGTTGCGGGAGGTCGTAGAAGCCCCCCGCAACGTGTTGAGCCTCGCACAGCCGGGGGTCCCCGGGACCCCCCCTCTGAAAATCGGTCACCGTGCCCCCGCGACTATGGGGCGACGTACACGGTGGATGATAGGCACCGATTCTCGCCGCCGCTCGCCGAATACCCGCGTTTGGAGCGGCGCCCGCCCCGTCTTCAAGGGGCCGGGAGATATAACCCGCCTGATACCGGGCGAATTGGACGTAGGCAGTATGTGGGAGATTGGGACCCACTGGATCGCTATGAGCGACCCCCTTACCATGGGGGGACGTCTGGGGACCCCACATACTAGCAATCAACGTGTTTACGGTCGATTGTAGCCACCCCTCCAGAGACCGTTTTGTTGCCCACGGCCTCTGTGCTTGTCAGGGGATTGAATGGCGACCTTGTGGAAGTTCGCGCCTTGTTGGATTCCGGTGCTCAGGGGTGTGTTGTGTCATCTTGGTTAGTTAGGCGGTTGGGCCTCAAGGTGCACCCCCACACGGAAGGCGTGAGAGGTGTTGGCGATGTGAAAGTCCCCGGGTTGTTAGGGCATGTTGACTTCACATTTACATCACCTTGTTCATGTTCAGTTCCATGTTCAGTACACCCCTGCCTAGACCGCGGAGTCAGCATTGGCGCAGTGGAAGGCTATCATGAGTATAGACTCCGGACAAATCTTGGTTTCAGCCGGGATGTAACTGAACAATAGGACTGCGATACACAGCGGAGAGACTTTTAAGTAAGGTGATTTTACATACTGTGGTCTGTGCTGTAGAAAGTCCCTGGGCAGCGTGGGGAGAGGGGGGCCCCCCCTGTGGCTCCGTCTTCTTCTGCAGACCTTACCAATTAGTCACTTCACTCACAACACAAATAACAGCGTTCACAAGACACTGGGCGTTTCAACAATAGATACACAATAACACACGGAGGAGCCTTTTGTCAAGATATATATTGCCCCTGCAACAACACGTGTGGTGGATGATTATCCTTCAAAGCATCGCGACCGGCCACTCATCAGGATGGCATCAAAATCGTGGTCGTACAACACGGGATCGGCAGGATAATTTAAGATTTTTCAAACTCGATATGCCAGGCACATTCAACGCGAGCGATTTTTAACAAATTCAGCAAAATTATTCCGACATTTTTCCAAGAAGAATTTCAATCAAGTGTCACTGTCAACTTCAAGTGACAGCTAATGTCAATTTGACGTGACATTAGAGTTGCGTTCAGAAACGTCGATCTTTTCCGAACATCCCCCCGCCCCGGACCGTTAAGAACGGTACGTCAATCTACGGGTAATCGGGAGAGCCCACTAACGGCTCTCTTCAAAACCGAATCTCGAACCAAAACCTCAGCAAAACGAGGAACTCCGTCAGTTCCGGGGTAGAGTTTAACAATGCGCCCCCTTCGCCAACATAGGGGCGGCAGGTTAGCATCCTTAATCAACACGAGGTCGCCAGTCTGGGGTGGGGTGGTTTTATCTGTCCACTTCACGCGCTGTTGTAGGATATGCAAATACTCCATCGACCAACGTGCCCAGAAGTTTTGGGACATCTGTCTCAAAAGTTGGTATCGCGACAAACGATGGGATCCTACATCCTGAATCGGATATTCAGGCAACGCCAAAAGGGGCTGTCCGATCAAGAAATGACCTGGGGTCAACGCTTCCAGGTCATTCGGGTCCGAAGACAACGGGCACAAGGGTCGCGAGTTGAGGACGGCCTCAATTTTACAAAATACCGTATCAAGTTCCTCAAACGTGAGAATAGTTTCTCCAATCACGCGACGCAAGTGTGTCTTGGCAGCCTTTACACAAGCTTCAAAAATTCCTCCCCAGGTCGGACAAGCTGGTGGGCTAAACTTCCAGATTATCCCACGCCGGGAGAGGGTGGTTCCAATGTCTATTTTATTATCAACAAAAAACTTAACTACTTCCTTAAGATAATTACACGTTCCCTTATAATTAGTACCACAATCGGAACGTATCAATGTCGGCAGTCCTCTACGGGAAACAAATCTGCTCAAGGCGGCGACAAAGGCTTCGGTAGACAATTCCGAGACAATTTCCAAATGGACAGCCTTGGTGGACAAACACACAAACACGCACAAGTACGCCTTATAGGTTTTAGCATTACGCAGTCTCGAAGCCTTTACAGTAAAGGGACCGGCGAAGTCGGTGGCGACTCCGGCAAAAGCTCTACATTCCGTGACGCGATCAGCAGGCAAATCACCCATCTGGGGCTGCATGGTCGCGGCCTTCAATCGGTAACAAGGCAGGCAACGGAAAACCACAGTGCGAATGGCTCGACGAGCAGACAAAATCCAAAATTCACGCTGCAAAATGGCCAACAAAGCATTACAGCCAGCATGTTGTGCATTCACATGGCGATCTGTTATTATCAGTTGAGTCAAATGTCCGGCTTTAGGTAACAAAAGGGGGTGACGAGCTCCATACGGCAGGTTCGCATTTCGAAGTCTTCCGCCGACTCGCAAAAGCCCACTCTCGTCCAGGAAGGGATTTAATCGCGATACCGCGCCCTTCAACTTGCGACGGCCTAAACGCAAAATTTCAATCTCGGACTCAAAACTATCAGCTTGTACTCTCCGGACCCAAAACAAGAGCGCGTCCCTACGCTCGTCCGGAGTGAGAACCGACGAATCACGCCTCGCGCGTGGGTTCCTACAATTGTACGCAAAACGTCTGATCCAAGCGGTAACACCAAGCAGCTTCTGTAAGGAGCTGTACCGATCCAACAACAAATCCTTTTCCCCGGCGGGGTTAGTCTCCAGGACGCATGCCCGCATATCAGGAACGGCTACGTTCGACAACGCTGGAGAGGGCGGCCACTCCGACTCAGGCCGCATCAACCACTGTGGGCCCCACCAGAGGGGGTGGTTAATTAGGGTTGGGGCTACACAACCCCGAGACGCACGATCCGCGGGATTCATGGTTCCCGGCACGTGTCTCCAAATCAACTCGATGTCGGAATTACAAATCTGCGACACTCGATTGGCCACAAACACGTCCAAGGTGTGCGCCGGAGCCTTCAACCAACAAAGGACGACCTGACTGTCCGTCCAAGCATAAACCTCTTGTATCTTAATAGATCGACCTAATGTGAGCCATACGTGGTTCAACAAACGCATTAGGAGGGCAGCTCCACACAATTCCAACCTCGGGATCGTATGACGAGTCCGAAGGGGAGCGACTTTGCTTTTCGCTATCACCAGATGCACAGCAACAACTCCGTCAACAGTAACGGTGCGGAGGTACACGGCCGCAGCAAATCCACGTTCGGAGGCATCGGAAAAGCCGTGAAGAGTAACTTTACAATTTTCAGAAGGGAGGAATAGCCTCGGCAAATGCACTTCATTAATCTCGGGGAGGGATGAAACGAAGCTCGACCAATCTCGGAGTAACTCGTCCGAGAGGGGTTCATCCCACGACACACCCGAAGCCCATAACCGTTGCAAGAAACACTTGGCCATAAACAGCACGGGGCAAATCCACCCATTGGGGTCAAAGGTACGTGCGACAGTAGACAATACTAAACGCTTGGTCCAGACTTTCGGTGGTCGTAAATCCACACAATAAGTGAACGTGTCAGAGACCGGTTTGTACTGTACGCCAAGGACGGTCACCACATGGGGATTATCAACATTTTCGAATAGGTGGGGGTCCTGCTGGTGCTCTTCGGGCAAACCTACCAGTACATCAGGCGAGTTGGATATCCATTTCCTCAACTCGTAACCTCCCGACTTCAAAAGGGCGGTGAGTTCGTCTCTCAGGACAATCGCCTCTGAGACAGATGAGGCGCCCGTGCAAATGTCATCCACATAGACGTCACTGGCCAAAATGGCGGAGGCGCGAGGGTATCTCAAGCGCTCCTTCTCGGCCAACTCCAACAAAGAACGAATCGCAACAAACGGGCTCGAAGCCAAACCGTACGTATTCGTATTCAATTCATAAATCAACAAGGGGTCCCTAGGACTCTCTCTCCACAAAATCAATTGGTACCTCCTATCCTCTGGATGGATGACCGTTTGTCTGAACATCATCCGGATGTCAGTCATAAATACAATTTGGTGCCGCCGGAAGTTGGTCAAAATGTCTGAGATCTCCGTGTGCAGCTTGGGACCTACATGCAGACACTGGTTCAAGGACGCTCCAGTGGAGGTGGGAGCCGAACCGTCAAAGACCACCCGAATCTTTCCGGATTTCAAAACGGCGTGGTGCGGCAAAAAGAAGTGCTCAACGGAGCGCCAATCCAAATCGCTCACGGACATGTGCCCTAACTCCTCATACTCCCGCATGAATTCAACATACTTCTGGCGGAAGACCGGATCCTTGCTCATGCGACGCTCCATCGCCACTAGCCTACGTTCCGCTAGCGGTCGGGATTCGCCCAGAGGAGGTCGGCCGGCACGAAAGGGGAGACGGGTGATCAAACGACCAGAGCGGAGGCGACCAGTGTTATTCTGGTAATACAACTCGCATTCATCCGCTACTGGGTCTACCCGCGGGGCTGGTGGAGGTTCCTCAACCTCCCAAAACTTCTGCACCACTTCGGAGAGAGACACATTAAAAACAAGACCGCGATCCTCATCAAGGGAATCCAAAACGCGGCGAGCAGGGCCCATCACAACTGTACCGAGTGTCGTCTGCAGAGCTACCAAGCCATCTGGCTGCAAAACTCGCTTCCCCGTCAACAAAACTCGCCCCAGGACATCGGCTCCAAGGAGAGCATCAATCGGGCCTGGGCGGAAGAAATTTGGATCGGCGAGTGGGGAATCAGACACCAAAGACAACATACTCGGTCCCAAGTCAACTGAAGGTTGACGGCCAACAACTGTGTCCAACACAATCGCCGAGGTCTTAATGCCTGGCGTGGACTTATTACGTGATGTAAATGTGAAGTCAACATGCCCTAACAACCCGGGGACTTTCACATCGCCAACACCTCTCACGCCTTCCGTGTGGGGGTGCACCTTGAGGCCCAACCGCCTAACTAACCAAGATGACACAACACACCCCTGAGCACCGGAATCCAACAAGGCGCGAACTTCCACAAGGTCGCCATTCAATCCCCTGACAAGCACAGAGGCCGTGGGCAACAAAACGGTGTCTGGAGGGGTGGCTACAATCGACCGTAAACACGTTGATTGCTAGTATGTGGGGTCCCCAGACGTCCCCCCATGGTAAGGGGGTCGCTCATAGCGATCCAGTGGGTCCCAATCTCCCACATACTGCCTACGTCCAATTCGCCCGGTATCAGGCGGGTTATATCTCCCGGCCCCTTGAAGACGGGGCGGGCGCCGCTCCAAACGCGGGTATTCGGCGAGCGGCGGCGAGAATCGGTGCCTATCATCCACCGTGTACGTCGCCCCATAGTCGCGGGGGCACGGTGACCGATTTTCAGAGGGGGGGGTCCCGGGGACCCCCGGCTGTGCGAGGCTCAACACGTTGCGGGGGGCTTCTACGACCTCCCGCAACGCTCGCAAAATCGAACCCCCTAGTTGGGGACCGATTTCCCATGGGGGGGTCCGTGGGACCCCCGCCCGTGCGAGGCTCAAAACGTCGCGGGGGGCCTCTACGACCTCCGGCAACGCTCGCATAATTCATCCCCATCCTTGGGGATCGGTTTCCCATTGGGGGGTCCCTGGGACCCCCGCCCGTTTGAGGGTCCAAACGTGGCGGAGAGCGTCTGGGGCCACTCTGGTGGCCACTAGAACTGCTGCGGGATGCAAACACCGCGGGGGGTCCGAGACCCCCACCCATACGCGGTGATCCTGCAGCGACGCGCTGCGGCGCTCCGCCGCCCTCTGGGCTGTTCATGCAGAGGAGGGGATGGTGGTTGCCCTTACAAAAGCGGCATGGGTGCGCTTGGGTACATTCGCGCTGCATGTGCAGGCCCAAGCACGAGTAGCACCATGTCCGTTGTCGCGCGATCGCTCGACGGCCTTGGACGCGCTGGTCGAGGAACTTATCACAACGGGTCGTGCTGTGACCCGGTTCCCGACAGTACAAGCAGCGGGCGGTCTCCTGGACGGCGGCATAGCGGCCGGGCGCGCGAGGGGCCATACGCCCCCTACGGGGGGGTCCGGTGGGGGATCTACTCTGTGGCACAGGTCGTTCGGGTCCCATAGGACCGGCCAGAGAGGAATTATCTGCCAGTCTACTTTCTCCTTCCAGGAACGTCAAGAGGTCCGAGAAGGGTGGCAGATAAGTCGCACTATCCCCACCATACTGCTGCTCAAAACGGACCTTAACAGAGTCCGGCAACTTTCCCAGGACAATGTGCAGTAACAAAAACGACCACTGCTCCACTGGGAGTTTTAAGTTTTTTAATGCGTTGTATGCCACCAACAGCGGATTTAACAAAGCCACTCTCAAGTGCATCACGCTGGCAACGCGGGGTAAATTCAAAATGGCGGCAACATGGTTGTCCGCCAGACGTCGTACGTTCTGGTACCGACGGGCAATCAAATCCCTAGCAATAGGGTAGTTTTCATCCGAGGGGGCCAAATGTTGAACCGATTCAAGGGCCTCCCCTTCCAACACGGATAACAAATAAGCTAACTTCTGGCCCTGGGTCAAATCGTCCCGGGCATGTACAAGACTATCAAAAATATTAATAAAGCCCTCCCAGTCCTCTAGACGACCAGCAAAGCGCCTTAAGTCTAAGGGGGCCAATCTAGCAAAGAGAGGGGGCATACTTTTAGATGTGACCGGGGACGGGCTCGGTTCATTCTCTCTTGCCACTTGCAAAGGTCGAGCTACCTGGGTAATTCTGTCCGCAAAATCATAACACTGGTCCACATCCAAATCGACTTCTTGTCGCATTTCCACATCGGCCTCAACAGTCCTTTCCAAAAATAAGGCATACTGTTCATCAACAACAGCCAAACGTACGGGCAGATCTACGTATCTGTTCAACAAGGCCTCCGTCCTATCAGGTCGATCCAACAATGCGACTGCAGACGCTAACCACCGTAACTCAGAACGTATTTTGGCTTTAGCAGAGGAGGCCGTCATTGTAACGTCACAAATTTATCAACAAAAACAACAAATTCAAAATATTCACTATACCACAAAATCTCCAATATTTGGAGGTTATTACTAACCACAAAATTCCAATATTACAACAACAAAGTATTTATAATGACACAAACTCTTAAATATCTGGAGGTTATCAGAAAACAACAAAACTCACTGACTATTGAAATTCACTCAAAATCACTGACTATTGAAATTCACTTGGATATTAACACAACATACTGTTACACAACAACAAGTTAATTTTAATTATTTCAAAGCACAAGTTTCAATGAGTTTCAATGTGTAAACAATGTCCTAAATCATCTAAGTTTCACTAAGTATTGAGTGCAAACTTATTAGCTAACCTTTTATTAGCTATTATTTTAGCAACAAACTTGTCAATATTCACAACTCAAATTTGCTAACAAAACTGAATAATAATTATTATGAGCAAAGAAAGGCATCTGTTTACATTTTGGAACCTCAATACATGACAATTAATTACAAGACATGGAACCAATAACAAAGGAATGCTCTTTACTTTTCAAATGCAAGTTAATTACCATTTACAAGTACAAATTAATCTAGTCCGGACCAGATGGTCATCAAACGGCACTGATTAATAGACAAACTTTTGGCGTGGGCCTCTCAGGCCTTCAAGCTACGCTCTTGGCTACCAAGAAATGTTCAGTACACCCCTGCCTAGACCGCGGA